>JAWRVZ010000055.1:2352500-3552500 GCA_037043235.1 Rhodeus uyekii
AATTTATCCAGATTAATGTAGATATAGATTAATTTGTTTGTGGAAACAACATTAATTACTTTCAAAAGAAAATCCTTGGAGAGGTATAGTGTAAAACACTAGAACCAGAGAAATATCTTGCGTTTAGTTCATTTGGCATGACTTTAGTGAATCCTACTTTGTGGATTTTCACCTATCGCGGGGGGGTTCCAGTCCACATTAACCGCAATAAACGAGGGATCACTGTATTGGTGATTGAGTCAATAGATGTATGGAGAGAATTTTACCAGACATCAAATAACAAAAAAACAACCACCTGTTTTAGTGACATGGGGTCTCTACATACTGTATGCCCCTCTTCCCCTTGACCCTGCTCCACGTCTCCATGCAAGGGCTAATCACATTGTGCCGTATATGTAATTATGTACCTCATTAAGAAAATCCCAAGAGTCATTAGGGATTAACAAATATCCATGCGGTGTGCCTCGTAGTTACACGTGCATCTGCGTTATTTTTAATTTAGTCCCTCCCCATCTCCGCTGTTACCCATCAGCACCCTGGGCATGGCCTTCTGGAGGTGCTCTGCTCAGGTCAGCGGCCTTAGGGGAGGAACGCAGAGGCATATTTTCACTTAATTGGGTATTGTGGATTTAATTAAACTGCATTGAGAGGGAAATTTCAAGGTGGCACTGAGCCTGCGGACTCAACCTGAACATCCAGACAGGACGGCCGCTCACGCTCTGTGCCCTGCCAAGGATGTGCTTATCACTCTCCCTCTATCTATAGCTTCTTTATCTTCTTTATAGCCTTATACCATCCTTAAAGCACTCTTACTCACCTTTATTTATCTTCGTCTCAGTCACATAGACACAATGCTGATGAGGTCCTAGTATATGTATTTAGTGAAAGAGTGCGTTTACGAAGAGACTAGATGGCAAACACGACAGGTAAAACAAAGCCAAGTTCACATACCACATGCATGCCTGTACCCACGCCATACATACACAAAAAAGGTTTAAAAAAACTTTTTTTTTTTGTGGCAAACGAGAGCCTTTTTCTAGATATCTTTTTATTTGTTGTTCTGTGTACACATGTATGTAAAATTACACATTTTTAAATTACAACAAATGTTTTTATTTTTGTAAGTCATTTTACAATATTTAAAATTATATGAATTTATTACAAGATTATTATTATTTTTTTAAATATTTTTGTTTTTGAAAGAAGTCTTTTATGCTCACCCAAGTTGCATTTATTCATTTGATCAATAAGAACAATACAGAATAAACTGTAATATTGTGAAATAGTTTTTGAAATAACTCAATTTTAATATATATTAAATATTATTCCAATGAAGCCACAGCTGAATTTTCAGCAGCCATTACGTGTCACATGATCATTATAAAATCATTCTGATCTAAAACATTTCTTCTTCTTATTATTATTATTATTATTATTATTAATGTTAATAAAACATTGGAAATCACAACATATTTTTCTTCAGCATTTTCTTTTTTGTATAAATCTTAATTGGTTTATTAATACACAGTTGAAATATTATTATATATTAGCATCCTATAATAATTGTAACATATTTAGTTTAAACATTAATTACAAAATATTTTATTTTGCAATTATTTATTGTTTATTATTATTTATGATTATTAATTATTAATTTCACAAAAAAAGAGTGTCAAACTGGAAGCCCTAGTGATTTGAATACTAATATTAACGAGCACGAACAAACTCTCTCTACATTTCAAAATATGTCAAATGTTTATGTGGATGTGCTCATATTTCATTGATTAACCAGTCCCCCCCCCCCCCCCCCCCCCCCCCCCCCCCCCATTTCCTTCATTAAAAAAGGAAATATCATTACGAAATCTAGTATAGTTATCACCTTCTGAGCCACAGAGTAAACCCCATTAAATCAATTTCCCCTAATCTGGGTAAAGCTGACCCAGAGCAGCAGGAAATACTTACTACAGCACAGGTCCGGGATAAAGAACCATTGTGCTGTGATGCAAAGCCTGCGCTGAAGAGGATCTGATTAGCAAAGTGTTGCTCCTTTGGGAGCTATGCCAGCTTTGCTTTGGCGTGTTCTGCCCAGACAAATACCACTCCACCTGGCAGCAGCCACGCTACTTGTGGTCTACGCCAGCCAGGGCCACACCGGAGGAAGAGCCCACCATACTGCCAAAATATATAGCCACTGACTCTCACTCACACATGAAAACACACAGGTGTTCCAGTGAGAGTGGGCAAAATGTGAAAGACCACTGGTAAATTGTTCATTCTTTTTTTTTAATCCATTTTAATATATTTATGGTCAAAAACAACACTCTCAGAACAAAAAGGTCAGAGCTGTCACTGGGGCAGTAACTAAAAGGTACTAACATATACCTTTGAGGTACTTTAGAGGTAAATAAGGAACAAAGACATACCTTTTTGCTTTGTACATTAGCGTACTGAATTAGTGACAGCTCTGTAGCTTTTTTCGTGAGAATGAAGAAAAAAAATGAAAAGGTTGTGAAGAAAACGTTTTGCGGTGCGAGCGAGATAACTGTAAAGGTGTGACAATAATAATTGTGAAAAACGAGATGTCGCTCTTTCTCACACACCTCAAAGTGAGTGGAAGTTGATACACAAGCACAGTATCCATTTCAAACTGGTAATTGGAGCAGCACACACCTTCTTGTTTCTAATGCAGCCGATACACACTTACGACGCTACTGGTTAAAAAAAAGCGTCTACTGACAAAAAAATTGGCACACCCCCTAAACACATCCATTAAAACATTTACATGTGCGCAGAGAGGAAGTCCTCTCTTTCCTGCGGCACAGTGGTTTCATATCCTGCTTTGTTGCCACAGCAACGGAAGGTTCGCTTTTGGTTTAGCTTTTGATCTTTAGCGTGTATCACCAGAACATTTCTGAGAAACCCCAACTGTCCAAAAGTAAGTACTGAGTCAGAGAACTTTTTGACTTTCAGGAGAAAGAGACCAGAGAACAGTCTGTTAACAGAGTCTTTGTCTGTTAACTCTGTAAAGCCACACATACAATAGTTGAATAAAAAAAGAGCAGCTTGTTCAAACTTTCAACAAAATATAAAAACGAAACAAAAATGTTTTGTATCGTTGATTCAATAGCCCAAACTGAGCAAAAATATTACATTTGGTGCAAATATTGTTATATAAATGGCCAAAGAGATAAATAAACAATTATATATAAACAATTTTATAACAGTATTGAAAGACTTAATAAATAAAATGCACATAAATATAAGTTGTTACTCCATATCGCCAAATCATTTGTCTTATTAAGATGATATTTAAATGCTTCGTTTTATGATCAAAGTTATTTAGTTTTAATGGTGGGGTCAAAACATAATGCAATGCAAGACAATGATGATTGAGTTATGTACAAATAAACATTCCTCAAAAGTCTTATGTAATATATTTGATACTTACATTTTAACATGTTTTTCTATTTTTCTATTTAATCATGTATTAATGCTTAAATTTAAAATGCATCAATTTATTGATTTAGTCAGCTATTTTTTTAATTCTTTGTCTGTGTCAAGTGTAGTTTTATCGCAATTAGTCAACCTTGTCCTGTTTTTATTTGATCAAGATTTAGTCAACTAAATGTCTGGCCATTTTAGTCTAGTTTTAGTCAATGAAAACATAAACTTTATGCAGCATGACATAAATGACTACCTCTTTCCCTGCCATTGACGGAATTTTCTTGCATTCCGTGTTTTCAATGTCATATGGTAGGGGGCGCTGTGACATCTTCTGAAAGAATGTCACAGGCGAATTTCTCTCAAAAATGTAAAATTCCAAGTAATCCACTATTTCCAAATAGTTTTTCTATTACAAAAACACTAAAAGAAAAACAACTTTGTATTGGTGCACAAAGGTTACGCAAGTTAATTTATTCTACAAAACTATAATTGAGATCTGTGCTTGGAAGGAACATAGGCTGGTTTCCTCGACAAAAACAAAGAGATATTTTTGTAACATTTTTATTTTTTAAGTCTGGTCTTTTTTCATCAATGAGATTCCATTAGTATAGGCACATTATCGTTTAATGACATTAGATCAATCACAAGGCCAAAGGCCTGTAGAAGACTCTGTGCAACAGGTTTCTCAGCTAAATTTGACATGCTAGCTTGCAAGAAATCACATGACACAATCACATTCGCTCTGCAGTCAAAGAGCTTCCTCAACATTTAAATAGTCTAGTTCAATGTTTGTAGCAGCAGGTTATCAGGGATCATATGAAACCCTCCACCTCCCCTAGCTCCACCTGCTTAGATCTGCAATGAGATTTATTTATGTCTATTCATGCAGTAGCAGCCTATTTCACATTCTCACAGCAGCGTGTCTGTGTATCTATTGGCAGCAGCAATACTCAACAGCAGCATAGTAGATCTAGTCTGCCAAGACCAAATACATTAACATTGGCATATTTATTAACATGCTAAAACGACTTTGAAAGTTGTCATGATTGAGAATACCTGCACAGACACTATATACCTTATATTATATACAGTAAGTGAACATTTCAACATTTATACAAGGCAGGACCGCACAGGTCTAAAAAATATGTGACCTAAACGTTCTTGTCACGCCACTTGCATCTCAACACTATCTGTAAGATCTAGACACTATTAAACAACCACCTATCTGGCTATACTTTACGCTACACTTTCCATGGTTAAATCTGTTTATGTTTTATTTAATTAAGCGAGAAGATGATATTACCTTGGGATATGATCCAGTTTAGCAAACAGTACGAATTAACATATTACTTCAGGAAGGAACTTCTAACTCAGGAAGGAATGCAGGCTCCATGGCTCCCGAGACCTGTCTGGTAACATGTTTGTGGGGCTGAACGAGTCTTATGGGGATGTTTGCGTTAAATAAGCATTTGCAAAACTAATAGCACACGAAGCAGAGTGAAATGAAAAGCATTTGTTGATTGAGAATCTAGCCACCCCTAGGAAATGGAGGCAGGGTAACACACCATTGACTGCCTTAATTGTCTTCCTGCTGTTGGTATTTCATCTGGGTTAAAGTTGAAAGCTATCATGAACTGGTTGGAATTTCAGCTTCGCTCTTATCCGACGACCCTAATCCCTCCCTACAGGAATTGCATCCATATAGTAGTCAGGGTGAGGTGGAAACACCTGTACAGGTAACACTGATTATGGTCATACTCAGCAAAAGGCATTTGAGAAGAAAAATTTGAGAGTGTAGGACATGGAGGAATGACCAATAAGTGGTTGAAAATGTCAAAAAAGATAATAGCGTTACATTTATATATGAAATATATTGTGTGTATATATATATACACACACACACACACACAATATATTTCATGTAGGTAGCACAGAGATAGCAATATATATATATATATATATAGATAGATATAGATATATATATATAGATATAGAGAGTGAGAGAGAGAGAGAGAGATGTATATTATATATATAATAGCATTACATTTTTATTAGATGGGGATTCAAAAAAAGTCAATAATATTGTATATATATATCCACAATATATTTCATGTTGGTAGCACAGAGATATACACAAGGTGGCTTATCCAAGCTGAATTCCGTGTACATATATTATAAAATATTAGTTTTCCTGTTGTAAACGCTTCTGATTTTTACTTGTAAATACTATTTTATAACATGTATAGATTACAATATTAGTTTTAACATTATTTTTGCCAGGGGGTGGGGTGGGGAAATAATTTTTAATAATATTTGAAATTATTTTATTTTGGAAGTATGATAAATACTAATAAAAGATACCAACAATCACATTTAAAAAATAAACAAGTTATGGCATACCATAACTTAGATAATAATAATGTAGATTTCACAATGACTGATTTCTCACCTTTTATATGTAAAAAGTGTTTGATCCACATTACCCATTATAAATGTTTTTTCCTTAGGCTGAGCATATAGCACTGAAAAAACAGCAGACTCACCACCATCTAACATTACACCCCGTCTCACCATATTTTTTGCTGCTTAATGAGAGTTGTTTGATGACTCCAATGTGTTTATTAGTCCTGGAGAGCACACTCGTTTTTTTACACGTATTTGGTGCTCCCTAAAGCGACGGGTGAATTATTGACAAATAAAAGTCTAGATAAAATAATTGAAACAATACGGTAATAATTATTAGTTTTGCTGTTATTGTAAATTATATTTAAATAGATTTTTTTAATATTTAAATAAAACATACGTAATGCAATATCAATCATTAGCCTGAAGATTTTGGTCATGCTGCCTTCCCCTAGTGGAGAGGATGTTTCTCAGGTCCAGGTGTGGCAGCAGCAGGTGTATCAAGTCATACGAGTGTGAGAGATTAATAATCAAACTAATTAGCTGATAAACAACATAGTAATGTGTTTCAGAAAAGCAGGAGGCTCCGTGTGCTAATCCGCCTCCTTATCGTTTCCTAAAATCACCGCCAACAGACAGGATGCAGCAAAGCAAACACACACTTAAATAATGCAAATGTTTGTCTCACTACACATCTGGCACCATTAACAACAAACATCAATTCATTCTACCATCCACAGAATATTGTCACATGTAATTGTGATGCTATTCAACATTGCTATCTCTGTGCTACCTACATGAAATTATTTTTAACAGATTAACTACAAATCTCATTCTGCTTAAAAACGTAGAACACACAAAATTATTTCCATCTGTGGATTAATATCTTCTGATGTTCAGCCATTCCTATCAGTCGTCTGTATGTGTTTGGGTGGAAATACAGAAGTTGTGTCGATATTTCTCAGTATTTCGAATAACATTTATGGTGTTTGAGCATTGCAACGGTTAAAAGTCATGTTTATAGACTTTATAATATTTCCACACAAATGACATTTTAGGAAATTATTCCAACGCAGCCAAAGAACCGCCAAAACATACCAAAACAAAAGGTTGCTGTTGACTGGTGAATCTCTAATGACGATTTATCTTTTTCTTGTGGTAGGGCTACTGAAAACGTGAAACCAGCAGAAGAAAAAGAGAATAATTTAGCCATGAAGAATTATATTGATAAGCAGATTTCATGAGTCAAATTTCAAGCCTTACAAATTCAGAGCACCTCAAGCTGTTAAAAGAGCAGGACTTTTGAATTTATGTAAAACATAGGAAGCAACAGATTAATTAACAAGGTTCAGCAGATGAACACAGTCTGTCGTTAACCTCCCTGTCTCTGCATGTCCCATGCTGCGAGCTCCCCAGGAAGTCTCCACATCCATGTCTAATCCACTTATTATCTAAAAGAGGAAGTTTCTCCTTCTCAGACACATACACAAAACTACCATAGAAGTTCGAACATAAACGCAAACGTACTTAAGGGTGGTTATGCACATATGAGTCACATTGTACATGCTCACCATAGGGCAAAAACTGCATATGTATGAAAAATGATATACGGTATGTGTAGAAAGGTTTCATAACGAGGTTTATTAGACACCTGGAGATGAGCACAAGAACTATTCACACTGAAGCTACCCTGGGCGGTAACATTTGCGCCTTTTAAATGAAGCATTTGACATTTAAAATACGGATCTGGGGATTTATAATCACAAGGCCAGTTAAAATTTAGAGCGGGCAATTCATATCAGCACCACAACGTGGATAGCAAACCAGCGTGAAATCTTGGCTTTCCATGACACAAATAGCTCAGGGATGACAGAGTTGCCACGGGCGCGTGGACCCAGGCAAACCTACGCACGTTTTTAGAAATCTGGTATTACATTTGAAAACAAACTTTTGTCACCCATGGAGCGCCACACTCATAATTCAACGCACAGCATATGGAGAGGACTTTCTCAATCTGGCAATCTCTGATTGGCTGAATTTACGCAAAATCTGGAAGGGTTTTTTCAACCTGCAAACCATGAAAATCATGTTGTCCAAGTTTACCAAGTTAATGTCCAATGTAATTTTAGGGAAATTATCATTGAGAAACTATTATTGTTTTTTTAATAGTTTTATGATGTTTTGGTTTGTAGATTTTGTTAGTTTTTAAATATTTCAACATAGCTTTTAGTTTTAGTTGTTTTAGTATATCAAGTTAAACTAAATGAAAATGATAATTATTTTATTTCAAGAAACAAAAAAGTTTGTGGATTTTAGCTTTAATTTTAGTTAACTCTAATAACCATTTTTCACATCACTTAAAACAATACAAATTGCAAATGGTCATTTTATACATCACTTCTTGTCTAATTGAGTATTCCTTGTCAAAATTATATATATTTTTTTCAAAGATCTGGTTATGTAAGACTAGCCTGTTCTAAAAGCCTCAAATAAAAATGTGTTAATGCCACAATGTAGGAGGGAAGCGTCAAGCAACAGGACACTTCCATGTTCTTTTTCCCTTGCTCTATTTACCCAAAGTACCAAATTAACAAGCTGTAGGAAAACCCGAGCAGCTTTGCAGTGAAGGAGAGCAAAAGAAACCGATATATGGGGGTGAGATTCAGTCTATGTGTGTTATACAGACAGTCTATGGATCTTTTTTTTTCTTCCAGGAAACCATTCATTGAAACAGGAGTGGCATATTGCAGAGGTTAGAAAAATCAATGATGTGTGTAGAAGGTCTGAGCATACAAACCTGTGTCAAAATCCAGAAACACTCTGTACGCTGCACTGCTGCATTCTTTTGAGAAACAAGGGCCCCAGGACAGTACGTACTGTACTTTTCTTTCTGAACGCCTTGTAATTTTTAAAGTTTTACCCATGTGGGAGGGATGGTACAAAGGTTTGGCCTGCCACTGCAGTTTAAGGGTTCTCAAGCTAGTCTGTGATCCAGTACACGTACAGGAATAGTATAGGCATAGTGCACAAAAAAGAAAAAAAACCTTGGTGGATTAGAAACTTCAGCGAAAAGAGGAGGATGATAAAAGGAGCAGTCTGAATCTAGTGTTCCTGCACAGGAAAAAAAAAACACATTTAAAGCAATAGTTTCAACAAAGCAACCAGACTATACGCAGTGTAACTATTGGTTCTGATAGAGAGTGGACATAATTGAGATTCTTTAATAAATTATCCAATTATAATTATTTGATACTTGGTAAAAATTCAGTCACATTTGATTACCGTATTTTCCTGCATATAACCCGCGGGTTATATAAGGGTGCGGGCTATATCACGATTTTCTTTTACACGTAATAATTTTTCAATATCTTTGTTACGTCCCTAAGGACGCAAGTTTTTTTTTTTGCAGTATTTTCTTTCTGTTTTTCTTTCTTGTGAGGGTTGTTGTCTCTGGCGTTTGTACTATCACTCTGACAACTGGCGCTAATAGGCTGTCTGACCAGTCAATCATGCAAGAAGACGTGATTGACTGTGCTGCCAAGGGGGTGCTCTTCTACCAAGCCTGAACAGTGATGGATAAATGACATCATGCGAGCAACATTCAAAATTTGAAAAGTTCATCAATCTATGGGTGCGGGTTATATAAGGGTGCGGGTTATACCAATGATTTTTTTTACACAAAACCCACAGGCTACATGAGGGTGCGGGTTATCTGCCTCTGCGGGTTATATGCAGGAAAATACGGTATTTTGGTAGAATTCAAAGCATTTTAACCACCTCAAAACACCAGCACTCTACTAAAAATGCTTTGCTGTTTGTGTTATTTTTTTAATTTGCGATGCTATATGAGCTATGATGTCAATATCCACGGAGTGGTTACTAGTATCTGATTTAATCAATTATTTGTTAATAAACAAACTAATAAATATATCAATAATAAACACAATGTAATGGACTTGCTCTGGTACTAGTTTTGAATAAAGAGACAAGCTTGTTGTTGTTTGTTATTGTTACAAGCAGAATTTGACGATTGATCGGTCTGGCATTTGTCCCGCTCCTCTCCCATTGTGATTGTGAAAAACATTATGAAAAAAAAAAGTAAAAAGCTGGCTTAAAAAAGTGACAGTGATGAGTGCTACGTGCTACAAAGCTTCAACTGGTAAAAAAAAAAGAGAAAAAAAAGCGGATAAATACGATAGCCTCATGGAGAAAATATTTTGGTGGACACAGTGCCTTAAGTCAAGTCATATCAGAACTCGGTGACCTCTTGTCATCTGACACTCCACTTTGTTTTCACTGTGTTCAATTTAAACTAGGCAATTTGTGAAATCTTTATCCAATCTTAAGACCACTCTCATTTCGAATGGAGGTCGCTCAAGGAAAGAGAGGGGGAGTCACGGAAAAGCAATATCCCGCACAGATCTCACTGCTTAATTCACTTCCCCTCAGCATGCTTGGAGTTCATCGGGCCTCGGTGGAGTCACAGCAGGTGTAATTTATGAGGTGTTAAGAACGTTAGACTGTAACTGAAAAATATACTGTAAACTCTAGCTCCCCCAACACCCCTCTAACCCTAAAGTGTGAAGCCCTATAACACAGGTACAGGGCCTCTTACTCAGTGAGAGTCCGCCAAAGAAAATGCATATCACATTTGGCTCTGGTTTCTTTTCTGCGACAACCAATTTCAGAATTTCAAAGAAAAAAAAGAAAGAAAGAGAACACCACCATAGCTGTTCAAACGTCATGTTTTTGGATACTGATTTCCCAAACAGACTTTTTTTAACTGGTTTAACCAGCAAGTTCCAATATCAACCTACTTCTGGGTTAGGGTTAGCCCACCTGTCACACTATTTACAGCAAAACAGCAAAAACCAAAAAGGTAAATCATTCTGGCCTAAGCTAGTGTTTTATGTAGGGAAACTTCTGGAAACTTCACAGTTGCCCATTAACTTTGCGTCTGTGTGCTACCCTGCCTTTCTAAATGCGTTCCTTGTGTTCTACAGTGATTTTTCACATTAACCAAAAAAGTTCACTCGGATAAATTTAAAAAAATAAATTTGGTATTTGGTCTGCAAGTAGGCTGTAAAATCAAACTCAGCACCGATGTATATACGCATTGCATAAGTACACACAAATAAATACATATACACGTTCCAATTTTTTACAAATCTCTCAAATCTCTCTCTTATGTTCATCAAGGCTGTATTTACTTGATAAAAAATATTACATAATATTGTTAAAAAAAGAACATTTTTGTATTTTAAAATGCAATTTATTCCTGTGATGGCAGCATTACTGCAGTCTTCAGTGTCAGACAAATCCTTCTAATATACTGATTTGGTGCTCAAGAAACATTATTATAAATTTTGAAAATAGTTGTGCTGCTTAATAATTATGTGGAAACTTTTCTTTCAGTTGCTCCCTAACATCAATGCAACAGCAAACAGCTGGTATTATCTAGTCTGCTTTTCTTTTTTTTCAAAAGCCTTTAGTCTAGGGCCAGGATTACACTGCAATTATGCTTCATCTACAGCAGCTGCCTAGAGATATATATATGAGAGAGAGAGAGAGAGAGAGAGAGAGAGAGAGAGAGAGTTGAAGGAGAACTGCTTTCATTTGTGACACAGCTGAGCTTAAGTAGCGGACAATCTAGCTGCAAACAGGTGTAAAGAAAAACACCTCTTAATCCAAGTAATACGTAATGGTTTTTCAGCATGAGACATCTGTCATACTGGGATAACCTGCTGGAAAAATGCATATCAAATACAGTACATGAATACAAAGCAAAGTTTGCAAGTCTAGACCCAAACGGTGTTAAATTCCATTTAGAGGCAATATAAACTCTGTCGCTAGGAAGGGGCACATTTTTCAGCTAGATTTACAGTAGGCTGGAATTCCAAGAATGTGCGTCTCCTATTTCCTTCTTGAGAATGGCTTGTCTAGATGACATTTATACCAAGGCTTTTGAACACCAGGCCAAAAACAAATTCATAAGAGTACATTTTTCCCAAAGCCAACACATTGACCCTATTTAGTAGCCAAGTTGAGCCAAGGAAGTCTCATAGAAGTGTACTATAAGTTACTCAGAGACATGTGACCAGCTACATAAAACAGTTTGAGTCATTTTGAAACAGAAGCATATTTCGAGAACAATTTGTGATTTATGTTTTCTGTTAATCATTCTAATCAGTTTATATGGTAAGCAAAAAACACATTTCTTATTATTATCAACATCGAAATGGTCATGACGCCTCCCTGTTTTTTTATTTTGCACTATTTTGAGTAAAATAATTTTTTTAAAGATTTAAATGATTTTTTTTTTCTTTATAAATGTCTTTCCTGTCAATTTAGTGCATCTTTGCGGAAGGGATTAGTTTCCTTTTATTAGTTTCCTAATTTCACTGACCAGAAACGTTCAAAAATATTCAGACATAAATATCTGTTTATATAAAGATACACGATTTATAATAATGTGCACATATTTAAACTACATGTACAGTATCAGGCCACACGAAGCCAGTGCATTCCCTATCCAATCTTTTTTTTTCCTTATTCTAAAATTTTTTTCCCGTAAACACGCAGTCATCTCAAGAAAAAAATCAGCGTACACACGAAACCACTAAAACTGACTGAAAACAGTGTAGTATATATGCCAGACCAGTATGGGGCGCTGTAATTCTGCGACAGATATACACTACAGAGAAGAAGACTGAGCATGCGCATAACCTGTTGCTGTTACGTGTGACGCAGCCGACACGTGATGTGATGACATCAGCGTTTCACAAAATATACAGATTGGCTATACACACACGAAACCGCAAGGGTGTCGTTTTCAGATTTATCCACTTTAGGACCCGGTTTCAAAAAATAGCAGTTTCAGTCTCCCAAAACGGCGGATCCGTGTGGACGAAACGGCAATACGATTAAAAAAATTTTATACAGTGATACGCGTCTCCGTGTGGACGAACCCTAAGTGTACGATATAATGTTCAAATGAGTTTTAGCTAAGGAAAAGATTTATCAAAAGATAATCAAAAACAACGAAACCCAAAACAATTAAAAGTGGCCCATAGCAACTTATGGCTCTTTTTGATGGAGCGTGCCACACGTGCCGCATGCATTATTCAGCTACCATACAAGAGGGAAGGCCACAGAACCTACCAGTGTCCGGTTGTGCTTTGTTTCTGGTTAATAATCTCCCCAGGCTCAGGATTGCCGGAACTGTAGGCCGTCGTCCTGTGAGAAAACAAAAGAGACTTGTTTAGAGGGGTTCAAATCCAATATATGGAAAACAAACAGGCAAGGCCAGGAAGCAGAAAGGCTAACAAAAAAAGCAACCACACCAGGATTCTCTTCTTCTTCCCCAATACTTAGTCTTAATGGAAAGTCAATTTCCCTCATCCATATACCATCCTTGCAGTGTTTACAGGAAAAACACAGATGACTGTTTGCGAAGCACCGCTGCACCCATTTCTGAAAAATGTGTTGAAACATCTTCTTCTACTATCATCTTGTTGAATTCCAGTAGCTGCAACAGGTATTAACACGTACATTCCAGAAATGCGTCAAATCATCGGATCATTGTCATTGCACACATATAAGGCAATGGTAATATCCTGAAGCTAAAAACATGCTCTCAAAACCCCATATTTAAACCCATTCCTCCTACTTTCCTTTTTTTGTGGACCAGCAACAGGCAGCTCTAATCTTGTAATGTAATCTGATTTCAACAAGAGCTTGGTGGGGGGGGGGGGGGGGGGGGGTTGTGATGATGTCGTAATGTTTCAATTTAAAAGAGGATGGAGAACTTAGATGTCACACGGACTGAAGACAAAAAGAAAATCTGGGCTTGGGGAGTATGTAAATAGAAGTGGAGGCGCAGGACTTGAAGACAGGCTTTTGACATGCCAAATTTGTGCCTGATTAGCTCAGGTCAGAGATCAGACTATCTGTTTGCTCAAAGGAGCTCCTCCAAACTCCCACACTTGAAGGGCAAGTGCAGTAGTACTGAAAGCACTTAAAGCTATACCAGCAATATAGCAATACTTTGCTTTACTAAAAACGAATTTTAAAAGCAGCTTTACAGACAGAAGTAGGCTACCGAAAAAAAAAAATTTGTTTAAATGAATAAAGCTCCAGGCCATGTTATTACACAAAGAGCAGCACTTAGCTCAATTTAAAAAAAAAAAAAGTAAATAAATAAACAAACACACACACACACACACACACACAGATTTGTATACATATATGTGCGTGTGTGTGTGTGTGTATCTATATATATATAAATAATCTAGCTATTAAAATCAAATCAATTTTCATTTATTTTGTTCACCTTTGGGAAGAAAAAAACAACCCTAGTACAAACAGTAAATTTCCTTGGTGCGAAACACACCTCAAAGTCATTTTGGTTCTTTCTCTCCTTTTTGACATAAATGGACGCATTTGTGTACGAAAATAAACATGACAGATTTTTTCAATGGCCAGAACCACTAATGCAACAGCAAATCTGTGTCCTGGCGACACTGCATGAATGTATGAATGGAAATGCACTGCAGTAACTACAACTGAATGAGCCATTGAACGTATGAAATGAAGACAGAAGTGGGGTACTTTGTCTATTGAGAAGTGTAGTCTAGATGCAAGATTCAGAGAAAGTTTAACTTCCTCTGGGGACAGCAGGAGGGAAAACGCAGGGGGGCTTTTTCTTTAAAAAGCTTCGTCTCAAATTGCCAATAGAGACCTTGTTTTAATTACAGCTCTGGCATGGATGCTCACTAGATATAGATAACAGATCTAAAGCCACGGAGTTGAAAGCCAACAGTATTAGCTCTCTGATCGCTGAAATAAATCCTCATGCTGCCTCCATCAGGGGGTTGGGGGTATATTTATCTGACGTCCAAACTCACCCAATCTTGCCATGTCCAGGTACGAGATCTTAAACTGTCCACTGCGCCTTCATGTTTGTTGTTGTTTGCTTATGTGGGCAGTTCACATTAAATTTGACTGACTGACTGACATACCAAAAGATACTTAGACAGATACTTTAGATAGATAGATAGATAGATAGATAGATAGATAGATAGATAGATAGATAGATAGATAGATAGATAGATAGATAGATAGATAGATAGATAGATAGATAGATAGATAACAAAAAATACCGTATTTTGAACCGTACTGTATTTTTTACCGTAAACAGTGCGTTTAAAGATTTCCCGTTGTACTGTGTTTAATTACATAGGCGGGCTGTTCTATTTTGGGTCTGTTGATCTCTACATGTCCTGCCTTGCTTTGTGCCTCCACACATTTTCTTCAAAATGTACAAGAATCCAAAAGTCTAATTTCTTTCATTTTGGGGACAATGAAACACTATAAATATCATCAACACATAAAGCTATGGATGTTACAGATTTGCATGACGCAGTTTTCAACCTATGACAATGAGTCCAATATATCTGATGTTCTCTGCAGTTGATGATATAAAGACAGACTAACCTCACATACACAACAAATGTGCACAGCAACATCAAACACTCTACCAAACTTAGCAGCTTTCACATAAACACACACCGAGACAAGCGGCAGACATTCCAACCAGCCAGCAAATCAGAGGCTTAAGTTTGAATGAAACCTGTATTTACAGTGAGGAGTTGTAAAGTGCTCAATATAAAACACAGTCTGACTGTTCCTCTCCAGGTGATTTAGTTGCTTTTTTATTTTGATTTGCACGTGTGATTACATGCCACCACACCTCCACGTGTAACAAGCCTCGCGCACATGCCCCTATAAACTTTATCACATATACGCCACACAATAAAAAACAAAACATGAAAGCACACATGGTGTAATTATTACAATTTAATCAGAGGCAGGTTCGGGGTTTGCTGAATTTCTTTCCCAGAAAGCTTAAAGCGTTAAAGAATTGAACTTTTGGTCATTGTACTATAAAAAACATCCTGTAAGTTCAGAACTAAAAATTTCTCCTTAGTCCAAAAACAAAGCAAAGCTTTGATGATTAAACCAAACTGCCAAAATTACTCATAGTGTGTATGACACCATAGTGCGACGAAAAAACCACATCTGCAAAAGATCAATTCCTAATTCTACATCATTGTTTCTTTAGTCCCACCCACCAATTCATGCATTACAGAAAATATTTTTGATATTGTGTGATAATCCCTTAAATCATTTTAATAAATGGTTTTATCATTATTGTTTTTATTACTTTAATAATTAATTTTACTGTAGTACAGTATAATTAGTAATATATTTCTTTCATAATAACTTAAATAGAAATAACTTAAATAAGTAGAGAATTGGTGTTTACAACGCCAAGGGCATGGGTTCGATCCCAAGGAAAGCAAAAACTGATTCAATGTGCTCCTTGAATGCAATGTAAGTCGTAAGTCCAAAATTTAAATGTAAAATGTAAATGTAAATGTAATGTAATGTGTTCACATTAAACAAAGACGACGCGCAGCTGGTGAAAACCAAACTGCGCACGCAACACCAAAACACAACATGAAAGCACGCGGCCGAAGTAAACACGAACCGCGTGCTTACAACACTGCACATAACGTAGAGCGCGCGAGAATGAGCAATCACTCAACTCGCGCACTCACGACAATTACGAAAACATGGGTCATGAATGGCCGAACTCCGACAAAACCAAGACCGAACAAGACTGTATGGGGATCGGACACTATAACCTGCACACAAGACGTTACACAGACAAGAGTGTGCACCGCTCGAACCGTCAAATCCGCGTCTACACACACCAAACACGAGACATTACGGTAGTGTCAGAGCTGTGCCACAACAACAAGAAATTACTAGACCGAATGTGGCAGAACCCTGACACTCTGGAGATAAAATTCATGTAGAAGTAGATGAAACTGCACTGTTCATTCACACAAACACATGTTGAATAGAAAGGATTAGTATTTGAATACAGTAGTAGTCTTTTTGAAGTTTAATATCCACATATCAATTGGATTAGTGTACAGCCCTACATTTGATTCATTGCTTCAAATTTTACCAAGTTCTGTGACATTCCCTGTTCCCTGAAGTCCATTTTTAGGATTGGATTCCGCAATTCTGTCGGCATGCCGGAAATGATAGGACCCTACAGACGGAAGAACATCAGACATCGTCTCCTCTCTCATGAACCACATGTCTGTGAGAACAAGAGTTCAAGCCTGAGTTTAACCTTTATAACATAGTGTACACTCGTCTGTCAGTAAGTCAGTGAGCTATGAGAACAAAGTCATGTCAAAAGTAGAGAAAACCAAACCCTGAAATAGGGGAGGGTAGTTTGAAAGATAGTTTATGTCATACAAGTGACCATTTGAGACTTTAGGAAACTAAATCCCATACAAAATAAACAGCAAACAAAGGAAAGAGTGTTTGTCTGTTCTCTCTCTAATAAGCTGATGCAGGTCTGATGCACACGTATTGTTTGATTAATAATGCGCTTTGAGGATCATCCCAGAGTTTTCATCTAAATAAACTGTGTGGGCGGCTTCTTTGCAGAAGGCACGTCAGAACCCGATCCAACGGGAACATAACGAATGTGCTACCTCCAGTGAGAGGTGTAAGATAAAGAGTGAAAAAGCAAAAGCAAGAGATGCAGAGAGCAACAAGCTTCTCTTGTTCTAGATCAGGACCTTGCACTTTCCTCTTTGGGTTGATCCCAAACTCCCACAGCCAGAGGCCTTAAGCTCTTCAGATCATTCAAACACAAACACGGACGCTCCTCAGGGACATCGGCACACGGTACACATCCTGTAGACGGCTCTTTTAAATATCTGTGGTTTGTTTGGTCTGGAGGATGGATGCGAAAGAGTGCATGATGGGAGCGAAAGAAGGGCCTGAGCATGTTGGCAGAAGAGAAGCTGTAATGAAGCTGTTCTTTTATGAGGTAATTTCCAATAGAATATATCACACTGTGTATGCGTTCATAACATTACACTGAGGACAGTTTAATGATTAATGCCGCTAGTATAAGAGGTTGTTATCTGGAGGGTTTACAACGGTCTGATGGCAGGGCAGTACCAGCGGAAAGGGAAGGACACGTATGGGTCGATCTCCCCTGCTGTATTTTGCCCCGTGATATTCGTATAGGCCAACCTCTCTGCCTATGATACATTCCACATCATAATGACCTTCCACCCTGACACCACTAAGCCCTCCATGCTGCCTCTGTCTAAAGGACAAATAGACACACAAACTCATCATAAAGATGCTAATAACACCTTCGTAATTCACAACAAACAGTCACACATGCAGGGGCCAAAGTAAAGTAACATCTCTAGAAAGCAATGTGCATGTGTAAACATACATAATCTAGCTTTGTCATGATACCAAGCTATCAGTAGTCATTAACTACTCATTAAAATACACAAAATAAAGTATAATACAATAATAAAGTTAAATATTAATATAGTTAAAATACACAAAATGTTTATACTAACAACTGATGCAATATATGGGTGATTCTCACGAAAACATGGTTTTAAAAATATCAAACATGAAAATTTAAAAAATGCTTGAATTAACAAAAAATTATTTCAGACATTTGAACCAAAGTCTGAATTATTTGTGCACGTTATTTTAAAAACATTAACTTGCAGTTTATGACATTTTTTAACATTATTTCCAAAACAAGCCCTAAAAATTCTCATTACCGCAACAGTCTGAAAACATCAATGTTGTTAGAAAAGCTAAAATATTTTAACATTTTTAAAATTGGATTATTAAGAGTCATGCACAGTAATTTGAAATTCTGAAATAATGTTTATTTTTAAATTAACAGGATTTTTATTTTGAATGCTTTTTCTCATTACCGCAACACCTTCCACAATTTACAACCTATTTTTTTTAGAATATTTCAATGAAACCTGACCAATTTTTTAAATGATGTGACAAATCTGAAGGAACATAATGTGTAGAGTCTGCACAAGTGTTGAAAAGTAAACTACAATTTTTCTTTTAATTAAATTAACATTTATAGAACTGTTTCGGTAATGATACATAGGTTTTGGAAATTAGGTTGATTATCTTGGTAATGATAATAAGTATCTAAGGTTTTGTTAAAATCATACAATTTAATGTAGAACATAGTCATGGATTCAAGTTTAAATACGTTTAATTTTGTAGTGCAAAAATACATAAAATATTACATATTACAAACATAAGCAGAAGTAGAGAAAACAATAGAATAAAGATAAAATAAATAAAGATTCCTTCATGTTTTTCAGGTAGATCTAACGGTAGTTTCAGGAACAGGAATACTACCAAACTTAAGTAACCAAATTCTTCATTGTTCATAATTTTGTAATGCGTATAATTTATACAAGTAAAACTATTGACGTTTTGAAGTAATGACAGACTGCTGCAGATTTATTAGGTTACTGTCACTTTAAGACTCATTCAACCTTCATGCCTTAGTGGCATGAATTGCCCAAACTATGCACAATACTCGCAATCCAGCTTTAAAGCCCTGTTATAGTAATAGCTAAAGTTTTTGAGAGTGTGTGTGTATACTCATGTATGTTTCCTAACACTGTAGGGTGTTTTTGTGTATGCTAATTACACCTGCTGTAACAATCACCAAACCTAACCTCTCTCTCTCCTTCTTTCTGTACTCCTTGAGAAGTTATGGGTTGCTGTTCAATTTTTCCCTGAACTTTAATATAAAAAATATAATAATATAGGTAAATATTTACATTTATATTAAATTCATAAACTGTAAAAGTTGTACACAATGATTGAATCTCATTCCCGAAACAGACGTTATCTCTGCCGCAACTGGTCTTAAATGGTTGCGGTGTATGAGAATGGTGTTGCGGAGGATGAGGGAGCTTAGTTTGTTTTGCTAACAATAGAGAAACCATGATGATTTTGCTAATTTTGACTCTATGTATATTATTAGACATTAATGAAGTACATTTGGATAAAAAATTGTAAATCCTACAATTTTCGAAATGTAAATAACTACCTGTTTCAGTAATGATAATCAAAATGTCGTGTACAGGTTTTAACAAGAGAATATTTCACTTTTATTGGAGAACTAAAAAGAGATCTTCTTAACTGGTAGCCATCTTGAAAGAACTGACCTTGAAGTTCTCCTTCATTCAAAATCAAACTTTATTTAAATTCTATATGTGTCTTTTAACAGTCCTTAAAAAATGTTGCGGAGGATGAGAACACCAGTCATGGACACATAATTTTCCTACTTTTTTCATTATTAGTAATATACATGAATATTCACTAAATAAATGTTCTATTATCTGACATATTCAAGTAAAGCATCCATTCATTTTTTTCTGAATATTTTTTGTTTAATTTGTTTAAATTACAACATAACATACGTTCAGTCATAGTCGGACGCATTGCGGTAATGAGAATTTCAGTAAAAAACTCTGTAAAATAGAAAAATATTTAATTCCCATGTTAAAATGATACATTGTTCAAGGTAGAGAACAGTATGGTCTTTACCGTGATGCTTTTTTATTTCACTAAATAACATGTTTTATATTTTAAATCCTTAATGCCGTGGTGTTTTAATGGTTTCGTGAGAATCACCCATATACACTCAACAAAAACGTTAAATATGAACATAAATGAAATAATTCCAATAAAAATTAACAATTGACAATACAGACAAACTAAATTATACAATAAACTCAGTTAGCTAAATAGTTATATGATATATCAATACCACAGCGGTTACAGTTAATAATAATACTAAATTAACTATTTAAATAAAGAAAATATTAGCACACGCACACACACGCGCATATGTATACAATTTTATAAATTACTGAAGTCAAAGAGCTGATTCAGCCGAGGAACAAATGCAAAATGAGCAACAATCAAACAGTAGGCAAGAGAATAGGCAGAGTATAAGCAAGACAGTATAACAGACAGAGTGTGCGTGTTTGTGTGAAGGAAGAGACAAGGCCACGTTGAGTAGCAAGCCACAGCTGGGCAGGCTCTAGGCCATGAGTAGGTTAGCTCAGGGTTAGGGGCTGAGCGGGGGGAAGACAATCCAGCCGGGCTTGTCAAAAGTCTAATTTATGGCCGGTCGTCCAGCGAGCAGCAATTTGGCTCACAGTTCTCTTACACGGGGGATGGGAGAGAGACTGAGATGGACGGGCCGTTTGTGTGCAAATGTGGCGATTGTGCTCGTGACAGAGAGAAGAGAGAGTGAGAGACGGAGAGGAAGAGAGAATTTGGGGTTTGTGTGGGTGGACCAGTTTCAAGAGTCTCTGCTGTGCTGGCACGAGATAAAACTACTTGTATGTACATACAGCTAAAAGAAAAATATTATTAAAAAACACAGCAGTGAAGAGCATAAATAAAATCTCATCAGCTGGATGGAAGTGCCCTTCCCTCAGCCCTTCAACAAGGTCATTATTAAAGAGTTATTGACAGGAACACTGACTGGCTGTTTGGAATACCAAATCCTTGTTTAGCTTTTCCAAATGAATGTCCAAAAAACAGGCAAAGCTGATAATTAATCCAGTTACGATGTCTGCTTTAAATACACCTTTGTGTAGAGGAGAGGAGAGACCAAGTGTGCTTAAACATGAGCTGTGGTTAAAAATATCATGGAGACCAAGATTAAAAGGAGGATCTAAACTAGGTTTTAATCTGCTACAAAAGCTGCCTACATAGGTAGTGAATGAAGTTCCAAAGGTTAGCAATCTTAAAGAAATAGAAGGCAGCATAATTCAGTTCAATTCAAGTCAGCATCCCATGTATTGCATCTTTCGTAGAGAAGGAAATTCCAAAAACCATTGTTATAACCTCAATGAAAAATTCAATCAAGATCATGGATGAAGTAAATTCCCTCCATCCAACCATTTTCTTGCCCCTTATTTAGGACCGGGTCATGGTAGTAGCAGTCAAAGTAGGGTGGCCCACACGTCCTATTCCCAGGCAACTTCCTTCAACTCCCCCTGGGAGATCTCAAGGCATTCCCACACTAGTAGAGACACGCAATCCCTCCAATGAGTCCTTGGTCTACCCTCTGCTCTACCTAGCCGGACATGCCCGAAACACCTTCAATGAAAGATGTTCGAACCACCTCAACTTGCTCCGTTCAAAACAGAAAAGCAGTGTAGGAGTCCCTCCCAAGGATGTCTGAGGTTAACCTGTCTCTCAGGGTTAGCCTAGACACTCTGTGGAGAAAACTCATTTGATCCACTTGTACTCCCGATCTTGTTCTTTTGGTCACTAACCACATCTCATGACCATAGGCGATTGGTAAACTGACAGTTGTTCATAACAATATGCAAACTTTAAATTCCTCTAAAACTAACAACAAGTTTTTATGGCACATGTAGTTGCTGCTTGTGCTCAGGTGTCATGTCTGAAGCTGTGGGACGGCGCAGCAGATTCTAGGAAGTGAGGCAGATCATATTTGTAACAGGGATATTGGGCCTATTGCAAAACTTAGTGAGCTGCCTCGTATCCTGGTGTCTATAAGACCATCTGCCCTCTACAACAGCATCGTAAACAGGAACTTTCCAAATTGGAAAGTTCTTCATAGACTCAACTCAAATAGCATATTGAGCTACTTACACAGAGCTCATCACCATGCCTTCTGGAATTGTCTTCGAAGGGAAGGATAAATACAATGCCATCTCAAAATGCTACGCAAACAGGTAAGCAAGCTTTGAAGGCAGTAGAATTCCTGAAACTTTTTGGACCGCAACTATGATGCTGTCTCAGAGATTTTGGATCAGACCCTTATTGTCTTAGCTCAGGAGGCTTTTCTTCTAAAATGTTTAGCACAAAGAAACCAGCCTGGAAGTTTCTAGTGATTCTGAATACTTTGATTAGCTGGTTCAGGTGTGTTTAAGTAGGATTGGAACTAAAATCTGCTTCTGGAGCAGAATTAGACATCCCTGCCTTAATTGATCAAAAAAGGAACACAGGGACAGAAAATTTTGATGACGACTGCGGTATCTACTTGTTAGGAAGGCATGGAGAGGAGGATAGACTTAATAATCTTTAATAAAGAAACTCAAAATAAACACTTTAAATATGTAAGCAAAAAGGCACTTCTTGTGCAACCCTTCAAAGGAGACTGGGGACAAGGAGAACCACCACATACCGTTAAGTTCCCGGACAAAGACTGAATGAAACACAGGGTAGATATACACAAGGGTTGATTAGGGAATAAGACACAGCTGACAAGACTGGTGAGATGATTGATGACGAGACAGGTGAGTGGAAAAACACTGGAAGTGCATGGGAGGAACCAGGATGTAAACAGAGACATGACAGACACGTGACACCACTTTGTTTGTCATACTAACTTTTGATTAGGCTAGTTGTTACCAGAGGACTCTCTGTCCAAACATTTTAACCTTTGTTCAGTGGGACGCCTGCAGTCCCGCAAGCAACCAGACTTTCTTGCAGTCCTCATTCAAGTCGCTGCGTCAAGCCTAATCATCTTCCCACCACTGTGACGAGGACAAACACTGCTGCAAACAACACAATTCACATCAGAGAATGTGACAACACCAGCGATTTCCTCAGTAGATGTCCCTGGCTCTGTATCATCTGCTTGAAAGCCGTTCCAGCCTGTCTTGTGTCGAAAGGAAAAAACTCACATCAATAGCTGTCACCTTGAGTGCATTAACTCTGCTTCACAAGGCTATCCTATTAGATGGTACGCATTCATGACTTGCCTCTGGGAAGCATCACAGTCCCCAATAAAAACCCATGCTCATTCACACATCCACACCAAATAACAAGGGCAATCAGGGTCATCTGACCATCAGTACATGAACTGGAACTTCAAAATTTGCTAACCAGTACAGACATGATAAGGGATCGCTGATAGACAAAGGAAGGAAGGTAAGGTGGGACAGACAAACTGAACTCTATAGAGGGATTACTATGACAGACTGATGGAGTCGATGAAAGAGGCCAGCAGAGTGAGTGCAAAAAAGGGAGAAGAAAGCCTAGTATATAATTTCAACAATGATTAAAGCCAATTCCAGAATCTTAGGGGGCTGAAGTTACGGAGATGATTCTACCTCTGCTGTTAACTTGGGTCTGCCACACTGTAGATTACTTTTTTGTTTCTATTTTTTAAGCATTGGTTCACCTTCAAACAGGATTTGAAGTTGATAAGTAGCAGTATTAGGAAACTAAAAACCACAGTGTTATTGACAGTGTAAAGACTGGTTTCATATTCAATCCTTAGGGCTCGCAAAAACAAACACTCTTTCGCACACATGCACTAGTTGATCCCTTTTGACTGACAGGGTATCAGTTGACTGTTCCATGAAAAAGAAAGACACGTATGTGCACAACACTGTAAGGATACTTGTTTCTGTGAATGCAAGTGTGTAGGTTCAGTCATGGGGACACTGTTTAGTGCTGACTGGCATTCAGATCCCACGGCTTGCATTCCAGGTTTGAAGCGTGATAGCCAAAAGCAAGTTTCGAGGGATAGTCATTATTCACTCACTCTCATGGCAAACTTAAACCTTGAACATATGATCAAAAATACAGTAAAAGTATTAAATAATCCTTTAAGACACCGGACTGGCCTTTAGATAGATAATGTATTACTTTTTTTCAGCTGAGACACTACAGATGTGCTCTTTGGCATGATGGTTTTGAATTGGATTTCTTTGAAAAGGAAGATACAGCAACATGTACAACACAAGTCGATCATATTAGCTTTTTATTTATAGAATTATAATGAGAAAATTATAATTTGAGTTTAGCTGTTGTGGGAAGAGCAACAAGAATTACACAATCTGAGCTCATTTTATATAGAATAAATATTTGATCAATCTCATATATAATGCGTTTTGTTGAGTTAATAACCCACGGCGCTTCATTGTTCCTGTGATCATCTTTAGATTCAGCGAGTGATCAAACAGCAGTGCAAAATATTAATAACTATGATTGGTGCTGTATCATACATATCATTATAACTGTATACACTATTGTAATAAAACTTTGTGAATTGTTTGGGTTTAGTTGCTGTGTTTCAGCGTGTTGTTACTGTTGCATCCACAACAGCAGTTACACATTCTGAATATGCAACTTAGTTCAAGTTTATCTCTGCGTGATTTTGTGCCAATATAAGTTGTATTATTATGTTCATGTTGTATAAAGAAATCATACTTATTTTATACAGGATGCGTTAATTAAACGGGGGTGATTTAATTTTACTGATCCATGGCACTTGCATTTTGTTTCTTTAGATGTAGCCTGAGTAATGTGGTGCAATGACGTGTTTGCTTTATTTAGCATTTTATTTTTATAATCGACAATCGATTTTTTGGTAATACTTTACAATAAAGTCTTATTTGTTAATGCATTAACTAACGTGAAAAGAGAGCAATAACCTGTGTTAATGTAAGTTAATAAAATATTTGTGTTCATGTTAGTATTTTAACAAATGTTAACAGATACAACTTTGATTTTAATAATGTCTAACAAAATGAAATGTTGAGGTTAATATTAAGATTAATAAATTCTTTAGAATTATCATTCATTCACTGCTGGTTCATGTTAACTAACAAAATGAAACCTATTGTAAAGGGTCACCATTTGATTTTATTACAAAGAAAGTTATCCATAGGAGTGTAAAATGTATAAATAATCAGACTAAACTAGTCTACTGTATTATATATGTTTGATTTATGTTGAAGTGTTTGGGACATGACTTTTAATGGTTTTTTGTTTTTGTAGGCTCAAGGTATTTGGATTTCGATTTAGAGGAAATACAATGGATATTATAGGCTTTCAAATACAGTATAAGTAATTATCGGTATCAGACAAAATGTTCATATTGTGAATCCCTAATTCTGACTGTACTGAGCAGCTCCTTGCACCTCTATAAATTTATCTCTAAAAATGTCTATGTGAGTGTGATGGTACATCACAATGTACTTGTCTATGTTCCATCTCTCTGCTGTTGCATGTGATAACTTGCACACAATGCGAATGTGCAAAAGACACCCAGAGTGTGAGTGACAGAGAAAGAGTGTGACAAAAATAAGAGAAGCACACCCTCTCCCAGCTGTGATACCAAAGCCAAATATCGTGGGAGGAAAAAAAACAGCTCTGTCCTCACCTCATTAACATTCACTGACTAGAATGCAGAAGGTTCTTCAGGTCTCTCTCAGCCTATAGAAAGAAACGCTGTGTTCTGCAAAGCTGTCACACTGTAAAAGATGCATTTTCTTTCTGTGTGTTCTACAAAGGCTCAGTTCCACAAATGGGCAATTAGCAGCATAATTAATGTCCCCATTAAGGTGGCACAGTATAATAGCACGTAACTTTCTTAAAGCATGAGTTGGGGAGTAAAGTAAAACTGCAATATTACCTATATATAAACTAAAGAAATAGTTACGGATACACAAATATTAATATTCTGGCCAATGACAGTAAGATGTTAAGTATTATGTATCATGTTATGGCTAATAACAGTCAAATTCATTTTGAGATTTCCAAGACAGTAATGTAATTTATTTTATTTTACAGAGCAACAGTAAAATTACAATACTAACATTTACGGTTCAAACATTAAACCATTGTCCTTTAATTTTGGACGGAAAAGAGCACGGAGACTGTAACACCTCTGGCATGAACACCAGGCATGGAATTTACGTTGTGTTTTGTTCATACTTTTATTTTGTTGTTGATATATTTAGTGTTATTAAAATGTTTAAATGTTCGTAACAACAAAATTTGCATCAGCTTTTTTTGTCGACAACAGATTTAAATGTAATGCTCATTAAGAATTTGGGAAAATCGTTGGCACATTGCTTTCTAAAATGCAAATTATAAGCAACTCAAACACACAGCGCTTGCTCTCTTTACTCTGAAAAGCACAGAACATCAGACTATGTATTTATATAATTACATCACAACTGTTGCGATTTGATGGACTAATTCTCAAAACCACGCATTGTCAAAATTCATTAAAACGTTAAAAAATACAGGTTTATATTCGCATTTAGCCATTCCGTGATTTCAATCATCACACAGTAACCAATCACACTTCTAACAAATTACCTCCAAGACTGATCCTTCCCATAGAACAGTATGGAGAGAGAATGAAAAAAAAGCATGTTGATGACATTGGCACACCCATGTGTGTGTATACACAGATCGGGCTTCAGTCATGTGTGTACATTGTGTGCTATATGGTCAAGTAAAAACACTGCGATAGCGTGCATCGCCCAAGCCGTTTGCTGCCCCAATAACACCGAGTGGTGGCCTGTGTGCCATCACACACCAGTGAAGAGCCTTTGTCCAAAGCAGAATCGACACCAGTGAGTGTACAGGAAAAAACAGAGAGGGTCTGTATGGAACGCGGACACAAAAAGCTCTTTGTTTTTAAACAAGAGGTTAAAGCAACTTCATTGAGATGTGTGACGGAAAAAAAGAGGGTAAAGGGGCAAAGAAAAGCTAACATATGAGCAAAGTTATATGTGAAATAAGACTACAAAGTGTTCCTTTACAGGTCCCCTGAGTCAATAACTAGCTGGAGCTCTCTGAACTCCAGAGGGAGCGGAGCAAGTCCTAAATGTTGACCATGTTGGACTTCACACATTGCCTGTGGGTCATTGGCATGACACAACATAAAAAAGACAGTAAAATGCAACTGATACATAAACACAAAGACTTCTATAAACATCTTCTTTGATGACCATATGAATTCAAGTGAATGTAAAATGCTATTTTAATGCCAGAAGACAAACTAAATAAATACACACTATAACAATATGAACAAACAGGCTACATCACTATTTTTTTTGATCCCACTGATCTCAGTCTTCTCAATTTCTGAGAAAGGAACACAAGTTTGTCCATGTTGTCAGAAAGAAGTAAGCTCCGTGTATTACACATAATAAAGCCGTAACACCAGCCTTTGAGAAGATGTTGTGCAATAAGTGCGGTACTAATTTAAAACGGGATTTGCGCCTAATATTACCGCACTATGTTGGAGTAAACAGCGATGTAAAGAGTTTTACGTGATAAGTTAGTTTGTCTGTTTCAGTTCCAGCCCTAGTCTTTTCTATTAGATTCATTTCAAAGTCCATGCAAAGTGGATGTTGACCTGTCGAAAATACAAACCAAACCCTTCTAGGCCTCGGTTTATTCTACTTTGAGCACTCTTTTGTACTTTTGCCTTTTAAGGATAAATCGCTTTCTGTATTCCTCAAGTTGTAAGTCGATACAAACTATTGTTCTCATTTGAATAAACAAATATGTTATTCATTTCCTAACATCTCCTCAACCACCACCAATGTGCAGCATCCAACTGGATGATGCGACGGCAGCCATATTGCATCAGAACGCTCACCACACATCAGCTTACTGGTGGAGAGGAGACAGAGTGATGAAACTAATCAGTATATAGGGGATGATTAGGAGGCCGTGATGGACCAAGGCCAGTGGGCAAATTTAGGATACCGGGGTTAAACCCCTACTCTTTACGAAGGACATCCTGGGATTTTTAATGACCACAGAGAGTCAGGACCTCTCTTTAACGTCTCATCCATAGGACGGGCATTGTGCTTTCAAAATGTGTTCATTTTTTATCTTCTGTGTCTTACTGTATGTATTTATGTATATTTTAATCCTTTTTGGCACACAATAGGGCCTTTCTGGAGGAACCTTTTTATAGTTTCTAGAACTAATGGCAGAATTACCCACTTTACCCACATACGAAACACCAGAACCCACCATTAAAAAAAGTAAAGTCGTGTACACACAGATTATAGCCTATTTAGATGCATGATTACATGATTATATATACTGATATATTATCAAATGCTGTATAAATTGTTTTATATAACAGTTCTATCTAATAACGTATTTGACATGACAGTTAAACAGATCGTAAACTAATGAAAACAGAAAATGGAAGTGCTGTATGCTCAAGCTCTGGCGTTCTAAGCACCATCAAAATAAATGTCTGTGACACAGTCAAAATGTGAGTCAACAACAACAAATCATTTCAGAATTCCTACAGGCGGTGCGGATGTAACCAGGAAAATGGCCAGAGGGGACCATTTCTCAGGGAACAACCCTAATGGCTTGTTCCTAGAATTAAGTTCCTAGAACTACCCAGTGCGAAAGGGGCTAATGTAGATACAATCAAGCATTTCAGTATATTTTTTTTTTTAAGAAAAAAATACATATATTTTGAGCGTACAAAACAATATATATTTGTATACATATAAAAATTCTCATTAAAAGATACTTTTTATCAAGCTATAATTATGTCTTAAAAATAATTGACAAAACTGCTTTAGTGCTCAATGTTTTAAAAACATTTGCCAGCTACAACAAAAGTCCAAACAACATGTAGAAAGAAAGAAAAAAGTAAAGCAAGAATAACATTTCAAAAGAAATACGTTTCACCTTGAAAATATATTTAGAAATGACGTAAATTTGTATCAACATCGCCCCCCCCAAAAAAGAAAATCTGTGAAGTTACCCAAAAACTCTATGAAACCAACATGAATATAAAGACCTTGGTACATGTTTTTGAAACTAGATATTTAAAAGATTTTTCTTGCAATAGGGTTTTTGCAATTCAAGACTCCCTCTCTTGCCCTAGCAATTAACCCCAACAGAAGGGGGAAATCTCCTTAATCGGGCAGGTAGGGCCACGATTACTCAAGCAGGGACTCATTTGCAACTTCTTTTACACTTCTCTCTTCATTAACCTCAACCTAGAAGTACACCAGCCCAGTCTGACCAACTTAAACTGAACTCCCTTGGGTCCACCATACAGTGTGAGAGAGGAAAAAAAGAGAGGTGGAGACAGGAATTAGGGGCTAAAGAAAAGCTGAAATCAAGAGACCGAAAGTCCAGAATATGGCAAAGGATTTTGGTAATGACATGGGATAGCATCAGTGAGAATTACCTGGCCCGTCCTCGAGTGAACCAGACTGACCGCCATCTTGAGCAAAAGATACCTCCTATAGAATGGTGTCTAAATGTCACAAACAAAAGCCAGATTGTCTGGCAGTAAAGCAAGACAGAATGAGTACAGTAAAAGGCTTTCAACTTAATAAAAGAGTCTTGTTATCAAATCACAGACAACGAGACCCAAATGTGCCATGTGCACATCTAACAGTAACTCGCCAGTTAGAACTTCAACATAATCCATGGGCTAAATTGAAAGAAAATAAGTCTGACAACCCTTTGGTAAGTGCAATCCTGTACCAGGTGACCTATCGAGCAAGTTTACGACACCAGAAAAGCCAAATAGAGCTAGTTATGTAATGCCAACGTCAAAATGTATTAGTCTACAAATCACGCACTGTGGTAGAAATGATTGAGGTCATAACATAGATTTGACCTCAATAGATAGACATCTAGAAACTGCTGTGATGTGTATGTGTAGGTACATTTTTTTAGGACAAAAAAGTAGAGGCACGAATTTTCGAACAAGCCTATGCTAATATTAACATGACGTCAATCATGCATATCAATATGACAAGGTATTACCTAAACAAACTTTGAGGCCCTTATGTCCTGCAAAATCAAGACCATGTCCAGAGCAAGAAATACTGTTATAATCAGAGAAATTACTTGTTATTTGAAGTCATATCAGTCATAACTTCTGCCATGTGGGGTCTCACATTTCATTGAAGGCCTCCCTCAGGCTCTCTGCTGTGTGGTCACTATTAAGTCCTGTATCGCCCAGGCACCATGACAGCATCTGTCAATTCTATGTTATGAACAAAGTAGTTACAGCTATGTAGGACAGCATTGTTCTTCTGTCCCTGAAATCTGTCTTGCAAGCATATTAACAAGCCCCTTCAAGTTTTGCTTTAATTGTCTAGTGTCGCTGAACACTTTTGGCTTTTCAGTGTTCACGAAAAAGCTGTTGAGATCCTGTAGCAGTTGCTTAGAATCAAATATTTCCACTGTATACATTGGTATTTGGTCAATGCAAATGAGCTCGGCCACTGCTCTGTTTATTTGGTTCGTACTTCTTGGCACCATCAGCCAGCCTGTGAATGGTAGGTAGCAACTTGCTGGAATCAAGTTTAGCTGTCTGGCTATGAGCACTAATTAGAGCAGCATGAGTCTGAGAAACAGTAAACAACCGGCATTCTTCCTTTCAATTCGATTAGTTTGTAAATTGCATGGGATTTGATGAAATCGTAAACTCATATCAAGTAAAATCAGCAATCTGATTTTATTTGACCATCAAATGAACCAGTCAATGGGAAGAGACGTTAAAGAGGCACTTAATGATACCAAAGCTAAAGTGTTCTTCAAAAGGAAACAGAAAAATGCACCAAATGCCATTTAAAAGACTGAAAAAGATTAGCAGGAGACATGGAGACCCTGTAGGATGGGCTATCGAATGACCCACAACCAACCTAGCAAGCATAAAAAGTGTCCTGGTAAGTAAAAAAATAGCAGTGACCAATTTATGGTGATAGTAATTCATCACATCAAAGCAATTCCATCTGAAAAGCATTTGGGCTGGAGGGGGAAACTGATGCAATGGTTCACGGGGTGCTGAGAGAGCAGAAAGCCAGGTCAAAAAATAAAAACAGCTCTGTCTGCAATCACTGTGATTTACAATAAAATGCATATACAAAAAGCTTTCAAATTTATGCTGGGTGACTGACCAAATTGCAATGAAGTTCATATCACAAAGTACTCAAACATATAACCAGGGGAAAACGATAAAATCTGTCAAATTCATGTGGGTTGTTCATGTTAGACTAAAGTCGTAAATAATCTGCAAAATATAGATTTAATTAACAAAAGCAAGATGATGATTCAATTGTAACATTTTGGCTGAAGATAAGGCATCTTTGGTCCGATTTCAAATTAATTTGAGCTTATCTCTCTTGTGTGACTGATGCCCGGTCTTCAATGAAGTCTGAAAACCTTCTTTTCTACCTTCAATATGTACACACAAATCCAATCTGGCCCTTGGGCAAAGGTTCAATCAGATACTTCTTAAATTTACGTGGAGAATTTACTTGAGGCCATAAAAGACATGTGCAAATCACAGACAATTTGTTTTCCTGTGGGTATAGCACATATGTGGGCCTCCCTTTCTATCTACTTTTCTTGCAACGTTGCCGGATAATTTCTACATTTCTGCCATTTTCAGCCAGGAGAAAACTGAAATGTTCAAAACGTAACTTAGCTAACACTTGGTTCCAGCTACAGAGCTTTGTGCTGCACTAGGTTACTCTCCGCTTTGACCATTTCAAGCTAAACAAGTTAACGGAAAAGCTACGGCTGTATGGCAATGGGAATTCTCCACTGTCAGACCAAAATGAACCGAAAAAAGTAAAGGGTTACAGACAGCTTACTTGGATTAAGGCAAATTGTCTTGATGGCCAGAAGATACGTCACATTGGTTTACTCCTTTAATACGGAGACGCCGTAAAGAGCTGCATATTTCAAAGAGTGCCTGAATAAACAAAGCAACTCAATACATTCAAACCAAAATAGTCTATGCCATTAGTCCAAGAAGCCACACAAAGGCCAGCGCTGAAGGAAAGAGCGAGAGAAAAAGATGAGAAAGGGGCAGATAATCAGATGGGAAAAGGTCATGGAGAGGTAGAGGATTAAAAGTGAAGAAGAGGCCAGAGGGAAGAGGAGGAGAAGCTGGATCCAGAAAAGCAGCCCTCCACACATGACATCTGTATAACAAATTTTTCCACTTGGGTTTGCCTTTTCTCCATCCACTCTTCTATGCTTGAAGGTACAGAGACAGTAAATGTGTGTTTGTGTCTGGATGTGGGAGGAAAGGACATATGAAGCCCAGAAGCAAAAGTAACCTCACACCTTGGACCTTCGCCAAATAGCCACTGTCATATTCCTTTATTAATCTTTCATATATTGTGGCCAGTTGAGGATAATGTAGCTCATGTGGAGAAGAGAAAGAAAAATAAACGTATAAACATAAGTTGTTAAATAAATTCTTACAGCTGCCATAGGGAGCTGATATTATGGGCTTAATGGTTCGAACAACTGATGTAGTCTTTTTTTAGGGCCTTGTTAGCAACTTTATGTTAAGAAAAAAAAACACTTTAAATTTAAATTTATGAAAGAAACACTGTTACCTGCAGATTCACTATAATTAAGGTTGTATAAAAAATTAAAAAATAAACATTTTGGCTTGCACAATACCAGTTATCAGCTATAAAAATGTTCAGTTCCAGTCTCGTCCAAAGTTTTTTGGTCTGTACAGTGATCCCTCGTTTACCGCGGTTAATGTGGACCGGAACCCCCCGCGATTGGTGAAAATCCGCAAAGTAGGATCAGCCAATCAGCTCACGGGATACATCCACTTGTGCTTTCATTCGTTGATCTCGCGCCAGGAACCAATCACGTGGGTGTGTACAAAGCTTCAATGGCGAGTTTCTCTCTTTGTCTGGCATCCTGGAAAACCGTTTCTCTCACACATCACGATAAAACAACGCTGCTTTCCGCAATACGGCTGCCGATATGGCGTTATTTTAGAATTTTTATTTTTCGAAAAATAGTTTTGAAAAATCCCCGATGCACTGAGGCCGCGAAACTTGAACCGCGAAGTGGCGAGGGATTACTGTATTTAAAAAAAATAATTATAATTTAATAATGCTATGGTGAAAACCTGTTGGTTTACGATGATATATACGATGAAAAACTAATAACTATAAAGGTTATAGTAAAATACTGTACATTTACAATTTTTGGAAGAGAAAAAGAACAAGTCAACTTATAATTTACAGTGGAAAAAAATGTCCTGCGACATTTCTAATTTCTCTGAATTATTTCTGATTGTTCTAATCAGTTATGCATGTTCTAATCAGACTGTATGCTGTTAAATTAATGTGCATATTTTTGTCCTTGACACTGCGCCTTTTCTATACATAAGCATTTAGCTTGAGGAAATACTTCTTGTGATGAACTTCACATGGTTTTCTCATTACAACCTGTGTTTTGTGTGTGTGTGTGATTGTGTGTAGGCGCTTGTCAGTACATTATAAAGGTACAAAACAGATTTTAGAACTTCATTAGGTATAGTAACATTATACAAGTTAATAAAATATACTGTACATTACTGTAAAATTTATTTTAAATTTATAAAATCTAAAAAGTTGCTACCGGATTTTTTACAGTACATTTCCAGTAACCACTCTGCCATTTTTTATGTTTTGAAGGTCGCTGATCCGCACTTTCCTGGCGAGTAGTTTCCACCTCACAGACGGGGTCTACGTCCACATGTGGGGTGCCTGGCCTGAAAGCAGTGGGGCCCGGGGAGCAAAGACAAGCTGATTTAAAATTTCTGAGCTTAAGCCAACATTCCTAAGGGGAGAGAGAGTAACGAGCAAAAAAAAAAAAAAAAAAACAGAGAAAAGAGATAAAAGATAAATAGGATGGAAGACGTATGTATAAATGTATGTATGAATAAATATGTGCACATACACTATTTATAAAGTATGCATCAAATATTGACAAAAAGTGGGACTGGATTTAATGTAGAGCAGCACTGATTGTGGAAATCAGAGTACAATAGGAGTCACAATCACTCCCAGAGCAAGAAAAACTAGAAGAAAGTAATAAAACAAGACTGTACAACTAAAAGAATGTAATAAAACAAGACTGTAAATGCAGTTAAAAAGCATCTTAGAATAAGAAGTACGTGTTGTAGAGAAGAATCTGCAGGGCTGGGTTGTTCAGAGAAGTACAATTTCTCATGGTTCTCAATGCTGAAAACGGTTGTGCAGATTAATATTTTTGTGGAAAATAGCTCTGCTGTTTTTGTTTAATTGAATTTAATGACACCTGGAGCATCTCTGTTTTACAACACAGTGTGCTGTACAGTTTTGTAAAAGGATCCTACCACAAGTGATTCATAAAGAGTTTCTTGAAGTTGCTCTCAGTGCTCTCATTTACAAAGAATCAAAGGATAATATGCTACCGAGAACATTCTCGCAAATCCATTTACATCTTTCTCTCTTTGCATGGGTAGGTCGAACTCACGGACCTGCTTTGGCAGCCCTGTATCAGGCTCTTACAAGAGCTTATAAGAAACTGAATACTAGTCTAACAAGAACGTAATAGTTCCCAGGCTCGGAGTAGTTCTTTTGGCTGACAGTTTGACATGAGTTTGCATATTCAGCAAGGGGGAGGAACGCTCCACAAACCTAACCTTGCAGAAATGTTCTGGGAATGTAAACCTGACATTCGGGTGTAGAAATAACCTACTCTGTGAGATGCACACTGCACTTAGCATTCACTTCCCATCACTTTCAATGAAAGGGACCGAATACGGCATACATGGACCTCGTATGCTTCATGCAAGTCTGATCACATCCACCTTTCAGTTTACACACAGACCATATATTTACATGCGTACATTTGTGCACACACAGCCAGAAGGGGCTTGAAGGATATAAGATGGATGCATTTGTTTTAAAAGGCTATAAAATTGGAGACAGGCATAGCAGTACACACTGCTTAAACAAAAACTAACCCACGCTTGAAACCATTAGTATCATAAGGTTAGAGATTATCAGACTTTGCATGCCGGGTATTTCTATGTTCTGCTCATTTTATTTTTTTGCTAAAACATTTAAAAATCTTCTCATGGACTGGTGCAGTAATTTGCATGACATTTTGCATACGTGGCCTCGGGGCATATTTCTCAGTAAATGCACTAACAAATACTAGAAAACAGCAATCATCTCTGTGACATTTTGGTAAAACTGCATGCCATTTTCCACATTTCCATTGCTTATCTTGGACCCTGATCTTTGCTGCTTGCAACAGTTTTCGTTTTTACTGTTCAAATAATTGATTTTTTTGAATTTTTATTTCATCAAAAATAAATAAATACAATGATTTTGTGAATTATTATTATAATAACTAACTGTTTTTATATTTTAAAAAGTAATTTAGGCCTGTGATGGCTTACTGAAATTTTATTCAATACATTTCTGTCTAAAAACCCGAACTGCACACAATGCTCTACGGACACACTCAAGCTCGAATCGGCATTGGCTAGAAAGGTTTTATAAGACTCTGCAGACTTTTTACATGGAATTCAACAACAACAACGCAAATAAAATAAAAATAAGATGTGGCTTTCTGGCTGCACGTTTCGAATGTGTGCACACAATGAATGTTTAAACTGGCAAGGCATGAAACACGTGGAAATTATAAACTTTTATGGTGATGCAGCACTGAGCCTCTCTCTTTTCCCAGTGAAATCATACAATTTACTAGCAATTGGCGGATTAAAAACTTTTTTCGCCACCTAGCATAAAATTTGGCCACATATGTTAGTGATTTACTCGCATTGTAGAGGGTTGAATCAATTTTTTATAAACTGAAGAGTTTTAAATATCTGCTATTATGGATATTTTACGTATTAAAATAATTGTATACAAATATCAAATACTTACTGCATCGCTTACTTGCATTCTTCTGAGAGTGTAAATATGATTCCCTCTTGAAATTACAATATTAATCGCTATTATATTAATGACAGTTATAACTCTTGGAAATGGTTTTGGTAAAACTCTTGGGAGGTGAGGCTGTGGGGTACAGAGGAGCTGATGTGTGTGTAAACTCTCCTTGACTACGAAGTCAACAAAAATGTATGCATTTATAAGAACCAGAGTTTATTGTAAAGAGTAAGGTGACTCGAAAGAGGATAGTATTGGAAGAGGATAAAAGATAAGAGAACATGGGATGGAGTCGGGATGAATTACAGAGGGAGAGATAGGAAAGGAAGTGAGGAAAGCACTTAGATCAGCAGAAATATACATGGGCTAGATTTGTAGATTTGCATACGCGTGAGTGGCACAGTTCACATTAACAGAAAGTGCATAAGCAACTATTATCACATCTTGGTTATCTAGAGACAGAACTGGTATTATAGTAAACCTTAACCAAACAATAGAGGACATAAAAGAAGATCCCCTTAAATCTACAGTCCCGCATTTTCCACACTATAAGGCGCATCTAAGAACCTGACACTTTCTCAAAAATTGGCCGTGCGCCTAATAATCCGGTGCGCCTTATGTGTGCGCTGAGCTCCAGAATCTGTAAAAATTTTGTTGCAGGACTTGTGGTAAGCGCTCCGCTTGATTGACTGTCAGACCATTTCCTGCTGACACAGGGACGTAATACGTACAGTACATACGCTGGCAGCGATAAACCAATCAGAGAACATTACGCAATACGTACAGTATGTATGCCTCCGGTAGTTTTACTACTGCTGCTGAAAGTGAAACAGGTGTTGTACCGAAATCAAATTCATTAATACGCGCTTCCTTGAGCATGTTCGCCTCTCCATCAATATTTTTTTCACACAGCAAACATCTAGAACGTGCACAGAAGTTTTAAGTACACTTATTAATACATACATTTAATAATGTGTATAAAGGATGCAAAAAAACATTTCAGATGGATTGAAACTGTAAACTGCCTGAGCTTCGTCAGGATAAGAGATAAAGACACCAGTAAAACTGTTTATTTCACACTGAAATGATTTTCCTGCTGCATGAAGATCAGACATTTTTTTATTACTCTCCTTATTGTACTTGTGCATAAATTATATTTTTTTTATGTTCACATGAGGAGTGGGTGTTTGCATGTTCTGGGTGTTTGCTGTGTGGAAAAAAAATACTGATCGATAAGCGAATATGCTCAAGGAAGCGTACATTAATGAATGCATGCGACAGGGGAGTCAGATTTCGGTACAGCACCTGCTTGTTTGATGGCGAAATTGCCCAGCTGTTCAATTCAGACACAGAAGATGATGACTTTGATGGATTTGGATGGATTGATTAAAACATAATGAGAGTGTATTGTTAAATAGTAGAATAAAGTTCAACTAAACTCACTGTTTTGCTTACGTTACCTTTTTATTGTAGACCGTATGTTTTAGCGTGCGCCTTATAATACAGTGCGCCTTTTGTGTGGGTAAAGTACAGAGATAGATCGCGTGGTTGAGACTGCGCCTTATAATCTGGTATGCCTTGCGGTGTGAAAAATGCGGTAGTAGTTATTAGACAACTGTCCCCAGATTTAATAAGCTCAAACAATCTTTTGTACTAAAATGTCCAGTAAAAAAAAAGAACAGCGTGTGGCTACACCAGTTTTTTAAAGCAAAAAACAAACAGGGTTGCAGTAATAAATAATAAATACTCCTTAAGAGCAAGAGTTCAGGCTAAGGAAAAGTATACATCTATCCTCTCTTTCTCCTGAGCCCTTTTTTTAAATAGCTTCTTTTATAACAATGGAGGAAAGGAGTTAAATTGAATTCTAATTGCCTATGAGACAGCAAAATCAACACTATAAGCACATGATGAATGAGTGAGGTCAAAGTCTTTACATTCACTACGTGTGGCTACACCAAAATATACAGAAACTCAGACACTCACACACATTTGGTGGGGAACACCAAAATATTCCTGATTAAAGTCAGTGAAGTGCATTTAAGGAAAACAAACCATACATTGTGACTGGCAGGCTCTGTTTGTCTAAGAAAAGTAATTGTGAAGCTAATCTCTTTCTTCATTTTGACAAATGCATGGAAACTGTCTTTAAATAAAGCCAAGGGTATATTCATAATAGAGTTGGTCTTTGTTGCCTGATGGCCATTTATATAGCTAGACATACAGATCAAATGTTTGGTCTATAACTGAGCGAAAAACTCTCAGATAAAACAATTATTGGCCATTTACTAAAAATATGGTTATTCTTGGTTATTATATAATGTGTGTGTGTGTACATACATACATGTATGTATGTATGTATGTATGTATGTATGTATATATATATGTAATATATATATACATACACACACACACACACACACACATTATATAATAACCAAGAATAACCATTTATATTTATATATATATATATATATATATATATATATATATATATATATATCTTTTAAATGCAAATCTCATATTCCCCAGTGGGGATGGCAAAAAAAGAAAAAGAAAAAAGATGTCACAATCAAGTGGATACTTCAATGGTTACTGACCTGAGAAATTCTAATTATCAAGCAAAATAAAGTTGAAAATGTGTGGGGGGAAAATAAAATATATATATGGCAACACTTTAAAAAGTAGTCTTGTTTTTTGTTAATATTAGTTAATACATTAACATGAAATAACAGTATGTAATTACTGCATTTATTAACCTTCCTTACTTTCTTAATGTGAAGTTACAATAAATTCACGTTACATTTCAGTGCAATAAGATTCAATTTTGACCTTAAATATGTATTAGTCAATTCTGACATCAACAATATCAAAGGTTAATAAGAGTGTGTAGAAGTATTGTTCATTCTTAGTTCATGTTAACTAATGTAGTTAACAAACTAAGCCTTTTTGTAAAGTGTTAGCAAATATAAATATATATTTAAAAGTTTGGGTTTGGTAAAGAGACTTATGTTCACCAAGGATGCATTTAACTTCAGTTTAATTCCTGTAATGCTAGATCTTCAGTAGCCATTTTTCAGTCTTCAGTTCAGAAACCATATGCTGATTTGGTGCTCAAAAAAATTTCTTACGATTATCAATGTTGAAAAGATATTAAAATTTTTATGTAAGCTGGTAAAAAATAATAATTCACGTTTCTTAGATGAAAGCTCAAATCTCACATACATTTCTTCTATAGTTCCTTAGGTGTTTTTGTCCTCAAAGTGTTAAAATACACAGAGTATTATAAAAAATTATTTAAAAAAATTCCCACCCCTCAGACATTGACTGGATTAATTATACATGTATGACAGAAGGAATTAGGGCCGGTTTCAAATCGCATTTTTGGTACACTGCCATTTTAAGGAAAAAAATCTCAGCAATGGTGTTGACTGATGAATTTGCACATGGTTAGTAAAGGGGTCCTACTATGCTTTTTCACTTTTTTAACTTAAATTTGTATGTAATGTTGATGTTTGAGCATAAAAAAGATCAGCAAGGTTGCAAATCTCCAAGTCCACTCCAAAGTCCACTCCAGACCACTAAAACATACATTTGTCGAAAAGCAGTTTACTGACACAGATGTTTCTATCAGTGGAACGGTGAATTAATAACAACCTGAATGATGGTGAATTTGAGAGTCCAAAGGAGTGGCACCAAACACACTGCAATCGCTTAACACAGTGGCCCCCAACCACCGGTCCACGGACGAAGTGCCACCGGGCCGCGGAGCGATTTCGCGGACGTGTCCGTCGATGAAATGGTACCGGGCCGCGGAGCGCATTCGCGGACCGGTCCGTGAGCTGCTGCAAGCGGGTGTGGCGCTGTGACTATGGAGGCGTTTGAACACGTGAACACGAATTATCACACGTTTACCGGTCCGCGGCACAAAAAAAGGTTGGGGACCAGTGGCTTAACAGAACCGGAGGGTACTGGAGTCAGGAGGTAAATAAATTAGGAACTGAGTGATCACTGGAGAACACAGAGGTCAGCATTGCACATAGGCGTTGGGGAAGGCCTAGTCGGTGACCAGAAAATGGTGTGTGTTGAGTAGGCCTTTATGCCAGGTGGCATTAATTTCTATTTGGGTGAAGGTGAGCGGTGAGATGAGGTGAAGGAATTCTGGAATTTCTGTGATTATGTTTTGTCATGTAATGATCATTTAAATAATCCCGCCCACGGATTACACAAAAAAGGGAAGATATCCGGTTGAACTGCATTGGAGAAGCCAGTGTTGTCGCTATGTCAAAGATAATGTTTTTTCTATCCCGTTTCTAAAACTCTTTGTTTGACGTTCCTTAGGCTGACAAACTTGGAGAGGTTAAAATGTAACATTATAACCCCAAAGTTTGTCTATGTGCTGAAAATTTTACGGAGAACAGCTTCCAGAATCTAAGAGAGTACAATGCTAGGTACACACAGTTCCCACTTTGTTCCCAATATGTTGAAAAGTATGTCTTATTTTTAGTTGCGTTTTTGATCTACAGTTCAAATTATTTGTTTTTTTGTTGTTCGCTCCACTCACCTGCAATTTCATTAATGTTGATATAGTGTTTACTGTAGCATTTGTAAGTTCTAGCTTTTATAAGACTGTTCCCCTCCCCTTAGGAAAATTAACCATGGTTTTGTAATCGAATACTATTTGTATTAGTTTATTTGTATAGTTTTCCAACAAGTATTATGATTAAATGGTATACAACTTTGCATCTAAAATGTAAAAAAACAAACAACAATAATACAATTTAAAAAAAACACTCATGAAATCCATACTTGCAAAGTCTGTGAAAGAAATCCGTTCTGCCCGATCCTTTTGTTTGTTAGCATTCTTAAGTCTGAATCAAGCTTAAATTGGTTTGAACTTGACAGCATCCTTAATATTTATCTGAATTGATGTGTGTGTATATATAATATTAAAACAACTTTAATTACTTTTTGTCAGATTATACTTAAAATCATATAAAGTATCATATATAAGTATAAAGTAAATAAGATAATTTCATATACTAGATAGAAATTAATTTCAATACTAGCCTTGAAGTATTCTGACTGGTAGAGAGTAAACACTTGAAAAAGATTGTTTGAATAAGAACAGTTTGTTCTTGATCAATGTCTGGCAGAGTTCCAGTATGGCACAGATTTCACCACTGTATCAAACTGCACAACAAACACACACGGACTGTCAACCGCTATCAGTATCGTGCAAGGAATGACAAAGTCCCTTTCCCTAATATGCAAACGGAGTACAAATAAACAGTTTTATGATCTAAGAATCATAAATTATTCGAAAGATCCTTTAAAGTAAAACAAACAATGCTGGGATGTATCAATATAATAGTGATGCTACTTTACTTTTATTTTAATATATATATTAAAAAGAAGCTTCAAGATAGTTTTGTACTCTTTGTTAGTAGCTTGGAGTGTTCTAAAACAAACTTATTATTTACAATTAAAATTATGAGTAGCCTGATAAGCAACAGTTTCCCCCACAATGAACATGATGCTTTGAATGCTGCAGGCAAGAAAGCCGAGAACACGCTGACTGTCTCAATTTAATCAAATTTCTGCTCAGCAGGTCTGCCTGCTGTTGTGTTTTATTGAATTCTATTGAATCAAAAATCAAGAGAGCAATGCGATGAGATGAATGCAGAGACACGGCTTATTGAACGTGCACAATTTCATCAGGAAATTTATAACAGAAACAATGTTTTAAAACGTCCTATGGCTCCACATGTCAGAGATGCACCCTAGCTCCAACTCTGACTAGAAGCTGTATTTTTCTTGCGGTCTGCCCATATCCATTAACCCAGAAAATAATGCACTCATGCAGTTTTTCAGCTGCAGTCTGGCATTATTTTTGGTCAGATAGAAATGAATATGATTTTCAAAATGCCACATTATGAGATGTGGAATCATGATGAGAAATCAGAACAGATTATGGAGTTATATTCTTATATTCCAATATGCTAAATCTCATCATTGGACATAATGCAGTCACACTAGAAGAACCCTGTAAGGAGTTAAATCTAATTCATAGAGTACGCAAGGCCATTTGACCTGCACCAGAGAGCTAATGGATGCTCATTCTGTTCTGCAAGGAAAAGCCTTTTCAATCAATATTGCATCCTGCTAGGGGCGGGCAATATACTGATAGACACTATTAACCAGTAGAAACTGGTAGAGATCGTGGTTAAGTGCTTACGTGTCATTGCTGTGCTGTGGCGTCACAATTGCTTATCATTTTACCTCACAAAACAAGTGATTTTAAACCATTAAAGTGCGAAAGCAAACTCATAATAGGTCAAATACATAAACTTATGTCATAAGTGAGAATTGAGTATGTCAATTAATTTTTAAAAAATCACATCAGCATTACTGTATATATATATATATATATATATATATACACATACACATATACACATATACACACAGACATTATATACAATTACTGTACGAACGTCAATTTATGCTGAGTTTCGATTCAATTTTGGGACGTGTAACTTAACTTCACGTAAAGAATACCAGGATGGCAGAAAGCACAATGTTTTGTTTTGTTTTTATTGTGAGTGTACACAAAAAAAAAAAAAGAGTGTCAAGGTTTGAAAAAGCAAGGACTCAATGATGCAGGTGGAAGGGCTTTTAATAAAATAATGAAACAAAAACTCAAACAAAACTACCCCGTGGGGGGAAACCATGTAACTAAAAACTAGACAGGACTGGAGGGTAAATGATGGGAAAACAGCTGGGACAAATCAAACTAATGACAATGAAACAAGACGGGCGGGATAACAGACAAGACATGAACACGCAGCCAATGTGGACACACAGCCAATGTGGACACACATCGCTGGATGTTCACATTAAACAATGGTGAAAACCAAACTATTGACAATACAACACAAACGCGTGACAATACAATAGAGTGTTTTCACAATACATAGAGTGCGCGAGAACGAGCAACCACTCGTCTCACGCGTTCACGACAAGGACGAACACATGAGTCATGAATGCCCGAATCCCGACACAAAACCGAAACTGAAGTATCGGGACCGGACATGGATCATCACTCGCACACAAGACGTTACACACAGACAAGAGTGCACGCGACTCGAAACCGCGCGCGCACACACACACAAAACCCGAGATATTACAGTAGTGTCAGAGCTCTGCCACAAAACCAAGAAATGACTAGACAGAATGTGGCAGAACCCTGACAAATAGACCCTTTATAGTTTGTAAAGATGTCTTACTCTTATCTGTATGATAAGTGACAGTATTTTAATTGTTGGGTCCATTACTATAATGAGGAGTGTAGTGAGAAGACATCATCCAGATGATCCAGGTGGCAATCACCTACAGATAATCTTTGAATACTTTTTATTTTTCATTACTTTATGTATTTTGTACATTTATAACACAAAACATGCTTTCCAGTTTTGAAGCTAATTATAACCAAATAACATGTATTTAAACATTAATGCTTAATAATTATTTTTTTAATTAAATTCAAATAAAATAAATAATAGTAAAAGAATAACAAAAAATGAGATTTCCTATACGAGTTGTAATTCACATTACCAAGATCACTAAGAACCAGAGCGCTTAAGCAAATATCATGTAAATGAACCACTCAATAACCTGCACCAGTTTTGTCCAACCACAGGCAATTGAGTGCTTGAGAATATCCTGTCACTAGCACCTACCATGCTCGCTGGTGTCAAATATCTTTAAAGCATCTCATGTCTGTGCTTTGTTGGCACAAATTTGTGATAACGTGTATGATCTGAGACTGAAGCTATATTCCAAGCAAATCAAAGGCTAAATAACTTTTATGACATATAAAAGAACAATAATCACTGCTGCGTGTGTGGCAGTAAACAAATTTAAGATCATTAATTAGACAACTGATACCCATCGGGCTAAATGAGGAGAAACTTAATTTACTCATGGTGCATCATCATCATACGATAATGGATCGTGAGCATTAATAGAAGCTTTTAAAGTCATTTTCTCTTACCAACAACTGGCTGATATCTCTCCATGCACCCTGAAGCAAGGCTCAGGATGCTCCCGGAAGTATTTATAGTATTTATGTGAACAACTTCCTTTTCACATGGAAAAAAAACATATCCCTGGTGGAACAGAACAGAATGCCAGGAGGGCTCCACAGGAGCTCTCGCCATGACAACATCATCACCCTGGCAGCTGTTCTGCTCCAAGTCCAGCCCTTCCAGAGCAAGACAGCAAAGAAGGAATGTTTACACACACAGCGAAATGAAACAGGACAGCTATACTTGATTGCAATCTAGAATATTTTCAATAGTTCTAAACACACAGTAATGATAGTGAATACTCATTTTAATGGACAACTGCAAAAGAATGAAATCATAAAATTTTAAATTCATTGTCCAAGTATCACACTCAAATGGCATTGTCTGAAAAAAAGATTTGTTTCACTTTGTATAACTGAGACAAAAACAGTGCTGAATAGCGCTAATGAAAAATATTATATAATCAGCAATATAGCTTCTTTTTTTAACACACTGCACCACTTCACATTGGCAAAAAAGCGCTCTCTCTCTCTCTCTCTCTATATATATATATATATATATATATATATATATATATATATATATATATATATATATATATATATATATATATATATATATATATATATATATATATATATATATATATATATATATCAAACAAATATTTTAAATGGGCATTTATGGTCATGTGGAATGAATCAAGTGATTTTTAGTGCATTCTTATGAGGAAAATAGTTTTGGTGTACGAGAATTTTGAGTTACGAGCAAGCTCCAATTAAACTCCTAATGAGTTATACAGTAATACCTCGGTTTTCGAGTTTAATTCGTTCCAAGAGCGAGCTCGTAAACCAAAATGCTCGTACACCAAAACAATTTCCCCCATAAGAATGCACTAAAAATCACTTGATTCGTTCCACACGACCATAAATGCCCATTTTAAATATTATTTTGGTTTTAACCTATTAATTACATTTAAAATTATAACCATTAAGATCTCATATAAATACTAATTAAGTGTTTTTAGAGTTTAACTGTCATTATTAACTATTTACTGTAACACGCACTTTACCTCTTCACTGCTGGCATGATCGAGAGGAGAGGAGAGGAGAGGGGAGGGGGGGGGGGTGTTATTGCTTATATATTTCACTACATTGTAGCGTTGCTTCTTTTAATAACCAGACAGGTTCCTTCTCATTCAGAGATTTTATTGAGAACTATCGGATTGCGGTTCTGGCTTCAACCCACGCCGTACATAACAGAAGAATCAAAACTATCTCTGCTTCAGAGCTCTCTTTAATCCCTCAGAACTCAACTCTCTCTAGCGCCGACTGAAACCCCGCCCTCTTAAAGTGACAAGACTGTTAACTTAACACTTATACAAAACACGTTGTAGTTCCTTCAACATTTGTAACAATATTACAACGTGAAGAATAGCGATCACAATTAATGCAACAACACGAGGTAAAACCGCTGTAAATCACTTATGTATATGATCTGTACAGAGTTATAACTGTTATAGTATGCTGTTCTCTAAAAGTGTATGGCCCTTTAAGAACGTCATTGGACTTTGACTGGACTGTGAACACACGTGAGTCTCATTAGTATGCAATGTGTGGTGTTGGTAACATGCTCCATTAATAAAGTTTCATCATTCACATGTAATCATATTCACAACAACTTATAAAATAATGCACTGTGGTGAATGATGCACCCAAACTGAGAGACACTGAGAGAATGAACGAGTTAAGGGGTGATAAAGGGATCTTTTCGACGCAAAACTGCGCATGGGTGAGGGAATTTTTTTCTCGTACACCGATACAATGCTCGTACACCGAGGTATCACTGTATATATACATATATATATATACACATACACACAGTGATACCTCGGTTGCCAACTGCGCATGGGTGAGGGTCAAAACGGTGTACGAGCATTGTATCGGTGTGCAAAATTTTTCCCTCACCCACGCGCATTTTTGTGTGGAAAAGTCATAACGCTCAGCATCGTTGCGCACATTTTTACTGGAAATATCCTAATGACAGCCTCTCATAAAACAGTCACGCGGTTCCAACCCCTTTATCACCCCTTAACTCGTTTATTCTCTCAGCGTCGCTTGGTTTGGTTGCATCATTCACCACAGTGCATTCTTTTATAAGTGATCTACAGCAGTTTTACCTTGTGTTGTTAATATTAATTAATTGTGATCGCTATTGTTCACGTAGTGAAATATATACGTGGTTCATAAATTCATTGTCTCCTAGTTCTGCCTGTGTGTGTGTGAGTGGGGGCGAGTTGGGGTGTGATCACTGACACACCTGATTCTCATCTCATCTGCCTATGCAGTTCACTTCTCTGCTTAAGTGTCCCGTGCTCACGCGCGTCTCCCAGGGCTCTGGATTATCACTTTGTTTGTTTTTTGCGCTATTATAATAAATTCACTCATTTGCGCTTGAGTCCGGGTTTTGTGTTTTCCCCCTCCCTCCTCTGTCTCTCGTCTCCTTCATACCAGCAGCGATGCTGCTCAAAGCTGAAGTGCGTTACAGTAAATTGTCAAGTATTTTTAGTTTAATTGTCAATTATTAATTAGTATTTATATGAGATCTTAATGGTTATAATTATAATTGTAATTAATAGGGTAAAACAAACAAAAATATTTAAAATGGGCATTTGTGGTCGTGTGGAACGAATCAATTGATTTTTAGTGCATTCTTGTGGGGGTGTACGAGCATTTTGGGTTACGAGCTCGCTCTTGGAACGAATTAAACTCGTAAACCCGAGATATTGCTGTATATATTCGATTAACCATTCAAATGTGGTTGATTCAATATCGATTCTAAAAAACACAAATCTATCTTTTTTCGTATTTATTTCCGCAAACATTGAACATAATATTTGACAGACATTGATCTTATTACTAGTCTTCTCCACTAGATATCTTCCACAATCATTCAGTGCTTAACAAGTCGGATACAGTGTGAAAGATGTTCCAGACAGTTGAAGGAATTGTCAAAATTGTGATTAGGAGAGTGCTTCATAGTCATTAAAGTTGATCATTTACATTGCGTTACCTACCTGAATAACACTGTATACTGAATTTATATATTTTTATATTGTATTTATTTGTGCTATTACTTGTAATTTAATTTGTTTTTGTTCTTTTTATTTATGACTCTTTATTTGCTTTTAATAAATGTTTAGATTTTATATTGGCAAGTAGTTTTAGCTCTGGTATCAACATTGGAATCAAGATCATTATTTTTTATAAATATATTTTAAACAGCACAATCACTATGGTTAAGCAGCAAGTCTGCTACGGTCTAAAATACAGATTTGAAAACAGATGAAGAGGAACACCATTACATTCATCACACCTCAGTTCCTCTCTCAGGAAACCAAACTGTGCTAATTCCTATGCTGACACATTAAACCACAATGAAAAATACATTTAGAGAATGAACCATGGAGGATGATGTTTTCTTGGTCTGCTGTCCAAAAACCCATTGCTATTGCAGGTATTATAGCGGTTACTCAACAATTACCTAATGTATTTTTTTAAGAAACCACAACAGATTGATACATAGCTAGGATCCTCAGCCTACAAACATATAATTAGAGACATTTCAATTTTCAAATTCTCACAGTTAAATGCAATCTCTCTTATTTTCTTCTACTGCCATTAAATAGTGACATCAAATTATCTTGAATATGACTGTCATTTCCTAATCAAACTGACTGACACCTTCCTCTCCTGGCCCACCTCCCTTTTGTCCCACAGTGCTCATGTTCCTGCTCCAGGCATCCTCTCACAAGGCTACTAATGAGCCCTCTAATCAGCAAATGGGCTCTTCAGAAAAGAGTTCTCATTAAAATCTGAAAGAAAAAATGAAATGACAGTGGCACAAAATGCTACGCATATGTGAGGCTTTCAACATTAAATTGAGGACGTTTTAAAATGTCAGAAAGTTCTACGCTTGGCCTTCATGCTGATATAAAACAATTTTAAAGTGAGTATTAAATGGCCATTATGTAAAATTAAGTTCTCGAAATGTGTCAAGAATCCAAGTGATTCTGAATGAATGGTGGAATTATGAAGGTGCTTCACAGCGGACAGAAACGCAGCCAAAAGCTCGCTGTTCCAGGACAAAGAAGTTGATCACAATCCATGGAAGTATTGTGTAGTGTTTGGCAACTCCAATGCTGACTTAAGCGATTCAAAGAACACACGTTTCTGCTCAGCGTCCCAAGTTCTCAAAAACGGGCTAATGTTAAGAAATAAAACAGATGTGGAGATTACGGCTGGGCAGAATACTGTACCTAACGAAAATATATCTCAATATTTTTCAGCCTTTTGCCAGCATTCAGAATATATACACACTACCATTGTAAAAGCTTGGGTGATCAAAAGTGTCAAGAGAGATAAAAAACTAAAATATTAAGCAGCACAACTGTTTTCAACACTGATGATAGCAATAATAATAAGAACTTATTGGTGTTTTTTAAACACCAAATCATCATATTATAATGATTTCCGAAGGATCCTGTGACACTGAAAACTGAAGAGTAATGATACTGAAAATCCAGCTTTATTTCATAAAATTTATCAAGAAAAAAACACTTAAAGTTATTGTAACAATATTTCACAATATTATTACTGTATTTTTGACCAAATAATTGCACTATTTGTAAGCATAAGACACTTCTTTATTCAATTTTACCAACCCTTAACTTTTGCAAGGTAGTATACTAGTAGTATCCACTGTCGGCGAGTAGATTCAACAATTTTAAAGCTGGATTCCAGTTTTTACAAAAGGATTAGGAGAAAAATACTTAAAAATGTGTATTTACGGTATATAAACCAATATATTGTGATTATATTGCCATTTTACCTTATAATACATATATATGTATACAGTGGAATCCACTTATCTCGAGCTTGGTTAACTCGCCAACCCTATTAAGTCAACGTTTTTGAAGTGGAATCGCCAAATTCCTTCATTGTCTTACCATTTTCTTATTGGTTATGTCGATTCTTTTATGACCCGAACCCTAATATCTCGAGCACAAAAGAGGGACAAATTCGCCACTTAACATCTGTTATCTGGATCCCCGTTACTAGTGATAGTACTGAGTTCACTGCGCATGTGCCGAGATCGCGTTGCACGTTGTAACGGCTGTCAGAGTAGTTGACGGCTGCCCAGATGGAAAATGGAAATGAAAGAAAACTCAAGGCCATTAAACTGGTCACACAAACTTTTATAGATGGGTTTCATACCAGAACACTCTCAAACATGTAAAGAGCGAAGTACAAAACAAGGAAAAGGGAAACACTCTGACAAACATCACAAATTAAAGAGGGAAAATAGCAACAGAAGACTACATTATATAACAGTCAGCGGTAGAGCGGCCATCTCTCTCCTCACTCAAAAACAGAGCAAAAAAACTGAGCGAAATTGTGTTTGCAATGTTGGAGAATATAATTAAAGGTTTGTTTTGAGAATCGAATGTGGTTTTTATCGTATACTGGTAAATCTCTGCTGTTAGTTGGTGCACATATGCCTTTTGTTGTTAGCAAACATATACAGTGTATGTAAAATTTCTATAGCATGCCGATCGCTTCATCAAATAAATCGCCATATTGGCTTTTGGTTATCTCGATCATCGGTTATCTCGATGCTTCTTTGCAACCCCCGAAGCCGTCGACATAACTGGGTTCCACAGTGTATGTGTATGTATTCACATACATATTTTGAAAATTTACAAGTAATAAAACAATTTATTGCAAATGTTCTAAGTTTTAAATCAATACACAAAAACATACAGTTTGAACCAATTAATAAATTCAAATAATCTACTATTTTTACAGTTTAAATAGTCTATTAGTGCATCTTAAGTCTCTCATACTTACTATATCTTCACATGAGAGCAAAATCATTGCATTTGAAATATCATCCACCCCTGCTGTTTACATTCATAATTTACACATCCTTTATAAAAACCTCTTGGGGATTTGTGCAAATTCTTTATGTGAGATTCCCTGTGTTCATTCCACAGTTTGAGAGAGCAGGGCCCACTTTCTTTAGCAAGACCCTTCTGAAGAGACGACCAAAGGGAGCTTGTATGAGCTCAAGCTGTGATGTTTCTGAAGAGAGTTGCAGGGCTTCTGTCTGATGTTGGATGAAGACCAAACTGAACTAAGTGAAACCGACTCCTCACCTGTTAGAGTACTAACTTAAATATGATTTGGTGGACTATCAAGTCCCATCTAGACTTAACATCTGTGGGAACTGAAGTGACAGGGCATGTGAGACCTTAAGGAACTTTGACAGCAAGAAAGGTGAAAAAGGTGGAGCTTCATTGCATAAAGGATATTCACATGCTATTGATATCGCAGCCATATAAGCTGAAAATAAAAGTCCAAAAGTGCAAGCTACAACTTGAAAATCCCATTAGCTGACCCTAAACAACTCAAATTTGGAAAAAAAAATCTTCTTTTTTTTCTTGATCTCACGCGCACTCAAAAAAGGAATGGAAAAGATATGACAGACTCAACGAATTTCAAACATTTCTATACAATTCCCTGTTTGGAATTGACTGAATTAGGACACAACTAATAGACTAACATAACTCTGAATGTGTGTATTTGTCCCTTTAGGTGTTGATAAAGAAACATTTATGCGCTTCTTCAGTGGGAAATTCAATCAACAATTACCATTCTGTCTCCGCTTGCTCATTTCATTTGTAATTTAAGATTATGTGGCTTTGAGTTTGCTCTGCAAATTTTCGGGCTAGGTGAAATACACTTTCATTACTCAAGTATGCTTACTAAAGAAGCCCACAGCAAACCGATACAGAACATATGAGGTGATGTTTTATCCCATCAATAACATCAAATAATCTCAGCAATGCCCTCATTCTCCATCTGAGCTCCATAAGATCATAGACCCCTGACTATAAGAAGTGCTCTATCACGTTCCTTACCTGTGCCTGAAAGTGCCTGTCTTCCAGAGATTCAGAATCTAAAAAAGACATCTACACATCAGAATGAAGACACATCTTGACAGCTTAAGCTAGTCTCATTTCAAAAGAGACAGAATGGATCATACACACATCCAATAGAACAATTTCTTCCTGCAACAGACCCAAGGAACTAAGATAGTACTGCAGATTAGCTCTCAGTAACTATTTTAACAAGACAGTGAGGCAAGTCATTGGGTCAAAGTTGACCAATCACAAGCTTCATGTGACCAGCTTATACCTAAAAAGCTTAAGGATAATCCTGTGGCTAAGTGAGGTTACACCTAAAGCCATGCCTAGTCAAAAGAGCTGAATACAGAACTCTGACACACACACAGCCGTATTCAAATCATGTCTGAACTGTGACTCTATAATATTACAACTGCAATATGATATGAAAGGCTAAATTATTTAATTATGTTAAGACAACAACAGTTAAATGGCTGGTTTTAAAATCATGTTTAATTAAAAATAAACAACAAAAAATTTAATTCAGGTACCACAACATTTTAATTAATATTATAAAAAATTGATTTTTAAAGATTTTTTTAAGATTCAAGCTTCAGACGCAATTACTGTAGTTTGACCTGCAAGCAAAACACAGTCATGCCAATGGGAAACCATATTGCATAAGGGCAACATTTTTCCAAACAGTTTTGGAATTTGGTGTGTTGGACACCAGAAAAGTTGCTTGGTTTCTCATCTGTCTGAACTGTGCTTCATATACTAGTCATTAGACACTTTTTGACCATAACATTTCACTATATTTTGTTATTATGACCACATATTAAAATCAGGTGAGAGTTAGATGACGGAAAAGGTAGAAAAGAGCATGGACAATGAAAGATCTATTAACATCCCTTCCCCTTATTCTTTGAGGAGGACATAAAAAAATGGACGGAGAGGCATTTGCACTATGCTTAAGAGGTTTTATTACCATTTTGACACCACTGTAAAACTTTCAGATCAGAAGGACCAGAGGTGTGATTTATGTTTGAATTACATTACAGTGAATGGTGCACACACTGGGCCATTCATCAAGTACCAAAGAGCTCATATTTGCTACATAAAATCTACAAATACATATCTGTGTTTTCAGATTATTTTTACATTTCTGGACAGTTTAAATCAGTGGTTTTGAAAGTAGGAAACCTGCCATTCACTTAAAGAAATGATGGATGGATACCACAGAAATGTGGTAAAAAGGGCCTTATGAAATCAATCTTATTTTTCAAAATTTCCTGCTTTTTGTTAAAAGTTTCCTAGATTAGGTTTTAAAGGTTTAATAAAATGACACAGAGTCAGACTCCAGAAGTCAGTTTAAATGTTATCATCAATATTTCAAAATAAAATGAAATGTGGGTTTGATATTAAAATGGTTTGAATGAGTGCATCTTCCTATGAGCCAGTGCTATTTTGATATGCATTTCCCTTATAAATTTACGTGAACAGACATATTGTCCCTTGTACATTTCCAGCAGATTTCATCAGTTCCCATTAAGAAAGGTTACAAATTCAGAAGACCAAATCTGATGGCATTTAAACCTGCTGATGTTCTCGTCTGGCAAGGCAGAAAAGGTCATCCCTGGCGACCGATTAAGACAGAGGCTGCATGACAGACGCCACATGCATAGATGAGAGACGAATAACATTAAGCAAGACCACCCGTACGACAAAGAGCGATGCTGAAACAGAAGACCCGAGCTGAAACGATATCTTGTGAACTTTCACTTTTTGATCTTGTCGCTGAATATCAAGTGTTACTGTATATCTCTGAGAGCACATACTGTGACGTGGTGTCAATGTTCAATGAATCGATAAAGGTGTATAGAGAATGACGGTAAAGATCTGCAGCTTGTTAAGGAAGGTAATTTGCATCTCAATGGTCCTATAGCAGACGGTCTGAAAGAACGATGGGAGCATGGGGGACGAAGCGCATCTTTTTAGTTACCTACTGTATGTGGCAAGGTGAAGGGGGGAAGCTCTTCAATTACTGTCAGTTGAGAAGGGACATAAACTATGTAGGTCACTTGAATGCGTCCTGGATCCCCCCAGACTGACACTAGAAACCTTTACTGGAACATCATCTATGCGTTTTTTTTTTTTTCTTCCTTTACCGCAAAGCGCTACAGTGAAGTTTCCATTAAAAAGCAAAAGGCTCTAACACATTAGTCAGTTGACGTCTGGCACAATTTCTGCAACACCCTATCCAATAACTTTAGCATATGAATAATGAAGTTCCTTCTGTGTTGAAACCACATAAGCTATAAGGATGAGAGTTTTATTGAAGACAGCAGCAATAGTCCAATCCAAAAAATGATTTGCCAAAGCCGTTTAGTGAACTCTGAAGGAAATCTCTGAAGGAGTTGGGGAGATCCTAAAAAATAAATATAGCTTAATAATTAAGACCAGCAAGCAAAACAACTACTAATTGTTAAACTGCTACTGCATAAGTCTTCCTTCAGTTGTGCCACAACGTTTGCTACAAATCATGGAAGACGCAAATAAAGATTTCAAATTATGGTTGGGTAGTGACAGATTTTCAAGCCGATTCAATTCAACTGATTTGGAACTACTTAATTTGACTCAATTTAAATCCAGTTCATAAATATTTCAATTGTAATGTTAAATTTGGTTAAACATTACATTAAAGAAATTGCATATAAATTACAACAGCACAAACTGATAATTCAAGCAAGATGGAGCTGTGTTGGTTGATTGTTTTTTTGCTTTTATTTGCCCAAACTAGTCTCTTTGGACTTATGACTACAAAACATTGCGTAACATTCGCGCAGTGGTGGCTGATCTCACTCGGAGTGGAAAATTTTGTTTTCACCCACGATTCATGATGTCTAAACCAATGGAATCTTGGATCAGTCTAGATTGTGGATACTAGCAGAATCGGAGTAATCGCATCGTAGGTGTGGTAGACGAGCGGGAACTGCTATGAAAGCTAGAGCGGCATGGATGTTGGAAATTCACCTTTCGATCTCGGGAGAGATTTCAAGCGAGAGACTCTCCTGTTTGCCAGTCTCTCGGATACCATCATCGTGGTTGTGGCCGAACGATACAAGGCTCTGAGAGGAGTAAACTAACAATCTATGTTATAATCTGCACTATGGTTTTGGATGTAGCGGCACTGCTCCCGCTGGAGTCTGGCACAGTAAAAATGGCTTTGGTTAATGCAAAATCTGTCTTAAATTGTTTATTTTAAATGCTTTTTTTATATACAACAAGATTTGGATTTTCTGTTTATTTTTGTAACCTGGCTTAATGTCGGCGAGATGGATCCCTCTCCATATGGCTGTACTCTTTTTTTTTCTTTTTTTTAACCACTGGCCTACTGGCCAGGGTGGCGAACTTGTGTTTTTAAGAAGAAATGTAAATGCTAAATTTTAAAATGCTGAAATTTAAATGCTAAATTTAAATTTAAATGTCTTTTGTCAGTGGTGAATAATTAGAGCTTTGAGACCCATGTTGTGATGTATGTAGGAATGCAGGGAGGCTGATTGTTAATTGAGAAAGGATCATTTACAGATTTCTGTTCAAATTATGAGACAGTGTTTTTTGGATTATCAGGCTGCTATAATTATTTCTCCAATGTCATTATACAGAAATGCCCCTACAGCCCTTTTCACCAACAATTAATAGACTTCTTAATCTGACTGGCTGTTCTATTTTGTCTCCCTCAGTGGAAACCTGAAATGTTTCATAAATTTGTTGTGGAAAAAGTGAAGATCTAGTCTTCCTAAATTACCAGTTGAGTCAGTGATGCCGTCGGTTTGTGACAGGAGTTTTGACCTCTTTGAGCAAGCGTCATTGGCGCAAGTAGATTACATTATTATTCATTTGAAGCTACATCTGGTGGCTGCGATGTGGTTCCTCTACATCTTCTTAAAGAGATGATGGATGTCATTGGACCTAGTATTCTATTATTTTATACTCTATTATTAATAAAAGTCTTCACAATGGGGTTGTTCCAATGGGCCTTAAACCAGCGGTTATCATCATTTACGATGCAAGTTTTTGTTTGGAAGAAAAGTAATTCTAATATTCTTCCTAATAGATTAATAATTTATGGCATGCAGTGATTTTCACTTGACTGTACTGCATGAATCAGAAGATTATTATGGAAGCAGTTGACTTGAGGCATTTGCAGCTTTACTCGCAAACTGCAATTCCTCCTCGTCAACCAGGTGACAAACAGAGTTCTGGCACATTTCTCAGTTTTTTTAAGTATGAGATTTTAGACAAATTTCAGTTCGGTTTTAGGGCATGTCACAGTACAGAGTCTGCACTCTTAAGAGTTGTTAATTACTGTTGTATAATCAGAGATGCAGGTAATGGACTTGAGGGACATTTTTATAGTGGTTCAAGTCTTATCTTACAAATAAAGTGAAGTCTCAGTGAAGTATGGCAACTGTTTCAACAACAGTACTGTACCCGTCACTTGTGAGGTTCCTCAGGGTTCTGTTACTGACCCCATTTTTTTTTGCTTGTATAGGTTGCCAATCGTGCCAGGGCACGTTACAGTGCATATATTTAGTGAAAGCATATTTTTTTCTGGCAAACTAACAAGCTGTGAACACTGAATGACTACATAAATGCATTGTTTACAAGCAATTTAATTGATGTCTTTCCACTGTTGAAACACCTAGAGAGCGATTACTCGAGATCCGATACGTTTCAGTAAGTTGTTCAGAACCTGGGCAGGGGCAGCAGGGGTCAGTGCCGTTCGGTACGCCATAAGAGTATCACAGTACATAATGTGGGTGGTGTATCGTGAATTTTAAGTTCAGTTTGAATATTGTTGCACCCCTACTGTGTAGCATGTCACATGTCCACTGAAAGTGTCCTTCTCTCCAGCCCAGATTTTCCCACTCACTGGTGAATGGACATTCATCCGATTCCCATGTTAATCCCAACTAAGCACTCTTCACAGTGTCCAACGAGGGATAAATAAAACGCATCAGATATTGGCCAAAAAGAAACAAAAAAAAAAAAAAAACAGGCTCAACTACGGAAATAAAGCCATCCAAGCCATTCCTCTAACCTGAGCCCTGATTCACACAGCCGCCTCCAGAGGAATGGCTTAAAGCCAATGCTGCATTATGCTAAGAGGCAACAGGAGAGGATTCACATGCCGCCTATTCTCCATATTCCAGGTGATACTTCAAGTGTAAGGAACAGCCAGTTCCAGGAAAAATCTGATTTACAGAAGAGTTTTTTTTTTGTCTTTATGGAGAGCAAAGTAAAAATGACAAAACCTCTAAGTTCTCTCTACTAGAAAAAATATAATGCTAAAATAATAATGTTCTTGCAGTGACAGAACAGATATTTGGAGACGTGTGAATGAAAAACTTAACACCACATCCGAAACAGCAGTGTGATAAAGCCCACAAACACCCAAAAAGTGGTACATTTAAGTACTGAGTGATAATAATTAACTAATGTACTTCCTATAGGGTTAGGTTGGGTTTAGAGTAAAGGGACAGTCACAATACACTTTTCGCTCCATTGACTTCCATTCATACGCATACAAATACATGAGATCATAGCAATAGTAAACCAATTTTGTGCTCCCAACTGACAAAACCATGCCCTGCCCTACATTTTCTCCTGTTCGAGATGCTGATTCATTAGGATATACAAGCAGATCAAAAAATGTCAACTTTAGAGCAACAATTCCCGAAATTCCTGCGTCTTCTGAAATGTTTATTTAAAATTCAAATGAACAAGCATGACTATTCCAAAATCAACAAGACTGTAAAAATTCTGATGTCAAAAAAATAAACAAATTGTAACAGAGGTGAAAACCATTTTAAAAGTACCCAATGATAAAAAACCTCTCTTTTTCTCTGACAGATTCACACAGACTGTCAATAATATGCAGATGCAATAGCTCCACACAAATGTGCATAAATATGTGCTCTATTTGGAAGCTGACACAGATGGCCATCCCGTAATGTAGTATTGACAAATGAGCACATAAACTGGCAGTCGCTTTATAACTGTTGTGGAAAATGTGTCTGCTGGACTGTAGCACCACATGTAAAGTCCAACGGCTAACTATAGCAGTGGTTCTCAACTGGCAGGTTATGACACAAAAATGGGTCACACAGAGGAAAAACAATGCAAAATCATATAATAAAAAGCAACTGGGCACATAACAGTGAATAGTTAGGACAGAAAAATAAGTAGACTTAACTTTTTAAACAGAGGAGAAAATGTTTCACATATCTTTTGTTGTTGAAGTCAAAGGCTGAGTCAAACAACTCAAATTCATCTGTCGTTTGATAGAGGCTAGCCAAAATACCCAGACGACAACATAAAAACTAAGTAAGGTACAAGGAAATATGACCACAAATTACATTAAATAACCCACTGCACTTGCAACATAAAAAGTAGTTTGTGTTGACCACATTTGAATTAATGGCTGCTTTTAAAGATATTTAACATCTTGATATTTAGCTTTGAAAATTAACTTCAGTGAACAGTGAGCAATGAAGTTGTATCAGACGGACTGTTTTATCACTAGTAATGCAACGATATTTTAGCATTCAAAAATATTTGAATGATATTTTATTAATATTTTGCTGGCAAAACAGCAAAAAAATATATTCTAAGTTACATTCTAGTGAAAATAATTTTGGAAGGCCAAAACCATTGAGACAGCAACGTTTAAATAGCATTTCTCCACTGATATGTTTTGACTGTATCAGTAATGTTGCAATATGTAAAATCTAAAATGATTTGAATTTTAACAATTGAGATTCTGCTTATAAATTCCGATTCCTAATGTTGATTCCAATAAACTTTATTAAATAATAATACAACTTAAATATCCATATTTATTCTAAGTCTCACTTTAGTTGCAGCTGAATACCATGAACAAAAATCAACAAGCTAAAGAGCACTTAAACAAGGAACTTAAAAAATATCATAAAAAATGCTCAAAATCTAGTTGTTTTTTGCTAAGACAAGTAATCGCACAGTAATTTAAAAGAATAAACAAATTAGCAATAGCAGAAATAAACAATTTAAAGATATGATTGAAATAAACAGTGTTTAAAGACTTATTCAGGTATAGAAACCATAATCAAATGTAAAATAGCACTGCACTTTATAAATAAAATACTGTATGTATTCCAAACATATTTAAAAGTTAATCAGTCAAGATCAAGAGAATTTTCTCTTTGTCTTTCATTGTTTGATTAACATTATTATAGAGACGCCAGCAAGAATATTAGGCTGCTGTCACTTTAATAGCTGCACTCTTTACACATGAGTTTTCTTTGTAAACTGTTTAGCTACACTTAAGACATAACCGACTGTGTTTAGGAAGATATTTTGACATTTTTGTTTGTATTCATCCATTCAAGCACAAAAAGAAGTGAACTGGAAAAAAAAGACTGAACTTTTTGTGTGAGCATGTTTTGGATGCGTGCCCCTCACGGATAACACCGGATGAAATCTTCTTGCACTTGAATGGTTTAAAAAAATTATCACATTAAAATCTATGTGCGTGCTTTAAATGTGTGTTGCATAGATATCAGCTTGCGGGTCTTTTGCGCTTGAACATTTTAAAATCATATTAAAATGCATAGAAAGGAATCAATTACAAGGATTGAAATTTTAGATTTTTTGAAAAATTTGATTCCAGAATTAGAATTGATTTTCAATTTTGAACAGTTTGTTTTAATCACCTGGAAAAAAACACCCTGAACAGCATATCAAGTTCAATAACCCAAACTGTATTGCTTTGAATTTCAGCTAAATAAAACTTTTCATTTCAGTTTTAGTGTTTCAGTGAAGATTTCGTGTCAGTGCATCAGTATTTAACACACAAGGCTCAAGACCTGTAGCTTGTGCAGTAGCTCAAGTAGAAGAGCATTGGAGCTTTCAACACCAAGGTCATGCGTTCAATTCCCAGGGAAAGCAAGAACTGATTAAATGTCAATATGTACCTTGAATGCAATGTAAGTCACTTTGGATAAAAGCGTCTGCCAAATGCGTAAATGTAAATGTCAAGACAGGGACATATAACAAAGCTATTCTTATGAAATAGTTTTTTAAGAAAATTCAATTATTGCAATAGACAAATGTTGCAAAGTTTATATTGCTGACAAAATCACTATGAATATATATTGTGACCGGATCCGATGCATCAACCTGCCCTTCTATCACAATGCACCTTTTCTCTTAGTAAAGTTCTTTTTGTGTCAAGTTTCTATTCGTTTTATTTCTGATTGATTGAATGGCCTTAAGACAAAATAAAAAAGCAATAGAAAAAGCTTTCACACACAGAGAGAAAAAAAAATATGGAGATTGATCTGCCGGGGCGAAAGCCAAAATGGGGCCCAGTCTGCATGCCAAGTCAAACAGCTCTCCCGTCTCTACCCTGTGCAGCAGCCAGAGAGAGAGGCAGCTAACGTTTGACACCTTTTTCATTTTCAGATAAAGTATTGCTTCTCAAAGGCATGACCTATTTTTCCCCTTTACTTTTACCACTTGTTAAAGTCAGATGAGCAAAGCTCTGGCTTTCAGGCAGACATACCAAGCTGCCTTCAGCAGATGTTTGCTCTAGAAACGTGCAAGGAAATTATGACAGCTATAAATGGGAGACCCTTACCTTCTGCGCTATCAGGTCATTATGTGATGACTATATACTGCTTTTTCGGAGTCTGAAATCATCTGATGTGATTCCACAGCCACAATTTTGGCTCATGGTGTCTTTTGATGTCAACATCTGAAATCATTCATGGTCTGATGGTCACAAAAAGGAAATGACCTAAAGCTCCGGGCCATTATTAAAGACGAGCCTTACATCAGCAACATCTTATCTTATTATAAACTGGGTCAAGGATGGCCGATCTGCATGTTGCTGGATGCCACATATTTCAGCCAGGTGAACAGTTGCCAGTCCAACTGCACATTTGGAAACACATACTTATACACACACACTGTTTGAAAACACACCTAGATATTAAGACACTACGGCTAATTTTGATGTCATAAAAACCTTATTTAAAGCAAAAATAACTATACTGTGATTATATATCGTTACAAAATATGTTTTAATGTTTTAAAGAACAACTGTAAAAAAAAAAAACACTAATGTTTAAGGTTTTCTTAATTAAATCATCAAGATTTTATTTTGATGAAAATTGCAATTGTTTTCTACGTACTTCTCAACACAATTTCGGTATATAGATGAAATGTTACCAAATGCATATTATCAATAACCCAAACTCAGAACAAATGCAGAGATAAACAGTTTGTGAGTTAAACACCGAAAGCAACAGATCATGAACCACACATATGTTTATTTAATCATTAAGTTGCAGCCTTTGCCTTCTCATAATCACGCTAACCTATGTAGTGATTTTGGGCCGTTTTTTTCTTAACTTAACTGTACGGTTCACGATTGGTGTGAAAACAATCCATATGGAACAGCCAATTAAATATAATTTGCCTCTTTACAAGTCACACTTAAAGCATAATGCATTTCTCATTGCTGCTGGTTACTGAATAAATGACATATATGCAGAGCAGCTCGCATTCCTCACGAGTCTTGCTTTTTAAAAGTTTGGTGATAGATCCGAAGGGATAAATGCTTCTCCTCGTTGCCTAGTTACAGTAGCAAACAGAGGTTGAAGTTAGGGAGATGACATACCCCCATTCATACCCAAAAGTACAACGTAGAATGGAAGCGTGGAATATATTCAGCTCAGAATCAAGAGTGGAAAATAAATGTTTATGACTCTATGGTGTCTTACGGGTGGGTCAGCTCACAGAACTACTTGGCTGCTCTCTACACAGCTGCTTCAGGTTTCATTGGTTCAGGGTCATTCAGCGAGGGGTCTCCACGCCATGCCATCTCCCTCCTTTACTTCCCATGAATCATAGCCTACACTACAACACAACCATTGACCTTGTCCAAATCCATGCCACGCCATAGTTTTCAGGCTTCTTTAACTCAAGAAATACTCACCACTGTCTAATAATATAATAATCATGAATTCAAACTAGTGTTTATTTTGTGAGCTATTTTTTTATTTAATCTTCGTCTTAGTCCAGTGTCAAATGTACTTTTTAAATCACATTTAGTCAACCTTGCCCTGTTTTTGGTTAGTCAAGATTTATTCGACTAAATGCTTGAGCATTTTCGACTAAGTCTCGTCAATTGAAAATGTTTACGTCTTGCTGCAACGGCTCAATTGATTTTCACATTTCATTAGAATTACTGCACTTTCACCTATAAAGGGCCAGTCACACAGCGAAAACGCATGAATCACGCACGAATTACGCACAGATTTTTGTTTCTGCGCGGAGCGTGCGTCGTATGCATAATCCGTCGTAATTCACCGCCCCCTGCTGCCCCGGCTCAGCCCTTCTCCATAGTTGAGGTTGAACTCACTTTACCTTATGTCACAAAACTAAAATCTTCCTTGACATTTAATTAAATAGCTATTATATATATATTATAAAGTTTAGTTACTTTCATTAAGAAACAAAGTGTAATTTCAAACTCTGTCCATTTCATCACGAAATTCAAACAAAAATATGCCATTTTGATGCTCTTTAATGTGGCGCACGTGTGACAGATCACTCTATAGGTGACTCAGTTCAAGCAGCAGCGTGAGTAAATGCGTCATCGCTTCCTCTTTAATACTACTTACAGAACAAACATGAATGGACATCTGAAGCTATGTTGAAAGATACAGAACATACAGAAAGGCATCCCATCTCGTCTAATCACTCATTGTTTCAAAGGTGAAAAGACATCAATAAAACAGCTTGTAAACAAAACGTTACGTAGCATTTACCTCAGGCAATTCATTCAGTTTCCATTTGTTTGTTCACCAGAGAAATAAACTCTTTCACTAAACATATTTTTTCACTATACATTCATTATATTTCCCTTACTATTAATAATACTTACTATTTTATTATTACACTCTACATTTTAATAATAAAATTATGGTTTTACTCCAATTCAAACACAATCATTTACTTTATCTTTCTTTAAATCAAGAAATCACTAAATAAATGTATGCAAACAAAGTAAACTGCACAGTTTTTGCATTAACTACTAAATCTACACTCTAAAATATGCTGTAGATATATATATATATAAACACAGAACATTTGACAGTGTTACAGAATTTTTTACGCATTTATAAATGGTAGAGAGCACATGTAAACTTCTTTAGTAGCACCTAACATTTTGAAAATACAAACATTTTAATGAATCCACACATTTATGTCCGAACAGCTTTACGAACCAAAATTGATTCTGCTTGTGTTTCATGAACAAGGCCCATTCATTGTTTAGATTTTCAACTCAAGAAATAATGTAAGCTTGTAGTGTATATCATCTAATCATAAACTTGACAGAAATGGTGACAAAAACCTTATGATTAAAAAAAACATTTAAATAAAATGCATAATCGAACATTAAAAAAGGGTTTCAGAATGTGACGTTGTTTGCAGGGCTAGAATTACAATTTTTTTAGGGCAAGGCAAGTGTTGCCTTGGACAGAGCTAATATTTTGGGGGCATTAAGGCAAGTTGGAGGGGCACCAAGGCAAGTATTGCCCTATGAAAAGGGGCACCAAGGCTACTTCAGTTTATCGTCGAGTTTTAATGTAATTTCATGTCCTCTTCATTTATTATGCATTTATACAGTGGAAAGTAATCTTAATCTGTTCTTGCAGCACCACAACCGATGATCATCTGCTTATTAATCGGTACACATCGGAAGGCAGTTCCAATCATAAAATGAACCCCCCGTCATTACACTGCAGTTGAAAGTGTTGACGTGGGAGTGGACCCGTTAGAAACAATAGCCGATAAATTCGTTGGCGGGTAAATAAACGCATGAAGAAGGAGGGGCTAATAACATTATTATGGGATGCGTTTTTGAACCTCGTGTCTCGTAAAACTTACGAAGTGAGAACTGCGCCCTTCTCTACTGCGCAAGTGGCCAGTGACAAGGTAAATTTTCGCGGCAGTGTCGGTATTCGTCACTTGCTTTGTCATTCGTACTTACTCGACAACCTCCGGCAAGCTTCGGAAGATAGTTCGTCAATATTGCGGCGACATTGTCACATAATTATACTCGTAGAAAATGACGAGATGATCAGAGTTTTGCTTTAAATTAATGAACAAAGGGGAAAATTCAACAATAGGTACTTGTGTTCGTTGTTAACATGCAATTTTATTTTATAATAAATGAGGGCACTGATGCAAAGAGGGAGGGCATCCACGGCAACAATGTTGCCGTGGATATTGGCATTATTCTGAGGGCATTACGGCAAATAAGGAGGGCAACCACGGCACGTGCCGTGATTGCCGTGGTGTAATTCGAACCCTGGTTTGTCCATACAAATGGAAGTGAATGTTAACCAACACTGTTTGGTTATCAACATTCTCAAAATATATTTTATGATCTGCAGAGGGGGGGGAATCATATTGGTTTGGAGCAACATGAAAGTGAATTTAAAAAATTATATTTTAGAGTGAACTATTTCTTTAAATAAAAGGCCATTTTGACATGTTGGAGGCTCATTTCAAGAGCTATTCCACTGGAAAACACCCCTTTTCCTCCACCACTACTTGACACAACACAGCCACATCTATCTTTAAAAACCCATTCACAAACCTCTCGTGAGACAAAGAACTTTTTCTTTGAGAGATGTCAGAAATGTAACCATAAACAGGAGTTGCATCCAACTGTGACAATGTGCTGTAAATTTATGGAAGACATATTGGCTTGCAACAAGAGATCTGTCAGTTTTCTAAAGCTGAACCACAAAAAAAAAAAAAAATTACAATCTCCATTCACTCAGTTTTCAACATTACTTTTTTCCTGTAAACCCTTGAACAAAAACTATACAGGCATCAAACAGAATGGCCTGAAACGCAAGTTCACAACAGCCCAAACAAATATCACAGGTTGGTGTTTCAGGATTAAAATAAATGACAACAGCTACTTTCTGAGATTGTATATGGAGGTATTTAGTGGTACACATAAGGATCTGGTGTAACTTATGGCCTAAATATCAAAGGCATAATAAAAGGAAAATGATTGTGAGGTGTGGCACAACAGCGCTGCCAAACCCTCAGCTCTTGGAAACAATTCAGCTGAATTTCTCAAGCATGAAAGCTTATATAAAAAAAAAAGACTTAAAAAAACTGAATTCCTTCCTAACAGTAATAGTTTTATAGTAAACTCAGATTCAAGATCATTTCAATGACCCAGACCTCTCAGATAAAATGATGCCAAGGTTATCTATTTTTTTTATAGTATAAAGCACAAAAATATGCAGATCTGCAATTCACGCAATGCAAATAATGTTTGTCGAAAAACATTATCTACATTTGCTTTCAATATTGCGCATGGTGACACTCCCATAACTCCAGGTGCTTTTGATTTTCTGCCAACTTGCTTGTCATCCATTTTAGTCTACACTATCTATAGAAGTTAAATATTACCTATACTCAGATTACCCAAAATGGAAGTGGTGACATATGCATTTCCTGCTCTTAAATCATGTCTTACATCAAAATATCTGAATTCTCTTCTGTCCATATGCGACTCAAAACGATCAGTTCTCTAATCGAAGCTGAAAACGAGCATTGCGCATATCCCATTGACAAAGTTTGCTCAACACATATCTCCTACCATTCCAAGACTACAATTGTGCTGATTATCAATAATGCAGAATTATCATAACTTTCATTTCCATCGTCCTGAGCTTTCCTGTAGCTCAACCAGTAGAGCATTGGCACTTATAACATCAAAGTCATGTGTTCGATTCCCAGGGAAAGCAAGAACTGATTAGAATATAAATGTGTATCTTGAATGCAATGTAAGTTGCTTTGCATAAAAGCGTCTGTCAAATGAACAAATGTAAACAAGGTCTGTGGTTATCACAAGCACAATATATTTTCAGGTTTTATTCATTGACATAAAATGCAGCACTAATCCATAACTTATGATTTTTTTTATTTTTACGTGTCTTGAAGAAGGTGGTCGCCAACAAATATTACATAAGTAATATTATGCTAATATTATCTCTTGCTACACTAACTCAAACATATCAACTTGAAGATTGTAAAAAGAAGATTGAAAGAAGCTAATGATGGTGAAATTAAAATCATGTGACCTTAATGAGGTTTATTTATAGCCTACCGGTACGTTTACTTCAGGCGACTGTATTTAGGCTTCAAAATCCGCTTATGATCTATATGAAAAAAATGTGTAAAAATCATAGAACTTCTGTTGGTCACAGAGTCCTGCAATTATGTCCTGCAATTATCCAAAACTCAATGGAAATATCCTGTTGGCTTTTTGCCAAGGGAACCAGGGTGATGCCAACTTCCAGGCTAGCCTACAAAATTACATCAATCCTGCAGCACTTCATAAGGCATAACAATGCTACATTTTTATAATAATACAGAAGAACACAGAAATGTTTGTTGTTCTCATGCCTAGCATACTGAATCTAAAACCACACTATCTATATACAGTGGTTGGAATTGGGCTAGAGGTAAACATTTTTATCTATACTGTGGCTACAATCTATTAACACATTCAGCTCTCGACATCTACAAACAGTCTAGCACACTTCGTTTTTAACATTTAAATTTATGCATTTGGCAGACGCTTTTATCTTTTATCGCTTTTAAAGCAACTTACAATGCAATCAAGGAACACGTTGAATCAGTTCTTGCTTTCCCTGGGATTGAACCCATGACCTTGGCATTGTAAACACCAATGCTCAACTGATTGAGCTACAAACAATTGAAAGCTAACAAACAATTAAAAGATTCAGTCTCCAATTCCCAACATCCAATGTCATTCTCTATAGTTGAATTCCATGCTGAGCTGAGCGTACCTTCACCCAGTCAATCTAATGAGTTCTTTCTTTTTGCACCATTTCCGATGCAAAAAAATAAACCAGCACAGTCCAAGCCAAAAGAGCAACAGGGAGGAAGCCACTGAGACCAGATTAAAAGGCTGTCTGAGATTTAGAGCTGTTAATTAGTGTGAAGTGTGGCTTTAAAAAAAACACCTCTCGAGACTCTGTTCTAATAAAGGATAGTATATACTTTCGTCTTGCATGCATGCCGCCCTTTGCGGTCGTGCATGTGTGAGGCGAGGCGGGCGATTTTTGCGCAGAGACGACTTTCGCAAAAAAAAACGACCAGATCTCAGCCGAAGTCCCTGGTCCTCATTGACATGGAAACCACATGAACAAACCAATAACAGAAACTAAAGAGAGAAAAGATCAAATACAGTCGGGAGTTGGTCTGAAAGAAAAGGACAATGAAAGACAGAGAGAGTTTTTTGTGCATAACAAACTGACAGAGTGTGTGGGTATGTGTATCTGTGTGCATGCAGGTCCATGTGCATGTGGGGGCAACGTTATCTCAAAGGGGCCAGAGCAGTGGTGGGTGACATTCACGGGTGATCATACTGAGTAGTGTAATTTTATGTTTCACAGGACTGTGGTGTGCTTATCAGAACTGAAGCCGCACTGCCCTCTGCAAACGTTTTAGACCAAAGTCAAAGTTCAGTTTTGGCATCTGCCACTATGCATCTGCTCTGAACGCAGTCAAAGAAAGAGGTTATAACACGGTTAGCGCAGCCATGAATTATGTAACAGATGACACACAGCAAAGCCAAGGCTGTGTTACGGCTAAAAACAGTAATTATCTCTAAAAAAGAGAGCAGGAAGTTGTACAGGAGCCCTTTTAGTGCTCCAAAATGTAAAAGGAATGCTGTGCTAAGCATAAATGAGCTTATTTGACATGCCTTTTCTGTGGAAACCCCATTTATACAAACATGGGATGTGATCCGCTAAAGAGAAAAAGGGATTATTACATATAGTAATAATATAAATATTGAATTTTGTTAAGAGCAATTAATAATGCTGATGCTGCAATGCAACTGACACTGTAGGTCACATGACAGTGACAACAAGATTGATAACATGGCAAAGTAATTCATTATTAAAAAGAAGTACCCACTGAGAGTTTGAGATTTCAGATGCAGCCACTGATTTGTTCAAGAATCAGACAATGAGTTAGTCACAGCATTGACCAGCCACTGAAGGGGAAGGTAAATAGATGAAGAACTACTTCAATTCTAATCTGTTTGTCACACAAATCTATCGTATGACTTAGACCCATTGGTCTATGGGCAGGTAAATGTATGGGTTTTGCTTTTCTCTTTCGATTTAATGGACAAAATGAGATTTCGCAACTTACATATGAATGCACCCAGAGACAGTCAGCCACAAGGCCATACCAAACACTGGGAGTGTATGTTAGAAATCAGGAATGGTAAGGGATGCGTTTCGTCTTCTTTCGTCATCTTTCGAGATGCACTTCCCATAATGTTTAGTCAGTAGCTAGGAGAGTAAGCGCTCTTTAGTTTGTACTACGAAAGCAATCCGGTCTCATTTTCGACTACCTCTGAAAGTGGTCAAAAGTGGACAAGCTCAAAATGTTTTCGACTCCGTATTTAGGAGTGAATACATCTTAATATCAGGTGTAAACAGGCCCTAGAAGACGAATATAATGCATGAATCATCCACACTTAATTTTTTGAAGCTCAAATGTCCAAGTCCTGAGGCCAGGGCAAGGATTTTCTTCTTCTTTTTTTTTAAAGCCAATTGGATTAGTCAAATAAAATGAGGGTGAAACACAGAATTTTAATTTTGGGGCGAATCATTCCTTTAAAGTGATAAATGAACATATTTTGAGATTATACCATCTTACAACACAACATTAAAACTTAAATTATATTATATAAAGAGGCATGGTACAACAAATGTCATTTACAGTTCAAATGTTATACCTTAGATTGCAGCCTAAGGTATAACATTTTGCAGCATTTTACAAAAATAATAAAATCCTGAGCGATAACATTGGTTGATGTTTCACCAAATGGACTTATCAGCTTTCTAGTGTGTGTGTTTTAGATAAAACTGAATGACACATACAGAGTGAGAGACAGCACGCTGTAATAAACTATAGGTCACAGCCATACTTATACTACAAATTATTTTACACAAGAGTGCACAAACACAAATGGCAAAGCTACGGTCATTAGCTTTGTGTAGTTCAATGTGCATACTTCACCGTCTTATATAATCAAATAGTGAAAATCAGCCAACTGAGGTGCAAAACTGAATGAGCTTGGGTGTGACATGACAACAAACAAATCAAAATAATCAGTACATCTGAAATATGACACAAAGGATTGGAAACTCCTCAAGAATTTCCAAGTGCCTGCTGGGTTTAAAGAAGTGGCCACAAGCTAACTAATCTCTTATTGAAAAACCATCATTGTTAGACTGACAAACCTCAAAACCATTTAAAGTACCCAGTATGCTTTTTGGGTGACTGCTTTAGCATTAAATTGACTGGGATTTCAACTTGAGTTGCCGAGCCTTAACATAGTGTCACTTCCAATGTTGACCTATATAAGGGGCCATGGTATGGCAGGCTGCTAAGAGAGGGGCCAGGGGAGGTCACTTCCTCCCCATTAAAAACTCATCAGGGCCAGACACAACAAGCCAAACTACTGTTGGACAATGACTGCCACTCATCCTTGACTGGCTCATCCTACAACTCAAATTTAGCAAGATGCGCTCACATACATCACATATACATATTTGTCTACAATATCCTTCAAATAATTCAGCATTTAAATGAACTTCTCAGTAGAAACCTTACAGGACGTCAAACCTAAGCAACCTTACTTGATAATTCAATAAGTCATTTTAATACGACAACAGGTGGCTTGTTTAGGAAACTTCAAAATGACTCATGCTGCATGCATTAGCCTACCTGATACTCACTGACATATGCATAAAGTCATAATGTGCCACTTGAAAGTCAATTGCATGTTCCCTGACACAATTCAGAAAGCAATTACTTGATTAGTTATTAAAAACAGGTCACGTTGCTATGAAGCACTTTGAGTGTAATTCAATTTCACTTTAAAAAATGCACATAAGTAAAGCTAATCACATTAATCAAAATAACGGATTCCATATCTTTCAAGCAATTCAACATATGGAAAATGGGGCACGTGTTGTATACTTCATATCTGTTTTTGTCTTATTTTAAAAGTGAAAGGTACATATGAAAGTGGCCTTCTTAATAACTATCCAGCCTACACTGTTGATACTGTATGATGCATAATCAGTTTACTGTAAACACTTTGCATAAACTTTTTCCACAGGGAGCAGACTAATGAAATGTTCATCTCTTCAACAATTTACCTGTTGGTAATGTACCTTCTGCACGTTATATTGTGAATGGACTGGAAGTGAGCACCTGAATTCAACCCAAGAGCAGAAAACGCCTGCAAGCTTCAGTGTGTGTGTGTGTGTGTGTGTGTGTGTGTGTGTGTGTGTGTAGCAGACATATACTGTATCTGTAGACACGGGGCTACACCGTGTCTGTTAGTACAGTATGTGGCTGCAACAAACTAGGCCCTACATACAAGCAAAACACTCTCCGCGCCGGCAAGCTGGGAAATGTCAGCCGCACTAAAGTGTAAAAGCCCGCGTGCACTAAAAGCCAGTAGTGTCTTACAGCGAGGAGCCATGGGAATGAATCATTTTCGCTTTAGGACCGCTGACCTGTCAAACCATTGCAGCTAGCGTACATTGGAATTAGCTTCGTATGGCACAGGAACGCGAGCGAATGTTGGACAGGCGCGAGAGCATCAAATAAACACGCAGAGCGCGCGACTCACCGCGTGAATGTTTGCCGGGTTTCGGGGAGGTCGTGGAGTTCCTGCGAGTCTCAGATAAGTGAAAACGTCCTGCTTCGTGTATCCAGTACGAGTGTGGAGACACTAGTGCACACACAGAGCCGATACCACCGCAACGTGCCTTCAAACTAACGTTTCCTCCTCCCAAAGTCCCCCGTTTGCGCTTTAGGACGTGCGCTGGGCTCTTGGTGGTGGGTTTTCCCCTTAGTTTGAAGGGGAGAAAAGTCCTCTGCCTTGCCCGTGCTGCCACGACAGGGATTTGAAATGAAGAGAAATACTACGTTCGCTCCTCCCTCCCCAGTCCCACTCATGTACAGTACCACGGGGAGCGTATAAAACAATTTAATAAAACGATCTACCGCTCTCTACAGGACTAAGAATGTAAAATACTTATATGATTGCACTCCCTCTCTTCTCTTTCATACTGATGTCATGTGAGGCGAGTGACAGCGCGCGCCGCGTCCGTCAGTGTCCCGCATCATTGAAGACCCTCACCGCTGGGCTTCTGATCTGAGGCTGCAGGCAGAATTTGTGCTAATTAAAAGATTTATACATGAAGAAATTAACAACAGTTTTGAGAAATAGCATTAAAGTAAAATAAAGTTAGACTCATGACTCATCAGTCTTCTAGATAAAGGAGTCCATGATCATGCTATGGCATGCAATTGACTTACTCTTATTACTCAATATTAATATGTTTACTTCATTTATCGCTTCTAGCCATGCTTAAAGTTATCGTGAAATCAAAAATTGATCATTTTTTGTCTTTAATTGAGAACTGCAGTGCACATAAAATCCATGCACATCACTATTTAAAAAAAAAGTTTGGATCAGGCTGCGCAATTCCCTGGTTCAAAATGAGTGTTTTTATTTTTTATTTTGAAATAATCTGTAAATATGCAAGAATTCATTTTCATAGAAAATCCAGTAAATGGTCAAACTTTCACTACAAACAAGTGTTTTATTTTTCTAATGAATTAAAATAACAATAACAAACACAGTTTGCAACATCAAGCAGAGTAACAGACTGTTTTTGTACTTGAAGGGACTGGCACCGTTAAAAAAGGCATTACATTAAAAACTAAGGTGGATAAAATTTAAAACTGAAAACATTCAAAGAATCAGTTCCTGATGGCTTTCCTGTATAGCTCAAACAGTAGAGTGTGTCGCTTACAATGCCAAAGTCATGGGTTTGATTCCCAGGGAAAGCTAGAACTGATTAGAATGTCAATGTGTATCGTGAACCAATATAAGTCGCTTTGGATAAAAGCATGTGCCATATGTTTCAATTTAAATTATGAATAAGAATAATAATAAAAAGTAAAAAGTAAAGAAAAACTTGCACCAGATTTTTTTGCAGAAAAATTTAAATTATGTCATCATCTAACATTCATGTCCTTCCAAACCTGTATGACTTCCCTTCTTCATTTTGAAGAATGTTTCAACTGATTCATTTTTTTTTTTACTCCATTCAATGAAATTCATTGTGGTCCGAAAAAAACAGCAACTTTCAGTTCAGAGTATGAACCACAAAATAAAAATCTTCTTTCGGGTTTCACAGAAGAAAGAAATTCACATAGGCTACTCTTTTATTTTTCACTGATCCTCATGTCCAAACCATATTAACATTCTGAATGGTTTATGAATGCCATTGATTTCAAGTGAAACAGTTGGCTAGCATGTCAATATTTCAAGCATGCTTTTTCGAGGTTTTGACATATTTATTTTAGACACTATCTTGGAAGTGTATAAATTAAGCATTTCAATGACAATATGTCATTGATTTGAATTTGTTTTAAAGACAATCATATTCCCGCTTCATGGGTATAGTACATCACCCTGTTCCTTTAAAGTTTGTTCTGCAAAATCCAACAGTAAGTTACACACATAGTACATGCTCAATATTCTCAATTCCTTAAATGTAGAATTGAATTGCTTTATTATATGACTGATTAAGCCTAAAACAGAATGAGCAACAGTGAAGGGCAATTAGAAATATGAATATTCATAAGTTGGAAAAAACTGAGAATCAAACAAATCCTGAGCAAACAGCACATCTTTAGGAATGCAAAAGCCGTTAATCTAGAAAAACAGTGGGGGGGAAACTCTCACTCTCATATAAATCCAAATTAAAGATTCATCTTTTCCCAGTGAGACTGTGCATGTCCCTGCATAAATAACAAAAGAACATGTAATGTTCAGTTTAAATGTTGGTATTTGATTGAACAGTCTTTTCTTTTTTTTTGTCTAAGCACTAAGAGAACTAAGCAGGGGAACAGGCAGCACATTCATCCAGGAGATGACTGGTAGATAACTGCTTCTTTCCAATTCCCAATCTACACTAGTTCCATTACCTTTAGCTATCAAATGCCAAAGTGCTTTGGTTGGACAGTATCATAGTACAAATCTGAAAATACTGTTTCATTTTGCAGAATACTTTTGATAAAGCTAATAATGAAAACATTTCAACTAACAGAATGGCCAACTAAATTCCTAATTTTGGCCATTTAGGTTCCATAAAAATAAATGCTCATGTAGAAGTAATTGTTCATTTAAAGTCTAGTTTATTTCACTTACTCCCTACTGACTAAAGTCAAGTTAGTTCACTTAGCAGACATAACAATATTTTAGCATAAATTACTAAATAGGTTTTAAATACTGACACAGACTGCATTTCTCATCATCCTCCTTGGCACTTAACAACACAGACCTGAAACTCATCTAGCTCACTATATAGAGTGCGCACACACTATATAGAACACACACAAATGCTCCTTCAGCCATGATCTGACCTCGTCTGATTCTACAGACTATTTACCTTGCTACTTACCTTCTTAATGTTACTTCTTGCTAGCTACTACGGTCACCACATCTTCCGGTCATGCAAGTCGTCTTCCAGTCATCTCTCATCTCAGCGTTGTTCCCACGTGAGTGTGTGTGTGCTCCAACAATTCTGTAAGACAAAAGGTTCAAAGTTAACAATAGAAGTCTATCTCATCTGCTAACAATCTCAAGTATAATCACTTACCTATTATGCATTATGTTCCTGCCATATCTGCAAATAAACAAACCTGTTTGAGTTTTACTTCTGGTCAGACCAACAAGATGAGCACAGCAGGATTTTCCAAAGATCTTTTCCTCTCTGTATCACAAGATGACTGTCCCCGGGAAGATTATGTAGAGGAGTTCCTCGAGCTCTGCCAACTGATGTCCTGGTGCAACGGCACCTGTCCACCTGTTTTGACTACTGTCAGTGGCAGCTCCGGCCTGCACGGATTATGGATTATGATTATGGATCCCGTACATGGATTGTGAGCTGTGGCTTGCTGTTCAGGAGATATAGAAAATTTGATATGGCAAATAGATTGGAGATATAAAAATAAGGACATCACCATTCAGCTGCCCACTCCCACCAACATCCAGTCAGCAGTTATCCTCGTTCCACTGATCCCACCTGCTTCTGAACTCCTCCCTAGTCTTTCCTCACTCTTCACACTCTCTACAAACCCAGAGCCAGTGCCAATGGCCACCAAGGACATAAAGTCAAAGTCCACCCTAACCCAGAGCCTGCTGAGTCTGTCCAGATATGTGAGCCGGCCTTCATGTCCGTCCTTGAGCTTGAGTCTGTTCTTGAGTTAATCATGTAGCCCGAACCTGCATTCGCAATGAGTGTGAACCACAAGCCGGAGCCCACCGCAGACCCAGAGCCAAAGCCTGCTATGTCCGACTAGGTGTGTCAGCCTGTATTGAATTTCATCCCTGAGTCTGACATTGTGGAGTGGAGTTCCACTCTTCCTCATGCCCCTGAAGTTTGTACCTCCTCATGTGAACTTCTTGATACCCTGATCCTCTCCTACATTCAAGCCTCTAAGTCTTCGTTGCCCAGCTCCAGTTCTCTCTCATTGCGAAAGGACTCACCCAGCCTTCCTCTCCCTCATCTACAACCAAAAACAGCCAGTTCCTCTTCCTTGTCTCCGCTGTCTCCCTTTTAGCCCCTTGGCCCATCCAGTGGTTCCACAATGAGGCTTGGATCCGCATTGGGCTACCCAGTCATCAGCTCGGCCTTGTTTTGTGGATCTTTCAGCCTCCAAACTCTGGACTCCACCTCAGCCGTCCAACCCATCAGCTCCACCTTGGCTCAAAGCTCCCTTGTCTCCACTGTGGTCCATCATCCGTCAGGCTATATCAGGCTTGTCCCTCCAGATCAAACTTGGTCAGGGCCTATTATGTTTTTTTGTTTGTTTGTTTTTTTTGCCCTGAAACGTCTTGATTGTAATCTAGAGTTTTCTTCAAAAAACGTATCCGTCACAATAGCTCTCATTTAAAATATTTTAGTTCAAGGCATTTGCAAAAAAACTAGAGTCCTGGTTGTGTTAAATTAATAGTGTGTTGAAACTTGCTTTTAAGTTAAGGAGCATGACATTTCTGAAACAAGCTTGACCACTAACTGAAACAAGCTTGTCAAACAGGCTTGAAGCGGCCGACCACTCAGTGCACATTAAGCCTTTCGGAAAGAAAAGAGGCTTCACAAAGACCAGAACTAAACCAAACGTTGCTGACAGACTTGAAAGAGCTACAACAATGTCAAATATGTAAAAAAAATAATGTTTTTCAAGCATGAAAACCTTTTCCAGTAGACCTCAAAAACAAAAAGACTGAAAAAGAAAAAGGGCATAAAATGGCCTCTTTAAAGTTCATGATGATATAAACCAAGTTCTTTTAGGCATCCTAGTTAAGAGTGCTTAGAATTCCCTCAATACATCAAATAAATGTATACATTTGAGCTTGAAATGTTATTGAGACTGGACCCACCACATTTAATGATTCAAGCTGCCATAAAACCATCTCATCCAAAATTCTGTTCTTCCACACACCCGTGAGAACAACATAAACGAAATCTCTCTGATCTCAGTGGGGTGCTAAACCATAAATAACATAAAGTTACCAATGATAGGAAGTCGAGTGTCAACATATAATGAAGGATTGGCAATGCATGTTTTGTGTAGTCATGCACAATGTTATGTTTCTGTCATCAGATCATCGTCATTACTGATGTTCAAAATATTTTGAACACATTGCAGGAACAGTGTCCCGAACAGATCTTTAATAGGTCTTATGAGCGCTGTGTTTTTCTGTGATGTGTATGAACCTTCAGGCTGAATCATTTTAAAGTCTGGCTCTTTAATGTACTATGATTTTGCCTTAAGGCAAGTATGCAAATTATATCAGTTTATTTTTACTTCTTTCGTTTTTTTTTTTTTTACTGAATAATTTGTCACTTCGATTTTTAATCAGTTGAAAAAAAAAAGAACAATCTCAATGGATACAATGGTTTGGAAATGGTGATGAAAGAATGCAATGATTTGAGTGTCCTTTATAAAGTTTTACTAATTTAGGGAAATTCATGCTGGTCCAAACTGTCTTTTGGGGGTACAGGCAACTTGAAACTGCCCCAGAGGGTCGAATAAAGGTATAATGGAATCAATACTGCAAAGAACTCCTCCTTCCTCATCAAGTCCTGGTCTCCCACAGTATGGTCCTGCATAAAACTCTTTAATGGCGCATGTTAATACTTAACACAAATGCCTACATCTTGTAAAGTACAATCCAATTACTGCCTCAAAACCAGCTCTGAGACTAGTAAAACTGCTTTCCAAAGAACTAGAAACCAAAAGCTTAAAACTCCAGGCTCTTTTGGTTAAGTGGGACACTATCTAAAGATTCGAAGATACCTTCTTGTGGGATTTAAAAGCTAATTATGATATGTAAACAGCATAAAGCAAGATTTGAAATGTTATAGATTCTGGAAAATGTGCCTGAATATACTAAATTACTGCAGGGTTCAATCTTTTTCTGATAAATTTCAGTGTCAAAATGTTTTAAAATGTTAATGGGGAATGAATATCGCATGGTCACTATTATACTACTATCACTACTATACTTTCAGCCATCAAGAATCTTGATAATTTTTGTGCAGAAGGAGCTTGGATACTTTGAATCCTGGGTGGAGTAAAAAAAGAAAGCTGATTTAGTAAAAGAGTGCAGAATGTTCATATGTTCCAGTCTTTCTTTAAGCCAACAAGCCAGAAATGAGCCTTGTGCTTGAACATGATTCCAGTGTTTACAGCACACCGACTAATTTGTGAGTAACGTATTCCAAAAGCTTTTTTCTTTATTAATTAAAAGATGTCCCATGGACCGACAAAGCCTCCGTTGTCAAAGTGCTGGCACAAATATAATGCCTACAGAGCAGCTGAGGATATCATCAAAGAAGGTAAACAAATCCTTTGATAGGCTGCTTATGTCACTAGAGTATATCCTTGCAAAAAAGCTAACCATATAAAAGTAGCTTTCCTCCTGTATTTCTGGTGCTACAGCCAATTATGCCTTGTGTTCCTGTAACCTGTCCACTTTGCATTAATTCAAAAGTAAGTAAATAAATAAAGGTTAATCTAGCAAATGGAGAAAGGAAAGCCCAGAAGCATGCATTATGGCAGAAACCTGCAATGCAATGGCTAGTTGCTCTTGAATAATTGCAGGACTTCTCTGAAGCTCGATCCATATATGGTATTAGTCTGTAAATCTGCTTTTGAGAGGAGTCTTTTTAGATATAGAAAGACGTGTTCTCTCCATAACCATTCTGTTAACAGAGTCCCTCACATCTGTCTCACTAAAGCAAAAAATATAATTTTAAGTTGACCGAAATGCTTCTTTCTGCCAACGTAAGTGGTTTGGGTAAATAATATATAGTGGCTTTGGTAATTTAATATAGTGACATTCATTTGGGTTAAGGTCAAGTTGAAGGCCGCTTAACCTTAAAAGGCACAATGTTGAGTGTCTAAGGTTAAGCTCTGTAACTGTCCTGTTGTTTGCTATGTTGTCATCCACAATTTTAGGCCACTACCACATTAAATAGACCAATGTTTTTCAACCACTGTGCCCTAGTGTGCCGTGAGAGATCATCAGGTGTGCCGTGGAAAATTAATCAATTTCACCTAATTAATCATAAAAGACTAACAATACCCTTGAGCTGTGTATTAATGACACAGCACCAGCCTCTTGTACCTCATTGCTTATATGTTTCTTGAGCACCACATCCATTTCTGAACGATCAGGTGACACAGAAGACTGGAGTAATGGTTGCTGAAAACTACGTTTTTCCATTACAGGAATAAATAACATTTTAAAATATATTAAAATCTTAAAAATGTATTTCAAATTGTAATATTTTTCACAGCATCACTGATTTTACTGTGTTTTGTATTGTAAGCATAAGAAACGTTTCAAAAACAGCCCAAATGTTTGAGAGGTAGTGTGTGTTAACAGCAATATTTGAAATATTTTAAGATGTGCAGCATTGTTTAAACCATTTTCTTATTTTATCAAATGTTAGCTTTTCCCCCTAATTCTAAACTTTGTGTATTTTCTTAAACATGCTTTAAATGAGATAAATATGGAATATAGCTATAGATAAATATAATGAACAGAAATAAACTTGCTTTGGCTAATAAATGAATCTGAATAGGTTTCAAATCTCTGCATTTTTCAGACGTTTGAAACACAAATCCTGAAAACATTGGCTAGTCCATTGATTAGTTCATCCTATGCTGATTGCATGAACTCAGTATCATAAATATGACCTCATTATCTGGTGGACTGTTGAGCCCCTCATCTGTGTGATCCAGCTCTTACCCTTACTGATCTTTGAACTAAGCGTGTATCACCATTAAAACAGACAGCAAATAGCCTGTTTACAGCGGGTCTCCTCATGCATTATTACTGATCCATTTACACTTGGCTACATCTGCGTCTCTGTAAAATAAAATAAATAATGTAAAGAAAGGAGTAATAAAATAGACATGTAAATAGCAGCATCAGCTGCAAGATCATTTAGTCTCACTACTTTTCATGACAGTGTGTAGAGTAGTATTTCTTTACAAAGTGACAACATCAATTACAGGGCATTTTGTCATTTTTGTGGATCCGTGTAAACGCAGATCGTTTTTAAATTGTCATCTGTTTGCATATATATATATATATATATATATTGCTTATAGTTGCTTCAATGCATTTAGGGTTGTGGTCCTGGTCAAGACAATCTCCTGAACTCCAAACTGAATATCAGAATGGGAAAGAAAGGTGATTTAAGCAATTTTGAGCATAGCTTGGTTTTGGTGCCAGACGGGGTCAGTTGATGTGATAGTCCTGTGGCCGAAAATGCCTTGTTGATGCTAGAGGTCAGAGGAGAATAGGCCGACTGATTCAAGCTGATAGAAGAGCAACTTTGACTAAAATAACCACTTGTTACAACAGAGGTATGCAGCAAAGCATTTGTGAAGCCACAACACGCACAACCTTAAGGCGGATGGGCTACAACAGCAGAAGACACCACCGTGTACCACTCATCTCCAATACAAATAGGAAAAGAGGCTACAATTTGCACAAGCTCACCAAAATTGGACAGTTGAAGAAAAATGTTGCCTAGTCTCGATTTCTGTTGAGACATTCAGATGGTAGAGTCAGAATACTGCTTCCAGCAGGATAATGCACCATGTCACAAAGCTCGAATCATTTCAAATTGGTTTCTTGAACACGACAATGAGTTCACTGTACTAAAATGGCCCCACAGTTACCAGATCTCAACCCAGTAGAGCATCTTTGGGATGTGGTGGAACGGAAGCTTCGTGACCTGGATGTGCATCCCACAAATCACCATCAACTGCAAGATGCTATCCTATCAATATGGGCCAATATTTCTAAAGAATGCTTTCAGCACCTTGCTGAATCAATGCCACGTAGAATTAAGGCAGTTCTGAAGGCGAAAGGGGGTCAAACACAGTATTAGTATGGTGTTCCTAATAATCATTTAGGTCAGTGTATATATTTATATACATAAATATAAAAGTTCACTGAAGGCGAGCCAAAGTTAAACCACGCAGTATTCATTCAAATAAAATGCGAGATAAAGACTTGACTTGACCTAGACTTGACCTAGACTTGACCTAGACTTGACCTAGACTTGACCTAGACTTGACCTAGACTTGACCTAGACTTGACCTAGACTTGACCTAGACTTGACCTAGACCATGACCATAAAACTCACCAACAGTGGTTACAGGGAACAAAGCTAGACAAGACACACCGGAACATAAGAGCTATTTGTACACAAAGACTAATGAGCAACAAGAAACACCTGAACCTAATGAATCAATAAATCAATCAATCAGAAAGTGGCACAACGAACATAGAGCCAATAGGTGTGTTTGTTATTGGCTGTGCTGGATGTAATCGAGCTGCGAGACTTGCCACTTGCAGTCGGGGAGGAGCTGAAATCGGAGATGTGAAGTTGGACAGTGTCTGCTTCCCTAGTGATGCTCACACTGCGATTGCATACTTTATCACAGCTGAAGAGAAATAAATGCAATATTTGTTAAATACACAGTTGTTTTAAAGATATTTTCATTCAATACTTTATGTATTGATTTCAGCATCTGTTAGTGCAAGAATAACATTCAACATAAGCATATATTATTTAAATACCAATCGGTTTTTATTTATTTTGATAAACATGACACAGTATAACATTTCGACTGCATGAAAAGAGCTTTTAATGAAACAAAAAGTTATTGCTCTCGAATCGCTCTCATGGTACTTTGATATTGGACAAAATTTCTAACCGCCATACACTTCTTTAAGTTAGCCACCAATAGTTCTGCGCAGCGCTGCATGAAGTTGAACAAGCCTAATGAAAACCAGACACATGAACAGGGGAAGCACATGACAGGAACATATGATGGGGTCAGGGAAATCACATGACAAACCTTCAGAATAAAAGACATGAAAACAGGGACATGAAACAAAACAAAAATAGAACAAAAATATTTTGAATACTTTTAGTTTTAGTTAACAATTATCAACCTGTCTAATGTGGAAAACAAAAGATGATTTAAAAAATATAATTTTCAATATAATTGAGTGAATGATGACTTGGACTGGAAAGTTCTAAAGCAAAACACATCTTGAAAATCGTCTGTGCACTATTCAGAATTATCATTTTCAGAAGTAATATGTGAATGAATCAATTGTTCAATAATTGAACAATTGAATTCCCAGGGAAATCAAGAACTGATGTCAATGTGTTCCTTGAAATGCAAGTATCTTTGGATAAAAGCGTCGGCCAAATGCATAAATGTAGATGTAAATGTAAATCAATTTCAATTATCCAATTCACAAAACCAGACTGAACGAATCATTTATGAATCAGACTGATCTGGTTCTTTAATTCATCTCACTGTCTCAAAAAGATTATTAGTGAATCAATCAAAGCTATCATATGGCTTCAGAAAACTTGGCACATTAGTTTTATGATTTTCTTTTATCATTGTTAATAATAATAATAATAATAATAATAATAATAATAATAATAATATTATTGTTGTTGTCATTTTATGTTATTTTAACATTTTAAATCTTTAGACAATTAGTACATTGTTCACAATATTTTGCATTCTATCACAGAAAGCAAATCATACAAGTTATTAGGTAACATTATATATATATATATATATATATATATATATATATATATATATATATATATATATATATATATATATATATATATATAGCTTTTTTTTAAGGACAAAAAACGTCATTTTTTTAAAGGTCATTGTTTACCTATAATGTTATATATATTTTGAAATATATTTATATTTTTGTCCTTTTTTTGTCCTTTATTTGAGGCATGTGCCATGGAGCTGCTACACAAGATGGTGACACTGACAGATTACATTATGAATACCAAGGTTTAAATGTATACAATTGACAATTAAATCTAAGAGCTGCTCATCTGATTTCAGTCTTTCCTCAGCTGTATTGCTAGCGATCTTGCATTCCTGAACACTGTCCCAAATACACAACCCATTCAACTCTTCATTTCCACTAATGGGATGACAGCCACTGAGCGTCAAATTCATTTTAAACTATGCTAATTTTATGACTCTTGAAGACTGTAAAAGTGCCACAGGTTTGGCCTGAAGCATGTGATTCACAATCTGGAGGCTGATTTTATTACATCTATGAACCCATCAGACAAGATGAACCTTAATTAAGTCTAATACTGTTCAGATTCAATAACAGCAGATCACCTGATACCACCAGAGGGTGTTTTATGAGATGGGTCAAAATTGCCATGCAGTCATAAGACTGGACAAAATTATGAGCATGACATTCCAGCAGAGCTTGTTGCCCTCTTCTGGAGCTTGTGGCATAATATGCAAGCAGCTTGAAGAATAACACAATTGTCAATCTGTAATATTTTTAAGTGAGCTATGAAGAAAGACACTGGCTTTAATCCAAGATTGTGCTCATTAAAAAAAATCCTGCTCTAGTCTCTTTAAGGACACAGAGCTTTGTGTGAATTTCGAAAGAATCTGTCCATGGCCGTATTCAAACAAAACAACAAGAACAGTGAAATGCATCACATGCTGCTTTTAGTGTGCATTCCAGCACAAAAATCGTGTGCCCTTTATTATGTTGACTGATCCATTGGGCAGTTGCATGATTTTCTCCTGTTTGCAAAATTGCTTTGATTTGTCATACTGCTTCTGTGAATTGCATCTGGGAATAAAACAAATGCAGAGGGACTCGTAATTATAATACATCTCACTGTGTGAATTTACTTCTCAAAATGTGACAAGATCTTGTAAGTAGAACTAATATCTCACGATCTGACAATAAATATGACTTTGTCATAATCTTGTCAAATGCTATTTTATATGTTTATGTCATGTTTATGGACTCTTTTTTTGATATCCTGTTCTGTGTCCTTTTATTCATGTTACTTCCCCTGTGATTAATTATTATCGGCTGTATCTTATTTAGTTCCTGATTAATCCTGTAATTTTAATCATCTCCTTCTTTGAGCGCATCATTATTACAGAAACCATTGTTACATTATCTCACAATGTGACTTTATATCTCAAAATCTAGCATATTTTATAAAGTCAAAATTACTAGAAAGTTCTATTTGTCATTCATCTCACAAATTTGACATTGTATATCACACTACATCTCCTTTATATCTCATAATAAATCTTATAATGCTAAAGTTATCTCACATTGTACAAATCTTGAAAATACAACTTTAATTTTCATTATTTGGGCTTGATATCTCACAACTTTGACATTATATTGAACAGTGTCACCATATCTCTGAATCTGGCTATATCTTGTCAAAATGACAATATATATAGCAAATATGACTTTGGACTTTATGACTTTATGTTTTGAAATGTGACCTTTTGTTTTGAGGTGGAAATTGGCTTTAGAAATATAGATATACTGACAAGAGAAGGTTATCATCAGCCAAGATTCTAATCTTTCTTTCTTTCTTCTGAATCCAGCAAAAAATACACACTTTCATCCTATTCCATATTTGTGTTTTCTCTCAGTCTATCTGTTCTCAGTGCCAATTTATGGGCATCCATATGTCACATCGGTGGGCACCCAGAGTCATTATGTGGTCAATGTCGACCTTGTTGGCAAACGTGTGCCGGGTTTGAGGTTGGGCTGGGTTTTGCTTTTCACAGTTTAGGTTTTTCAGTGAGAGAATGTGACAAATAGCATGTTCCTAGCGCAAAAGCAATCCCATCTAACATTCACTATTTGCATTAGCAAGAGAACATTACTGTTTAGAAGCAGATAAGTGCCAAGCCATCTATCTTAAGGCCAGTTCCCTTGTTGATTACAGTATGGTTACAGTACGTTGCTTGGGTGTCTGGCTTTATCTATGTATGTTATCAGAATGTTCTTGTTCTTATCTGGGCATGACCCTGCATCTGTGTGAAGTTATCAGGGTGCACACGTTTGTGCATGCAGGCCACAAAAAAAACCCCACAGGCCTTAATGTTCAGATGCGTTGTAGCTCTACCTGCCTCTCTAGAAATATCCCACAGTCCTCAGACACCCTCACTAATTTACTTGCATTCCATCCCAGAATAATTTACTCTGTGTGCACAAACTGTCACATAACATTGGCTAGACATGTGCTAAACTCATTGCTGCTGGAGTTGCAGCTTAAAATCCACATTAAAATGTAACAAGCTAGTGCATCTCGAAGAGGATTTGGATATAGTCAACACGGCTGCGAAGGGTACTAAATATACCTCTATGTGACACAAGGTCCATAAATACCCTTGAGGAATAGTTACAGCACCAGCCCAGGAAAGATTGAAAAAGGTCCATGAGAGGACATGTTGCTGTTAGCTCTTACATGGCCTTGTAAAACATTTAAAAGTCCTTACTGGGCAGCCCTCCAAATTGTATAAAGGTCCAGACTGATTTACTTTTAGTCATTCCAAATCAATCGATCAATAAAACAAGCGACTGAAGAGAGCAGAGGTCAATAGGAGAAATGAGAGAAAACAATTAGTTGATGACTCTCTCGTAAAGATAGTTACTTGTCACCAGTATGCGTGTATGCATGTATGTAAGCATATATTTAATTTCCTTTTCATTGTAAGGCAAACAGAGGTTCAATTAGTTTGGTTTTAGTTGCTTTAAACTTGAAAAACCTGACATATGAAATAATAATCTAATAATAAAGCAATAATTAATTGAACCTTTAGATAACATAGCACGTTTTTTGCCTTCACGTTCTATCGAAATTATTGGAAATACGAGTTTGCTAGTTATTCCTAGCTATGTAAAGTTGGATTTACCACTAGGAATCTCTGGGATATTGCCAAGCTCTCGAGTTTGACAGACTATAAACGTTAAACATGGAGGAGGGAAGAATGCTGCTATGACTGGTATTCTTTAACTGCTACATCGCCTTGTCTTATCATTAAAGTACTGCAAATGTACATATATGAATAACCATTTGAAGCGTATTGCAAGTATTTGACTGAAATTCGAGAATCGTCAGCAAATAATGAATGTTCATCATAGCATAATGAATGTTTATATGGTTGTCGATGAGTGGGATACTAAATATCATTTTGTTTTTAGAACTTCCCAATAAACAGGCAAGAATGAACCTGGTGTCATTCATGATTCCCATTCCCATGATCCCAACAAAGCACATGACTGGAACAAGTTCGTAATGACAACTTCAGAATTGGAAAATAGAACATTTCCACATGAAGGCAACATCATGTGTGATACATTGGACATATTTGATGGACATTTTAACAATTAAACTGAAAGGGCTTGCTTAAAAAGTATAAATGGTCAACCAAATGACAGCAAGCATGTAGAAGATTGTGTACATGTTTTTCAGCAAAGTTTTGATCATGTTGATAATTCAGAGGTTTTGGAAATTTGTGTATGAAATATAATACGGTAGGCTTTACAGGGTTAAAATGTGAACTTATTGATAAATCATGAAAAAACCTTCACTCACAGGTTTTACTCACAAATGCATGTAGACATTGTTAGTGAATGAGACCCATTATGTTGATTCTCGATAGTGAACTTCCTGTACTGTAAGTGCTGTAAGGCGCCTACAAATGTCCTTAATATGCACTGAGAAACTGGAGCCAGACCTGTGCTTGGAGATGCTCTTACTGGTAGGTAATGGCTTTAAGGATAATAAGGTTTTTCTCAGTTCCTAAGACACACTTCCTGAAAGCTATACCACGTAACACATTATAAATAAAATATAAAAAATTCACAGTTAATTGTACAAACTTGAATATTTTAACACAATTTTAACAAAAATCCAACACCATTCAAAACGAGTATTTTTACTTTTACTTGTAACTTTCAAAAACAACTCGCAAATTTTTTTCACTTTCTCTATTTCTGGTCTTGTTGACTGAATTATTATTAAAACAGCATTTAGTTTCTCTTTTTGTCTCCCAAGACTAATGTGATACATTAATATACTGAACTTCTACCTGACTGCGGTTTGTACAATATATAGTTACTTTTTATACACGTTACTTTGATTTTATTTTATTTTAAAGAATTTCTTCTAATATTTGATAATCAGATATATTCAACATGTTCAAATATTTATTTGGTTGTTCAGTGTTTTGCTTGAAAGGTGTGTTTGTGTTGTTTTTCTTTCATTTAAATGGCGCTTGCCGCATATTTGATATATATTTCAAGAATATTCACTAAGTGTTCAAATATGTTTTTGAGGGCCACTCTATATTTAGAAAGTAATGTCTGTGCAAGGGACCTGAAGTTTCTATTTTTTTCAACCTCTTTGCATGGCTCTGTTAACTGTGTCTTTCTAAACATCTCTTTAAAGACAAATCGTGAGGACCAGAGGAAAATGCATTACCATAATGCATCGATAGCACTTTACTCAAAGGCTCATTTGTTTCTCGTCTCATTATATGCTTTGGGCTTCTCTGAAAATTGTAACTGAGCCATGCTTTTCTTACAGTAGGTTGTCATTTGGAGGTTATCCCAGTCACCCCTCAGACAAACGCTGAGCCCTGGCACTGAATGGGCTGTGTGATGGCAGGCGGTCGAGGGCGTCTGAGAGGGGTAACGGCTCTGCAGTGACACCTGAGACGGCAGTCCTCAGCAGCACACACTGAGTTTCCTCCAGTTGAATGTCCCTCCTTTCTCCTAAAACAAATCAATCCACGGCCTCTCTGCAGATAGCAGAGCGCTCCATTACACACACTTTCCAGCTCATAGGGTTTAAATTACTGCTCTGAAAACGGCACATATGCCTGGCAAAAAAACATCTCTTTTTCTAGTCTTTTTCTTCTTACGTTAAAAAACAAATTACATTAATATTTCTTTTTTTTTTTTTTTACTTGCAGAATTTTGTGTATGCTTGTGTGCACTTTAAATAGCGTACTTATTTTAGAAATAATAATTGAAATGAATATACTCAGGTCAAAACTGAGTGTAAATTATATATGACATTTTTGTTTTAATGCAATTTTAATATTTTAACATGTTTTTAATTTAATTTGGCAAAAGATTATTACAACATAATTATTTCAAATGTACTTTGATTTGACATTAATGTGCACTTTAGAAAAGTGTACGTAAGAGTGCTAGGAAACTGAAATTGCATACTCTCTTTAATAGGTAGGCCTACTCACTGTAACTACCTATTTTGCGACTGCTAAAAAAATGATGTTATCTGCAGTGGTCCCAACCTTTTTTGTGCCGCGGACCGGTAAACGTGTGATAATTTTGCCGCGGACCGGTGCCCGCTCGAGTTTGTTGACGGGGTTTGGGGGGGGGATGGATGTATGAGTGAGTGAGATGGATGATGGGTCCGCGCGAGATTGTTGACTGGGGGGGGGGGGGGGGGGGGGGGGGCGAGCGCAAGCGCAGGCGAGACTGTTCAAACGTCTCCATAGTCACAGCGCCACAGCCGCTTGCAGCAGCTCACGGACCGGTCCGCGAAAGCGCTCCGCGGCCCGGTACCATTTCATCGACGGACCGGTCCGCGAAATCGCTCCGCGGCCCGGTGGCACTTCGTGGGTTGGGGACCACTGATCTATAGTATCAGTGGGTAGAGTATTATGAATGCAATCCAGACATACTACATTGATCATGTTGGCATTATCATGTGACCTACAGTACCAGCATCAGTTGTGTTTCTGCACTGCAGTTCACAAATTCTCTCCCATGGCCTCATGGGGTAGTATATTTATATAGTATATATTTATATAGTACACTTCAGAATCTTGCCGGAAGAAGTGGTTCATCTGTGTACTTTTTGCCCAGTCTTTGAGTACTGTGAATTCGGACAATATTCTTGTAACATACAGTTTTTCACCTACTATATAGTAAAGGAAGTATGTGATTTCAGATGCACTTAAGTGGCCTTTTATATCATTATCTGCAAGTATATTTATTTTTAAATTTATGCATTCAAACATTCAGAACAGTGTGACGGAATTTTATAAATGATATGTTTTATTTTCTTTCTTATATATGGTTAGATTTTATTCCTTGACATTATTGATTATTGTGTGACATTAATTGTATTTTCTATTTTGTATAACTAACAGGTAAGATATAATATGTTGGAAGAAATACATTTGAGGTATAGAGAGAGTAATGTGTTCATGATAAGGAATGGAAAATTACAACTGAGCCTTTAGCCTTGACAAGAGATATAAGTGTTGAAGCGGCCCTCCCTTTTTTGTCACACTCTGCAGGGCAGCTCCGGTTGTCTGTATGACTTTTGACCTTTTCTTGCAAGAAAATAAACCTTTATAATTGGGATATTTGTCTCTTATTCAAAATTGATTAAAGATTTTGCCACCACAACAGTTAAGCACACTTCATTTTCACAAGGGTATGTGACAAAACAGAACTTTTAATAGAAACTACATTTGTTGCCTGATTTGAAATCCTTGAGGATTTTATGACATCATCTTAACTATGAAAATATGACGATTATTGTAATTTATTGTAAATGATCCTATTAATTTTACCAAAGCTATAAATAATCAAATTAAATGACTAAACAGTTAGCATACTCTTTAAGCATAACACTAGCCTTTCAGTTTAGCATAGCATTAGCAAGGCTCCTAGACTAGCATATTGTATACCCTCTGAAAATTATTACAAAAAAAAGTACTTTGCATAATTGTCAATATTGCTTGCATATGTTACAGTTGTATGGAGGGAAGAGGAAGGCATGGAGGCAAGGAATGAACAGAAAATAATTTCAATTATCAAATTCAACAAAAATACACTTTAAGTATAAACAAAAGAGCACGGATCGTGCAAAACGTCAATAAGGAGAGAACAGGAAAAGACTGGGAAGAAAACACAAATTAGCACAGACAAGGACTGAAGGAAAACATAGATATACACAAGGGTAGATGAGAGAACAAGACACAGCTGACAAGACTAACAAGGTGATTTATGACGAGACAGGTAATTTGATAAACACTGAGAGATCACGGGAGGAACCAGGAAGTAAACTGACATGTAAATGAAATAAATTATATAAAAATAAATTAAATGAACTCAAAATCAAATTTCATCCGTATCCTGTTTTCTGTTTTCAGGAATTGAGTCCTTTGAAATCCTTTATTATTTCACCCTGAAAGTTTTAAAATAAATTAATACTTTCAATTAGCAAGGATGCATTAAATTGGTCAAAAGTGATTAATTAAAAAAAAATAATTACCAACCCCCAAAAATATGGCAGTCAAGATATGGCTTTAATGTTATATATTTTTAGGCAGGCTTTACGAACAGCTATCTTGGGGCCCTATTTGCAATAATGACTGGCTGACTGTGTGTTCAGTTTTATATTCATCCATCCCTGGATGCTGAAATCATTCTAGACAGGTTGTGTGTAAAAATGTCTTCAAACGCCCGCTCAGAGTCACTTAAATAAAACCATTTCATTTGCATTTCAAAAGCAAGACATTAAGCACATAATGTGTATGTTCCAAAATAGCTCTGTATCAGAACAAACATGAGCTTCTGTACTGTTGTCTACCTAAGGCATTCTGATCAAGCCATCATACCTATAAATAATCAGCATGACTGTTTAATCATGTTCCTTCCTCAAACTGCAATCATTCACACAACTGCCATATCCATATGGTAAAACACAAAACAACGCTGCTTTGATCTGAAATATATGTGGTGGGCACTACGCACGTGTGGATGTGCTTCAGAACAAGGCCAGCGTTTGATTTCAAGCAGAATGACTCAGTCCCTCATTTCCTCCCATGAGCAATGTTTCACAGCTTCAGTTCTGACCCATTTTTCTACCCACTTCACAACAACTCTGTTTGTTCGCTCATTGCTCTCTCCTCCTCCCCTCTCTCTGTTTCTATACCAGAATTCAATGAACAGACCGATGTTCTAGAAAGCTCATTCACAAAAGACGTGACTTTCAAACTTCTTGCAGTCTGTCTTCAAATCATTCGCTCCTTTCATATTGTGTTCTTGAGGTAGACAACTTGTGGTCATCTTCGTGAGGGATTTGCATTTCAGTCCTATTTTTCTGATCTATTTTGCTCCTTCAAAGGCACGGTACTTTGATGTAGCTCAAATCTCATTACTACGGGATCACTCGACTGCAGACGGCGATTTCCAGTGCTCTGCGGTGCGTTAGACGAGGTGATAAAGTGTGAAATCCCTGGCGAGCTTGTGCTGAATGAATAGAGAAGAGAAGACAAGAAGAGAGAGAAGCGAAGGGTTTAGGCTTAGTGCCAGGCAGTGACGCATCCTCTGTCCAGGGTGTTGGGTTTACCGTGTTTAGCTGTAATTAGCATGCCGCAGCATGGCATGGCATTCTCTCTTGCCATCCGCTAGCTAACTAAGCCCTTAACAAACAGAACCTTGTACTATAAACAAAGTATCTTGTCTAGCCATGTGTGAAGATGGCAACACACAACTACTGACAAACATCTTTGGCCAAGAGAAGGACTGAGACGTCACTGTGGGAACGCTTCAGGGAGCGAGCTAATGTAATTAAGGAACACCGGAGGCCACCGGAGGCCATCTGAGCCCTGTCACTGGAGCCTCCACAAATGGACTACTCCCTCCTCGCCTGAGAAAGTCCATGGGCTCAATACAGCCCGTTGCGAATGGAGCTCCTTATCCAGAGCGGTCACATAACGGAAATGTCAGTGTAGCAACTTTTTAAACGTTTACATAGTGTGTTAAACGTGACATTCTCGCCATAGTTTGGAGAATACAGTAATCCCTCGCCACTTCGCCATTCAAGTTTCATGGCCTCAGTGCATCGCAGATTTTTCAAAAATATTCATTGAAAAATACAAATTCAAAAATACCACCATATCGGCAGCCATATTGTGGAAAGCAGTGTTGTTTCAAGGATGCCAGACGAAGAGAGAAACTCTCTCTTTGTAGAGGCTTTGTACACACCCACAGGCACTCAGACAAGACACTTGATTGGTTCCCGGCGCGAGATCGACGAATGAGAGCAATTAATAGAGAGCAAATGTTGACGATCCAGTGCCGATATCTGACGATGAGGCGCTTCCTGAACTTACTGACTTAACTTACCTCATTATACCAGTGCAGTAACACCATCATCATCATCATTACATTCATCGATCCGCATCGTCGTCTGTCATCATCGTCATTACTGGAGTCAAGTCTCAAGATGCTACTGTCACTGATGTGTGTAGAACACCATAATACATATCGTATGAGAGAGAGAGAGTAAATGTATAATAATGCATCTTTATAATTAAATAGATTTAATTAAAATACATATAAAGTATAAATATACATATTTTAAACTTTCTGGTACCTACACACACATAAACGGACATTCCTAGGGGGACCAATCCTACTTCGCGGATTTTCACCTATCGCGGGGGGTTCGGTCCACATTAACCGCGATAAACGAGGGATCACTGTACTGTCAAAGCCTAAGGAGTCTTTGGATACTATTGTGTGTTTTATTGACGCAAAACATGAAAGTGGTTTCAGTTGAAATTTTTTTAATTCTAAGTAGGCCTATACACATTACCATTTCCTTTAGCCACTCTTTGTGTTTCGTCATCGTCTGCCTTAATCATTCATTTGTTGTCACAGACACCAATTATGCTCTTATCAATCAGTTCAGGATCAGGATCAGGATCAGGATCAGGATCAGGATCAGGATCAGGATCAGGATCAGGATCAGGATCAGGATCAGGTTGTTTCAGTTCAGGGTCCGGTTTTTATGGATGTGTTGTTGTTACCATTGTGTTTGGTGGTGGGTCAGTGTCTTTCTATTTTTGGGTCACTGTCTGCATTGTGTGTTTCCTCATGTGCTCCTTTTATTTCTATGGTTACTAATTTATTGCATTCTGTTCAGGTATGTCTTGTTAATTAGTCTTGTTTGTTCCTCAGTTTGATGTGTGTTTGATCTTTTCTTCTTTTTTGGATATTATTGCTCAGTTTGGTTCACATCAAAGAAGCTGCACTTGTGACTTCAACCCCGTGAGTGTGACAATTGTGTTTTACGCTGTGGATCTATTAAATTTTGCTTTTATCTTAATTTTCCTGCGTGTTTATACAACCACCCGCGTGCCATGTATTATTTTGCAACCCATATTTACTGAATTTAAGAATAATCCATAATCTTTTAAAACCATAATGTGTGTAATTTAATGGATTTGTCCAACAAAGGCTTTGTTACTTTGACCTTAAGGGTTTTAACAATTTCCTAGAACTTTCTATTTTTAACTTGCCATCCTGTTTTTGTTTTGTTTTTGTAGATGCAGAAATGGAATCCTTTGAAATCCCTTTTTAAATATATTTTACTCTAAAATATTAGCCATTGGTAGAGTAATGGAGTCCAGCAAATATACACTGTCAAAGAATCATTTGAGACACAGGATCAACAGTGTTTTCTTTAAATGTCTGTTCCCTTTTCACAGAGCTTCTTATTGGGCATTAATCACAGAGAAGAACTCCACACAATACCTCTTCCAGCTGACATACAATCCAAGAAATAAAGCAAAACCTCTGGTAACGTCAAGTAGAGATAACGTCTGAAGTACGGAGGGTCTGTGTGCAGTGTTCATGCAGTATTTGTTTGTATTAAAGCATGTGACAGTATGGTTTGTAAACCATCATGTCTCCCTCCATTCTCATGTTTATGTCTGTGTGTGCGACGAAAGATGTATGCTTCTATGCGAGTGTGTCGTGCAGATCTCGGGACGTTTGAGAAGCTCCTCGTGGGCCGTACAAAATGGAAAAGGTTTCACTTCCTATTTCAGAATTTCTCTTACACATTGATCTTGTACTCTACATACAGAAAACAAACATTTACTCTACACCACATTATCCTCACCAAGAGTTTTACGCTTTTAATGATCTTCCCAGAGCTAAAATCAGGTGAGGGTCATCTGCTCATTTTTCCAGATGACTGTCTCAGCATCTTCACTTGGTGCATGCACCAGTACAAATGGAGGGAAATGTCCTATACTCTCTTGCTGTCTCAAGTTGCATCTTGCTTGCTCAGTGTCTAAACTTTTGTGGTCTCATCCAGCTGTACCTTTCCAATGTTTTTAGGAATATTAACACTTTCTTTTGGTCATACACACAATACAAAAAACATATATATACACAAGGTTCCATTAGTTAACATGAACTAAGAACGTGTTAGCGTTAGGGTTAACATTTATCAATCTTAATGTTAATTGTAACATTTACTAATACATTATTAAATCAAAGATTGTATTAGTTAATGCTCTGTGAACTAACTTGAACAAACAGTATTAACATGAACATCAACAAAGGTTAATAAATGCTTTTATTTTTGTATTGCTCATTGTTAGTTCATATTAGTTAATGGATTAATGCTAACAAAATTTGAGAAGCAAATATTTAACTATATGTTGAATGCATGCATGCATTCTAGAAACACAGCTGACTGATGATAATGAATCTTATCATATTCACATATTTGGACTTTGTATTGGTTTATTGAGGAACAAAAAAGAACTATCCCATTAGACTTCAGAAGAATTCATAGAATGTCACAATGAGTCCTATGAGTTCTCTCAAAACCCCTGAAACTCTCAGCAGGCACCCAACATTTCTTCAAGCTTGGGATGAACAACCTCAGACAAAGAGGAAATGGAGCTCATGGACACCAAAAAGCAGCTGACCTCGAGACCAGAATCAGGACTTTAATCTTCATAATTCATTTGTCAGGCACTAGTGAATGGAGAAAACCACAATTTGTCCCTTGAATGCTCTGTGGATGATTCAGCTTTTGAGGGTCCATCCAGGAAAAGTTTAAAGGAGATAAGCATCATCTCTGGTGGCATCATAATCTCATAATCCTAAGGTAGGTTAGATATTAGTATATTTGGATGAGCAGTAGTTGAATGTTTCACCAATGTATTACATCCATGTCCTCATGGATTAATTCTCTATAAACATCTATTAACTAATAGTGTAAATTTTTGTGTTAATTACCACAACTGGTTGAAGCCATGTATTTAAAATTACTGTTATCTTGTAATCATTAGCTAATGATTTGCAGTGATATCATTATGTTGTGACTTTACATGTTAAGATACATAACTATTATGTTATTATTAAGTTATGGTTTTAAGTTTTGACGTTCACACCAATGTTTGGGATCTGTGGGCCAATTGCATTGTGAATGTGTATGAAGGATGGATAAGTTGGGCTGCACACAAATATCAGTGCATCAGAATCTGAATGGCTGACAGCTGACACTGTCTACATTGGTAAGCGGCCATTGTCATGTTACATAACAACAGCTGTGCTGCATCCAGTGTAAACAGCATAATTGGTTATACTTTTTTGTGTCACATCAGGTGTAGACACAGTGTTACAAAATAGTAGGGACTGGCCCCATGTTCAGATTCTGGTGGACTAGTATTTCTCTTAAAATAGACGACTGGAAGCTCAACCCATTGTGGTTTAGGGAATTTGTCCAAGATGACACATTTAATTGATTGCATGACTTCTCATGACATGCCTTAATCTTCCATTCAGATCTTTATTAGTTGCTGATGCTTCAATCATTAATAAATGGTTTAGTTCTTCATGAGTCATACATTAACTCAAGATTATCTGTGCATTATCTAAGCACGTATGAATGCATATTAGTGCATCTGTTTTGTAAATTTTAACCACACAATCTTTCATGTCTCAATGGTCATCCCCTTCAGATGAGATAAGCCCACCATGAAACGTCCTTTGATGGCACACTCAGGACTCAGATTCCAGATCCACCCAAGAAGACTTTCAGAAGCTATTCCATTTATAAAGTGCCAACACTCATGCCCCTCTGGCAACAACAAAGCATAGAGGACATGAAGAGGAGAACTCAAAGAGAACGCCAAGAGGCAACTCGTGTCACATGTACGGGACTGGACTGTAATATATTGGCCTACAGAGCAGACCGCCAAGTTCTTAAAGTTTACAATGATCTAGACAGAATGTGCAACTTCTAGCTTCTTTAGCTTTCAATAGAAAATGTTTTTTTTTAATAAATTTTTTTAATTGCACATTTGTATTGTTTCATGCACATATGTGCATTTTCTCAAACATGAAAAAAAGTTATGTACCACTGTTAAATCCAGGACATCAAAGTCATAAAAATACATTAAAAATGTATTTATTTCTTCTTACATTGACTGGTTGTTCACCCCACATATCCAAAATTTCTGTCCCATGGCATCCTAACGTTGCTCACTCTCACCCAAATAAACAGAGAGAATGAGAAGAGTGAAATGAAAATAAATTAAGGAATCTTGAATGAAAAAGAGAGAAGTAAAAAGACAGAGCAGAGAAAGGGAATGAGAAATGAAGATAGAAATGAGGACTAGGGAATTAGAAAGGGAATAACGCAAGCTGGAGAGGGGAAAAAAGTTTACATCAAGAAGAAGGAAAAAGAGAATCAGAAATTAAGAACGAAAAGAGGATAGAAAGTTGGTATGAGGAAAAAAAAGAAAAAGTCCAACTTGAGAAGAAGAAACAGAAAGGGAGGGAGGCAAAGCGAGGAAAAGGAAGAGGGCACGTGCCGATGTTGCTCATGTCTGCAGATGAGCACAGACACCCGAGGGAGGCTAGAGATTCAAGGAAATGTCACACATGGAGAAAAAAAAGAGAGAGGTAAAGCGAGAGAGGAGCATGTGAGAGATTAATTTTGCCTCATGTTGGGCGTCCTATCACTCTAATGTCAAAATAACCACTGTTTTCACAAAACAGCAATTACTGTAATAAGTATACCACAGATTCAGTGATATGGCTGTATTCGAAAGACACGGATGGAATAAGGAACATCATTAATATTTGCAGGCCTCAGCTGGACGCTCCACAAAATACGACTTGTGTGATGAAGAGTTTGTGGGAAATGCTAAAGATCATATGTTTTCATGTTTTCCATCATCAGAAGCCGAAAGAGGCTGTGGTTGACAACCCAAATAGAAATATGTATTTACTCTATTAAGAATGAGACATTATTTATTAAACTGTATATTTTAGTCCAACTGTACACCTGATCCACTGACAGTGAAATATTACTTGCACATTTTCCAATCCAAACAACATATTGAGACTTGAGAATTACAGACACATTCAGTGCATTGGCTTGGCCTCTTAATTAAATGTGTACACACACACACACACACACACACAAATGCACACACATACACACTTGCAGGAACAAGAAGGAAGATCAATAGGGAAGGAGTGATAATGAGGTCTTAGTCAGACTGAGCTATAGAAAAACACACTGTCTTAATTATTATTTCAATTAATTTTTTGTAATGCAAATTCAACTATTTTACAAGCAAGTCTTTTTTTAGGCAATGTGGTGCAAAGGGATAAAACGAAAATTCCTCAAACAGACATGCTCTGACTCTGTGATATACTTTAAATTACAGGCAGCTAGATTTATACATTTCACAGACACTTTTAAACAAAGCAAATTGCACAGAATTCAAAGTCCACAACCAGTTTATGCATTCCCTGTGAATTAAAATTAATAGGAACAGCTCCCATATCTCAACTCAAAACTTATAAGCCGTAAAGAATAAATAAAATACGTTAAATAATCGGTAACAGTTAAGGTACAATAAGGTTCAAAATTCACTAATTAAATACACTATGAACTAACAGAGAAAAATATTTATTAAATGTTTATAAATCTTAGTTTACATTAACTTCAACATTTACTAATTGTCACACTGCCGGCTGAAGTCAGAGGCAAAATAGGATCTAAGTGCAATACTCATTTATTATAAACCAAGGTTAACAAACAAACAAAACACTCTAAGATGCAAAAAGCAAGAACCGAACAAATGGGTATAACACAACATCAACAGACAACTAGACAGGACTAAACACAGGGCTAACTGTAACACTAATATATTATTAAAATCATATAAATATATAATATTATTTAATGGACCAAAGCAACCTTGTACTAACAATGGGCAGTTGTAGTTTCATTACTAGCAAAAATGAAAACTGTAATAAATGTATTTTCCATTGTTCGTTAATGCATTAACCAATGTAATCTTATAATGTCATCAAATAATAAATATAATTCTGTCATGACAATTCTCAGAGTGATGTGAGTGGTATGGTAAAAGAGATTGGCAGGCATGGTAATGGTAATCTCCTACACTGCTGCTGCAGAGCAAGTATCGTCAATACCTTAACCCGTCAACTGGGTTAGCACTAGTGACCTAGGGACGAACCCATGACCTTAGCATTGCAAGCGCCACAGGTTAGATTCCCAGGGAAAGCAAGAACTGATTAGAATGTTAATGTGTGTTTTGAATGCAATGTAAGTCACTCTGGATAAAAGCATCTGCCAAATCCACAAATGTAAATGTTGTCGACCAGCTTAATGCTAGGAGCTAGGGCTACGTGTATCTTGGCTATCTTGCTGACTGGCTTAGTACTAGAAACACATGCTTTTTGATTAATAGATAATATTGCAAATTGATTGAGATAGGAACCCTGCAACCGACCACAAAATATGTGCAGGTATGTGGAATAAAACATCAATCACTTAAGGGCCAGTCACACAGCGAAAACGCATGAATTACGCACGAATTACGCACAGATTTTCGTTTCTGCGCGGACCGTGATTTTGAGTTTTGAACGGTTCAAAAATTTTCCGACGCACATGCTCGGATGCTTATGCGTCGGAACTGGTTAGAAACCGCGCACGTTCACGTCCGTCCACTGACGCCCCACCTTCATATCACGCATGAACCGCGCACGTATCACGTTCATTCCACTGACATCCACTGACAATGTGGATTCTGAAAGTGCTTGTACGTGGAACGTTCGTGAAGCGTGCGCGTTTGGACGCGCTCCGTCAGTGATTCATGCGTCGGGCGCGCGTCGAATGTTCGTGGAATACTTTGGTCAATTTCTCGACGCACAAGCACACACAAACCCAATCTGTGCGTGATTTGTGAGTGATTTGTGCGTGATCGGCTGTGTGACTGGCCCTTTATCTTTAATGTTGATTCTAGCTGTGTTCTGAAAGTTAGTGAAGCAATGCTGGTAGGTCACTTGATAATGACAACATGGCGAATGTATGAATTAAATTTATACTACACACATTCACACTATATAGAACATACTTTTTATAGTGGTTGTGAAGTAATTACTTATTCAAAATAAGAACCATTTTGAATGGTTGTCTGGCCTCAAATGAGGAAACAGACTCTTTACCTGCTCACATGACCTTGTTGGTGTTTATAGAATGTTTATACTACAAATTTGATGTGGTCACAAGGAAAACCAAAAGCAATATGATAACTATTATAATTATTAACAACAATAATAACAAATAAAGTTCTTCTTCAAATTAAATGTTTTTATATACTAGTATTAATATACTTTATATATTATAGATTTAATGACTCATCCAATAGAAAACTAGAGTTGCAAAGATCTACTTATTTTATAATATGTACTGTATATGTGTAACTTCAACTTAAATAACATTTAACATAGCAAAACAATACAGTCAAGAATAGTCATCTTGAAATTAGGGCTCTCACAAACTGTTTTTTTATGATGGTGAGACATAAAAGATGAATGTGTCACATGGAAAGCAAGATAAAAGTGAAGAAAAACTTGAAAGTTCTCACGATCTGTACTTTGATACAGATATCAAAGAGTTTAAAAGACTCCATGTGCCTCTTCAGATGCTTGCATCATTCTCTGCATGGCTGTGACCATACTGCCATCTCTAATCACAATGTGATAAGATAGCATTCGCTTCTGTTCTGAATGTCTCATCAGACGAGTTTGTGGCAGACACCTGGCAGAGAATGCTTGATGTTTCCTGGAACCACTTTTGGTGGAAATAAAGATTAAATCGTGTTATTTGACAGTTCAGCATTGTTGCTTTAGATAATGTGGACCATCCTTTTTCAGTTCTAGCTGAATTTGATTCCTTTCTCAAACAAAGAATACATTTTTGTTGTGAGAACTGTGGTCGCTTTTGGAATGAACAGATGTGAGTGAATCAATATCAACACAGGAACTTGCAAGAGTCCATTTCTTCTGAAATGAGCAATCTTTCCTCCGAATGAACTTGACGTGGGAAATGAGTATGAGTAGGCATAGAAAGAAAAATCTTTCCCAAAATATTTCCAAGACCGATGCTTCATCTGTGAATGTATGATAATGCATGCATCACTCTTTTACATGAAAGTTGCACTCAGATTGCAGTTTGTGTGTGATGAACTTCTAGTACATATGAATCTAATCAGATATCAGACTTGACATACATTTCTCTTTAATCTCTAGCATTCTGCTTCTATGTCTCTTTGCTGCCAACACTACTTCAAATGAAACACAAAGTTTATTAGAGACAAAACAAAACAAAAGCTGAGAAGAGATGATCATGAGAGGATACAGAAAGCAGAAGAAGAGGCAGGAGCAGATGAGATATTAAATAAAATTTAAAACAACAAAATAAACAGCGGGAATAAAGCATGAGACAAGAAGAGACAGAGGAGCGGGACTAAGGAAAGACAAAAGAGCAAAACAAAAGAAGACAAGATGGCACAAAATAAGGAGCGACTGGGAAATGAGCTGAGAAAAGACACAAAATGAGAAGAGAAGAGAGGATACAGAAAGCTGAAGAAAATGCATGGGGAAAAAAACAAAACAAAAAAGAAGAAGATTAGACAAAAGCTGAGAGGAGACAAGAGATAAGAGAGAGGAGCAGTGTTATTTTAGTATTATCTATATACTATAGTATACTATTATTTATAAATATATATTTTTATGCTTTCAGTTAGCTATTGTTTTTACAGTTTAATTTTGTCCTTTTTTTATTATAGTATGTGTTTTTGTCATTTGTTAGTTCTTGTTTTTAAAATATTATTCTTGAGTTTTTATTTTATTTCAGTTTTAGTTTTGAATAGAGACGGGATGAGACTCAAAAAAGAGAGATTTTCGCTAGACTTTGCTAGATTTACAACTCTGAAAATGCATTATTACAGTCTTCTGAGACAAGAGAAAAGAGAAGAGAATAGATGAGACAAGATGAGAGGAAAGGTGAGGACAGTTCCAGGAAGACGATAAAAGAAGATTTCTGTACATTCTGTGTGTACATGTATGGTGCAGATTTATATGATACCCACACTAATGTGAATGTTGTTCTAGATGAAACATGTTCCAGTGCAAACACATTGGGGAGAACTGTCAAATTTGTGGACAAAATCCCACCATGCTGAGAATCCACACACACATTCAGAAAGTGAGAGTTTGTGTCAGCACGACTCCACACTCTTTGCTTATTTTATGTATATTGTCATGAGCCTCGCAAAAGGCCAACATCACCCACACGAGCGTTTCCTTTGAGACCCAGAATAAACACACCACACATTCTGAGTCTTATGCTAGCCTCCTCCTGAAACGAGGTCATCCACGTGGCATCTCTTTAGCTCAACAGATCAAAGACCTTTTCCTTTGTCTTTGTAACTTCCTTTCTCTTTTTTGTCATGTGTTTCTTTTCTCCCATCTTCTCTCACCTGTAATTCAAGGTTTGAGTCATTTAAACGGATAAAGAAGAAAAATTCACTGATCCACTTGTAGGCAAACACTTTCTAGTCTGAAATTATATTTTTATATTCAATGACTCAAATGGCTACCATGAATAAACACACAGTCACAGTCAATAGTCACAGTCAACGGGCACAGCTTATTGAAAATCTCTCGGAACTAAGGAAGAAATTACACAAAAGCTTAGTGTAAATATCCGTTTAGTATAGTGTTTGCCTGAGAGTTCATCACACCAAACTGTTCTCGAGATGCACCCCACTGATCACCAAACACATCATCAATTACAATTCAATTACAGAACATTCTCAAGACACACCATGCTGTGTTAAACAACTTAGTATGGTCTTAATATACATCTCCTTCCCTTCATACCCCCTTAACCCATCTCTCCTTTCCAAATGGTGAAATGATCAGCCTATATGGTTTCATCTGAACAATTATAATACAATGTTATACATGTCTGGAATCTTTTGAAATGCCTCAGTGCGACTGGTACAAAGGTCTTATTTTCACATAAGAAAACCAAAAGGTGTTCAAGGGTTGAAAAGTTTGAAGATGTTTGGCTTGCTGTAGTGGGTGCGCCCTCTCCCAAGGTCTTGCATGCAAACTGCCTTCTGCTCTAAGCAACCAAAAGGCCATTGTTAACTCATGTTTACATTTGAAAGAGGTTTCTGTCTTGATCTGGATATTTAAAGAAATATTTCAAGAGTCTCAGGGCGATTACGGTAGTAGCCATATCAATCTGTAATGCTGAGTGTCTGACAGACACTCTGCATTATGTATTTTTCTAGGCGATATTGCAGCCAGATCAGCCCATCGTGTTGAGTCCCTCTTAGATACTTTGCATTATGAATTTTTCTAAGTTCACGTATACATCTTTTACGCTATTTCTGAGCATTCGATGTTCTGCATTGAGTATCTTTGGATTTGATTATGTGATTGGCATGGTACATTTACCTGACTAATAATAAATTGTTACATTTGATTTTATTCTGTCTTAGAATACTAAAGTCCAGTTTAAGAGTAGGGCATAGGGCAAACCGACTGAGAATTTAGATTTATGGCTAACACTTGGCACTGGTTTAAGTGTACTTAGACTGTAGAAGGCTAATAAAGGGGATGTCCGTTTATGGCAACAAAAGTTGATCAACCAACCTAAATATGGTGGACCTTATGTCACGGATCGGGTAGGGAGGACTCCGAAAGGAATAAAGGATTTATCATAATAAAAAACAATAACTAAACTAGAACATAACACAGGAAACCCGGGTGGAAAGGGCACAGATAAAAACGGGGACAACCAGGAAACAAACATAGAAAGACAACGACGTGACACAGGAAAGCAAACACACAGATTAAATAGGGAACACATGAGGAAGGTAATGAGCAGAAACAGCTGCGAAAAATTAAGAGAAACAAGGGAACAAGATGGGTGAGGTTACACAATAACGAGACACGTTCACTGTTTTCAGTCTATTACTCTGCTACTAAGTAAGTGTTAATCAAATACAACTGGAAAAGTCAGTTAATCGAGTCAGTTTCCCAAGTTAATCAATGTACAATACTCAATCATTGTGCAGAGTCGCATTAACAATTGGTTTAGTTGGAGCTGAAGCCCCAGGGCCTGAGTAAAGATGGGAGCCCATGATTGGATGCAGAGATTGACTGGCCATCAGGAGCACATGAACTATTGCCGACGGGCTGATCGCCAAAACCCCATCATGCCCCATATACTGTATTAACCACTGTTATTTAGTGGCGGACTTGGGAACAAAAGACCAAAAGCTAAGCAATGAATTGTCTAACTGATTAAACTGCGCACATCCAGCAGTCGCAGCACATGAGCAGCTGGCCCAGAGGCGGTCTTATTATTGGGCTATACATGGGTCCCAAAACTCTACCGTTAGAGAAAGTACCTAACTTGGATCACATGTACCTTGATAACCAATTACATTACAGCCATGAAGTCATTCAGAGTTGTGCAACAGTTAATCACTGTTTGGGGTAACCATAGAAATGAATGAGAAGTGCTGAATCATACCTGTTGCGTACTTTTCTTGTCGGTATAAACCCTAAAAATAGATAAATCCAAAACTAATGTTTAAGAGCAAACATGTTGAAAAAGAGCTGATAGGCTGTCGATTCAGTAAATGATAAGCTATTTCTGAAACTTTTGTCCAAAGCGACTTACATTGCATTCAAGATACACACTGACATTCTACTCAGTTCTTGCTTTTTCTGGGAATCGAACTGTTTGAGCTACAGGAAAAATACATTTCCTCACAAAGGAGGGTTATTCAGTATAGTGAAGCCTCTCCTCCATTGATATCATTTTTTTTTAAACACTTGTCTTGACTCCTTCTTACCTTCTTCATACCACAGCATTAGCAGGCTTTACACTTTTTTGGCTAAGGTTGCATTGCTTTGTCATCAAGTTGCTTTGGCTGGACCATCTCCACCAGCGCCACCACTATAAAAGTTTCCATGCAGTTACTAAAGCTGTAAAGTATGACATTATATGTTTAAATGGTGTCTATTTATAATGTTACTATTATTAGCCTTATATTAAATATTTGGCAATATAAGGCAAACAAGTCACTTTTATGGAGGTTGCTTTATAGTGTGTGAGATGTTTTCTACCGACAATGCGCAAACTACAGAAAACAGACTCAGCCGGATTATTTCCATATTGAGCAACGTAATCTACCAAGAACAGCGCAAATTAGTGTCCGTCTTAAGGCTTAAGTTAAATAATGGCGCAAATAACAGAAACTGACTAGCGCAAACCTTAGTAAATAATCTTGCATGATTCATTTAAATACTCTTCTTCCATTAACTTGGTGTCTGAAAGTGAAACTCCCATGAATGTATATGCAATAAGGTCAGATTGCAAGCACATTGTCTGCTTTGCACTCAGTTTTCAATTGTACAACAAACCTTTTGCAAAATGCTAAACACAGTTCTCTACATTATACACATCACTCAAAACTAACCGCTCTTGTGTTTCATTTAGAAAACACTGCCATTTAAATGCCACAATCATTTCCGGACTAAAGATAAAGATCATGTATGAAAACACTTAGAACACATCGAAAACATAAATTGATCACTGAGAAATCAAAAGTCAATGTAATTGTGTATTTCTGCACATACTTGTTTACATTTTGGAGAAATGACAAACTCCAGCACACTGAACAAGCAAAAGACACAAGAGAGTAGTGTTTTACCTTTTTCACATCCATCTGTAGTTTATGGATAATCATTTGATGTTTTGAGTTAATACACAAAAACACAATGTTTAGAATAGTTAAGAAAGTTTTGAATGTTTGCTGTAGCAAGAGATTTGTGATGTTTTGTGGGTTTGTGTGTAGGTTTTTGAGAAATTAAGCCATAGTTTCAGAAACTGCCAGGTGAACCTGACCTGGCAGAAAGAGTCTAAGCAATATAAATGCACTGTAATGTGGGCCTGGCAGTTCTGAAACCCATAAACATAAATCAATATATCAAAGAACATGGAGGCAGTTGGGGGAGTTTTTCCTGTTTTAGTTTATTGTCTTTATATAAACGATTGTTCAAAAGGAATACACTAAAGGAATTTACTGAAGGAATATACAAAAATCCACATTAACTCATGCATGCATGCAGGCTAGAACAGTATATCAATTTATGTGAGAACTGTTTTTCATTCATTATGATCTAAGCTATCAAGCATGTTCCTGTCTTCTTCAGTAGTCATCATTAACTAAACATTAGCTTCTCATGACTTCATAATATTTGTGGCTTTTCAACTAAAGTGGTGACTCGGTCCTTTGAAACACAGATGAACAATGTGTTTTCATTATGATCTGAGTTGTCATGCATGTTCATGTGTTCTTCATGAATGGACCGATGACTACAATGGAAAAACCCAGCACATAGCATATTAATTCTGTTGAAATCTAAATACAGAAGTCATCATTACCTAAGCATTACCATCTCATGACTTGTCAATATTACTGTGTTTGCTGTATTTTTAAATGCAGCCTTAGTCTTGCTTAAGTCATAAGACATTTCTTACCCAGCCCAAACTTTTGAACACTATTTTCTATATAGGAGAATATGAGAAAAGGTGCAGCTTTAATGAGAGAAAAACAATAAAACTGTGGCAAGGTTTTGGTCTTATAAGTTGTTGTTTTTTTGTTTTTTATTTTACACAGAAGCAGTAATGCAACACGACGAAGAGCAAAGATGCCCAATAGGTGTGTAAATGATGTGATAGCTATGTTTTATCATTCTAGTGCTGCCACAGAGAAGCTTGGCTATAATTAGGTCCTCTTTGTATTATTGGCAAGTTTTAATAAATGCTTTTGGGAAATGTGCCGTTGAGCTTAATTACAACTTTCTACTTAGTGTTTTGAAGAAACCTAGAACTTAGGATTTACAGAGCTTCAAGAACAACCAAAAGTTTAATTTGTACACTATTAACATGAACAAATAAGCTAGAATCAGAACAACTGAATGGTGCTTCAACATCTATTACTCACTTTATTATATTAATAAGTTAGGGTTACCAGATCTTACACTTCTGAGAGCATTGTAGGGACATAATAGATCAGGGAGGTAGTTTGGAGCAAGGTTGTGTAAGCTTTTATACACAAATATACATTTTTTAAAGTTGATCCTAAGCTGCACTGGAAGCCATTGGAGAGCTTGCAAAATGGGAGTGAGAAATGATCATATCTGTTACCATTCTTGACAAATTTGACTGCAGCACTTTGAGCCAGTTGAAGTGGAGCAACCTGAGAAGACAAAGTTCCAACCTCAGAGGTCAGTCTCTGGCTGCAGCCGGTCCGCTAAATGCATGTTATTATATGCTGGCTTGAAAAAACAGAGCTGCAGAGGAAAGGAGGAAAACACTGCTATCAGAGGTATGTGAAACAGGCGTGAGAGCTAATTTCTCACGTACAGTGCCAAACAAAATGTCTTTGTGTTTGAAAACCTTTTCTCTTAGGTCCTGCCGAGACTACTCCTTTTCAGTTTATACTGACCAAAGCCGATCCTCGCAACACCTTCATGCAACCATGACAGAAGATCTTTTGAAGATGATACCATAGCTGTTTATGTAAATCATTGCTGGATGTTGGCCTGTATGGATGTTCATGAAGTTTTAAATTATTAATAACTAGTGGTGAAGGGGTGTTTGTCTCTGTCCTTTAACAAGACCAGGGATTTTGAAGATGGTGATCGTTGGATTGCATGTTGATAGCGTTTTTTCCCCTCCCCTTTGTACCACAAAGTTACTGTTACACTTGTAGAGCTGGCGTGTGATGCGGGAAGGAATTACGGAACTCGGAATCCGAACAAAAACACTTTAATTCAAAATTAGGCACATGGGAGTGCATAACTCAAGCATCCACACGTTGACTGCAGGGACATAACATTATCAACTGACAAAGACAATGGAGCACATGAGGGTTTAAATACAATAGGAAATTACATACAGGTGGCGAACTAAATGGGTAATCAAGACAAGACAGCTACGGGAACACATGAGGGACAAAACAGGCGGATCAGGACCAGACTGTGACAGTTACATTTCTATTTCTTGCTTTTTTACTTAAAAGTTAAAAAATACATTAAAAAAAAATCTGTCACACTTGAGATTATGGTCCAATTCTCACTATTAACTAACTACGACCTTTGACTTAATAAACTTCTAATTAGTAAGGTAAATATTAAGTTTAGGTATTGGGTATAAATAGGGTAGAATTAGGAATATAGAATAATGTCATCCAGAATAAAGCATTAATATGTGCTTTATAAGTACTAATAAACAGACAATATTCTAGTTATATGCATGCTAATAAGCAACTAGCTAATAGTGAGAACTGGACCCTAAAATAAAGTATTACCTAAAATCTTATTTAAATATATATAAACATTGTGAGTGTCACGGAGAGTACAGTGTGCGATGCGGAGATAACGCTGGATGTCCAACAGAAAACACTTTATTCATAGAAACAAAAAAAAGCGATACACACTGTGCAAAACACGGAACAAAGAAAGGGCATCCACACACATAGAGACAAGACATGAAAACAGTTTCAATCTACCAAGACAAGGGAGAACATGAGGGTAAAATAGGCAGGATAACGGGGAGCAGCTGAAACTACTAACAAGGGGGAGTGGCGGACGTGACAGTGACGGAAACACAGAAGGATCACAAAGGCGGAATGTGACGAAACACAACATAACTGTGACAGTGAGATGTAAAGTTGCAAATAAGACAAATACATTACGAGAAATAAAGCATTATTAAACGAAGAAAACTCTAAATGTTAATTATCCAAAATGAGTAACTTCTATTAAACGGTTTCATTCATAATATTACTGATTTTACTGTTGTTGTTTTTTTAACAAATAAATTTAGCTTTTTTTGAGCATTAGAGATTTTAACAATAACATTCAATATTAAAACTAATATTATGTTTTTGGACTATGCAGGAAGATTATCTCAAAGAAAAATAACAATGCAATAATAATGTTTAATGATTATAATGGACAAGACAATGAAGCTGAATGAGCTAGTGTGTTATAAGTCAAGTCAAAGTCAAAGTCAAAGTCAGCTTTATTGTCAATTCTGCAATATATACGCACTGTATACATATAGAGAATTGAAATTCCGTTACTCTCAGACCCAAGGCGAATACAGTTAACAATAACAATAATTTAACAGTAACAGTAACAACAACAACAACAACAACAGAAGATGAAGATAAAATACAATAAAATTAAACTAGATGGATAAAGTGAGTTATGGAGGTAAAGTGGCGATGGCAAATAGTGCAAACAATAGTAAATAGTAATAGTGCAATTACAAATTAAGGCAGTGCAAATGTAATAGGAGAGAAATGCAAGGACAACATAATGAGGTGGATGAATAAGAGAATAACTGATGGTGGGTAGGGGGTGGGGGGGGGATTCAGAGATCAGGTCCTTGGTGCAGAAGAGGGGAGAGGTGGCAGAGTCGGGAGAGAGTTCAATGCCCTGACAGCTTGGGGTATGAAGCTGTCCTTCAGTCTGTTGGTCCGTGCCTGGAGACTGCGTAGTCTCCTCCCTGATGGCAGCAGACTGAAGAGGCTGTGGGATGGGTGGGTGGGGTCCCTAGCAATAGCAAGGGCTTTTCGGGAGAGGCGGGTGTTATAGATGTCCTGGAGGGGTGGGAGAGAGACACCAACGATCTTCTCAGCTGCTCTCACAATGCGCTGCAGTGCCTTGCGGCAGGATGCGTTGCAGGCGCCGTACCACACAGTGATGCAGCTGGTCAGAATGCTCTCGATGGTGCCTCTGTAGAAGGTGCGCATGATGGGGGCTGAGGCTCCGGCTCTTCTCAGCTTACGGAGGAAGTATAGTCGCTGCTGCGATTTCTTAATCAGTGCTGTGGTGTTGGTGGTCCAGGAGAGGTCTTCCGTGATATGAACACCCAGAAATTTGGTACTCCTCACCCTTTCCACGGTCGCACCGTTGATAGTCAGAGGAGCATGCTGGGTGTGCATTCTTCTGAAGTCAACAACAATCTCCTTCGTCTTCTTCACGTTCAGAGAGAGATTGTTGTCGCCGCACCACCTGGCCAGGCGGCTCACCTCACTCCTGAAGTTTGTCTCATCGCCGTTGCTAATGAGACCAACTACAGTCGTGTCGTCCGCAAATTTGATTATTAAATTGCTGTTGTGTGTGGGTGTGCAGTCGTGTGTAAGCAGAGTGAAGAGGAGTGGGCTCAACACACAACCCTGAGGGGTTCGAGTGTTCATGATGATGGTGCTGGAAGTGTTGCTGCCGACCCGTACTGCCTGAGGTCTTCCTGTCAGGAAGTCCAGCAACCAGTTGCACAGTGACTTCTGTGCAGTGGTGCTGTTGTGTGCTTCAAAGCGAGCGAAGAAAGTGTTCAGCTCATTTAGAAGGGGTGTGGAGCTGTCACACGTCCGTGCAGGGGGTTTGTAGTCCGTGAGGGTCTGAATCCCCTGCCACAGGCTCCTTGTGTCTCTGCTGTCGCTGAAACGATGGGCTATCCTCCTGGAGTACTGTCTCTTAGCCTTCCTGATGCCATGTGACAGGTTGGCCCTTGCTGTCCTCAGGCCCACCTCATCTCCAGCTCTGAAGGCAGCGTTACGCGTCTTCAGAAGTCTGTAGACATTCCCTGTCAGCCATGGTTTTTGGTTGGGCCAGATGGTGATGGACTTAGTGACTGTTACATCCTCAATGCACTTGGTGATGTAAGAAGTAACAGTCTCTGAGTACTCCTGGAGGTCTGTGATGTTATTGTAAGTTGCAGCTTGTTTGAACATGTCCCAGTCAGTGGTGTCAAAGCAGTCTTGAAGAGCCTCTGATGACCCATCAGGCCAGACTTGAATCTGCTTCAGGACTGGTTTGGTGACTTTCACAAGTGGTCTGTATGCTGGCATTAGCATAACAGCACCAATGTGGGGGAGGGGGAGGGCTTTGTAAGCACCTCTCTGTGTGGTATATACAAAGTCCAGAGTATTATTTCCACGTGTAGGAAAGTCAATGTGCTGATGAACTTTTGGAAACACACTCTTTAAGTCCGCATGATTGAAATCCCCAGCCAAGATGAGAAAAGCATCCGGGTGGGCTGTCTGCTGATCACTGATGTGTTTATACAGATCATTAAGTGCCTCACTCCTGTTGTTGTTGTTGGAGCTGGGGGGGATGTATACAGCAACAAGTATAATAGCTGTATATTCCCGCGGCAGATAAAACGGCCGACACTTAATAATCATAAACTCCACCAGGGGTGAGCAGTGTTTGCAGACCACAACAGCATCGCGGCACCACGCATCATTGGTGTAAACACAGAGTCCGCCGCCGCGGGTCTTACCTCCCTCGACGAGCACTCTGTCCGCGCGATGGCATGTGAGCCGATCGAGCTGAATGGCGCTGTCCGGAACGCTGTTGTTGAGCCATGTTTCCGTGAATACAAAAACACAACAGTCTCTAACAGTCTTCTGAGTGGAGCAAAGAAGACGAAGATCATCCAGTTTATTGTCCAACGAGCGAACGTTGGCCAAAATGATGGTGGGAATAGCAGGCTTGTGTGGGTTAGCCGCTAGTCTGACACGAATACCTCCGCGCTTCCCCCTTTTCTGTCTCCTCTCACCCCGTTTGTGGCGCTTCCACTGCGGGAGAGGTGCAGTAGTAAGGGACGGCAGTGTAGTAGTCCTCCGGAGAAGACCATGGTCCCGCAGCTCTTGTCCGAGCGTCGAGTCTGGGTTGGAAACTGTAGTTTTTCCAACCTCAAGCAGAAACTCACGTGTGTATCTGTGTTTCCAAACGAACGGACGCGACAAGGACGTACAAAAACACCGTGATTTACACGACGAAAAACACAAAAACGCCGATCCGTCGGGAGAGAGAGAAGCCACTGCGTGTGCACGCGCCGCCATCTTGAAGATCAATTAGTATATTCTCAATTTTGAACTCAAAAGGAGCTTGAAGGAAAGATTGTTGCAGGTTGGTGCAAATCCTCATGCCATTTCTGTACTGTTCCCTCCTGCTCTTCACTAAGCCTCTTTCCCACTGTTTGTCAAAGCCATCCTCCATAAGTTTGGTGCTCAAGTATTGGTTTAAATCCTCTCAATAAAGACATCCGAAGTCAAGACAATCCCTCTGACATTTCATATCATCACAGTCTCACAGAAGAATGTCAGAAGTTTGCTGTTTCTTCATCTCAGCTTCATTATGCACTTCAGCATACAATATTATTGCCAAGAGGTAGGTGATAAACTGAGATATATAAACTTGCAAACAACAGCTTTAAGGGATTGTTCACCCCAAAAAAGCATAATTTGCTCACCCTCCAGTTGTTTCAAACCTGTATGAATGTATTTCTTCTGCTGAACAAGACAGAAGATATTTTGAAGAATACTGATAACCAAAAAGTTGATGGGACCACATTGACTTTCATTGTATTTTTTCCCTGCATACAATAGAAGTCAATGAGGCACCTGGACCAATATTCTTCAAAATATCTTCTGTCTTGTTCAGCAGAAGAAAAAAAATTCATACAGGATCGGAACAACTTGAGTAAATGATGACAGAATTAAAATTTTGGAGGAACCATCCCCCAAACTGGTAAGATACTGTTTACTACATTGTTGGTGTGGAGGAATAAAGAGAAAGTTTTTAAAGTTAAAATTACAGGACTGGACAAGATAAAACATCTACATGCTTGTGTTTGTGAAGAGAGAATATTAAAAATGAATTTGGTTCAATACAGCGGAGACAGCATAGAGCGAGAGAAGTTACGAGACATAAAAGCAAACCAAAGTCAGACATGTCTCTAAATAGCAGCAGCACAAATCAAATGCTTGTAATAAGAACTAACTGTTACAGAGGAACAGACAAGTGAGCTAACCATTTTTATCCAGATTTAAAATTCAAATTAAAAAAATTTGTCGAAGTGTGGACCCACATACTAATTTCCTTGTGGAAAAATAAAGTAAATGAGTCAATCAATCACATAAAGAAATATTATATACAAAATGCATCTTTACACAGCTGAATTAAGGCTGTTATGTGCCTGCTCAAAGTTCTGCATAAAGATATGTGACATGTGCCAAAAAGATGGCAACCAGACATGAAGAAAATGTCACTGAGGTGTCTTCTGTCTCCCATCTGGGACCATTTCAACCACCTTTCAGTATGGTTCAAACAGCTGAATCTATGACTTGGGGATGTTTTGCTCCAGACAGAACAAAGAACGGAGTTAAGCTATTTTGAGCCGCGTCCATCATCTCTCTTTTTTCTTTCATTGTGTGAGCCAATTGTTGATTGTAATTTTCAACATGTTAAATTGTACAAGTTCCTGACTATGCTGTAGAAAAATGAACATCTTGCGTGTCTAAACCAATTATGATAGGAACCTTGCTCAGTTTGATGCACTGATTATGTTCGGGAAAAGTTCCATGTGTGTCAGATCATGACAGACACAGAGTGTGAAAAAGTTACCATAAGGAGAAAAGAGAGTGAAGACAAGAACTACGCCAGTATAAACTATTACGAAACCTTTATTCAAATAGAGTCATTGCAAAACTTTATATAAAATAGAGAACAATTATTTTTCCCCACATACTGGCACTGTACAAATGGTTGCTTGCAACAAAGACGCATTTGTATACAAAGAACATTATGCAAACTTTTTAAATGAGCACTTTTAAATGAGGTGCTTCTTTCTTTACAACTTTTGGAAATCCCTCTGTATCTGCAGTTCTGAAATGAATAACCTTTGTGAAAAAGTGCACTTTTAGAATATTGTGGTGGCAAAATCTTTTATCAATTTTGAATAAGAGACAAATGTCCCAATTGTAATTTATAAAGGTTTATTTTCTTGCAAGAAAAGGTCAACAGTCATACAGACAACCGAAGCTGCCCTGCAGAGAGTGACAAAGAAGGGAGGGCTGCTTCGGCACTTATATCTCTGGTCAAGGCTAAACGCTCAGTTGTAATTTTCCATTCCATACCAGGAATACATTACCCTCTCTATACCTCTAGGTGTGATGTGTCGCCCTACACACCTATTCTTCAAACCATTTGTCCTACATGTGGATGGTGGAGCTTATCCCAGCGTCTACTTTGTGTTTTAGATTGTACAGAATAGAAAGTACCATTAATGTCACACAATAATCAATAATGTAAAGAAACAAAATATAATCATGAATAAGAATACAAAGAAAACAAGAAACAAAATATAGTCATGGATAAGAATGATAAAGAAAAATTTTCATTTATAAAATTCCATCACAATATTCTTACTTATAAGAATAAGTACTTATTATCAAAATAAGATACTTCAAAACAACATAGTCAAGTGAATGTAATATTTCTGTGCAATTAAATACAAATTTATTATAAAGTGTAATTGACAAAATGCAATTAACTGAACTTTAGTGTGACTTTTTGACTAACTTAAGTCTTCATGTCGTTTTATTTGTTTTGTCTTTGACATGGTTAAAGTACAATGCTGAATGGACTGCCAAGCATTTATGGTAAACTGAAATATATTTTCACGTAATTACTGTATTATACTGTAATATGCCTTTACTGTAAATATTTTTGTAATAACACAATTGTTATGATGTAATAACCGTTCGCTGGATTGACATTATTACACATGCACCTTTGAAAAATACACTTAAATCTGCAAGTGAAGTGTTTTAAAAATATACATTTAAGATTTGAAGTATCTTTTCTCTATATGAGGTGACCACAGTGAGAAAGAAAAGGCAGACTGTGGGTCAATCAACGTTTTTTAAACTCCAGACTGTTTGTGATATATAGCTTAAAATATTGGTCACAAAGTGACTGGCCGTTCATTCATGCCTTGTAAGATTCTCATTGACCCGTGAAATTGAAATAGCACACCGCAAACCCAGAGGCTATAAGTCAGAGGCTAAGATTCACTATCAAGGCATAATGGCACGACGTTCACCCAACTACTCCATTCAGTTCACTAAAGAGGAGATAAACAACAGGACATCATGTTCCTCGTGTAGAGGAGTTCAGAGCGCTGCCTTATCAAGTGACAGCAGGTAACCCAATTATGCCGTGCACGTTGTGGGTAACTCGACACGTTTTTGGCTGGGCACAGTGCCCACAGTCACAGGGCATAATCTCATTACTGCCAGCACACATGTGACAACAATATTTTAATTTAAGAGCCAAGTTTACATAAACAGATGATCATTGATTGTTTCATGGTTTGTTAATAGGAGGTCAACAACTTCAAGCTTCATGGACAAAGAGGGAATCTGATCGTTTGGAATGCAATTACGGCCTCTGTCATGAGTTAATTAAAAGTGATTAACAGCTGTTCTTTTTGATTTTCTGTATATTGTGTGTATTTCTTATTTACACCTTCTTATTGGTTTTAATGAATTACAGATGTTGTTGTGGAACGACATTTCAAAAGTTCAGTCATTTCTCAACCCAATCGAATTAGAAGATTTGGCATCTCTAACATCCAGTAATCAAGAAATCTAATTTCAACCAATTACAGAGTTTAAAAAGATTATTTAAGCAAATCGAGTGATTCAAAAAAGGTAGCAACAAATCCCACTTTCGCATTGGTGAGATTACAGAGGAAATGAAATATGATTATAGCTTGAATATTTTCAGAAAAATCAACAAAGCGTGTTGAAAACAAAGTGAACAAATGTGCACTTAAACAAAAACAAATAAAAGAATAGCGAAAAATAATAGCAGAAAGATTCCTCAAGATTAGGCAGAGTTTTTCCGTGCTTGTGTGACACCCCTGGCTCCTTGAGTCAAGCTTCATGCATGTTATTTCAACGTCCACTGATTAGTAATCCTAAACATTCATTCATTGTGGTTCTAGCACACTTATTTTTCAACATGTTTGCATAGACACTGAAATATACATTGCAAACATACTGACAGTGCCAAAAACATAAGCACTTTTAGTACAAACAACTTGTCGAAATATTTGTGAATACTTTTATCTACATATGATACTGAAGTAAATTAATTAATAGACTGTTTTTTCTGATATTAATAACAATGATAATATAACTGAATATGTCCAATAGTGTCACATTTATTTAACACATTTGACATGATACCAGGTTCATTCATTATGTTATGTGATTATTATCTAAGCAGATATTATATAACCTTTGATATATTTAGGGTTGGTAAGACTTTTGAGAGTTTTTGAAAGAAGTCTCTTATGTTCACTAAGGCTGCTTAAAGGATACATTGAGAAAAAGACAGTTTAAAAGACTAGCATTTGACCGTACAATTCTTTGTAACAGTGTAGATTTCACCCTTAGTCCTGTTTGTTGTGTCATCTGTGCACTTCCTGTGTGTAAGGTCATTTTTTCACTTCCTGTCTGTCGTGTCAATGTTTCACTTCCTGTGTGTAAAGTTAGTTGTTACTTCTTGTCGGGTGTGTCATGTTCCACTTCCTGGTCCCTTTTGTGTATCTTCCTGTGCCCTTCCTGCACCGGTCTTGTCAATCACTCTCATCGTTAGTCTACCCAGGTGTTCTTCATTCCCTTTTGTATAAAACCTCTTGTGTTTCCCTTGTCTTTGTCGGTTGTTGAAGTATGTGGATGTCTCCTGGGCCCTGTTGCTGAAGTTTTGCACAAATGTGTCGTTTTGTTTTGTTATATAAAAGTGTTTTGTTTTGTTATTGATAGTGTTTTGGTTTTCCTTTATATTAAAAGTCTGTTTGAGTTAATCCTGCTGCTTCCTTGTTCCTCCTCGAGCCGCATCGCACACAACAACACGCAATCGTGACGGTTTTAATGCATCCTTGCTGGATATAAGAATTTTAATTTCTTTTCTTTTTTTTAAATGTAATGACACCAAGCTATATAAATATCAATATAGTAAAAAAAAAAAACTACACATTTACATTTCTGTCCACATAGCATAAATCTAAACATACAAAAATAGATGGTATAAAATGGCGGCTTATGAGGCTAATAAATGGGGTAATAAAAAATCCAACTGGTTGAAACTTTATATAACCACACTGTGTATGAACGTAACCATATGTAGCATTAAAACAGTGCAGCCATAGAATTTCCAGGTACAGCTGTCCCAGGAAAGTGTATAGTGCGCGCTCTCTGCTGCAGGACTATTTTAGGTTACAACAGCAATGAAGTTGGACAGATTCCCTAAATATTATATATGTAGTGATCAAGCAGTGACTAAATGCATTTGGGGGAGTCTGCAGTCCAGACTTTATGAAAGACTATCATTTGCAGAACATTTTGTCTCAACGCTAAGTCTAACGGATTGTATTTTGGTACAAGTTTAAGCTGATAAAATGAAATTTGTGTGTTTTTCCTGGAAAGAGCCGCATGTCGGAGGTAAGAGGTCAGTATGGGTTACATTATGTGCTTGTGTGTTCAGTACCATCTCCACTTTCATCAGCAGTGCAGCGTTTGCATAAACAACACAGTAAATGTATTACAACAAATGTAGACTGGACGTCAGAGAGTCACATTTTTTTCATCAAAACACTTACTGGTAAAAAGAATGTTTTTGATTCGTAATTTTATGGGTTCTGATGACTTGCAGTAGTTAGTTGGTGGTGGGTTTTATTGAATCTTGCATGTCATTTATTTAAATATATTTGTACACACATGATGAAGTTGCAATTTATAACCTTTAAGCATGACAAAAATAAACAATGATTTAAAATGTATAACAGTTAATTTGGCATTATTACAAAGTGCACTTTTTAAAAGTGTACACGTGTTAAGAAAGTCATTAAAAAGTGGACTCTCTTTAAGTAAACTTAAGTTGCTTTTTATTTAATCAATTCATAGAGTTGAGGATGAGTGCTCAGACCCTCCAAATTTGAAACAAATTTGACTGCAACAAATCAATAAGTCAATAAGAAGCTGGAGTCTTCAGGGAGGCAATTGGAGATAAAGAGGTCTGCGGTCAGGCTAAACCCTCCCCGGACCAGGGCAATGAAAGCCCCTCTATACTGCTACTGAAGAACGGCGGAACAGAAAAAGCAAAAAGAAGTGATGGGGGCTGGAGGAATATTTACTGAAATCTACTTGGCTCCAGCTTCATAATAATTCAACTCAACAAAGACAAATGCAAAACAATTTCCAACAGAAGAAAATGGCTGCCAAGAGAAAAGGAGCCTTAAGACCAAATATATGCACTAGAGAAAGACAAAGGGACACAATAAATAAGCTGGATGAAAATATAAAAGACAGAGAGAGAAAGAGAGATTATTTGTGTATCTTTTGGCAAAGAAGCCTTGCAGATAGGTCTGGGATTCCAGAGGGACTCGTCTCAAGAGGCCGAGATGAGAGTTCGTGGTAAAACACTTCACGGAGATGCTCTGTTTGTTATCAAAACCAGAACAAACATGCTGTTGAAACCTAATATGTGGTAGTTTGAGGTCTCTCCAGTGTTTCAAATTCAAAACCAGGCCCAACATTTCTCTTAGTTACTCAACGCCATCTTCGATCCCATCCTGTACAATAAGCTTTGTACCATAAACGCATGCCACTGACGCTTCACATTACAGTAATCCAGCACCGTCCTAAATGTAGCTTGAATCGTCTCCAGGATCAAGGCTGCGATATCCCGGAGCTTATAGCGCATTCGCTCAAATCAAAGACAGCCAGTGTTTGGTGCTTTGTCTCGGCCTTTTTCATTCTCTCTCTTGCTCATCTCGGTAAATGAAGAACATATGTACCCCCCACCCTACCCCATCCCCCCTGGAATAAAACTTTCTCTGCTTGTATCCTCTTTTTCATCAGTCTATTCCCTCTCCAAGCTTTCTGGTCTGTTCTGTTAATTCCTCTCTCTGTTTCATTCAGCTGTGTTGCTACAGTAAACTCCAGAAAGAGGTAAAGAGAAAAGAGAAACTTTTGATCATGAGTACACATTTATGGCTTCTGCACCTTTAGTTTATCTAAGTGGAAGCATTTATTTATTTATTTTGTTCAGATGACAGAAAAGGTTAAACGCAAAATAGAAAAAAGCTACACAGTGATCCCTCGTTTATTGCGGTTAATGTGGACAGGAACCCCCCGCGATAGGTGAAAATCCGCGAAGTAGGATCAGCCAATCAGCTCACGGGATACATCCACTCGTGCTCTCATTCGTCGATCTCGCGTCGGGAACCAATCACGTGCCTTGTCTGAGTGCCCGTGGGTGTGTACAAAGCCTCTGAGAGAGTTTCTCTCTTTGTCTGGCATTCTGGGAAACCGTTTCTCTTGCATCACGATAAAACAGCGCTGCTTTCCACAATACAGCTGCCGATATGGCGGTATTTTTTAACTTTAATTTTTCGATTTATATTTTTGAAAATCCGCGATGCACTCTGGCCGCAAAACTTGAACCGCAAAGTGGCGAGGGATTACTGTATAGACTAAAAAAACCTTCTAAATATTAGAACAGGGAACATTCTTTTTTTCTCCATTAAATCATTAGGGGACAAAAAAGTTTTCCTAACTGAAGAAACACCCATAATAAAGGTGACTCATGATTTATTGGAACAACTATACATTGGAATAATAATATTCAGTTAATATGCCAGAAATTTAAGCATTTAAAAAAAACACTGACACTTTTCTTTCACATTGTTGTGGCAGTGATCACTCCCTGCACAGTTACTACATGAAGAAAGCATGCGATGCTTCTCTGTTCTCATGGCAACCAGTGCACAATAAAGGAAGCTGGGGTAAGGTCAAAGCAGAGTCAGGCTGTCAGCTCTTCATCTTTCCTCTACCCCTCGGGTCACACTGTGACACCTCTGATCCGACGGCAGAAAAACACTCAGAGGTGTATATAAAACCAGTCTCTGTGGGTTTCTCTTAGAAAAGCACCTGGATGTGTTTGCTTTAAAGCTTATTAGGTCAGGAACTGCTTGAATTATGCGTCATGTGTTAGATTGGAAGCAGGGGTCCTGGATGGCCAGGGTCCCTCAGCCAGCATGGGGCCATTGCAGAGCCACAATGTATAAAACACTGGAAAGTTGACCAAAAAAACACATTGCACTAATTTATGAAGTTAAATAAAAAAGATATTAAGCAAAAAAAAAAACATTCTAACATTGCTTTACGTCACATTTATCAGCAAGTAACATTTCTGAAATAAAATACAATAATCTATAGTGGCAAAATGTGATGATTGTCACAGTTGTCTGTAGTAGATAGCTTGTGAAGTAAAGGGATCCTTGAAACTGTCTTTAACTAGAAACACAGTAGAAAGGGATACACGGTAGAAAGAAATGCAACCAACTTATTCACACAAACAATGCACGGTGGGGAACTAACAGAAAATGAGGGCTAAAACAAAGGAGCAAAACACCTGAACCCAACCCCCCACCCATGATTCCCCTTATTAATTTGCTAAAATTAGCCAGAGATCATTAAGAGTAGAACGTCTGACATCTGTTAAATCATCTCAGCTGTTTTAAGAGAGGTATATGAAGAACAGACCCCAAAAGAAAAACTTTGTAACTCAAAATGTGTCAATGATGAAGAATTAATCCATTACAATGAGACCTTTTGAGAAGTCCTATGCGTTTTCACTTTTACAACTTTAGTGAGTGTGCAATATCGCTGTTTGAGCATAAACAAATATCTACAAGGTTACAAAGCTCAAAGCTCTACTCCAACGGGATATATTTTATTTATCTGAATCCACTTTCCCCTTTCCACATTTGGACTACAGCATATTTGCGGATCTTGTGAAGTCACAATGTAACTAATTTAAATAATCTCAGCCCACTGAATATACAAATAAAAGGTGCGAGGCCTGGTTGAGTTGCGCTAGAGAAGATAGTGTTGTCGCTATGTCAAAAACACACAGTTTTTTCCACCCCGTTTCCAAAATGTATTTGTTTGTCTTTCTTTAGGCAGACGAACTTAGAGTGATTTTGCATCATTGGCTTGAATTTCTATTTAAGCTCTGGGTTTTGTTTGGTTCTTGGCCCTTTCTTGTCTGTGTGTTTGATGGTTGTTCTGTTTCTGTACACTGGGTTTTGTTTGGTTCTTGGCCCTTTCTTGTCTGTGTGTTTGATGGTTCTGTTTCTGTACACAAGTTATTTGTGAGAGATCCTGAGAATGTTGCTATCTTTGAATTTTGCTATTAAATCAGTTTCTGGTTTCGAAATAGATCCTAATTTCCCATGTGAAAATCACATTGCAGTTTGCAAGGTATGTCCATGCATCAATAACAGTGGCAGACAGTTAAAAAACACTTATTTGTTGTAACCATTCAACTATCCACAGATGAAGAACACTCCTGATATGATGAATAGCCTCGCTGAAATTATAAATCAGTAATCTAAATGAAAACTTGAAACACATTTACAAACCGTGTACAATACAAATGCACAATGTCTGATACACAGAAGAGAAAACAAGCTCAATCTTAATCAAAATGAACCTCTTAATTCAACAGTTCAGGGGAAAGAGTTCATCATAAAGCCATGCTGAGAGAGATTTTACAATCAGATGCACTGCAGTTTTCCATCCTAATTCCTGCAAAGAGAGAATAATGCCAAGCTAAGAACACAACCTTGATCTATAAGATTCATTTCTGTGGTTTACCTGAGGTAAGAGTGCATTCTGGTCTGTGTGTGACATTCAGAAGAACACATGACATTCAAGCAAATGAGAAACAGTAGGAGTGGGGTTGGGGAGGGTCTTCGTCCCATCAGTGGCTTGTCACTCTGCGTTCATCTCATTAATGAACACAGGCAGAGACCAAAAAGAGCACATTCAAGACTTTGATGGAAGGATTAATGTTTGGAGATGAAGGGAGAAGGAGAGAGAAGAAAGCATAGAGGGCGCATGGGAGGGAGAGCGAGAGAGGGAGATAGCACAGAGCCAACAGCACATTCGGATAGATTGCTGAGGTATATGCGGTTCACGCAAATTCATAAAGCTAATATCAAAGCAACAGCTGCAGGAGATTCTCCCCGGCTGAGGAGAGAGAACGTGTCAGGACAGGAGCTAAAAGCAAAAAGATAAATGAAATCATCTTAATGGCATCTGGAAGAGAATTTAAGCGTGAGCGCACGTGTGTGTGCATGTGTATGTGTGTATGAAGACAGGAAAGGTTGGTGTGATACACAAATTTGCCATTTCTACCTCGCTCACATGCTAAAATAATAATTTCCTGTGAAGCGCTTGGTGCTATCTTCAGGGGCTAATATTTTATACAGTAGCTATCTAAAAACTCCAAATGAGTTCTGGGCCTCCCCTTTAGATTACTTTTCAAAAACATGTTAAAAAATGCAAATGCCTTCAAAGAGCCACATGAAGTGAGCACCAAAGTGACTTCCTCCCCTTCAATCTTATTTGAAAATCACTGTGATCATGAAGCAAAGGCTTGGGATAATTAAAACTAAACTAAAACTAAGATTAAAAAAAACTTCTGGTCATCCTCCATTTCCTGTTATTTCAGAACAAGTCTCTGCATTCATTATAAATCTTTCATATAGGATGCACTGCAAAACTTATATGAGATTTGAAGATTTAAAGGTAAAGATAACACAAAAGTTTGTTCATTTACAAATCACATATACAACCTCATGATGTCAGGTGTGTAGGAAGAGGATGAAGGCACGGAGGCAAAAAGATAAACTTTAATGTCTTTTTTAATGAGAACTCAAAACACAAACAAATGGGCATGTGTCACAGCACTGTTCGTTCAGGACTTATTTTGCCTTTGTTTGTCACATGTTCCTTTTGTTCTAGATCCTTCTGTCACCTTTTTGTTACCATGGACACTAATCTACACAGCTGGTTGTCATTTGTTAATCATTGCTTGTATATTTAGTTCTCCCTCTTCACCTCTCAGTTGTCGGTTGTTGTTCGTGTATGCTAAATGTTTGTGCGTGCACTGCTGTTACGTCACCCTGCCCTTAATAAAAGTTCCATTGGATCTCATCTTCATCTTCGTCCTTTGCCTACCCGTGACAGCATGTCTTGCGCAAAACTTTAGTAAACAGTCCTATGGAACCAGACACGAGTGGAAACACAACTTCACACATTCGTCAGTGGACAAAGACTGAATGAAACACAGGGTAGATATACACAAGTTTGGATGAGGGAATAAGACACAGCTGACAAGATTAATGAGGTGATTGATGACGAGACAGGTGAGTGGAAAAACACTGGGAGCACACGGGAGGAACCAGGATGTAAAAAGAGACATGATAGACAAGTAACACATGAAGCAATTTAAAAAGAAATTGTCCATAGAATGGAAGTCAATGTTCACCAAAACTTCTTCAGAATATCTTATTTTATGGTCTACAGAAGAAAGTCATACAGGTTTGGAACAACATGAGGGTGAATGAATGACAAGAAAATTGTATGAAATGTAGTTAAAATTGAGCTGAAACAGAAGTTGGAATAGGTTTTTCTTCCCTATTGTGACATATCTGAAACCACTTTTCAAAAAAGAAAAAATGTAGGACAGGACTTGATTTTGTCCTGTAGGAATTGATTGGATCGTTGTTGATGTTACTGCTTTGATCTATCCCGCCCTTGCACCAGTAAACATGTCATCAGAGTACAGTAATACCTTGAGATAGAGGCGTCCCGACATACGAGTATTATAAGATACGAGTAAGCTGTCGAGCAATTTTTTTGCTTTGAGATACCAGTAAATATTTGAGATACGAGCACGCTTACATACGCCGACACGAAGTAGTCGAGCACTCGGAGCAGCTCAAGCCGCCTCATTTATTGCATATGGACTCCACATATGGGCGACGAGTGATTCACGAGTATTATGCTGGGAACATAATACTCAAGTTATGTGTGTTCAATAAGAATAAATATGAGGTGCTGAGGCTATCCAATACACTGCATGGGAAGAAACACTACACTTCAGTATTGTGTTTGCATTATCTACGTCAGGGGTGCTCACACTTTTTCAGCATTGGAGCTACTTTTGAAATGACCAAGTCAAAATGATCTACCCATTATATTTATTGAGAAATATATTGAGGATTCTTACAACTTATGTTGCTGTATAACCACATATGTTGCGCAACACAACATAATTACGTACATTTTTTGAAAAATGACTGCTGTCCCAACAACTGGGATTTTAGCTCCTTCACCTTTGTCTTTCTCAGCTCGCTTTTCGGTGGGAATTCAGTGTCGTATTTTCCATGAAGAGTCCGAAAATGCCGCTCCACATTTCCCTTCTTTGGTATTGCGACGGTAGACTGGCAGACGAGACAAACGCACTTTGACAAACGCACTTTGACAAACGCAAAAGTCCTCCTCCCATTCCATATGAAAGTGATACGTTTTTTTCTTCTTACTTGGACCAGCTCCCCCACTCATTTTTATACCCTATCTTACGTTTAAGAGGAAAAAAATGAGCGAAAAATTAGGATGTAACTAACGACTAGCTTGTTAGCTTTGCAGCTCTCAGGGGCGTTGTTTGAGCACGCACAAGTGACCTAATTGTACGGAAAAAAATCAGATGTCATCTGACTGGTTGTCCTGTGTATCAATCAAGTGATGGGATGGCTGATACTGACGTCTAGTTTTTATTCAAAACAACTCAACTTTATTTGTATAGCGTCAGTTCATGACAATGTCACCTCACCTTGTCATGCGATGGAGATCAACTGGTAGATCGTGATCGACGTATTGAGCACCCCTGATCTACGTTATCCCTTCCTTCTCCTCCTCCTCCGCACATGCCGCCATTAGCTGCTACTGTATCGTCTGTCTCAAAGGTAAGAACTCATAATTAAAACCACATTTTATTTTATATCACAGGAATTCTTATCTACTTATCTACTTTTTTTTTTGTGTGTATGTCTCTATAGAAATTATTAACATGTTTTTTTTTATTAAGTGAGTTTTTTAGAGGGCTGGAAAGGATACATTTTTTGAGATACAAAAAAATGATTTGAGATACAAGCAATTCGAGTTACGAGCCCGGTCCTGGAACAGATTATGCTCGTATCTCAAGGTATTACTGTAGTTGTTACTTTGATTAAAGATCACTAGGATACATGAAACCAAAAAGGATGCGCACAGATGAATCAATTATAATAAGTACTGCAATATTCCATAAAAAGTATGAATTACCCATTTTGATTTCACTGTGACTTTAAAGTTATTAAAGTAAAGCAGAGGTTTTCAAAGTCTGTGACAGTGGGCCTCCCTTTTGACACAACCCACCCAACGCCGCCCCCCCCACCCCTGTATCTGTACTCGGACTGGGCATAACCCGGAAGTGGGTGGATTTTAACCCGGAATTGGGCGGGGCTTTTGCCAGTATGTTATTTTTAACCATGCAATTGATATGGGTCGATCAGAAATTGTTATATTTATTGCCGATTAGAAAACTATTTACATGACAACATCAGCATTGAGCTTCAGATCAATGGTTTTGATCACAAACTAACTATATAGAGAACAAGTTTTGCAACAATTAATCCAACTCATGCGGTTGCAATTATGAAGAAAACTGTAATGAACAAGAGTTTATTTAAACATAACTCTCTTTTTTTAACTTTTAATTTTTTTATGATCAGTGTAATTTATTTATTTATTTCCACACCAGGTATGCGTGTGTGTGAGTGAGAGAGAGACAGAGAGGGGGGACTGTGTGTTCTAAGGATCAAATAGTCTGACGCTGTTTTTAAGATCTGCATTCCTTTATTTTGTATGAAAAACAGCAAGAAAGCGTCAGACACTCAGTGCGCGAAGTTAAACAACTGAATAGAGCAGCAGACGGTTAAATAAAAATCTCTGACAGGCAGAGACGCAACGCTAGTCGCATTCTATCAAGAACCACGTCTGAACAAACCACACGTTTAACAGAACTATACTGGTTAATAAGTACTACAAACAAACCGAAATAAAAAACAAACCTGAAGCTGAAGAAACCCTAAACGTTAACGGAAGACGCGCGAACCTGAGTGACTGAGAGGGAAAGACACCTGTTCTCGTTTCCGCGTTCTGAGCCGCGCGCGCGCGCGAGACGAATTAAATCTGCATGTGTAGGGGAGGCGCGCCTATCGCAGAACGCAGACACAGTCAGATACCCAATGAGGATTTTTATTCAATCCGAGCACAGATAATGACTCATATTACTCGTATGATACTCGTACTCGGCAAAAGTGCTTTATCCATACCGGATACTCGTTTCAGCCAAGTATCCGGCTCAACTCTAGTTATTAGACTATCATTTTTTACAACTCTCCGCGCCCCACACTTTGAAAACCCCTGAAGTAAAGAATTCAGTATCTTTATATACCTAATAACCACTAAAAGACACTAGGCAGGCTTAAACTTCTGAAACTTCAAAACGTTAGTGGCTGTCAGAGAAAAAAAAATTTAATTCATGATTTAAAAAAAAAATGATAGTATGGTGGAAGCATGGTATGACCCCTTTAAACCGTAAACCTCTCATCAGACAGTTCAGAGCTCATTTTCTCAAGGTTTCCAGAGTAACTTGCCCAGTAACTTCTGCCCATCAGTGCCATTATATGTCACTGTCAGATATGGATGACTGAGGGATGAAAAGAGGGAGTGGAATAGCCGCAATTTAAAGCATTGAATATGAATCATGGATGATATAAAAGTGTGGCTCAGTGCCAGACCTTCCCTCCTCCACCTGCAAGGACATGACACAAAAAAGGTGCTGTGTCCTCAGGATGTAAGATGATAAATTAAAAAATGGGATTGAGGGAGAAGGAGAAAGGGGTGAGGAAGAGGTGGCATTGAATATATATCCGCAATACTTCATTCCAAACATATATGATGATAGCATGATATGTACTATATGTAATAAGCACAGTAGGAACTATACATTTTCTTGCATTCAAACACACTCAAATGTACTTCTTAGTCATAATATTGCTAGAAAGGTAATGGCCTGAAGGCTGCGTAACAGTCTGGGCTCCTTGGCTCCCTTTATCTACACAGCCTTTGAGGTCACTACACTGCTGATAACCCTTCTGAAAATGGGTTAGAACATTGGAACATTAGATTTCACCTGAATTGCAAATTAAATAGCTGATTTTCATTCTGCAGATTAAGTTGCCTGTTGCTGTGGGCCAAGATAAGATTTGATAAAATATGAATGCATTCACGAGACACGTCGACACACCATGCTCGCAAGGTTCTGGGTGAGTGGTACCTAAAAATAGCCTGTGTGTGAGATGAAATCAGATAAAATACTAATGAACAAAATCACTTTAGCTTAAACATAAATCATTTAAAAAAAATTGTCAAATTTTAAAGTACATTTATGCATTTGGCAGACGCTTTTATCCAAAGTGACTTACACTGCATTCAAGATACACATTGACTTTCTAATCAGTTCTTGCTTTCCCTGGGAATTAAACCCATTACCTTGGTGTTGCAAGCACCACACCCGCCTCTATGTATAGAGACTATAATTAAACCATTCATGCTGTGACACTGCTGCTATCAGATTTTTATTTTATTTTTTTTGAATGGCCAACATAAATTCTGAATTATTGTTTAAACAATGTTGTAAGTTTAGGGTGGTACCACCTGTTTGTAACCACAGTTTTATGGCACAAAAATGACACACGTCACCTTTAAAATTCATTACTTAATCATATATTTACTATATCATAAAATGTAAACACAGATAGCATGGAACACCTTTAAAGTTGTCTAAAAAGAGTGCACACAGCAAAAGTGCCTTTGCCTAAAGGTAATTTGACACGAGACATTGTTATCATCTTAGCAAGTATTTTAAATTTAAATGAATTTTAAAGTGCTTTCTATTGTGCAGAAAGTGTCAACTGTATCTGTACATGAAAATTAATGTGGTCTAAGGGTGTTTACGCTTGGCAGCTGTTGTTAGATTAAAATCAACTCTGGTGCAATTACTTTGTTACTGCATGCCATTTAAATAAATATGAATGCTGCCATTCTGAGACCTCTCATTTTTCAACAATCTGGTGAGGTTTGAATCCAATATGAATGTGCCATCTAAACAAACCACAAACAGGACCTGATGTCACAAGATGCAATCCTTAAACCTGGTTCTTCTCATCATAGGAGCTACATTGCCCATTACAGTTCGGTACAGGAGTCAGAACTGCCATTTACTTGCAGTAGATTTTCATTTGTGTGCAACAGCGGTTCTGATTCCTTTATACTATAATCGAGCTAAAACACCACTATGTATACACACAAACAATGAGTGCGCTTAACTCAGCCTACATCATTGTTTTGGATGTTCAATCAGATAATTTACATCATAAGAGCAGTTTTTTATTTATTATTATTTTAGGTTCAGTGTTAAAAATGACAGTGTGAATGCTAAGCGAACCATGAAAAAAAAAAAAACTTGGTCCAGACCAAAAGAGTCAAATGTGAACACACCCTGGCCCTAAAACAACACCATCTAGCATTAGCTTTCACTATGTAGACAAGAAAATCACTGAGACATTTTTCAGAATGTTCTTTTGTTTCCCAATGGAGTTTATGAATTATGTCAGAGTAAGTGATGTCATGATGTCAGAATTTTCGTTTTGGAGTAAACTATTCCTTTAAGATTAACATGAACATTTGGCAAAAACATGAAAATTTTTCTTCAAAGCCACTTCAACATAGGCTCACCCTGCAGAATCATTGGGAAAAACAGACAATATAATGTTGTGGACTTTAATGACTCTTTGGTTATTTTATCAGTTCATACATTCTCTGGAAATCAAACCCTTGAACTTGGTGTTGCTAGCTAAATGCAGAATACTGATGATGATGAACACTGAAGGAAGGACTCATCTATGGATCAGAATGTGAAGCTGGTCTCTAATATGGACCTGAAAGTAACAACCAGAACAGCAAAGTAACCCCAGAGCAACATGCTAAAACCACGCAAAACAATTACTACATAACAAGAGCAACTAGAAGTGACTTTTGGAAATATTGCACACAAAAAAAACACTGATATTTTCTGTTCAGCAAAAGACACTTTATACTGGAACTGGACACAAGAAATGCATGCATTTTTTTCTTCTTAACAGTGATAGTAATCAGAACTGAATCTCGGAATTTGCTAAACATACTATGCATTGCCAAGGGAGTAATCACACTCGTTTCCAAGCCATTTCCAAATCCAGTGTGACTATCGAGGTCACTGAAGACTAATAAAGGCCCAAGACCTCTTGTGGGAATCTTTCATCTTTTTGATTAATCATTCATGTTAAGTGTTTAGTGAGCATCTCTTTGTGCTTTATGCTGTGGCTCCCTGTAATGATGCCTTATGGTCCCAGAGGTCCATAAACCCCCTTCATAATATCATAACACACACATATCACTTTCCCCTCTGAGTGCAGACAGCACTTCCTCATGAATACTGCTCTTAGACTCAGCATTCTTTTCAATAATGAACTAGTGTTCATCAATAATACTCTTAGCCTAGTCATAGAGACAGTTGGGATAGCAGTGAAATGATAAAGGTTTTTTAAAAAGCACAAAAGCTTGTGTGAAATTATGTGGCTGTTTACTAAAGAAGGACGCATGAACCAGTAAGCAGACTTCCAGTTCATTCTCTATGGGATTATGCTTGGGGGATTGAGATATTGACAGCAGTACAGGGCAAGGGAGTCAAAAAAATTGCAGAATTTTATGCAAATGAAAGGTGTGAGTGCCAAACAACCGTCAATCACTGTGAGGAAGGCAAGCCAAGTTTCTGACGTCTGTCAGCATTTCAAAATATGATGCTGATAGTATTGGAGTTTCTGTTGGATCAAAATCTAATCAAAACCTAAACTGAAACGAACATCTTAAGGATTAAAAAATACAAAAGTAACATTACAAATGATAATATGAATCAGAAATGTGCGTTTCTGCAAAATTTCTGTTGTTTATTAAAGGTGCAATGAAATAGAAGTCAACAGCTCAAAGACTTTGCCATTCATTTCCAAACAGCCACAATACAGCATTTCCAGAACTGCCCTTGCTGAACATTTCTCTTTGAAAGTGTCGCCAAACGAGTAAGAAGCAACATAATATCATTTTGCAGAGCTTCTATTTCATGAACGACAAATGAATGGTTTAACCTAATGCCAAGACCAGCATTATGATCTCTCTCTGACAAATGGTTTCGTTTAGTACGACCAAGCTATCAATTTAGCTTTAGAGTATAACATTATGATCTGTCAGCACCCTTTGAAAAATGCTCACAAGCTTTTAGAATCCAAAACCTAAGTCTGCCATCCACCCCACTCAAACACAAGGGCACTGCCATGTCAGTGAGGACTCCGCCATGCAAATGGCACCACTTAAATGAAGAGAGGGCTGTTAATGAGTCTGGAGAAGAGGAAAGTTTTTGCGTGAACAGCTAATCGATGCAAGCTTTTGCGAGCATTACTTTTCAGCACTCAATGAGAAGCACTTCTCTCTTGAGGTAGGTGCCCTCCGAAGCAAATGAGGAAAGAGCCCGCTAAAGTCTGACACACATGTATGCACCTCCCATTCATAGCACTTAATATGACCTATCCATCCTCCTCTGTACCCTATGAAATATGCCTGTAAATTAGCACTAATGGGACCACAAATGCAAGCTCGGCTCTGACTGTCAGGGTGAAGCATTCAGGAAGAACAGACGGATGACCCCTCCTGTGACTGCACTGGTGCTGCAGACGTCTACTTAGTTCCACTAATAGCTCACATAGTACATAGTTTCCCTGCCACCATATTTGTGGAAGTTACATTACAACTCTGAAACTTAAAGCTTTAAACATTTGTTTAACAATCCTTAGAAAGAGGTATTCACTTATGTTATTTATGTAAGCAAGATCTTTTTAAATAAAAGAATGTAAGAAGATGCAATATTGACACTACTGTTCAAAAGTTTGTGATCAATATGATTTGTTTTTGTAAGAAAATAATACTTATTTTCAGTATTCAAGGATTCATTAAATCAAAAGTGTGAAAAAAAATAATACTTTTACATAAAATGGATTATTCAAAATAAATGCTGTTCTTTTGAACTTTATATTTGTGATCAAACAATCCTGAACATTTTGTGTCTGGTTTTACTTAAAAAACAAATTAAGCAGCACAACTGTTTTCAACATGAAAAACTGTAAATAATAAATGCTGACGAAACCCGAACGAAAGAGGGTGAAAGAAGGAGGCAATGTATTGTTTACATTGCCATACCATATTACTTTGCTATAGCACTTCAAAACTGAAAAACAGTGCAATAATTCAGCAACTAGGAAGTTGTAACATGAACTAATTCTGTCTTGTAAACTATAACCAACTGTAATGCATCATTAGGTCTTCTACGATTTTGTAACAGCCATCAGCAATAAATTGTACAAATTGAGAGCATAGCTATACAGAAGCAGATTAGTCACCCACAAGCAGAGACAGAGTATTTCTCCTGCTTAATGAGATGTGACAGACTGCCTAACTGTTCAGTTGTTGCACATACACCTAATGCATTGCACTGCCAATCATCTGATCTGAGGAGGTTAACTTCTTATCAGAGAGGGGAAGGTTCATGCAACAGAGCATGCTGTGCCCGTACAGATCTACCAGTTCTGAGCAAACTTTCGCTGAACCCTTAGCTCTGTATAAAGTGAGCCATCTGGAACCGTATTTGGAGCAAATGCCATGTGACTCTGACATTACAATCCTTACATTGCAGAGACTATAACTGAGCCGAGAGTAAAAGTAAGCTTCAGGTCTCGCTTTTAGTCAAAAAAGGATATCCATAGTTGGTGTGGATCTTGAATTGAAAGCTTAGTGGCTCTAAAATAGATTTTCACCAAATGACTGCAAAAAGCAGGAAAGGCAGTAAAACAAGATAAAAGCGAGAGTGGAGTTGTAGCGACAGCTCACTCTGTTGGCTCAGAGTCATCAGAAGCTACTGGGTAATTCCGGTTAAGCATGAAATCAGACATGCAGTGGTGCATAGAAATTGAGTAAAAACATGTTATAATTGTGAATGAATGATGATGAATGAATGATGTGCAATTTTCCTTCAGACAGCCCACATAACATATCACTGTAATAGATTCATCCTCTGTGTCTCCAGGTCCCATATACATCAACTTTTTGTATGCCACCCTGGAGATGAAATAATGAAATTCTCTAATGTGCAGATGTAAAGACATGAAGGGCATTAGAAGAACCATGTTAACCCCGATAAAAACCCCTGTGATCACCAGGTTTCCACTTGGCAGATACAGCTTCATGCGACCCTAGAACTATTTCACAAATCATCTCTGGATTTTAATGTAGAACTCACCAAAGTCCCACAGGCCACATTCACCTTTACTTCAGTGTTACAAAGACTATTTAAAAGCCCAGCACATATACACCCATGAATGAAAAATGTGAGTCAAATAGGATTGGGATCAGGATGAATCAAGTTTAATATGATTCCTTCAGATTCCTTTTTTAACATGAAACTTCAGTCCTGGAGACCCACCTACCATAATGTTTAGTTCTGTCATGACAACTCTCAGAGTGTTTGGGATGGTGATGGATATGACAATGGTAATATGTTTGGTGTTGACGGAATAGATTTGTTATTCTGCTGCTGTTACTTACAATAAACAAGAATGGCGTCAGACTCCCTACTTTCCCAAATAGTCAGTATTAACAAGATATACAATCAGGCAACCAAAATTTGAAAGGGCAATCAAAACTCAGCATCAAACAGGAAAATTGGTAAAATATAGCAAAATAAATTCAGTTTCCAACTTTATTAACACATTCAAAAACTCTCTTAACACAAACACAGAGATTCTGCAATATGCAGCAAACACTCAAAACAAAAGATCTCTCCTGTAGAGGAAGTGATGACATGCTTTTAAAGTGCTGGGGACCAATCAGGACACAGCATCAATCAGCCTGCAGGAACAAGTCAGGATGATGTTTTTAAACAGATACAAACACACACAGAGATAGTCACAGAAACACAGAGATTTAACAATACACAACCTGAGGGTTGTAACAGCGAGTCCTGGACTTGCTATTGCCAATACATGCTGCTGCTGTACAATATAGCATACATGAATTACCCCTAGCAGATCTGTACAGGTGGAGCTGGGGAAGGTGAAAAGTGTGAAAAAAGTGTGCTGCAAATACAGTGGAGTTCACTTATCTCGAGTCACGGTTAACTCGCCAATCCTATTATGTAGACGTTTTTTGAAGTGGAACCGCCAAACTCCCTATTTGTCTAAGCATTTTCTCATCGGTTACATCAATTATTTTATGTTGCCAAACCCTAGTATCTCGAGCACAAAAGAGGGACAAATTTGCCACTTCACATGGTTATCTCGTGACTTAGATCGTACCTAGTTCACTGCGCATGCGCTGAGTTCGCATTGCACGTGGATCGCGAGTGAATCTCCAGTGACGTGAACCTCAACTGTTAGTTGGTGCACATATGCCTTTTGTTGTTAGCAAACATATACAGTGTATGTACATTTTTATAGCATGCCGATCGATTCATCAAATAAATCGTCATATTGGCTGTTGGTTATCTCGATCCTCGGTTATCTCTATGCTTTTTTGCAACCCCCGAGGCCGTCGACATAACCGGATTCCACTGTATTATAGCAAATGCTGACCAAGTGTCTAGGAACCAATCAGCTGTGCCCTATAGAGAATGATGTGATTGCAAACAAACTGAGTTGAAAACAGCCTGCCCCATCTAGAATTTTATGACAGATCTCACTAAATAAAACACTTGATTCAACTCATACATTTCTTAATGTGTTTAATAGGGAGACATCTTAAACACTCTGAAGTCATGAGGACTGGCATTGAGAAACACTGCTTTATATCACAAAACTATAGACAAATGGCAAATATGATTTATCTAAAGTGTAAGGGGAAATCTCTGTTGAAATACATTGATGTAGGCCTGGAGACTTCTGTACCTGATTCAGTAAAGGAAAACGGAAACCAATTAGACCTACTGGCAGAGGTGAAACACACAAGACATGGCACAATATTGGAAAACTCTTGTCTTTCATGGTGCTCGTCTCATTCCAACACTAAAAGCATTGAAAATCAATCGAATTGCAAGTGAAGCTAATGCGATCTCTTAAAGAGAGCGCTAGAGCCTTCCCTGAGAGTGATTTTCAAGAGAACATTGAATCAACATGTGTTTTAATTGCCTGTCTACACATGTGTGAAAAAATGTGTGTGACTGGGTTCACAGGATACACATTTTTCAAAAGACAAAAAAAATCAGTGGCAATTACGTTGCGAATCAGTAAGACAAAAGTATCACTCTTAATTCCATGCATTTGGCCCAAGGCTCCAGTATCTCTGTGACTAATTATGGGAAACAGTTTGAAGAATAGATGGGTGGATGAATGAATCACTCTTAATGCTCTGCTTTATGGTAAAATACAATAAAATCATTAATATTTACTGCTTGAAATGGTACAGGTAAAGGAAAAATTTGCATGACATAATAGATATTAAATGTACAAAATTAATTCACCGGAGGAAAAAAGCATACTGTGAATTTAAACACAACAGAACTCCACCAAGGAGAAAGAGAGACACGAACTGAGGCATATAAATACTATTACATGTTTGCAGATATTTAGGAAACATGCAAGGTCACATACTTGTTCCTCTGAAATAATTTTACTTTGAAATGTGCACTTCTAATGCTGTTAAATTGCCCACTGCCAATCCACCCAAAAGTGTTTCAACACCGCAGGTTACCAGTTGGTGAAAAACATAGTGTATTTTCATATATCGTTGTTGTGTAAACTTACCCTCAGTGAATAAATTACCAAAAATAAATGAAATGTATTCATTCACGGCTGCTACAAAGACAAACATACAGAGTGAGAGTGCTGAAAATCTGTAGTGGAAGTGCGCATTATCTGCTCTAATGGGCAGAGACATTATTTATGACAAAGTGATTCTAAGAAGCCTGATTAACCATTTGAGATGCTAATCCCTTATGCTTGGAATGCTAATTGGTTCCTAAAGTGTGCTTAATTGGAGCTCTAGTAATTGACTTATTTTTGCAGGGACATAGTAAGCTGTAATCCTGCAATCATTTTTGTGAAAGCACATCTTGGTTGCAAAACAGATACACTATTAAATTCTTTTTGAACGTTCATACATGACATGATTAATGTTTCATAAAATAAGGTTATTAAAAGTAATCTCAAAGTTTGACCAAGTGACAACACCTGATATTGACAATATCCCTCAGATATTAAACAAATTCATCTTAGTCATTTTTTTACCAGACAGTTTTCACTGTGGTTAACCTGAGGTAAAATGTGGTCAGTTCAGAGTTGCGAATGAAAATGTAATTTGTGTGAAAACAGGTGTGCTTTCACACACTTGAAGAAGTTATGAGGAGAACCGTGTTAGGTGAAAACAAACCGTAACACACATATGAGAACAAAAGCAATAAAATGTTGGACTAAGGTGTATAAATTATTTTACAAGCTATATATATATATATATATATATATATATATATATATATATATATATCGTTGACATCGGAAGATTTTCCAGTCAGTTTCAAGCAGCAGCGGAATACATCTGTCAGTCCGGTTTTGCTATGCTAAATATGGTTATGTACACACCCAATTCAGTTATTAACTAGAGTGACAAATGCATTTTCAAAAATAAACATTAAAAAAATAACTTTGTCATAACTTAATGGGTCACTTTCAAAATAAGCATCTTGTTCAACAATAAATTCACAACTTTTTCACTGGCATGCACTAGCACCTTTATGGACGGTGTGATCTTTAATATGTACTTTATGCACTCTCGCTATATGGTTACAGTTGATATTTGCATCTATGTTGAAATTAGGAAAGTACAAATGTACTTTGCTCCACTTTGCTTTGGAGTCCTGATCACCCTATTGGGTTTTACTTTGAGATGGATACTTTAAAAATATATATTTTTAGGCCAAAGCATTAGTTGTCCTCTCCATCATACAGATCCTGGAGGGATCCATTCTTCATGTTTAATGCACCTAATCTATTTATATCCAAAAGTCAGTGCACCCTCCCCTTTAGTACTTCTATTTTTTGGGTAGTAGGACATGACTGTAGTGTCCGAGTCTCCTCCATGCCCTCACACACTAGGGCACACAATCCTCACATAGACCTCATTTGCTGGGTTATTTAAAATGTATAAATGTTATCCAATTACCCCAAGTTCAGTTATTGAAGAAAAAAAACAATTGTACGCAAGCATAAACAGCTATAAGACACCACAAGGCATCTATATTTTACATCCTGAGCTTTGAAAGCTGATTCTTTTTTAATAAACATGTGCTTCTTTTCAAAGTGAGGTCCTTTAAATCACAGAGATCACGCTTCCGTTAGAAGAGGAGCAACTTCAAATGCCAACCCATTGCAGGGGAAAGTGAGGAATATTTTAAAACCCATGGGGTTCCCTGTGTTCCCAGTGCACAGATTTAAGCCATGTTCCCATCCAGCTGACTGAACTGATGGGTAGAACCTGACACAGAGAGAGAGCAAGAGAAAGCGAGAGAAACAGAAAGAATGAAGGAAAGTCAAGGACGTAGAGGATTTGAGGACAGAAAGAAAGCTGTGGGTGGCGAAAGATAAAGCAGCCTTTGTGTATTTTCAAATGAAAGATCACAGAGACTTGCATTACCCTTTGATACTGATTCAAATGTTAAATAGTAAACCAAGGTAACAAAATATCACTGTTAGCAGCAATTAATTTAACACAAAATTATGTCTGCTAAATATCTAGGCTAAAATATAATAAATAAAGAGCCTTTATCCTCTGGCAAATCCTATTTTTAGGCAGCACATGCCACTTTGGATTAGTGTCAATTTGTAGTATGTACTGCTCCCTGCTGAATGAAATAGACACTACATACTGCAAATCACAAGCTTAATCTAGTATTCAGTCTTTTTAGACCAATACTCTATGAAACAAGTGTCACATTTTATATCTTCGCCTATTGTAGAATTATTACAGTACAATTTACTGACGTTTACTGGGTTTAGAATATCCATAGATTCCTTGATGTTCAGGAAAGCCATACTGCATGCATAAACATTATTTAATGTGTGACAGGACAACTGTCTATTAAAAAACCTCTGGAATATGACAAAGTGGCCTTCAACGTCACATAAACAAAGACATTCTCAATGAGACAAGTCGAGGACTTATTAATAGTGAAAGCTGTTTGTTTTGTTTTCCTAACAATAATAGTCATGTACAGAAAACGGAAGGCCATAACAATCTTATCAATGCTCATAATACTCTATCTCTGTGGTTAGTTATCAGTAAATTATTTAATCGGCAAGGACATATTATCTGCGCTAAAACGCGTTTAATTGGAGAGGCTGCACTGACATCTAGCGGCCATTTCAGGTATTGCTTTGCGACTGAGTTTTTTCACATTATGTCAGCGATGGTAAAAGGAGACAAGACATTTCCTTTCAAATTCACGTTTATTTATTAATGACATTACACAGATGGATAATTAAAAGCATTTCAGTTGGACAGCTGTATTTTAACATACCACACTAAGAATTATTTGTAAAAAGATGGCCCAATGTACTGAATGTTTTACAGGTGCTTCACCCATATTCTGAATTACGGATTGTTTAAACTGGTATGTTTAAAGTGTTGTTGTTGTTGTTGTTTTTTTGATGATCCACTTCAGATATTCTAATAACCAGTAACTTTGCACAAACTAACTCACATAAGAGTATTAGTAGACTCTGTTTAATATCTGCTGACACTGTTTTGATGCTCCTCCAACAGACATTCTTCTAGTAATTTTTCAGCTACTTGTCAACTTATTCTACTAACTCTAATCCTAACACCCAACTCTAAACTAACAGTCTACTAAGTCTGCTACACTCTACTGAGTGTTAGTCGGCATGCAACGTTACTTATAGTTTAAATGTCTAAAGTGTAAATCAAACCGTCAGATTAATAAAGACTGTAATAAGACCATCACCTCTAGAAATACACACACACACACACCTGCTCTCATTATCCAAGCTGGCATGTTCCAACATAAAATCAATAGCTGCTCCCTACTCATCTACACTACCGTTCAAAAGTTTTGGGTCAATAATATATGTGCATAAATCATAATAGTACCACTTCTATTGTATATTTGATGAAATAAATGCAGCCTTGTTGAGCATAAGAGACTTCTTTCAAAACATTGTAAATCATACTGATCCTAAACTTTTCAGCGGGAGTGTATATGCCTACAAATACTACAAACTAAATTAATCATTTCTCTCTGTATATAAACAAAATCCCAAAAAGTGTGCTGAATATGCTTGCTGCTCTAGGCTATAATTTGAAGAACAGAATGTGCTGCATCAAGGAGATTTGGTCTTGTTGTCGATAGCCTTTTGTACAAGTATGAATATCACTGAATAACCTTAAATGCTACAGGTTTATCTAATAAACACAAAGGTATAGCATACAATAATTAACAATTGAAACACATCATCTGTGGTGTCATAAAAAATTATGACAGTGAAAAAAGACCAGGTATATAACAGTCAAAATATGAGTAAAGGAAGGAAGGAAACGTCTAGCGTTAGGAATGGATCCGCTCACCGAGGGGAGAGACATGTTGACAGGGAGATAGACAGCTTACATAGGCTGGAGTTAGTAATGGAGAACTGAGACTGACACATGAGGCCTCACTCTTGTCCATTCAGATGGATTCACACAGTCAATGTTTAAAAAGTTGCTGGCTTTGGGTAACAGTCGAAAGAGCACGGCCCTGGCTCACATTGCAAGCCGAAATACTGCCGTCTTACTTTATATATATAGTGTCGCTGTCTTCAAAGTAAAACATTTTTATTTCTTAAACTAGAGGAAATCCCCTTGTAAATGTCAGTTTCCGAATTTAAACTACAGTGAAGCCATAGATCAACATTAAAGGGACAGTTCACCTTAAAATTCTGTCACCATTTACCCACCCTTATGTTTTAGTTGTGTTTTATTTTGTCCATACAATAGAAGTCAATGGGATCCAATGTTGTAGGAACCTCATCGACTTTCATTGTATGGACCAAAAAGGAAATCTTATTTTGTTCCAAATAAGAATTAAACTCTTGAGGGTGAAGAAATGATGAAAGTTTTATTCATCTGGCACGTCAGGAGGAGTTTGTTAATTTATCACTGCACATAACACACTTCATCAGTCCCAAGACAAGCCTTTTTCCTGTTTAAGCTTGCACAGAGAGCTGTGAACGTAAACAGGAGAAACTGTTGAGTATAGATGGCAGAACAGTACAAAAACTGACAACTTCTCTGAGAAGATCTGTTCCACTTGAAAAAAAGCATTGTACTTCATTACACAAGTAAAAAAGTTTGTGATAAACTCTGACATCAGCATCCTGCCTGCCGATAAGGCCAGACACCTCAGATTACCAACTTCACAACACGTTAAGTTTCATAGCTAGCAGTATTTACTCTGAAACAAATATAAAGACAAAACAGCTGTTTAAATGTACTAATTCAGTATGTATCAGTTGAGGAAACATCCCTTTAGCTACATTTGATGCAGCCAGTCAAAAGAGACTCAAAACATCAGCAAACAATGAGAACTGAAGGCCAGATGATAAACAAATGAACGAACAAAAATGATTTTCACATGCAAGCATCCATCATAAAGTTAATCTGTAATTGCATTAAGCAAATAAACAATGATGCAAAAGGTACCCTGTCAACAAATTAAATAAAGTAATCATCAACTTGCAAATGACTTTGCTTCTAAAATTGTGTGTAATGTGAGAGGGCAAATAATACAGTTTCTATCATTGTAATAACAGTAAGTATTATTGCAAATACTGATTGTCAACATTAAACAAGCATCTGTAATGAAACGTACAATCACACCCAATAAGACTTGCAAACTATGATATGACATAACAAATATGGGATTCAAGGTCAACTGATTTGCCAGATAAAGTGTTGCTCCACGTATGCAGGATTATGCACAATTGTTGCCCGTAATCCGTTCCATCGAGGAGAGGCAGCAATAGTACAAACATCACAGACACAATGACTATCAAACATGACAATGAAATGAGACTAAAAAGGCAAGCGATGTCCTTTTCAGAGTCTTGCACAATACGTATTAGGAATACATCTGTGAGATTAGTCGCAGACCATACATTATTCCAATATAACTTTTTGTTACAAAAAAAACAATTATGAATTATTAGAAATGATGTCATGCAAAATATATCACAGGACCCGTCATAAGTCCACACTGTTGCTCAAAAAACACAGTAGTTAAATCTGGTCTTTTCGACCATTATCTGTGTTGTGACAGATGGGTTTGAACTCGGGTTCTTTAAAATTGCTAATCAAATCAATCAAAATGCGATAAAAAGTGAATTGTTTCTATGTTTTGCCTTTGTGAAACAGAATAATAATAACATAGTAAAAGAGAACATGGTGATTGGCCATAAAGTGATAAGCACTTAAAACATCTGATTCACATTTTGTTGATGCTTCACAGAAATATTCTGTAAACTGCATTAACATTCAAGTTATCCTGACTCACACTGGGACGTGAAATGCAGGAGCTGTACATAAGAGTCCAACAAGACGGATTACGATCCAAAGGTCATTTGCAAAACTAGACTGCAGTTTCTCTCTTGGCGAAAACGGAATCAATCCAATATTCTCTGTACTTGTGCTCTCCATCTAGTGTTCTCAGAGGTTTTTAATTCCCATGCATCCAGCTAACTAATTTTACTACTCAATATTAAGTGCATATAATAAAAGTGAAGTTTTAGGGCTGGTTAAACACTAGATATGCATCACTGCAACCGACGTCTGTTTAAAACTACATAAAATTCAACTAGTTTTGTTTTAAATAAAAAAAAATTCAATGTTTTAAGGTTTGAAATAAAGATCTAACAAAAGTGTTATCAGGACAGGGTGACAAAGTCCAACTATGGGATTAAAGCCAGACTTTTGCACCTGGGCTAAATATAGCCTTGTACACTTCTTCAGAAACAGTACCTTTCTTCTCTTTCCCCAGTGCTGAACATTGGAACATGGAAAAAAACAATTATTTTTGACCCACCAAATTCATTGCATCAACGCAGCATTTCTGCCAAAGTGACTGAAAGCTAAAATGCGGCTCCACGTGACGTGCATAATGCTGTTAAGCAACACTGTCTGTTTCAACAAAGTAGAACGGAGGTCCTAACGACTCCAGAGACCTTCATCTCCTGCGTTCTGCTGGTGGGTCTAAAAATGTGTTTGTATCTAACAAATGTCATACAAAAAAGCAGATAATTTGGCCAGTTCGACCACAAAGCAGCAGAGCATCCGAAGATAGCCCTAAACTTCCCCCTTTTTATTTCCATAGAGTAGGTCAAGAGGCGCACTGTGTGTCAACACTTCCGCTTATGTAGAAGATCAAAGCCTCATCAGTACTTATTGATTCCGAAGAGACGGACCCCGTGGAACTGAGGAAGTTTGGGGATAAGCACGGTGAGCAGGGAAATGGTGTTGATGATGAAGTGGACCCTGTCATACTTTGTATAGAAACTGGTCAGGAAATACCTGTAGAGGGGAAGGACAAGGACAAGATCAAGTCAGATAACAGAGCAACATGAGATGCACTTATCTCATAGAGGCTATAGAAGTTGCTCAAGCAAATATAGTACAACACTGTATCTTATGGGAACACAGGAAGTGGTTTCTTCATGCTGTAACAGAATGCTGTTCACACATCTTTAAAAAGATGGTTTAAACTCAATACAAAAATCAAAACAGTCATTTAACTTCTTAATGAATAGTAGTATTATGAATAATAGTGCATGTTATTTTAAAGAAAAAAAATTATATATTATATGGTCTATAATATAATTATGGCTGTTAAAATTAACATTTATTTTGCGTTTCATTTCATTTTCTCAGTTTTCTCATGAATTTTTGTCATGCTTTGGCTACACAGTTATGATACACTACAGTTTATGATCGCGCCATCATTCATTCAAGTGCCATTAAAGCATTCAAGCACGATAAGAAGCAAAATAAATAAAAAACACCTGAAACGCATTCAGCTTCAGACAGCGCGTCACCTCCAATTTGAGTTCTCTTTTGTGCTTGAATGGACAAAAAAACACAGAAAATGATGTGTTCTTTCCTCATAAGCAGTCTTAGTTAAAAAGTGTTAAACGTAAAGAGTTGTGAGAAAATAGGATGAGTCAAGTGCATCAGGTTGTAAAATCAAAGCAGTCAGTCTAATAAACCTGCTGCTGTCTGTCATTAATATTAATTGAAGAAAAAAAAAAGAGAAAAATCACTCACCGAGTTGTTATATTTTTTAAAAGCCTATTCAATTTTAAAACTGATAGCTTTCAATTATACTGTAATGTTGAATGGCTATAATTAATGGCTACAACTGAGGGGGGAGGAATCGTGTAATTGAGACATCAGTATCAGTACTGCTATCAGTGATGCTGGCCTTCATTCATAGTGCATGGTAAACAGATGCCATTAAACAATTATTCAAAGTATATTGGATTGGATATTCATGGGGTTTTTCCAATGTGAAAGTACAACAACATAAAAACTATTAAATACATTAAAAGCTTTAAATGTTAGGTGTGATTAATCGCATTTTAATTGCAGAAAAAGGTGATTAATTAATACATTTTTATTATAATATAATAACTTATTTATTGACATCTATTCAGGCACTGTATTAGCAAATCTACATTATTCTATGCAGCACTGTAATTATCTAAAACTATTAAAAATGCTTTTTTATTAATTGAAATAAAACTGAAACATAATAAAACAAATATTAGATGAAACACCTAAACTTAACCTTGCCTTTGCAACCAAGTAAAATAAATTGAAACTAAAATAAAAATAAATTGAAGCTAAATAAAAAAAAAATTACTATTAATGTGATAGCTAAAAATTAAAAAAAAAATATGCCAATTAAAAATATCATAGAACGTAGAAAACATACTAAAATAATACTGCTACTATGTAACATATACTTTTCACCACACTATATTCTCACAGGATATAAATCAACATCTTAAACCTCTATAAATCGATCTTAGTTTTTCTCGTACTGGTGAGGCTGGTCTGTTGATTTTAAGTACTTTTCTGCTGGTCAGACAGAGAGAATAATCAAGACACCAACGAAGCTAGGCAAGCAACTTACTTATCCCTCACTGTACTTATACACTCTTGCAATAGGAGAGGAGAAGACACAAGAGAAAAGAAAACGGTAGAGCAAATGACCTAACTGACTGACTAAATGTTTCTAAATCCGGCTCTTCTTGCCAGCAGACACCACAGGAAGTCAGCATCACTGCATCTTGCTCATGGCCATGCAGCGCAAGCTGTGAAAGCCTCCATAGTGTGTACGCAGAACACAACCAAAAGAGACAAATTGGCGTGACGGACGGAATAAAGCTCCAAACAGCACGGAGTAATAGCAAACACTCTTACAGTATAATAGGGGTGATGGTGAGAAACTTTCGAGAGGCGGTGAACTGGACCCCGTAGTCCATCTGTTCCCAGTAGGTCAGTAGCCGGGCCTTGCCTTGGTCCGGAGTCTCAAACGGCGTTCCTTTAACCGTGTGTAGAAAGATATACATGCACTACAACAGAAAGACAGTAACAAAACATCATGACATTTGGTACAATTCTTCAAAGCTCTATCAGCAGATGTTGTGAAACTCTTAGGACAACAGCAAGAGCTGATCTGTTTTAGGAGCAGGACGACTAAGAAAGGCGATACAGGATGGCTCCAAGTCCACCATTGGATGAAATTACAGAACCTGGAGTCAGCAACCAAACGGGCCAAAATTCAGAAAGAATATTTTTTTGCCATTTCCGAGATCAGGAAACTGGGGACTGTCACAAAACAAATGACTATTTTAAGTCTCTGCTGCTTAAGAAGCTCTTAAAAATCCATTTGATACATTTACACTATGAAACAAATTCAATGGTTTTCATTTGACCCAAAATGGTTTGCAGATCTGTTTGGGTTCCTTGCCACTGTCGCCTCTGGCTGGCTTAGTTAGGGACACTTAACACTCAATATGCATCAGTATTATTGATTGGCCTGCTCTTCTAGAGCTGCTGTATAGCCAAAACCATTTTTGTTGCATTATCTTCCTGTTATCTCTGTAAAGCTGCTTTGAAACAATCTCTATTGTAAAAAGCACTATATAAATAAAGGTGACTTGACTTATGGGTCGCTGATAGCAGGATATTAAAATGCTACAAACTATAGGCCTGTTCAAACCAAGAGCCATAATTATAAAAATAACTATAACTGTATTAGCGCTCACAACAACACTTGATAAGGTTCTATTTACGACTTAGTTGTCATCTGCCACTTTAAATGCCGGAGCTCTTTAAAGTGGGACAGATTTAAATGGGCTGTCAATGTTTTATTTGTTCATCAGCAGGAAATCATTATAGCCATTGCTGACGTGTGGCTTTCGCTATCCTCATACAATTAGAACTATTATTCAACTTTTTAGTTGTCGTGAACAGTATAAACAGCCCTTTAGGATAACACAATAAAAATAAAAGGGAGGAAAAAAATGCTTTCTATATAATTTGTTGGAAACTTACATTTACATTTATGTATTTGGCTGACGCTTTAACCAAAGCGATCTACATTGCGTTCAAGAAACACATTCTAATCAGTTCTTGCCTTCTCTGGGAATCAAACCCATGAACTTCCATTGCAAGCGCCACAATCTACTTATAGACAGCAAAAGTTCAGACATCCCTTTGACACTTTGTTGGCACCTGTAATGCTATATTAAATGCTATAGAAAAGTATAAAAAATAGGTTCACTTGCAGTGAGGATTGCACAGTTTGAGCAATGTTGCCAGTCAAAATGTCCCCTTCAGTCAATAAATCACGTTAATAATTTTGCATGTTGTTGAGCCTATGAAGTTTTGTATTGCATGTAAAAGTTCTGCAATAAAAAATTAAAATAAATAAGATGAAGCGTGTGTGGTATTTACATTTGGCAGACGCTTTTATTCAAAGTGACTTACATTGCATTCAAGACACACCTTAATATTCTAATCAGTTCTTGCTTTCCCTGGGAATCGAACTCATAGCCTTGACGTTGCAAGCACCACTCTCTACTGTTTGAGCTACAGGAAAGCGGTATGTTGAATAATTGACACAACAATTATTTAAAGTGTGATATAACTGTTGAATAATTGTAATAGCTAGCCTTTTGTTTTGTTTCTGTGATTTATACTTTGGTGGTTACAGGTTTGATGCATTTCTATGCAATTAACAATTATTAATTATAATGCAGATCTCTTACCATGTTGTGGATGAGGTTAGTAAGGGTCCAGACCACAGGCACGCTGACGAAGGGTATGCTGAGCAGTATGATGTGTAGGAGGCCGATGCCAAGCACATATGACAGCCATATGCCCCTGCTGTTCATCACTCGCGTGTTTGGATTCACCTCACTGTGCGCCGTGCCCACATTCATCCTCGCGCAGAAGAGGGACCCTCGGAACCACTGCGCACTTACTGACTGACACACACGAGAGCAAGGGTAAATGCACAGACATGTTTAAAATGACGTTTAGTTCGTTTAGACATTCGAACCCATAGACGAATACAATGAGTCATAAAGCAAAATGTAAAAACTACCTTCAATATATGCAGACTGTGGAAAAGCAACTTCTGAAACTGTTGTTATTTACTACAAGTAGGACAAAGCACTCACTTACAGTACAATATTGTGCAAGAGTCTTCACGAATCACGCAGAAACTTCGCAATAAGTCCTTACGGTAATAACAGCGCTATTTTCCTCGTTTCGTAAACGTTATCTTCCTTTCTGGAGCCTTTATGCAACGTAACCTCGCTAATGTGCGCACGCGAAACTTGACACGTCTGTTTATTTCATTATGTTTGCTTTGAAGCACTTTGTTCCTGTGCAAACAGATGGTGACAACACAGCAGGACTTCATCGTTTCGCGTCATCATTTTTCAGAATTTACCTTTAGAAAGCTGGAAATGTATTCATCGTTATGACCACGGATTGGACGGTGAGAGTCACGTGGAGGATATCGCCCAATCAGCGTTCGATGCGTTGATAATTTGTTGAAGAGTTACACGCCCCTCCCTAACATCACAGAAAGTGCTAGTGAGGAGAGATTAGGCAATTATGCGAAAGTACAGAGATTTATGGGTATAGTAGTTTATTTAAACGATATATCATACATAATGTAGTAGTCACAAAGGGCTGTTTTGTAACGATTTTACAGATTTTGTAGTAACAACTTCAAACGTGACATTATTTTACAAAGAGTAGCCTACTTTGTATCCCGTTATAAAAGGTGTAATGCGTTAATTTTTTTTAAAGGGGTAGCTCACACTAAAGGGAAAAATGTAATATACTTATATAATTTAAATTATATAATTTACTGACTTATTTTCGTCTGTAAAGGCAGAATGTTAAGGTATGACAGACGAAATAAATCACCAGTTATACTTTAATTATTATATATATATATTATCATCATAACCGAGGTCGAGATAAGTGGGTTCCACTGTATATGTGTGTATATCCACTGTCTATGTATATATTAATATATACATGTGTGTGCGTGTGTGTGTGTGAATAACATTGCTCATATATCTGTGAGCGTGTGAGTGAGTGTACAATGTTCTGTTGAAGCTTTACCATAATACCTCAACCCAATATCAAACACCTACAATCATAATTGCTACACATACACACTCATATGTATATATATATATATATATATATATATATATATATATATATATATATACTGTACAATGTTATGCTGAAGCTTTACCATTATACCTCAAACCAATATCAACAGTCACCTAAAAGAAGTGAGAGATGAAATATTTTCACTATGTAAAACAGAGAATGTTCCACTGTCAACCTAAAACCTACTTGATTGACTTAAATTGCTATATTTGAATTACTACCATGTAGTCACATCTAAAGTATGATATGTCCTTTCCATCCTACACGTTGCATAATGTGAAGCTAATGCTCCAATAAATGCTGTAAGGCCACTAATAGGCTTCTAAGCAAGATTATTTAGTCTCTGGGCCAAAGATGTTCCTTTACTGAAATCTAAAGCTCTGCTAAACAAACTCTGTCATTTTGCCCCGTAGGAAATGAAACGTGAGCCATGTGTCTGAATGATGTGGGAGTGTCGTCGCTGATGATTAAACTGTAACAAATGCACACAACTTCAAAGCGCTGTGGTCTTCCCTCTCTAGCTCTACATTTTAAAAGCTGTTAAATTATATCTTGGAGCACAGAACATGCTACTCTGATATTTCTTTAACAATGCAACCCTTAGGCCCGAAGATTTATGTTTCCCAACGTGATGTGATTCCTTCAGCTGTTAGAAGCAGGTTACCTTTAAAGACAAGATTACGTTTAGTCTCCTATAGAATTGCAGCACCATTGTGTCTTTCTCTCCCCTGAGGGCCGAAACTTGTGACATTAATTAACCTTTAAATTATGACTTTATGCAAAGTAAATCACTGACTGCAGATGAGATCAAATTGCCATTATGACAGTCAATGGAGAATAAACTGTGGCTTTATCAAAAGGCCTACTTATTCTTTTAACAGATGTTACATTGAGGTTTTTGATGAGTCTATGAGCATGAATATCATAAAGTGTTAGAGGCATGAAGTTATTTCATTTTAAGAGCTTCCATAATTACTACTGTTCATCTTACAGGAGACAACAGCGAAGGGAATTTATATTAGATTATACAAGATGAAAGTTTCCCTGGCGGTTCATGCATGTTCAAACGTATGCATATTTGCCCCAGAGGTTTTTAACTAGAATTTGGAACATTCTCCAGCAGCATGCCTCAAATATTTCAAGCCAATCCCAAACCGAATCCAGCTTTAAAATATACATTTGCATACTGTTTTAACTTTTTCCCCAAATACATAAAAAGTCCTGATGGGTTTGTGGAGCGCAGTAGTCTCAAATTATTATAATGTATTTCTAACTCCACCAAATGCTAAGGAATGCTAATAAAATCATACAAGTTGGTCAATTTAACAATTAAAGAGAAAAGTATGACAGTACCAAAAGTATCCAGATGATGTCAGTATCAACCCATTGTTGATGTTTAATAAATTGCTTGAAAAGATATTTATGCTCTTTTTATTCACCTTTACTCATGTGACCGGAACATTGCCTCTATTACATTAGGTTTGTTTGGTTGGGGTGTAAAAGACAAATAATATTCAGGACAATCTAAAACTGAATTGAGCAGAATAATGATAACATTTTTATCTGTAGAGATGCTTTATAGCTGAAATTGTAGTAGTTTCATAAACCAAGCAATAATTTTTCCCTGTTTTTTGACTCTTCATTCTTATTCATATTCGTTAATGTTTATTGCTTTGCACTATGCTTTTCTCTCTGTGTTGCTAACAAATATATGAACTTTGTATATTTTGTATTGATTAATTAAAGTGTTTGTTTTGGGGTGGTCAGTTGAAAAAATATTTTTAAAAAGATCGTTTATAGATATAATGATTGAAATAATGTTATCATTTACTCACACCATGTCATTTGAAACCCATTTCCTCTATAGACTAGCAAGAAGAGATACAAAACTTTTCCTCACAAAACTATTGTATGGCTTTAGAGGAACACATCATATGGACAACTTTTATGGTGTTTTTACTGTGACTTGTTTTGTATATGTGAGAGAGTAAATTATGATAAAATCTTAATAACTGTCAGGTGAAATAGCCTTTCATGATGTCCAGCTACTGTCATCTGAGTATTAAATGGATAGGTCACCCAAAAATTAAAGTTATGTCACTATTTGCTCACCATTATGTTGTTCCAAACCTATAAGACGTTTGTTTATCCTTAAAACACAAATTAAGACATTTTTAATGGAACTGAGATATTTCGGTCCCTCTGTTGAAAATCCATTCCACCAAAACCTTGATGCTTCAAAAATGTCTTAAAGACATGAATGAACAGAGGAGTTTATTCCAAGTCTTCTGAAGAGACACAACAAATATAATTTGCAAGAAAAATTGATCAGCGCACATAAACACGGAAGTCAGCCCTACTAGCTTGACACGCAAAAACAAGCCTCAGAATTTTCATTTTCAACCTTTGAAAGTGAAATCGTGGTAAGAATCTTTCAAATCTGAAGTGAACTTGAATCTTGTGAAAACTTGACATACCGGTAACTATTTTAGACTGACGCAGACAAACCTTCAATCCCCAGATGTCATATTTAACACATTTAGTATGAGTGACATTATTTCCACAACCCTTTGAAAAAAAAATCTATTCATTCAAAACTCTAGTATCTTCGTCTGGGGCCTGGGGTTTGGACTGTTGCACTCTTAAAATAAATACGGTCTACCCTTCTCGCCTGTGATTTGATATTTGCTTAAGAATGCTTGCCAGACGACGTGCTTGGATAACAGTACCCCGAGATATGCAATACGCCCTGGTAATGTATTCATTTTCAAGCTTCAGTAACCCTAAGTCAAAAATAATTTCAAACCTGGGATGGGAGGAAGAGAGGGCTTGTGACCCAAGCTGGTCTAATGATAGCCACACTGGAAAAAGCTAAAGTACTGACACTCCATTATTGTCCTATAGAGGAAGCTGAGGATTAGAACACCAAAGAATTTCAATAAAAGAAGTGTCTGTTGTGGGGCCGAGGGTCCTGGGGGCTGCGGAGCTTTAGGCATTGTCCTAGAGGGTGATTGAGAGCGAGAGGAGGGGAGCAGAGAAGCATTGTGCAGGGACGGACCCTTTCTAAAGGTGGTTATTAGGAGAGAAATGGCGTGGGGGTGGCTGTTGACTCTTCATCTTGTGTGAACAAAGTATCTGGCATATAGCTCTCTCTCGCATGGCTTTCGCTTTACGACAGCCATGAATACTCTCGGCGGGCTCGCCCAGACCTGCACGAAACCTTTTGTCCGGCTTAAGTGCGGTTTAATTAAGCGAGCTCTGTGTCCTGAGAGAAGAGAGGCGCTCTAAAGCGCTCAGGTCCTGCGGAGATGCTGGGGATGATGTGTAGTATCAGGGCTATTGAAGGGGAAAGTGTTTGCTGCTCTAATGAAAAAGGTTTGTGTTTTGGGGGGGTTGATGAGCGGGGAAGGGTGGAGGAGTGTCTGGGCTTTGTCCCCAGCTTACAAAGTAGGGACAAAAGCAGTGATATTATACAAATGCACCCATTTCCAGGACATGATGCAGGGACGGGGGCCTGGAGCCGGGTCGGACTGCTCCATCTCAGCCCTGTTGGCACCTTACAAAATGATTTTTTCCCCCCACCACAAAGATACACATTCTAGTTAAATCCCGAGAGCAGGGGCTTCTGGGTACCGCAAATTTGGGGGTTGCGGGCTTAAGCGGATTTTCTCTGCAACTGTAAGAACAAGCTAATTCCTCAGACCTCCTTTATCTCTAACATGGTAATAACAAACAATGAAATTCTGAAGAGAAAGGGGCAAAGGAAGAGGAGGGAGGAGAGACGCAGACACAAAAGAAGGAGAGATGGAGGGAATGAAAGAGAGGAGAGACGTGTGTGAGGAGAGGGTGGGCTTGGGCGTGTTAAGAAACTTTCTCGCTCTAGTGTTATGTGTGAACACTCTGCTAATCCAGGTTTTATTGCTTGCCTGTGTCCGGCCACACTGTCCGGATTGAGAGTGTGTGTGTGTGTGTGTGTGTGTGTGCATGAGGGATAGTGGGGGTCTGCACATGTACTTCTTTGAGGAAAGCCTGAGAAAGAGCCGGACCTGGTTACGGCCGTTTTCGGGTCGCCTTAGAAACCTGCACCACAGGGGTCCTCTGTGTATGTCTCTGCATTCCCTGCGCATGCTGCTAGCAAACACATACGGATTAATGCTAACATTAAAAGTGCTGTCACATTAGCAATATTTTTGTGATAATTTGTGGGCAAAAAAGGTCCGTTGTCTACTGTCTGAAGCAGAACTCACAGCGAAACCAAGCATCTCTCTGCTGGTCAATGCAGTGATTCCATGTGACCAACTTGAACCATATTTTGCCTTTATGTGAAATTCCGAATTGCATGGATTGCTACAGAAACAACTGGATTTAACCTGCGAAAATTTGTTGAAAATGTGACCGCTCTTTTAATGGTGTAATATGCACGGTGCTCCTGCTTTAACTCACTGGTTTATATCGTTTGCGATAGCTCGAATCTTCTGTCCACTCACAGGGAGCCAAAAGGGTGTATTTCCCAGATTACAGGGGATACTCTGTGGGTGTGTAGGGTGATGTATTATCCTGGCCCTAATAAAAAGCAGGAGTGTCCACAAACATGACTTAATGAGGGAGGATGAGAGACTCCTGACCCAGAGGTCAAAGCTCCGGGCGAGTCTCTTTATTCCCATTGATCTGCTAGTGCGTTTCATTTCCATGCTCTAGGGCCCACTTCAGTAAATTCATTAAGTGCGATTGATACGAGAATCAAGACTTCCTCTGAAACACAATGGCTATGCTTGGAGGGAACGGCCTTGTTTGTGCTGAAGCTATGTCAAGCATCTCTGGCTTTTGTCCTGGTTTTGCACCATCGCGGTGGACTCTGGGGTTTAAGTCCTCGAGATTCTAATCGCAAGTTCATTTCCAGTCCGTTGTGTCGTGGCCTTATGGCCTTGACCTGGGAAACGTGGTTTCAGTGTTGTTGAGATGCCGACCGCAGACCATTCCTCGCCTCCGCTCGTAAATTACGATCCTGGCAAGCAGATCTACGTCTGTCACTCTTAAAGAATGCAGAATCAAACCGCTGATCTAGGCACAATGCAGCTGATGGAAAGCAGATCTTTATTCACGATGTCGGGAACGCAGAGCATGCTAAGCGCCTATGGAACCTGCAATCTAACTAACAGGTTCATTTGTGATCATATTAAGGATGGATACTGTTAGAAATCGTTCTGAAAATAGTTTATGATGAACATTTAAGGTATCAGAATAACCTCTCATGCCTCATAGCTTAATTATAGTGCTGCTCTGACCCTTCAGATGTGGGAGAAGAAAGGCAAAGAACATGGGCAATGGAAATATGACCTCCAGACCGCGGTCAGCGCTGTCAGTCTCTCTTTGGCTCCTGCAGTGGCTGCGCACAGTCCGTATCCCTGCTGTGAGTAAGACAGATAGATGCACTGGCAAATAAACAGAGACAGGATCTATCTATCTCTCTATCACTGTAGGGCCTACAAAACTTCAAAGCTTTTTAACTTGTTTCAAAACTTTCAAAGAATCAATTTTAAAGCCGACAAAGTTTGCATTTGCTATTCTTTTGTAGCTTTTTGTATATTTTTTGATTTGCAGTTCAATTATTCTTCCTTACCTTCAAAATTATTTATTCTTTACCTTACCTGTGCACACCTCTATTCAAACTATTGATGGAAAAAAAGATGAATGATGAAAGAAGAAAAATTGAAAATACTCTCAATGCATTTCTAGGCCTTTATTAAATGGTAAACCGCACATGCTTACTGAAACAAAACTAATTTCTATGAATTATTCCCCAGGCCTACCTGAAACCATTGTCAGTTCACCTCTGTCCCGAGACAGAGGCTACATTAGACTACATTGTCATCTTTTAGTGCCGTGTCTTTCTCAGCGTCGTCTGCACAGCCCATTCCGAATGACAATAGTGTTTATGTAAAATGTGCTGCCTTTGGGCCACTGGGGCTCAGAAAACTGCATGCCTGGCCCTGCCACACCACCTTTTTTACGGCTTTTTATTGTGTTCCCTTTGTCTCCAATCATCACAAGGGGAGGACGCGGTCGTCAAAATTCTCCAAGACAAAATTCTTCTCAACGTGTGAATGTATGTGCACACACACACATTCGGAACAATTAGTTCGGGGCACTGAGTGCTTAAACGCAGAGACGATGTTCCATGAAAAAGTCACCAGGCGAGCAGCAGGCCCGAGTCTGACACAGCTTGGTTTCCTTGATGTTAATACAGACAATATAGATCTTAATAAGACAAATCTACCTCTCCGAAACTCAGTCCTGACACCCTTTCATTCTTATTCCCTCCCAGCCTCCTCTCTCTCTCTCTTTCTCTCTCCCTCTGTTTCTTTCTTTCTTTGCTACATTACCAGGGGGTGGTGCATGATTGACAGATGGGCAGGAATAATAATTTTTTTTTTTTGCGTAACCTAAGGCCATGCTCTGTGATTGGCTTGCCAGCTGACATCTCCAAACCTCACTTGTCGTTTTTTCCCCTCTCTCTCTCACTCTCTCTCTCTCTCTAATATTGGCCCTGATGATCCTAAGGGGGAAAAAGTGGGGAGAGAAAAAGATATGTACCTTAGGGAAGAACCTCAGTGAGAGGGAGGGAATCAGAGGACGAGTAGGAGCGTGTGTACGAGTGTGTGAAAGAGACACTTACTCTCCTAACTACTACTGGGAGACACACACTTTCTTCACCCAACTCAAAGAAGCAGCAAACCCAGGAGCATTTTTTTTGAAACCCCAAAATTTCTAATTATTCTCTCAAGCATCCATCTTTTCCTTAAGACTTGCCTGCTGGGACTTAATTTTCCACCCCTCTCTAGGAGTTCTATGTATTGATCAATAGACAATTTCCATCCACACAAGACATACCTCATGGATTTGTACCTGGTTGGATATCTCATGTGCATGTGGTTGTCCAGCTCTCGGGTGCTTGGAGGCTATCCCATCTGGTGGTGAGTAGCAATGATCCCCACTTTCTGCATCACTTTCTCCAGTAGCACTGGGGGAGAATGCTGGTCAGTGATCATTTTTTCAGAGGGCAGTAAATACAGAACACTTTCAGTTGACTGCGTGGAAAAAAGCTTCTCGGCTCAGTCCAAAGAATCTTAACCTCAGCCACTGGAGGGACGGAAATGCTAGCCTGTCTTTTTCCTCACTGCCGTGTTTCGCCCGGCTCCATTTATGTTGAATGCTCAAAATAGGCTGTTTTTGAAGCTCAGAGTGTTGTGAAATAGATGCAATGTGTTTGTCAGAGATAAGGTTAGGTTAAGGTGTCAGCCAGCAGGCTGCTGGATGGGGATATTGTTGTCTTCGCTAATAGCCTCAGCACTCCAGCCGTGTTAGGAGTGTTAATTGGGGCATTAGTGTGGATGTCCCTTGGCTTGGGTCGCAATAAATTCATTGAGGTTTAACCCTAAGTATCATTTCACTATAAACCTTATTATATATATTATATAACCACCATCAAATTTATTTTTATCTAAAGTCATTGTGTTGTGTATTATTATAATCATTTTTGTCATTTAAAATATAATATATTCTCTATGAACCTGTTCAAAACATTCTCCATATTTTCAGACTATCCAAATAAAAGAATCCATAAGAAGTATAGAGAAAGTATAGCCTGAAATAAACTGAACTAAAAGATATAGTTACTTTTGGGTTTATTCATTCGAAATCAAAACCTACTACGGTATATCATCATGGCATTAAAAATCAAGATTAAAGTGAAATCCTTTAATTTATCTATTATAACCAAAGTTCTTCATTCGTTTGATATGCGAGTTCAGTCATATAAGAACAAATTATCTTTAATCCTGCAGATATAAACTATATTTAAATATTGAATATAACAAAAAGAATATGATACGCAACTAAATATATAACATTTTAATTGAAACATATTCATAATATATATATATATATATATATATTTCCATTTGTCCAAATTAAATTATTTTGATTTGACATTACACTTGTACTGTTAAAGTACTTATGTTCAGTAGATTTGGCTACATTCTGCAGGGATCATATTTACCTCCGAATGCTGCTGATATGTCATAGTTCCACTAATTACCCCATCCTCAAAATGCCACTGACCTCACAGGGTTCTCTTGTAACATGAGTCTTTTTGCAAAAATATTTGTGTAGGCGTACGACAAAAGCCCCCCTGGCTCATGATACAATACTTGTCAGAACTAATGTGCTTTAGTAGTCCCAGTTAGCATGTGGTCCCCACTGCACTCTCGTTCCAAACCACCAGCATCTTCTGGTTTCGTTTATGGAGCGAAGGTTGCCAAACATGCAGTCGCACTCATATGCTTACACACACAAAGGCCATGGGGCTGAAGCATTATTATTTGCGTGGCTTTACTCATATACTGTCATTTAGTGCCACCAGACGAAACTGACAAAGAGCAAAGGAGTCTCGAGTCATTGACCTGCAGCTGTTTCTTCTAACTGATGGTGTAATATTCACCAACTGACAATGCATAACCTCTTTGATTTAGGTAAATTTAAAGTGGAGGGGAGAGAAATTGAGAGCGTGAGAAAGAAAGTGATGCATGGCTGCAGGTAAATGGGTAGATGTGTCATCATTTCATGTCTTCTGAATGGCATCAGTGAACGTGTGGTCCTAAAAAAGCACAGAAATGGGTTGATAGAAAATTTGTATGTAGCAGGTGAAACAATATATGTAATATAGACAGATGTATTAAATAACTAATGTGGCTCGACCTGACTTAAATTACAAATCCTACGTTACTTTAATATTTTTATTAAAATCTATAATAGAAAATGAATCATTTATTAGAAATAGTAATACACTTTTTTAGTGTGTTTTTGGTTGCTTTGAACGAGTCAATCAAACATTTTTGTGTCTTATAGTGGGAATTTATTCCATCCTTGTAGATCCTCTCCTTTTAATCCCTTCACGTCTGAATGGACTTTAAATCTATGATGAACAGTGTTGCAATGATCAGGCCAATTTCTTCCCTAATCTGTTTCAGCAGCTTACTAGGCTGCTAATATCTGACTTTATCCTCTCAAGATTAACTAATTAAGCTCTGTCTTAAGCAGGGAGAGCTATTGAAAGCGATCAGCCTGTCTAGCTTTGTTCAATTGCACATACATTACAGATGATGAGCAAGCTGAGACACAATCAGCAGTCACTCCAAACACCAGACAGAAAGGAACAAGGTATTTGTGGCTTCTTCCCACAACAGGACCGCAAAGCCACCATCCGTTCAGATCCAGCTGGCTTTTTGCACCGCCGTTCATCTGTTATATATCAAAACTTCAGCTCGGTTACAACACAACAGCTCAGAAGATGCCTGACCTCAGATGATCAAGTCATGGCTTGACCTCAGTAGCCGTCAAAACAGTGGAAGTGAGCTGCGCAAAAACTGTTTACAGTATTTAATATTAGAGATGTTGATCATTTAAAAATGAATGAAATGAATTATAAAGCAATATTTGCTGAGAAATCAAGATGATTTGACACAATCCACCCACAAGAAAACAATCTACTTTTAAAGTTGCAAAATAGCAGAGAAAAACCTTTTTTCCTTTTACTTTTTAATATGCAACAAAGCCTATGTGGATTTAAGGACATATAGGCTTTCATTCTTAGCTCTCAAAAAGAAAGAACCCTTTCAGACAGAAACATACACAAACACTTAACATAAAACACTAATTCTGTATTAATTAAAATTCGGAAAACTCTTTTTGGAGCGAATAGGCATGAAGGAGACAGCATCGGGAGGCCAGTAAGCATTCTGACCTGCTCCGGGCTCCTGCTGGTTTCAATGGGACTTGACTCATCTCTGCGAGAGAGGAATGTCATTATACACCCTTCATACCATTCCCCCCCCCCTTCATGTCAGCCGGTGTCACCGCTTTAATGATACCGCAAGAAAATCCACCAGCTGCAATTCAGTGTGAAAAGATCAAGGATGATCAGGGATAATGGGGGCCACTTAGGAAAAGGAGGGTGAAACAGATAGCCCGGTCAGACGAGTATTACTTTTCAAATGTATTGGCTCAATATCAGTAACAAATCCAATAGCAATGATATTGTGGCACAGCAATCTCCTACACTCTTTGAAGAAAAGGTTCTATATAAAATCTTCTTCAGAATAAAGGCTTCTGTCAGGTCAGTTGCTTCATATATTGGTTTTAATTCATATATTTTGTTTTAATTAATTTGATGAGCTTGTAAACGTCATCACTGGGGGGAAAAATGAAATAACCTGTTAAACATCAAAATATTATGCAATCATTTTAGTCATTAGTCATTTTGGCATAAAGGGTTCTTTAAAATTGAGTCAAGAACCATAGTGTTCTATATAGGACATCTTTGTTAGGATTGCAGTAAGATTTACTTTTAAATAATTTTTACAAACAATAACAAAAATATTACACATGGAAATAAATGTGACATTTTTAAGTACTTTTTTGTGTGTGTGTGATTTTTCATTGACCCAAAATTCTGCCCCAAATAACTATATATTAAGTACTAAGCAGTTAACTTTTGATTATCTGATATCTTGTCATGTTGCATTTTCTACAATTTGCTTGTTAGGGCACAGAGAGAGGTTTTATATGACTGACAGCCATGCACTGAGGTGCCTTATTAACCTTATTATCTGGATTAAGAAGAGGCGCGCACAGTTACTCTCATTCAGGTTTCGGTGATGAATGGGTAGGGACTACACCTGTGTTCATCCAGACCACCTAAGGTTATCTCTGGAGTCATCCTATCACACACAAACACACACAACCTTTAAATAGTGACAGTGGACAAGACAAATAGAAATTGCCGGTGTGTGTCTGCATGACAGAGAAAAGAGAGGTTTCCTTAAAGGGATGGTTCACCTAAAATAAAAAATAAAAATAAAAAAATGTTTTTAACTCACCCTCATTTCGTTCCAAATGACTTTCTTCCATGGAACAGAAAAGCAGAATTTCTGAAGACTGAATCATTCAGGCTAGCCTTGTGACGTAGATCAACAGATTCACTGAAAACATCCAAATGAAGATTGATTCCTTAACTAAGTGAGATTCACTCATAATTCTGTTTAGTTTTGCAAAAAAATATGGTTAGAAAAATATGAATTACCCATTCTAACAATAAAATTGCATTAGACAGACTCTCTGCCCAATCTGAAGCTACCACATTTTTAAATTTGGCTAATGGTCAGGCTTCCGAACGGTATTGGAAAAACCATCTTGGCTCTGGTGAAAACCAGACTTCTACGTCCATCTCAGTTCACTCGGGAGGGCTTTAGGGAGTTGTGTAATACATCACAACTTTAATCAAAAGTGTCAGCTCGCTTACGTAGGGAGTGCCGGTGGAGTCAGAGTTGTTAGCGCTTTCTAGCTCTCTGACAGCTCCGCTAGTTGAACAGTGACAGGCGGCAACTCCTGGAGACAGAGCCCAGAAGCCATATGTCACAGCAGTTTCCGCAGCACAAGGCCAGCAGTCTCTGAGGTTTAGAGCAGAGTTAATGACAACAGAAGTTATCATACTGTCCTTCACTTGGAGCACTGTACCAATAGTAATCCACACAAAAAAAGTCAAATGGTAGTTGCATTTTTCTATATGGTAATTGGTTCAGTCTAGTCATTAACAACAAACTGGCTTCAGGAAGTCTAGCTGGTTTTTGGAACATGTTGACTGGTTGAGTTGCCAAAGACCAACTTGGACAATTTAGAAACCACCTACTATATTTCATAACAGGAGCTTAAGATGGATTTCAGGGGTATTTAAAATACAAAGAATAATGAAAGCATCCTAAACTATATTTCTATTAAATCTGTTCTTTGGCAGCAAAGTGAGAATGGGAAAATGTTCAGCAACCCAGTCCTAAATAACCAAGGCTAAACTAATAATAAATCTAGGCAATAATAAACACTGTTGGGGAAAGTTATTTAAAAAATAATGAGTTATATGATTGTTACTTAAAAAGTAACTAATTGCTCTACTTAGTTACTTTTTATGGAAAGTAAAGAGTTATGTTACTTTTTCTCACCTGGGCTGGGCTTGCTTTAATTCTTCCAGGTTTGCTTAATATTAAGTTTCCATTTTACTGTTTTTATTTTTATTTTTGAGGGATCCTGAATCTCTTTTTCAGATGAGTAAATGCATGCTCACATTTTAGTCTAGTACAGTAATCTCCCGCCACTTTGCGGTTCAAGTTTTGCGGCCTCAGTGCATCGTGGATTTAAATATTAATTGAAAAATAAACAATAAAAAATACCACCATATCGGCAGCCGTATTGCGAAAAGCAGCGTTGCTTCATTGTGATGCGAGAGAAACGGTTTTCCAGGATGCCAGACAAAGAGAGAAACTCTTAAAGAGGCTTTGTACACACCCACGGGCACTCAGACAAGACACGTGATCGGAAATTCCTAGTGTTTAAATGGGAAAACAAACTTGTGTAACTTATTTGAAAAAGTAACTCCAATATTTTGTTGTAAATTAAATTTTGTTGTAAATAGTTACTTGAAAAAAGTAATCTGACACCCAACACCGAGAGTAAAATATTGTACCTTGTATGTAAGGTAGATATGTACAAATAACTCTCAAAACAATCTTTTTTTTAATGTAAATTAAAGTTTTTGTCCTGTCAAGTGTTTGTGTTAGGAAGCCCTGTCCCTGTAATATCTTACTGGTCCATATCTGTCCTTTTAGCTACACATTAAATATTTTTTGATGATTCCATTATGTTACACAGTTTCTCATTCCGTGTGGACAGGAGAACTGTTTGCCAAACTTTGCATTATGCCTGGTTAAAGGGGTAAGACAAGCATTTGTCACTGAATTAGACCCCACCCGTCCCTTCAGCCACACTCCTACTCTCCTAAATCCGGCCCACCAAAGACATGTCAATCAAATAAGTGTCAGCAAACCTGAACATATAAACAGGAACTTCCCTTTTTCAGTGTACTGTATTTTAACAATAGTTATGTAAAATCCAAATAAGCGTTAATTATGCGTTAACAATGTTTTCCATGCTTAGGTAAGGTTGACAATTTGGGGGTGGCTTGCAATAGCAAGCTAGCTTTGAAACCATAAGATCCCACTCTCCAAAACCATGCCTCCTCCAAAAGACATGAACGTACACAGAAGATTCTGCAATGTTGAGACAAGAGACAGCGTTAAATTACCTTATTTCTCATAGTACATAACATTACAATAATAATAAACAACTTACAGAGCTCTAGTAGTACCACCTGACTGCTGCAGATTCATTTTTCTGTTAATAGTGTTGACAAATACACAAATCCGAGTCTAAGGATGTGAATAGCTCTGCTTAGAACGTCATAATAACAATAATAATAATTCATTACATTTATATAGCGCTTTATCATAGACACTCAAAGCGCTTACATGGACAGGGGAATATCCTCAACCGCCACTAGAGTGAAGCATCCACCTGGATGATGCAACGGCAGCCATATTGCGCCAGAACGCTCACCACACACCAGCTTATTGGTGGAGAGGAGACAGAGGGATGAAGCCAATCAGAGAATGGGGATGGTTAGGAAGCCATGATAGACTAATTTGGCCAGGATGCCGGGGTTACACCCCTACTCTTGCGAAGGACATCCTGGGATTTTTAATGACCACAGAGAGTCAGGACCTCGGTTTAACGAAGGACAGTGCTTGTTGCAGTACAGTGTCCCCGTCACTATACTGGGACATTAGGACCCACACAGGCTGCAGGGTGAGCATACCCTGCTGGCCTCCTAACACCACTTCCAGCAGCAACCAAGTCAGTCTCCCATCCAGGAAAAAAACCAGCCTCAGCCCTGCTTAGCTTCAGTGGGCAACCAGTCTTAGGCTGCAGGGTGACATTGCTGCCATCATGGGTTGGCATTGTTTTGATTCAGGAGGGACCATAACAGACGATTTATTTTTGTTTGCAGAGCTGGGTGACTGTCTGCCTATATCTCTTTGCAGCCTTACTGTATAGACTAACTGTGATGTCTGCACGAGCAGGGTGCACAGAGGTATGGGAATACATACAGTGGTGTGAAAAAGAGTTTGCCTCATTCCTGATTTCTTATTTTTTTGCATGTTTGTCACACCTAAATGTTTCAGATCATAAAACAAATTTTAATATTAGTCAAAGATAACACAAGTAAACAGAAAATGCAGTTTTTATGTGAAGGTTATTATTATTAAGGAAAAACAAAATCCAAACTTACATGGCCCTGTGTGAAAACGTGAGTGCCCCCTAAACCTAATAACTGGTTGGGCCACCCTTGGCAGCAACAAGCATTTGCGATAACTTGCGATAACTTTCTTTTACAGCAGTCTGGGGCCCTCTCATCTTTGCAGAATTGTTGTAACTGGAGGGTTTTCGAGCATAAACTGCCTTTTTAAGGTCATGCCACAGCATCTCAATAGGATTCAGTTCAGGACTTTGACTAGGCCCCTCCAAAGTGTTCATTTTGTTTTTCTGCAGCCATTCAGAGGTGGAATTGCTGGTGTGTTTTGGATCATTGTCCTGCTGCAAAATCGAAGTTCGCTTCCACTTTAAATCACAAACAGACAGAAATTCTCCTTCAGGATTTTTTGGTAAACAGCATAAATACTGGTTCCATTTATCACAGCAAGTCTTCCAGGTCCTGAAGCAGCAAAACAGCCCCAGACCATCACACTACCACCACCATATTTTACTTTTAGTATGATGTTCTTTTTCTGAAATACACTGTTACTTTTATGACATATGTATAATGGGATGCATACATACATACCATATGTAATGGGACACACGTCTTCCTAAAAGTGTCCTAAAACTTATGTCTCGTCAGTCCACAGAGTACAGTGGTACCTCGAGATACTAAATTAATCTGTTCCGAGGCGGCCTTCATATAATGAGTTTTTCGTATCTTGGAACACATTTTACATGTAAAATGGCTAATCCGTTCCAAGCCCTCCAAAAACAGCCCATTAAATTTCATAATAAAGCTAAATTGACCTATAAACAATGAAATAACGTAAAATGTCGAAGCTTACCTTTCGAGTGAGGCTATCTCCGAAAGTGGCGGCAGAGGAGGAGGACAAACGGCAGATACAACGGCACGTACACTTAACTTTACGAAAACATATAAAAAATTTAAAGTTTCGGGTGTGGAGTGGCTGAGCTAAAGCACGGCAGCACGTACGTATAGAAGATGCATGATGGGAGGGATGCTGTCCAATTAGAGAGAAGGATCTCATGGCTTGGCTATCATCAGGAACCAATGGGAGAGCAGGAGGATGGTGGCGAGTCTACTATAACTAAGATGGCGGCGTGTGGCGCGAGTTTCAAAATTTTTATGGGGCGAATCTTGGACTTTCAGAAATCTTTCGTATCTTGAAATGTATAATGCTTTCGTAACTTGGATTTTTCATAAGTTGAGCCTTTCGTATCTTGAGGTACCACTGTATTTTCATCATCAAGATGTTTTCTTGCAAAAATGAGACGAGCCTTATTATTTTTGCTCAACAGTGGTTTTCGCCTTGGTTGTTTAGTCTAAAATACTCTGTAAAAGCAAATTATTGCAAACACTTGATTGCAGTTGTTGTGGATAAGGGTGGCCCAACCAGTTATTAGGTTTAGGGGGGAACACTTTTTCACACAGGGCCATATAGGTTTGGATTTAGTTTTCCCTTAATAATAACAACCTTCATTTAAAACTGCCTTTTGTGTTTACATGTATTATATTTTACTAATATTCAAATTTATGGAAAACATGCAAAACAATAAGAAATCAGGAAGGGGGCAAACACTTTTTCTCACCACTGTATGTTCCATGCAATATGCAATAACTGGACAAACATATTTTGGTCCTGAGACTTCCACAGAAGATATATGTACATGTTTTAATATTTAAACCAAGAGACTTCAAGAGCTCAATCAGCAGAGCATTGGTGTTTACAACGCCAAGGTCAAGGGTTCGATCCCAGGGAAAACAATTCTGTAAGTCGCTTTGGATAAAAGTGTCTGCCAAATGCATATAACATTTAAAAAAAAAAGAGTTTCAATCAGTATAACAAAAAGTGTTTCTAAAACAAATTGTCTACTCTACCTTTAATACATATGCATCTATGAAACAGTAGTTAAGACACTTAACAGTTTACAGGCAGCAAACAATTAAAGTCATAATTTCAATAACTTGGGACATTAAAGGGACTGTTCTACTAACTCACCAGGAGAAAGATGCCCAGGGTCTCTGATCACCTGTGTGAACATGCCATAGTCCTGCTGCAGGGAGGAATGAGGACTGTATATATGGCCAGAGCAGTAAACTACAATGTCTTTGTTACGTAATCTAAGACAGAGCTGCAGGGAGACTGGAAGAACAGCTAATCGTCCTTATGGTGCCTAACCATGTCTAACCCTCTGCCCCATCAGATGTGTTTGCGAAATTGCAAGTACCTTGGTAGAAGAGTGGAGTAACATCAGACAGCAAGAGCTGGAAAATCTGCTACAGTCTATGAGGATAAGATGCACTGTAGTAATATTAGTACTTAAAGCAGCTGATGGACACACCAGATACTGACTGCTACTTTTGAGACTGAATCCCACTCTGTTTAGGGACTCATTATTCCTTTTCTGTTTGTCAAATTTGTTGAGTTTATGTCTCATCTGTTCAATATTTGTATGTTCATAAAAATATTTACCGGCAGGCAAAAAAAAAAATGCTGGGAAAAAAGCAGTTGAAAGTGAGAGGACACTTCTTCTTTTTGCTGAGTATACAAGGTAAAGACCGTTCTCTGGTAGCTCACGTTTCCTGATTGGTTAAAAACATGCAGGCCTCTCTAGTGAATTTAACAAAACAAAAAGATTTAGTGTGTAACTATTTACAGTCATAAAGACGGGTCTGATTTCTCATGAGACCTACAGTATTAAGGTAGAAAACCAAACCAAACAACAACAAAAATAACACAAAAAAGTCAAAACGGTCATATCGCCTCTCTGAATCTAAATATTTGAACTGTACATTATCCTGCAAGTTACATTCAATAGGCTACAAGATCACAAATATTTTATGCTTCAATAACCAAGTAAAGTCTTACCCAAAGAGGAAATAGACTTATCAGTAAACCTCAGTACTGAGACTGTTGGCCTAGCTCAGGGGTCGGCAACCTGCGGCTCCGGAGGTGTGTGTGTGTGTGTGTGTGTGTGTGTGTAAATGCTTTATTTAAAAAAGCATGCATAAAGATAACATCAATATTGTATCATAACAACATAATTTGCTTCACAATACTACTGAGATTACATAAAAGAGTAAAGGGAAAATAAAAGAAAAAAAAACAATTGAGAGGGTATATTACTAAACATATTTCATGCATGCAATGCATCAAACTGCTGAAATGTGTGTCCTCAATACTACAAGAGGATATCATGGTTTTTATTTTGAATGACTTGTACATGCTTGTAAATACTGCTTGTTTTTTTCTCAATATGCTTCCCAAGTTAGCTACGTAGCTAGCATTGGCAGCTTGCAGTTGATTCTGCTCACAAAGTGTGCTGAAAAACATTTCTCCCAAGTCACTCTGAAATAACATAAAATAACATCTGTTATCTTGATCGTTATATTAGGCAATGGGGCGGGCACCTCCCATGAAAAATTCACAGAAACAGACACCCAAAAACGCATGAATCATTGACAATGACACATTTGCAGCAGTGCGTTGTTGCGCTGTAGTGGAACGCCACTCAATAGTGAGGATACATGGGGTCTCATTAAGAACAGAGCAGAAAAGATTTTATTTATTTATTTAAAAACAGGTTTGAAGACTTTTTTTTTTCATCTGAAAAGCCCAAAGCAATTGAAATGCCAATCAAAATTGTGGCGGGAAAAAACCCAAACTGTTGACAGAGCTTGTGTTCTTGTTCTGAATGAATGAGAAAAAGCCCCATCCTCAGGCTAAAAACTCTCTCTCTCTGTCTGTCTGTCTGTCTCTCACTCTCATTCGCACTCTCTCAAGGCTCTTTTAAGTTAATGGAAAATGAGCTCAAGTCATAATAAGGCAACTGACCAAATGCAAAGCAGCATATAATTAAACTGAAATAGATACAACTTGGAATATTTGATAAAATTCCAAATATGATTTTGAAAATTCAAGTGATACTTTCCATAAATACTGTACTGTTCCACAAGTCTCTGAAATGGAGAATATACTGTATGACCCACAGCACTGTTTGCCCAATGGGAAATTTTAAATTAATCAATTGTAGACTATATTACTGACATTTAAATTAGAGGCATTTGTTGAATTACACAAATGTTCCATCACTGAATAGAGGGATTGATTATGACAGGGTGATTCTCTCTCTAATCCTTCTCCCCATTTCTCTCTCTCCGAGCCTTTCTTCGGTCATCCAGCCTAAGGCACACATGCTTTCCATACATTTGACACAAAAAGGTATGTGTTATTTTCCAAAAATCTCTTATCTCCTATTTCCTGTCTTAAACTGTCAAGTATGAGTGGAGGAAGAGATTAATGCCTAATAATACAGAGGGTCTTTAAAAGTGCTGTCGTTCTTGACCAACGTTTGGGATTTGAATAAGCCATGACTTTAAACTCTTGTTGAGGAGTCAAAGTATTAAGGTCAGAGAGGAATAAATGCTTTATGAGAGTGATCACTAAGTGATATGCATCTACATTTACATTTACGCATTTGGCAGATGCTTTTATCCAAAGCGACTTACATTGAATTCAAGGAACACATTGAATCTGGTCTTGCTTTCCCTGGGATCGAACCCATGACCATGGCGTTGTAAGCACCAATACTCTACTGCTTGAGCTACCGGAAATCTAAGGTCATCTAAGGTGTGATGAGCAATGAGAGTGTCCTAACTTAATTGTTGAAGCTTGCAGCAGCCTAGATGAGAAGATATCTCTCGTATATCTCGTACCTCAGTGTACAGTATCTCAAGCAGAAGCTGGCCAGGAATGTGTGGTGAATGTTCCCTGACCTGTCTGGAGCCTGGGGTAGCAGGCCAAAGCTGTGGCCTTGTAATGAACTCAAACACAGCTTTAACAAGGCATCAACCTTAAGAGCTCTAGGGGTCGGATGTCACAAACTCACAAGTTCAAAGAGTTTCTTATTTCTTCTGCCTCTGGACAAAAGCAGAACACTCAGCAGTGTGGTCATAGACAGGTGCCTCATGTACCACTTTTTTGGAGAACCTAGTGAATGAATGAGAGCTGAAAAAAAAATGGAGAATAACAATAAAATATGCTTTGTCTAGTACAGAGCCCCACATATGACATGATGAAAAAAAAATGGCCACAATGGCCACGAATTAACACTTCGTTCCCATGACTTACTAATACATCAGCACATTTTAATATTTCGTTCCCTCGTTTTAAGTAAATTGTGCGCATATAATTATTTTTACTCTTGATTTACTAAATACAGTAGTACCTCAAGATACGAAAGGCTCAACTTACGAAAAATCCAAGTTACGAAAGCAAGAAAATTTTTACTGCTCTACATACGAAAAGTTTTCAAGATACAAAAGGTTTCTGAAAGTCTGAGATTCGCCCCATAACAATTTTGAAACTCGCGCCACACGCCGCCATCTTAGTTATAGTAGACTCGCCACCATCCTCCTGCTCTCCCATTGGTTCCTGATGCTAGCCAAGCCATGAGATCCTTCTCTCTAATTGGACAGAATCCCTCCCATCATGCATCTTCTATACGTACGTGCTGGCGTGCTTTAGCTCAGCCACTCCACACCCGAAACTTTAAATTTTTTATGTGTTTTCGTAAAGTTCAGTGTACGTACGTACGTACGTACGTACGTTATCTGCTGTTTGTCCTCCTCCTCCTCTGCCGCCACTTTCGGAGATAGCCTCACTCGAAAGGTAAGCTTCGACATTTTACGTTATTTCATTGTTTATAGGTCAATTTAGCTTTATTATGAAATTTAATGGGGTGTTTTTGGAGGGCTTGGAACGGATTAGCCATTTTACATGTAAAATGTGTTCCAAGATACGAAAAACTCATTATACGAAGGCCGCCTCGGAATGGATTAATTTCGTATCTCGAGGTACCACTGTAGTTGCAATAATTTGTTTTATTTTAGTCATGGGAACAAATTCTTAATTCCTGGCCACAATGTTGCTAAAACAAGTAAACAAATTAGTAAATCATGGGCACAATTTACTAAAACGAGAGGACAAATTCTTAATTTGGAGCCACTATATATTTATTTTCGTCCTGCATTTCATGTGCGGCACTTCATAGGCTAGGTTGTTTTATTTGGATGGTGAGCACAAACAATAGCTATCTTAAAGGGATAGTTCATCCAAAACTGATTCACTTACCCTCATAATGATTCAAACCTGCATGATTTACATTTTTCTGTGAAATTTAGAAAACATTGTTGAGCTGGTTGCTCTTTTCCATGCGACTACAATAGATGGGAACTGACATTTCAAATGGACACAAAAGCACAATGGGAAGAAGAAAAAAAATCGCTCATATGATTCATGTGCTATTTAAGCCTTCAGAAGACTTATAGCACATTAATCATATTAGCAAATTTGTATAGAAGGAACACAATAATCTTAACTTGGGTGATCAGATTACTGAGTCAGTGAGTTCCAAAGAATTAAATCAGTCTCATTCACAAACTATTGATTCAGACCAGCATTATAAACTGGATCGATTCAAACTGATTCAATTCAAAAGAAAGGTTTATTCATAAATCAGTGGCTGGTTGCATAAGTTAGTCATTGTTTTTCTTTGATAATTCTTATTGCTTGTGGAACACTGCAGTATTTTAATCAGTTTTCATAGTTTTGATCAAAGTAACTTTATTTACATATAAACTTTGATCTACTCGTATGAATAGAGCTATTATATATGCTAACCGGAAGCTGAAATGCGTGAGAACCTGTAAGGCATGTTCACCTGTACGTTTGCGCTGATGTTCTCCATGTAGGGCAATGCATTGTAAGAAAAACAAAATCAGCAAACAAACAAAAAGTACTGGTAATTTTCTTCCAGGACATTAACCGTTAAGTTTCCTTTAACTCTAAAATGTGTGAAAAATCATTCTATTATATATTTTCATATTAACACAGTACATTGGGTCCATTTATTTATTTTATTTTTACATATTTTTGTCTTTATATGTGAAAAAGAGCCTAAATTAAAATTTAATAACTATTTTATTCATTATTAAGACAACCCCCATCATAATTCCCTCTTACAATACAGACAAGAGATTTTCAAGAGAATTAATGTTTGGTTGGGTATCCCTTTAATCTTCAGCCAATGGCAAAACAACATCTCTCTGTTTTGTTTAGAGAGGAATTCCCTCACTTCATAATCCTTTGCAATGGCTCATTAATGCTTGCGTCATTATTTTCATCTTGTGCTGCAGTCACCACCCAACCGCACGGAAAGTGAGCGAGAACACCCGAAGGCTAGAGGAGGCTCTAAACCTGCTCAGACAAGCACCTGCTAGACCCTAAAGCTTCACTGTGTCTTCTTGCAGTAGCAGATTCCAGCAGACAAATTAGCAACTCATATCAACCCAATGTTTGTTTTTCCCCACTTGGTTGTGTCGCCACACCTTTATTTCCTCAAAATGGTTTTGCTGTGTTTTTAAGCATCTGTGATCCCTCCACACTGACGTGTTCTTCTTCTAAGCCACTTCAGAGTCAATGGTGCACATCACAACCAAAAAAACCACAGATCACCAAAGACATGAAGCATGCCATGAAAGCACGCTCGGGTCTGTTTCAAAGAATGTGGTTTGGTAATTAACTAAATCGAAAACACATCCACATCTAATTAGGAGACTCTACCTGATAGATACACGGACACTGTAGAGAGCAGAGAAAGGCTGATTCCCCATTCAGCACAACACGCACACACACCAACACACTAATCATCCACATGGGTGAGTGATTAATGGACAGTTACACTGCAAGCAAATGTGTAATTATGCCACTTACTCACTCAGCAAACATAGCAGAAAACAGGCTCCGCTTCCAGTAAGTTTCTATGTAAGGGGCTGGGGTTTCTGTCAGACACTTAGAAAATAATAATCTAAACTGATAGAAATAATACATGCTGGAGTAAATTAATGACACTGACATACTATAAATGTCATACTGTAACCATTGATTCTTGGCTGGAAATCAGTGGGCTTACAGTAATCCGTTCAATTAAAGTCGATGTTAAATGTTGTTTTGGACCCTATTGACTTTCATTGTGTGGGCATAAACATCTTTTGTGTTTTAGAGAAGAAACAAAGTCACAAAGGTTTGGAATGACATAAAGGTGATAATTACAGTTATTCTCAGTTAGGGGTTCATGGGGGGTAAGGATTTTAACCAATTAAAATCCTACAAACACGTGAAATATAGAAGAAATGTATTTAATATACAGTAATCCCTCACCACTTTGCGGTTCAAGTTTTGCGGTCTCAGTGCATCGCGGATTTTTCACAAATTTTCATCGGAAATTTTTTTTTCAAAAATATCGGCATATCGGCAGCCGTATTGCGGAAAGCAGCGTTGCTTTATCGTGTTGCGAGAGAAACTGTTTCCAGGATGCCAGACAAAGAGAGAAACTCTCTCAGAGGCTTTGTACACACCCACAGGCCCTCAGACAAGACACGTGATTGGTTCCCGGTGTGAGATCGACGAATGAGAGCACGAGTGGATGTATCCTGTGAGCTGACTGGCTGATCCTACTTCGTGGATTTTCACCTATCCGGTCCGGGTGTTCCGGTCCACATTAACCACGATAAACGAGGGATTACTGCACAGTATATCTATTCAAACAAGTTTCAAGAAAAAATGTCAGGTCAGGCCTTTTTTTCCCCCCTCAATAATTATTGTTTTTATTGACTGCATATTTTTATACTAAAGCTGAATCTTGAACCTTCTTTAATTAATTTAATATATCAACATTCCTATTGTCTGGCATTGCAAGCATAGCTGTCATAACTACAGCTGAAATGGAGGAAATGTGTTATATACTATGAGAGGCCTTTGAATTTCGAATTTGACAATTTTTTTAAACCAAAAAACAGTTGAGAACCACTGATTTGACAATTGTAATATAGTTTATGGTAGAATGGAATATTATATAACAGAGAGACATGTAAAGTTTACCTGTGCCGCTGTTTGAACACATCCATTTTCATCTACACACGGACACAAACATCAGCGTTATGACGTCAACTGACAAAGTTGACTGTCCCGTGACGCACCCGTGTGATGCATCAAAGGCAGCAAGACAGCGCAAGTTATCTCAACACAAGACTCTCGGCTCCTCTGATACAAAGACTCACCTCTCACACTTTCTCTGATACCTGGCAGCCCGTTAACATCTCCCAGCTCTGTGTTCACGGTTTCACACAACATCAAACAGAGAGATTGTACGACTGGAGCGAGGGAGGAGAGCAAAAGAAAAGCAGAGAAGCCTCAGAGGGGGATTTTTCTCTTCTGACTTCAATGCTGGGGCTTTTGTGTGCGAGGGGTGCAGCAGTACACTCATCTGTCAGAGAGATTGGCGCTGTGATAGGGTTGCACCCCGCGGGGGGCCTGAGGTCATCGTAAGCGGCAGATCTCTAATATGTGTGATCCTCCACTGGCCCGAAGGGGGAACCAGGTAAACCTCTGGCCCACAAGACTGCGTCTATGCCAGTGCTGTCAGGGAGAATATCTCATCATAAAAGCATGGAATACGGTCTTTGCACACTCAGGGCAGCTGTATAACTTCACAGGGTCTGAAAGAAAGAAAAAATAATATATATATATATATATATATATATTATTTTTTCTTTCTTTCAGACCCTGTGAAGTTATACAGCTGCCCTGAGTATATATATATATATATATATATATATATATATATATATATATATATATATATATATATATATATCTGTGTGTGTGTGTGTGTGTGTGTGTGTGTGTGTGTGTGTGTGTGTGTGTGTGTGTGTGTGTGTGTGTGTGTGTGTGTGTGTGTGTGTGTGTGTAGAGTTATCTCATAGGCACCCCTATACTAATACTTTAACTACCTTAAAGTCAGCTTGAAAGGAAAATTCACCAACGCAATCTCATGGCAATTCATGACTATTTTACGCTTGAATTGGTGGCTAATTTGTATGATTTTGTACAATCTCATTTGTACATTTACATACAATCTGCTTACACCCCAAATTCATACAAAATCGTCAAATTACAAAATCGTCATCTCGTGAGATTCCCAGTGAGATCAGATTCAATTCAGACTATTTTCTAGTTATTGATCTTACTGTGAAAAATTCTTCAGTGCATAGGCTCAAATTATTATTTTTTTTTACCTCACAATTCTTAATCAAAATGTCAAATCTGACCTTACAGTAAAACTACAGAATTCTTCAATCATTTAGACTACATAAACCTGCCGTTTATCAACTTCAAAATTAGCCAATCAATGAAAAATGCATTGAATCCCTAACCTGTATTTTTTCTTTTTTGCCAATCTGTTTAACTCAGATGTACATCACAATAAGAAAAAAAGATTGTCACTTCTGTTTTATTTCGACTTTAATGATGAAGGGCCTCAAACGGCATTTTGTTTTATAAATTGGTTGCCAGAGCAATATGATAAAAGTCAAAACATGTTCACGTGATAATTTGATTTACTATCAATCAGATCATTCTTCTGCAAAGTAATATAGTTCATTATCCAAATTGTGCATTACAGCAGGCAGGCACTTAGCACATTAAATCAGAATTTATAGTCATTTTTAAATTATCTTTACAGAATGTGATATTAACAGAAAAAGAGTCCGTGGGTTCAGAGGTTCATGCAGATATGTTTTTTAATTTATAGCATTGTCTGTGAGAAACTGCTAATAGATTCCTCTGCTGTACAACTGAGTCTTTTCCAGGAATTGACAGGATTTACAACACTGAATATGTGACTTATTACAGCTCCAGTCAGAGCGTGTGTGTTCTGCATATGTTATCAAACAGACAGATCACACTCACACACACACACACACACACACACAAGTAAAAATATGTGACAATCAGCAACAAGTGCAAAAGCAGAGTAAGAGTTAAACCTATTATTAAAAAATCCTTCTCAAAACAGGAATGTAATCACAATGTAACTTTTATTTTAGACCGAGAAAGATGTCAATAAATTTGTAAATGTGAAATAATTGTATCTGGAATAACTAATAAATTAGCATTAAGTATTCATGAAACTGTCGAGCTACTCACTTTTTGGAAATCTCTGAGGGATCTGCTTTCAGCTGAGCTACTGCACACAACCACACACATGAATACACATGTACAACAGCCAAATATCTAATAACACAGACACACACACAAAAAAGATTTGAGTTAAAAACTGGATATACAAATATTAAGCTTTCACTATTTTTCACACAGAAAAAAAAACCTACGTCTTGCATGGCATATAACTGATCATCTGTGAGATGGTATAATAGCTATAATAACAGACTAGATCACTACTTTCCAACACTAACATTCAATTTACATATAATACTAAACTAACATGCAAACTATGCAAACCATAATAATGGTGACAAAAAGATGCACATTAAGTAAAAGATTAGATTATGTAATTGCTCTGAACTATTTTGATTTTACTAATCTTCACACTTGCATTTCAGGTCCCTGGCCCTTGGGCAGCAGTACTCATCCATAGGATCCCAACCCATCCTGTGTGGCTCCATACCTGGCTTGGTGCCAAAACAACTGCGCTTCTGCCGCAATTACATTGAGATCATGCCTAGTGTAGCGGAAGGAGTCAAACTGGGAATCCAGGAATGTCAACACCAGTTCCGTGGCCGCAGGTGGAACTGCACCACTATCAAGGACAATCTAGCCATATTTGGACCAGTACTTGACAAAGGTATGGGCTAACAGCACACATTAGTTTATATAGTATTTAAATTGCCAATGATCAAATTTTCTACATACCAAATCTGCTTTTAGTCTAGGTGTAGTAGTGTAATAGTGAACTCATAAAAGTTGCAGCAGGCTAGTAGAAAATCATGTGATGATACGGTAATTGAATTTGTCCATTTTAATTTAAAAACATTGTTGATGAAAATACGAAGAGAAAAGTAATACTACAAGACATTATTGGGCTTACAATATTTAAAAAATAAATAAATAATGTTATCATACCACTTTAGCTGAAAGAGCAGAATGTTGTAAACTGAACTGCTTTAGCGGGTTCATTAATTGCTCAACCGTCCAATTTCCAACTACACAGACAATAAAACAAAATCATACTAAGTCAATGTCCTAAAATAGTCTCCAAAAAACGTACATTTAAATCATAGTTTAAAATGCGAAAAGTTCAGTAGCTTAGCTAATATTTTTATTAGCTAATAGTCATAATATGCTAGCTAAGGTTTTCACTTTGAGATAATCAAATTAATGACTATTTAAGCATTTTTTTAAATGTTTAGAACCAAATGTAGTTTAGTCTGTGTTTTTAAATGAACAATTAAATAAATGTTATTTTGTCAACTAAATTTATTTGCCATAAATTACAATCCGAATAGTTACACTATGGTGAAATGAGACCTTTTCAAAGACAAAAACTGACTAAAACATAAACGTGTGTAAAAATGAACACTTCCTTTATGCAAATAAAATAAAACTGCTCAAGTGATTTCACGGCTCTTTACGAAAAAAAGTCAGTTTAGAATGTGTAACATTTTCAATTTCCATGCATATCTTGCTATAAACATTTGATTGACATTATATTTGTTGGGTTTCCCAGAAATGTTCCGATACTCTAGATGCGAATGGTTCTGAAAAACTGATATGAGGGGACAAGAATAGCTTTACTTAACAAATCATTTCCTAAATTAAGGATGTGACAGAACATCGATTCCCAGTCGTGACAGGCTAAATTGGTCTCTCCCACACAAAATCACATATATTCTGTACGGTTAAGATGCTAAAGCAGTTATCCGCAGTGCAGGACCTGGGCAGGAACAGGCAGTATGTGAGGGAGAGACAGAGCGAGAGAAAAAGAGAAGGGAGGCCAAATGAGATTACAAGCAATAGAAAAGGGCTAGAGGGTTCACTTCGACCCCTACTGTGCATGAAGGCCAGTATGAGCCATCCCTGTGTGCCTCTTACCGCCCGGCTCCCACGGACGCCCCATTCACACGCCCTTTTGACTGTGTCATGAAAGCAGGCTGAAAGGGAATCTCCCATCCTTCCCCATCATGGAGGAAGAGAGGTGGAAAGCAGGGGGAACTCAAGAGGGGGATAAGGAGAGGATGAAGGAGACGGACCGTATGAGGTGCAGATAAGGAAGAAGGTTCTCTGCTTGAATTTGGATTGGCCCGATGGGTCCTGACTAGATTTTTTTTAAACCCTTTGGAATATTTTGGCATAGTGGCTGGTATGAGATGTATGTGTGTTTTGTGTATGTCTGTCACAGGAGGTGGGGGGGTGGAGGGGGGGGCTCGCTCCTTTTCGGGAATGCCAGCCCCTGCTCTGGGCAGCACTGAACTGGGCTATGGGGTGCGGGGTGCTGGGCCCTTTTGTGTGGGTAATACGGTGTGACAACACAGAGACAAAGGCGGATTCATGGACCCAGCAGGTAGCGGGAGCTGCGCTCTTTTTGGCCCTTGGCCAGGGCTCCTGGGGCCCAGAGCTCACAGTTCTCTGTTGTGGTGAACCCAGCTGGGCCTGCCAGAACCAACTGAGCCTCCTTCTGGCAGCAAACCCAGAGAGGTGCGCGCCCAAACACAACCTTTATTAAAAAGGACTGTTTGTCTATGTGTGCGGACATGAACTTCCTGCAAGAATAAAACAAGAATACCAGGGGTGAGATGAGTCTGCAAATTCATGAGAAACAACAAGACAGCAATGGATGTTCATACTGTCTTAAAGACCCTGTGAAATTGCTTGACAAACAGAGTTTTCTGTCCTGTGTTCATGCATTTCCTGTTGAGACAGGAAGTTTTGGTGGGATACATTCAAAGAGATTAGCCTATATAGCCTCCAGCTTTAGTGTCATCACAGTCATACTTTGCTACTTGCTATCCATTCTAGAGATAGAGAGAGATCTGATTGGACAAAAATCTGTGTAGTGCAGGATGAGTCGTCAATACTTCTCTAGAAGAATAAGATCATAGATTTTAAATGTGCATCTCCATTAAATGCTGATTTTGTCAAATTTCAAGGGCATACTGGCATATTTAGTAGTAGTCTAAAATCACATACTGAGGAAAAGAAATGAACTTTGCAACTGTTAAAAAAAGGATGTTCTATATAGTATGAACAAAATCCTGAAGGGCTGCATCTGCATGTTGGCTTTATCATGTGACTTGTGTAAGCTGCACCAATTTACTGGCCTTCACATCTCCTCCCCTGTGGTCTTGTGGGATAGTTAAGTGTTCATTGGAAATACAATTCAGAAACTCAAATGTAGTTATGGTATCAGGATACTTGATACCTTTTATGAATACTTTTTTAGCTACTATATGGTAGAAAAGTAGGCATACAGTAATATCTCGCCACTTTGCGGTTCAAGTTTCGCGGCCACAGTGCATTGCAGATTTTTCACAAATATTCATCGAAAAATAAAAATGTACAAAATACCATCATATCGGCAGCCGTATTGCTGAAAGCAGCATTGTTTTATAGTGATGCGCGAGAGAAATGGTTTCCCAGGATGCCAGACAAAGAGAGAAACTCTCTCAGAGGCTTTGTACACACCCACGAGCACTCAGACAAGACACGTGATTGGTTCCCGGCGCAAGATCAACAAATGAGACCACGAGAGCTGATTGGCTGATCCTACTTTGCAGATCCTATCGCAGGGGGTTCCGGCCCACATTAACCGCAATAAAGGAGGGATCACTGTATTCTGATGCTGGGTATATGAAAAGATTTTGATTTCTGGTCTTTACAATTGTGGTTTGCCTCAGGATAGACCGCCAAACCCTAGTAAGCTGTCGCACTACTGTCTACATAGGTGACTTCCTTTTAAAGCAGCGACTTAACCGTCATCGAAAGTAATAAGTTCAAATCAAACTCTCTGCTACTACAACTCACAGTTTGAATCGCAGTCATGGATTTATGTTTTCACAGAGCAGTGCATTATGGATTTAAGCACTCATTATGGATTTAGGCACTCAAAAATTAACATTCGTCATAATTTACTCACCCACGTCATTCAAAACCTGTATGACTTACTTTCTTCTGTGAAACAAGGAATTTTGAAAAAAGTCTATACCATTACAATCATTGGTGTTCAATGTTGTTTTGAATCTGACTGACTTTTACAGAATGAGCAAAACAGTTGAAAACTCCAAAACACATCCAAGATTTTACTCAGGAGGAGTGCAGGACAGACTTACAGAATTAATGTACTAAAACAATATCATGTTACCATGACAACTATCATCTAAACATAACAGTGAACAGGCAATCTGTTTTGGTCACATATTCCATGTGTGTGGGCTCTCCTTTAGATAATCTTACACCATTATAGGCCTTGCTGATCCCTGACAAGCTTGGTCTGAGAACCACTGTCATTAAAGGCACTTAAATGTTTGGGGTGATGAAGTCGTATTGGGTTGGTTGGGTTGCAGTTTTTCCTGTGGGGACCAAGAGAACTGGTGAGCCACAGTAAGTGTGCTTCGATTGTGAAACGATGGTGTTTGGTTACATAATAAGCTGTTGCATTCAAAGGGGGCGTAACTCCATCTCTCAGCACATGTCTTCAGAAACCAAACACGCAGACTTATTGCTGGCTTTCACACACGTGGCCGCGGGGGTCTGACTTGTGGGAGATCGGGGGGGCTCCTGAAACACTATCCAGAGAGAAACCAGCACAACTTTGAGATGATACAACGTCAGTGCAACCTTGGGCTGCATTAGCCACAAGTGACATGACCAACAATCGTCCCGGTGCTGTCAGAGACGTTTACAGTGCAGCACTCCAACACCTCCTCAGTATATTCCACAGCTCATCATAGAAAACGATACATGCCCTGCAGACACAGTACAGATAGATGAGAGACTTTTGGGAGGGCAACAGTTAAAGAAGCAGGGATCTCCTTTAAACCTTTTACAAGAGCCTCAAGATAGAATATAGCTAGCTCAGTTCCAAAACGGAGTGAGATGTCTCCCTAACTACACGACTTCTAAGGCAGCATCCTAACTGTTGTGAAACCTCATAATTGACTGATTTAAAACACTTTCAATATGCATTAACTCCGCGTGCCAACATAATTTTTTACTTCTTTGTCCTTGAAAGGCAATTTGTTCTGTAGATAGCAGTATACACTGATGGGCATGAGTACTCAAAGGTCATAGCATCAAATAATCAGGAAAACGATGAACAGTTTTTTTTAAGCCTATCTTTTTCAAACTGGTTTATGTGGCATTTTGGGTGATACCTGAGGTCTGATTGGTTATTGCTAGGACATTTACATTTAAGCATCAGGCAGATGCTTTTATCCAAAGCGACTTACATTGCATTCAAGGAACACATTGAATCAGTTCTTGCTTTCCTTGGGATCGAACCCATGACCTTGGCGTTGTAAGCACCAATGCACTACAGACTGAGTTGACTGACTGAACCAATCTAACTCTGCAACTACATGTCAAGTAACTCTCATTAGAGTATTAGTAGACTGTCTACTTAATATATGCTGACTCTTTACTGCGATGGTCCTCCAACAGACATTCTACTGACTATAAGTAACTGCACATCAACTTATCCTAACCCTCACCTAACAGTCTACTATTGAGAGCTAGTAGACATGTAGTTGCAATGTTACTAATAGTCAACAGAATGCATTAAAGGGACCATCAAAATAAAGTTCATACTTCACTTCATTAATACTGTAATACAATACTTTAAAAATTGTGTACTTTAGTTGCCTGTTTCAGCATTCTTGTTATGGGAAGAGCGCATCCACAACGGGAGTTGCACATTCAGACAAGCACGGTCAAGTTCAGTAGCGCATTCGTATCTTTTTGTGCAGATGTAAGTTGTAATATTACTTTTATGTTGTATGTATTTGATTACTCTCATATATGATTGATTACATTTACAAACCCTCCACCCCCAACCCCCCTCCAATTCTGATCTATTAATCATTTTACTGAGCTATCCAGTACTCAAAAGGAAAACATACCCATCCCGAAAATGCCCATCCCTACACAGTAACACACACATTATAATAAATCATTTAAAAACATGATCATTGCAGAAATAAAAGAACTCCTATATCTATTCGTTTTTCACAAGGGGAATAGCAGCGGAGACTCAAAACGCAATTGAGGAGTTAGCAATTAGCATGTTGCTAGCTAACAAAGCTCTACTGTAACAGACATAAAAATAAAGTGTACTCACAAAAGTCAGGAAATTGGCTGTTTATTGATTCTTTTAGGTAGTGAATAAAACAAAAGTTTATTTACAATTAATATGAATATCTTGGATTTTTCATTGAGCTCATTGGGTGCATTCTGGGACTGCCTTCACCAAAAATAACACGCAAAGATGCTTTTCACCTCAAAATAAAATAATAAAATAAACAATTTATTTGAAGTTGCTGTACCTTTCAGAACACTTTTTGCATAGAAGCAGACAGCTCATTAGGTTTTGGATCAGGAAATTTATAAACTTAAATAACAGTCATAGGAACATAAAGAAACAAAAAAGAAAATCACTTTCTTCTCTTTCTTCTCTCAAGCCACAAGAGAATCTGCATTTGTTCATGCGATTGCCTCAGCTGGAGTGGCGTTTGCAGTGACCCGTTCGTGTGCAGAGGGAACCTCCACAATGTGCGGCTGTGACTCCCATCATAAAGGCCCCCCGGGAGAGGGATGGAAGTGGGGTGGTTGCAGTGAAGATGCTGAGTTTGGGGTTCTGGTGTCTCGAGAGTTTGCCGATGCTCGTGAGAACCGACCAGATGCCCGGAGTGCCATGAACAGGCACAACAATGAGGCAGGACGGATGGTAAGAGACTCATGATCTTTCTAATTCACTTAAAAAAATAATGCTGATTGTAAATATTCTGTTATTTTTGTATAAATAATTCCATATATAAACTAAAGCATTCAAAAGTTTGGGCCAAGTAAAATCTTTAAAAGGGATATTATTACTTTTATTTAGCAAGAATTCATTTAAGTGATCAAAAGTTAAAGACATTTATGTTCTATAAAACAAAATCATTTAAGTAAATTTTTTCTTTTTTCTTTAACCTTTCATGTCACATTTTACCCCCCCCCCCAAAAAAAATACAAAAATAAAAGTATATTAACTGTGCGTGTATAAAATAATTCAGCAAGGACACATTCATTATACTGATAATAATAAATGTTGGATCATGTGACACTGAATACTGAAGTAATGATGCTGAAAATCCAGTTTTACATCACAGGAATAAATTGCAAAACATTTAAATTAGTGTTGCCACTCTAAAATAAAAGAATCAAATAATCCCTTTGTTCTGTAATTAAACATAGAATTTAATAATTTCACAGTGAATCTCATAAAGTTTTGTATTATAATGCAGTTAATGGCATATTTTTACAAAGCACTATATGAAGACCAGGATCACTAATACCAACACTCTGCACTTGTCGTTTGCGTCTTGCAGAGCTTGATAGTTTAAAAGCACTTTAAACACTACTTATTTTAAATATCATATTTCAGTGCAGCCTTGGTGAGTATAGAGACTTATTTCAATAACACTAGAAAATGTTACCGACCTCAATCTTTTGAACATTAGCGAACATTCCAGTTAGGATTCCAAGCGTCACTGAGTCGTATTGAAAACAGCATTGAGAAATGCATCACATGACCTACGGTAATTGATGACTTTGACCCCAATTTATTCCCAGGTATGATGTTTAGGTGTCTATGCGTTTTCCTTTACCTGGGTATCCTTACTTCTCCTTCTGCTTAGTACCACTGAATATTATACACTATTATCCACTTCTGAAATTCAATATCGTGTTTGGTTTTTTAATTTCAAAGGGTGACATATGTAATGTGAAAAGAGATCACTTTAGGTGAATTTTGCGCCACACCAAACAGAAATGCAAAATAATGACTGCTTTCAAATAATACATTTGTCATTCCTCGGACAAACAGGTAGTTCCGCCCCAAACTCACATGATTGACTGAGCAAACTGTTGTTTTTGTACCAGTCGGGCCATTGATTGTGATTCTGGTAGTACCACAGAAATTACAAACTTCACCTTTAAGCCATCAGGTTCACGATAACCAAACAAAGAACAAAGCTGCACTTGTGCCACTCCTGGGTGGGTCTTACCCCACAGTTCACAAAGGTGTTAATGCACCACAGATCAGTCAAATATCTCCTGATCCCTTTTCCGAGAGACTTTCAACTTTAAAACTGGTATTTTCATGAGAAATTACTGGGTAATTACCTCTCTTATCCTTTCATGCCTCTCATAACTTGCATCTGTACTGAATCCGTGACAGAGGTGTAAACTCAGTTGGTGGTTTGAAGAAGGCAGGGAGGGAAGAATAACATGGGTGTTCAGGGTTTAGCCCGTCACTGCTGCTGTCATGACTCAGAATTGGAGTCTAAAGGTGCTTAAGGGGCAATAGGCGAGACCACACTGCAACAGGCCGACGCTTTGATCAGCGAGGGACCACAGGAGCAGGCACTGAGACAGTCGGCCCTGTCAGGACCCTCGCATGCTCCATTGTTTCGACGCAGCCTGAGGAACCCGCTCAGGGCCCAAAGAGTTCGGGACATGATGTCAACGGCCCCAACTAGACCCCCAGGGACTGCAAACACCTGCCTTCCGCCGCAGCTGGGGAATTCTGCAGCTAAATATAGCCAGGAAATTAAGGCAAACAAACCAAAACAAAGACATATAGTGCCGATGGCATACTCCATTAAGCGGGACTTCAGAAGAGAATTAGACGAGAACTGCAAGGGCCTGTCTGCACGCTCAGCACCTGAACAACACCTGTGGCCTGACAACATGCAGAAGAACTTGGAGTCCAGATTGTTGGTGTCTTATTTAAAAATCTGCTTTAGAAAGGGCAGGGTATAACACATGGGTAACCAGAGTGAAGACATTTAGTTTGATATGCACTATGACTGCAATTGTGAAAATACTTTTATAAAAAATTCTTAAGAAGCAATGTTTCAGATTAAATGTGATTACTGCTTAAATAAACCCTAAACCATTAGAAATCCTGGAACAAGAGAAGATAGCAACACTCCAACTTTCACAAAACAACCTCTCCACTCAGGCTTTGGTCTACATCAATCTGGATACATTTGAAAACGCCATTTTCATTTCAAAATGCTCTCCGTATACACAAGCATTTCAAAGAGTTAACCAAAAGTTTCTCATCCACATTGAACTGTCAGGAACCCTAGATTCACCTCATGCTACACATGAATAAAACCTCAAAACAATATATAGACAGAAGAGATATAATAAAGATCTCATGCTATTCCTTTGGCAGGATCATCTTATTTAGCAAAACATCTCACCATCCACTGATGCATACAGATCGCTCAGTCACCATTACAGTGCGTGTTGATATTCTGATCATACTTTTTTTTTCAAGCACATTTGACCAATTCCAACCCACATCAATCTTAATGACCACTATTAATTTTGTATTTAATCATTTATAAGTGATATATAATTGTATAAGTGAAAAACGCCTAATTTTCAGGTGTGCATAATTAAGCAGGTTTTCTTTTACAGGTCAAATCACAAGCTGAAGTGTTATGAAATACACAAAGACTGGTTCTCTATAGGCTTTACAGTGAGATAGGTTGGGAGTCACTCTTGAAGGACCACCACAGCATCCTTTCGTACCACTGTTTGAAGAATTTGTCTCCCAGAATGTTTCAGGAGTTGAGGACTTAAAGGAGTTTCAAGTCCATCTCCTACCCTGTAAGGTCCGTCTTCCTCATTGTTAGTAGCAGCTAACAGCATGACTGTTTTCTGACTTGGACTGATACTGGTCCCTCAAGAGTCACTCTCAACCAATCTGTCAATAAACCCTTCATATAGACAGGTTGTCTATAACATTCTGTAAGTATGGGTCATATTTCAGACACCTGAGATCCTGACACCTTGCACTTCTGGAGACTCTCTAAGTAGGTTGCGGTCTGGAAAATGGTGGCACTGGAGACTAAAGGGTTCCTGATGGTTTCACACCTAATTCTTCATCCTAATTCCATTTTATTTATTTTCTTTTTTTGCAGTTAACATTACTTTTCTTCTTGGCCTGTTTTTGTATGACGTGTTGCTGTCCACTGGTCACACCTTAATTTTACAGTTTCTAGGATTGCATCCGTCTCACAAGCATATAATAATTTTTTACTTTTCATTGTGAGTTAAATCTCTTTTTTTGGCCCATTTTAACAGTAATAGAAAACCGGATTAACAATATGGCACATCTGAATATACAGTGTTTTTCACTTTCTGCCAGAAATATGCATCACTTATAAATGATTAAACACAAAAATAATAGCAGTTGTTAGTAGTTAAAAAATATGATTATAATATCAACCTGCTTAATAATTATGCTTGAACTGCATATGCTTTAATCTAAAACACAAGGACAGCAATTGCAAGTACATTTTCTGTCATCTTTGCATGTCTGCGTTAAGAAAAATCTACAAGGTAACATATCTTGGGCAATAGTTCAATATGTCAAATGACTTAACATGCATCACTGTTTTTAAATACCTCAGCTTTAACAGTCCACATTACAACACTAAAACAGAATTTAAAAATGTATCCATTTGGGAAGGCATTTTCACGGGACGAAAAGGCTTTCTTATGTGGACGAAAGGCCGACAAAGAGAAAAATATGCACATTGGTGTGAATAAGGCCTTGTATACCTTGCCTCGGTCTGAAACATCACAAACACAGCGAGACTACATCTGGATCGAATTCAGAATGATATTCAAAACAGACAGAGCAGATTGAAAAGCATGCATACCTCTTCCTTTGTCAACATTTAATTCAGTAATGTAGGTAGTTTTGATTTATATGCTGTTCAATGTTTGATACAGGCTTTCCTGTAGCTCAAACAGTAGAGAGTGGCACTTGCAACATCAAGGTCATAGGTTCAATTCCCAGGGGAAACAAGAACTGATTAGAATGTTAATTTGTATCTTGAATGCAACGTAAGTCGCTTTGGATAAAAGCGTCTGCCAAACGCATAAATGTAAATTAACAAACGGTTTAATTTTTTATATATGCGCAAACAATGCTTCGATCACTTGTTTCTGTTTCTTCTTCACCTGTGTTTTGATCGGGAGATTCTATTCTCTTTTAGATGATGTAGTGCCACCTACCATATAACAGTGAAAACACGGATTGTGTCAATGGTGGGAAAAGACTTAATGGCACATTCTGTAATACTGTCTAATGACTGTCCCTGGAGCTCCCCCAACGCTGGACAATTTCTGTCCTGTGTGCTTACTATTCATCCTAAATAGTATGTGAGATTACATAACTACAAACACGGATAAAAAGTGTTTAAAAACACATGTGCGACCAATGGTTAAATAGAGAGGTTTATATAAAGGGAGCTGATGACCCGAATCTGATGTTTTATTAAAGAGACTTCAAGGTGGCTCCAGGAATGTGGTTGGGAACCGCAGCAATGACAGACCATCTTACGCCTACTTTAAGTGGCATGTGGTAAAAAGGGAGTTTTAAAAAAAATAGAGTTGAAGGTTCATTGAATGCTGCAATGGGTGAACTTTCCAATAGCATGTTTGAAACATGATTGGTAAATGGATAAAGAAAGGTATCTGTCAAAAAAAAGAAGGAAATCAATTGGCAAAGGTATTTAAAATTATTTTAATAATTATTTATTTTATTAAATTGTTTTATTTAACTGCAATTTAACATGCAAATCAAATATTTTAAATAGATATTTTAAGGGTATTTAACGATTTTAAATGATTAAACTATTTGTTTTTTATTACAGTGGTACCTCGAGATACGAAATTAATCCGTTCCGAGGCGGCCTTCGTATAATGAGTTTTTCATATCTTGGAACACATTTTACATGTAAAATGGCTAATCCGTTCCAAGCCCTCCAAAAACACCCCATTCAATTTCATAATAAAGCTAAATTGACCTATAAACAATGAAATAACGTAAAATGTCGAAGCTTACCTTTCGAGTGAGGCTATCTCCGAAAGTGGCGGCAGAGGAGGAGGAGGACAAACGGCAGATACAACGGCACGTACACTTAACTTTACGAAAACACATAAAAAAATTTAAAGTTTCGGGTGCGGAGTGGCTGAGCTAAAGCACGCCAGCACGTACGTATAGAAGATGCATGATGGGAGGGATGCTGTCCAATTAGAGAGAAGGATCTCATGGCTTGGCTAGCATCAGGAACCAATGGGAGAGCAGGAGGATGGTGGCGAGTCTACTATAACTAAGATGGCGGCGTGCGGCGCGAGTTTCCAAATTGTTATGGTGCGAATCTCGCCCCAAAAGATGCCCACTGTAAGCATCACGGTTACTACTGCCTCAGTCTTTTTTGTGGCATGCATTACTTTTGCAAAAAAAAAAAAAAATCACTGTTATAAAGTACAGTAGTACCTCAAGATACGAAAGGCTCAACTTACGAAAAATCCAAGTTACGAAAGCAAAGACAATTTTTTTCGTATGTAGAGCAGTAAAAAAAATTTGTCTTTGCTTTTATAACAGTGATTTTTGTATTATTATATTTGTATTATTAAATTAATAATTTATTCCTACATTTTATTTTTAAATGGCACAACCGCAAACATTTTAACTGGTCCTTGATAGATAACTAAAACAAATACTAAACTAATGTTTTCTCTTTTCCAGACCATCCTGGAAAACATGCACCTTCGCTGTAAGTGCCATGGACTGTCAGGCAGCTGCGAAGTGAAGACCTGCTGGTGGGCGCAGCCTGACTTCAGGCTGTTGGGGGACTACCTGAAAGATAAGTACGACAGTGCCTCCGAGATGGTAGTGGAGAAACACCGGGAGTCCAGAGGCTGGGTGGAAACACTACGAGCCAAATACGCCTTCTTTAAACACCCTACTGAGCGAGACCTGGTGTACTACGAGGGATCTCCTAACTTCTGCGAGCCAAACCCAGAGACGGGATCGTTCGGTACTCGTGACCGCGTCTGCAATGTGTCGTCGCACGGCATTGAGGGCTGCGACTTGCTGTGCTGCGGCCGTGGCCATAACACACGGACAGAAAAGCGCAAGGAGAAATGCCACTGCATCTTCCACTGGTGCTGCTACGTCAGCTGCCAGGAGTGCGTGAGGGTCTATGACGTGCACACGTGTAAATAAGTGCAGCAGGTGGAGGAAGAAAGGGACTATTAAAGGATGGAAAGCAAGAAGAGAGGGAGAGACTGAGAACACACATGATAGTGGCACTTCTGTGGTAGAACTCTTTACTAATGTGCCCTTTTTGATCTACACGCCCCAAAAGATGCCCACCGTAAGCATCACGGTTACTACTGCCATTCCTCTCACTCTTTTTTGTGGCATGCATTACTTCTGCAAAAGAACAAAATGCCTTGTTATCATTCAGTCTTTTTTATCTGTAACACCATCTCTCTGATCATCTCGCCCTACTGCCCAGGGCCCGAAACGGGATATGTTCACCTACAACCAATGACACTAGGCACACATTAAAGAACAAAAGGAGGGGAGGGAGGACGACGAGAAACTCTCGGTTAACTACTGAACGCTGGGTCTCGAAATATACCCTGCTATACTACTGAATCCAATGCAATGCCCATGTTTTCCCTCATTGTCTCTGAGGTTTCCTTATCCAAGGACATATTATTACACTACAACCACATTCCCTATAATTATCTATGTTCAAAACATGAAACATATTGCTGTTTGCAACATAAAAAAACTCCTGTTAATTTGCTTTATACAGCAGTTGGGATGCAATCGATAAATTAGCGTAGAATGCTGTGGGCGGTGCAAATAGAAAAAGACATTGTGGGTACCTTTAAAATTTCAGCAGGATTTTTTGCAGAGCATGTTCTGTACATGCAAAGCCATCGGTAACTCTTCTGGATGAGTGCATGACAGCAGAATGCGACGACACACTGGGCTCACGTGCACCCGACCAGTAATATTTGCACTTACAAAACTACTAATGAGTATACTAATTCTAGAGATTATGACTTTTATTTTTAACATATTCTTTTTGATAAAGCTCCTCTTATATGACTGTGAAGGCACCGTTTCAACACTTCCCTGATGAGAAGTTTGCGTAGAGGAAGGAGAACAAGTGACTAGGAGGAGGATAGTTAAGGAAAGAAATGGGAGGAAAGTGGCAATCAGATCTCATGAGATTTTACAATGTGGTGATTTCGTATGAATCAGTGATTTATATATGAAAGCTTACTTTTGGAAATGCTTGCATTTTACTTTTTGGAAATGCAAGTAGATCCTATGAAAATGTAAGATGATTGTACAACTTCATACGAAGGAGCCACCAATTCGGCAAAACGTAAATCAGCTGTGAATCGCCATGAGAGTGTGTTGGAAGTGGAGGACCGCTGTGAGTTTGAGTGTGATAAATGGAGGAAAGTCAGGTGGAGGTTTCCATACGACATGTTCTGACAGTCCTATATGCATCCCGTTAATTAAGTTTAACTACGCAATGCTACTTCACATCCACCCCGATCCTTGAGGAGCCCTCTCACCGGTCACATCCAGACTCCCTTTTCCATTTCTCCTTCCGCTATATCCAAAGTTTTGTACAAAGCCTTTAAAAGTTCATAATTCCCTTTTATTTTATAATCTGAAAATGTTATGTTTTTATAAATATTATTTATTACACAATGTATATATCTGTATGGCTGAACTAAGATTATATATTTGAAGAACAAAACTGTCTCATGATTTTGCTTTTTAATATAAGATTGACTCTTGCTCTATTGATATCTTGTGCTATTTGTTGCCTCTTTTTTTAATATGCAATGCGGATAACAACACTTTTAACAACTTATTTTCTTCATAGTGGCATAAAAATAAAATGCTGTGCAACACTGGCACGCAGCTAAATAAAGGGCTCGATCTACCTGATCACAATCATCTGACCCCCATGTCTGCATCTACTCTGTCATTCCAGCGCTGACATCATCCCCTAGGGTTTGCAGGTGGACATCTGGTGTCTCAACTAAAGTAGCACAACAAAATGACAGAGTAAAGCATGACACAATGCACTACACAAATACTGACTGAAATAAAACATTTTATCTGTACATGCAATTTGAGAGTCACACTGTGATTAACTATCACATTGCAAGATGAATTTACTTAATTGGAATGGTACGAAACTTGTTAAAAGTTTTGGCAGTTGCTATATGAAGAAAAACTAAAAATCATGGACCAGTGTAAATTGTCCTGACAAAAAGTCACACTAGTATTGTTTGCAGTCAAAAATGACTTTATTGGAAACATGGAAAGCAAATTTCATGTGGTGGAAACGCTTGGTGCTGCACCCAAACAAAGTCTTACTCAAAGCTCAAATTTAGAACATAACATGTTTAGATTTATGGCTTTGATTTTCTCCCAGTTTTAGAGTAAACCATGTTTTAGAATGTATACATTCCATATAAAATTTTGAAGAATTGAGACCAAACTTATGTCTGTGCTCTAACACATTAAAAAAGTATTACCATTTAAATTGAATGCTCAAAAAGCGATTAACAGGTTAAAAAAAGGATCATAACATCATTTAATACAATAAAATCCCCTAAAATACGAAATATTACATTATTGAACTAAAGCAGTACCGTAATTTCATTTAAATTATTTTTTTTTTATACATATAGATAATATAAATTTGTTATATATATATATATACACACACACACACACAAATTCTGTAATTTTTGCCAACCAGCAGAACCAGAGAGTTAAAATCAGTTATGTCAAACACTAACTATGAGATGGAAGGAATCGTGATCCTTTTCTTCCATAGAATCATTTCAAATATCAGGGGGAGAGACAAACTAAAAATGAACAATAACAGCAGTCCTTTATTGAAATTTTAAAACCATATTTTAATTAGGGAATCATTGAAAATAATAAACATCATTTATATTTATACGTTCTAGGAAAAACATGTTGCATTACGTCGTTCCTTAAAGGGACATGCCATGAAAACATAATATAGCATGTTATAATCTCAATTTTTGCCAATAAGGATATTTATTCCAAGATCCAAAGTTTACACAAAAGTCAAATTCTGCATTTAAATTTAAAGACACTTTGGTGTGGTTCCATTACTATTACTTTCACAGCTCAACAGTAAAAGTCATAATGGGGTCATAATGCTCTTCTTAATTGTTCTGAGAGAGAGAGAAAGAAAGAAAGAAAGAAAGAAAGAAAGAAAGAAAGAAAGAAAGAAAGAAAGAAAGCATGTCTGTAAGCATAAGATGAGGAGAATTCAAGGCCAATGTGAACCATCTCTGCATTGTTGGCAGACGGGGGAGGTAGGTCACAGTTTTCCATCCTGTACACAATTCTTAAAGCCACTATGTTACCCATTAGCCTGAGACGAGGGGTATTTCATCTCTGACACTACAACCTTTCCTATGTTCCTGACATGGAAAGTCCCGAGCGACTTAAGAAGGACGGAGGGTTCCCTTTCTTAAAAAAACGAATTCTCTTCTTTAGCAAAAATCAGACTATCACAATATACTGGCATGGAAAAGGCACAGGAGTGAGAATTTCAATAGTGCTATTGGCAGGCACAAGTCCATCCATGACAAAGGGAAGAGTAAGCCAAGGATTCGGTCAGAGAATTTCAGCAGAGCTACATTTACCGTACACATTCGAGTATGGACAATTTTAGAAGTAAGGCATCATTGAAAGGAATGGTTCACGTCAGTAAATACACATCATAAATGATACATTTTAAGTATGTATATATATACACACACACACACACACACAAACATAGAAACCCTATGGGTCTTCATACACATGTATTATTTCAAAATTCCTGTACAAATATGAGACCTTATGTACTTGTGCTGAAGAATCGAGGAGCTAGTGTTGAACAGGGGGGGAATGACATGTAGTGCACTATACTTGAGAAAAGTGAGGGATAGAGAGTCATGCTGTTGGCACATCTGCTCTCTCTCAATCTCTCAAGTGCACCCAGTGTTTTCCGGACTCCTTTAACTGTTTCTAAAAAAAATATGGAACAAAAACACAAACAGGAAACCTTATAAAACAGTGCACATATATTATTAATGGATAAAAGCTAAAACAAAGACAACATGAAATAAAAACACTGTCTAATATCTAAACTGACTGTTTACCCAGTTTTCTTAATAAACATACATCCCTGGTTTCATTGCATTTCATTTTATTACCTAAAGAAAAAAAATTGCAATGATAATAAAAAGTTTTGGGTCAGGAAGATTTTAAGAAGAGTCTCTTATGGTTATTAATCAGAAATGCAGTAATACTCTATTTTAATTTAAAATAACTTTTCTATTTAATTATATTCTAAAATGTGAAGCTGAATTTTCAGTCTTCAGTGGCACATGATCCTTCAGAAATCATTCTAATATGACTTTATATGATCAATCTGATATTTACGATTCAAGAATAGTTTATTACGTTGAAAACAGTTTTGCTGCTTAATATTTTTGTGTAAATGTATACTTTAATGACTTAGTAAACGATTTTGTAACAAATGTTTTATTGGTCACTTTTTAGCAATTTAATGCATCTTTGCTGAATTTCTTTTTCAAAAACGAAAATTTTACTGACCCCAAAAAAAGAAGGGGAAAAAAAAAGAAAAGTCCTCTACCTTAAAAACTTTTTTTGCATAAAAGAAAACTATAGGGTAAAACCCAAAAATCAGGTTGCCCTAAATGCTGAATATTCAGTTTCACTTAATATTTCAGATATTACATCAGTAAAATGCATGTGGTTTTTGATGATATCTTTAAATCTTTCACTATTTAATCATTTCTAAACTGAAATATTGATAGACAAAAGTGAAGCTTGGTGTGTCAGTCCTACCAAAATAGCCTTGATTTGTCTTCTGCACCTCGAGACTATATGGCCTCAAGTATAGCAGAACCAAGCCTAGAGAACAACGTGAACAACATGTTAATGAAAAACAAAAACAACAGTATGATAAAGGAGGAAAAATCCATCTGAAGCCAACTGAGAAATGGACTTACGCTCCTTCTTCTTTCAGTAGTGCCAAGAACTTCCTAACTCTGTATTCCAGAGGCATCTAAAAAATAATAAAACCCATAGAGTTGGTGAAAAATGGAGAATAAAAGTGAAATCACAACTGAAAAAGATTTGTTTTTTGGTTACAACGCAGTATGTTCCTTGCAAGCTCCCTTTTCTGGAAAGTTGGGAGATGTTGAAAAGACAAAAACCTTGACAGCTATGTAAAGCCTGGAGGGTTCGGAGGGGCCCTGAGTTTGTCTGTGAGGAGTTGTGAGAGGCGGCTGTAAATGGCCGTCGGGAAAGGGAAGTGACAAGACTAGCGATAAATCCAACAGGCTGGCGTACCTGTTCACCCGGGAAAGGAAGACAACCCAGTGCTGATCCACACATTAAATTCCTTACACTCTAGTTAAATGTCTACAGGAGACAGCAAACAAACTTAAATCAAAGAGCTGCATTCTCTGACATTTTTAATCTTAGTCGTGAACTTAATTTTAATTAACTTTTCTATATAGACTAGAATGTGATTTAAGGACAGAGGAAAGCTCTGAGGAGGGAGAAGGCACCAAGGAGGAAAATTAATGAAGGTGTATGCAATAACTTAGCATTTCAATTGCCTGGGGCTGTTGAAGAAGTGGAAATTACTGAAAGAATAGAGGGAATGAGAGGAAAATGCAGCATGGCTGTTTGCAGCATGTCCCAGCAGACTCGGTCTCATTCCTCTCTGAGGGGAAGCACTCATGCTGCCATATTACTGCATACCACACCAATTACACAGCATCCAGCACAAACACCACTGCAATTCCAATTACGCCACCACAAAAACAAGACAACACTAACAAACATGACTGTAATTCTCGTTAAACAAGACTAGAACTAATGGTCTAAAATGTAACTAAAAATGAACTCAATTATTTTCTAAAAATACAGATTTTCCAATAGAGCACAACAGTGACTGGGCAGTTTTTTAGTGGCCTTGGTTCCAGAAACATTTCTCCCATTATTTTCTCCACAGGGATTTCAAAAATGTCTTCAATAAAGAGTTCTAACCAACCTGGTTTGAGATGAATCACAACATCATAAAACACTGAAGTTAAAAAGTATATATAGTGAAATATTAAAGTAGAAAACAGTTATAAATTGAAATTTCATTTATTCCTGTGACGGTAAAGGTGACTGACTGAAGGTTGTGCTGCATATTGCATGGAAATTGAGATTCATTATTTCAGGATAATTTGAAGAACATTTCAAATAAATGACTTTGAACTCTATTGTAACATTATAAATGTTCTACGGTCACTTTTTTGGCAATTTAAAGGATCCTGCTGAATCTTACTGACCAAAGGTTTTTTGTTAGTCACTAAGTCACTAGTTTAAAAAAAAAAAATTGTTTTTATAATATATATATATATATATATTATGAAAACAATTTTTTATATATATATATATATATATATATATAAATAGTAATACCTCTAGATACGAGCACAATCTGTTCCAGGGTAGAGCTTGTAACTCGAATTGCTCGTATCTAGAATCATGTTTTCCCATAAGAAATAATAGAAAACAAATTAATCCGTTCCAGATCCGTAACAATGGAAAAAAATATGTTTCTATTGGTATACACACACACACGATTATAGTATGTGTATACAGTGTGATACATGGGTGATATCAAATAAAATGTGTTTTTAATTATAAATTTAGTAACGGCAGGTGCGGAGGAGGGAGGGGGCTGGTACTTACACAACAAAACAAATTAACATAACTTAGCTTCCTTTTTTTTTTTACTTTATTTTATATTATTGTTTTTATTTTATTTTTACTTTCTTTTATATTATTGTTCTTATTTTTTTGATTTGTAATCTTTGCTTTTGATCACTTTTCGTTACATTTTCCGTTTAGTAAAAACTGTAATTTTTTCTTAAATAGCAGGAACTAAGCATTACTGAACTTAGCTTACTTTTTTTTTTACTTTTCTATTTTATATTATTGTTTTGATTTTTTTCGATTTGTAATCTTTGCTTTTGGTCACTTTTTGTTACTTTTTTCGATAAGTAAAAACTGTAATTTTTTCTTGAATAGCAGGAACTAAGCATTACTGAACTTAGCTTACATATTTTTTTTCTTACTTTTCTATTTTATATTGTTGTTTTGATTTTTTTCGATTTGTATTCTTTACTTTTGATCATTTTTCTTATCTTTTTCCGCCTGACTACCCTCACTTTCACTTGAGGCAGACCTTTTAACGAAATATCCATCGATGGACATCTGCTTCTCCTTTATCCACAACAACAGAAGCCTCTCCATCTCATCATTTATATTCGAACAACTTCAATATAATCGTCACGCCCTTGGAAGGATTTACATTCTTGATAACATCCTTCTGCTTTAGGATGATGCATATCTTGGATGTACTGCGATCAGAAGTGCGTGCTAGATGACTGAAGCGGGCACCACGCTCATATTTATCCACAATTTCATGCTTCATTTCCATGGTCATCATGCGTTTCCTCTTCTCGCTGCCATCCTTACTACCCACTTACTTAGAACTTTCCCATTTTTGCTCTTACGAAGAATAATGCACAACATAGAGAGAAAATCAGCTACTCGCGGGCAACACGTAAAAGTCAGTGAACACATGAAGTGAAAGTGAGTCAGCATCGTGTCTCGAATATTTACTAAAAAATAAAAAATCTGCCTGAAGGCTTGCTCATATCTTGGAATACTCGTATGTAGGGAAACTCGTATCTCGAGGTATTACTGCACATATATATATATATATATACACACACACACAAATATATAAAGCATGTATTTTGAATTGTAGTTCTTCACTGTGAACTTTTTAAACTTTTTTTTTTAAATATATTTTTGTTTCTTATATTGCTTTATTAGTATTGATTTTTAATAGAATACCATTAAGCAGCAAACATTATTGCACAATGTTTGAGAACAGTCTGTTTTGGCAGGGAAAGTGAAACGCTTCAATCAACTCCAGAAGCAGGCCACATACTCCAAATTACATGCAGATGAGGAATATGGAGTTCTGTTTACTTGCGTGTGTCAAAAAAGAAGGCACATCTGGAGGGGCTTGTTTTCATTATGATGCCATAAAGTAATTGAATTTGACAGTGACTCAAACCGCAGATGCTTTCACAGAAAAAGCAGTGACTCAGGGAGTCGTCTAGACAACCCACAGGGTGAAAAGGTCTTTCTGCGTCTCACCTGCAGTGACATCTCAATAAGCATCTGCAGCTTCTTGATGCCCAGCCACATCACCTGTCCTTTCACCGCTTTTCCAATAGCTGCTCGCTCGTCTTCCTGAAAGCCCCCAAGAAGCTAAAAGAAAAAAAGTCAGTTATGGATCCAGAGTCAGTCAATAAAACACTACGGTGATATTCTAATGCACATTGTAGAACACAAGAAGAAGCAGTATTGCTGTTGGCCAAACAATAAAAGTCAATGGGGTCCTGAACAACACTGAACCTCCACTGACTTTCACTGTCTTGACAAAAAAAAGAAGTAGAAATAAACCCAAAAAACAGCAGCATTTTTCACAATATATTCATTTGTTTTTCACAGAAGAAAGGAAGTCATACAGATTTTGAACAACATGAGAGGAAGTAAATCATGACAGCACTTTTGGGTGAACTATCCCTTTAAGATGATCTGCTTTAAGGTAAATGTTATTGAGCCCGCAGAAAATTTGTTTTCATCAAGAACTTTTTTTTTGCCCCTCAAACTTTTATAGTGGCCATAAAACCTATTTTGAAAAGCCTTAACAAAAAAATAAGAAACATGTGAACTATCAATCAGACAACAGAAGGCATGAAGAAGATTGTGTAGAGCTGTTTTTTCAGCAACATTTTGATCGTGTTGATAATTTAGGGACCTTATCAATTCACATATCGAACATGATAAAGTTATATTGTACTTTTGGTCCATTGTAGCTCTCTTATCTCTTGAATTCACCTCTAAGGCCTCCGTGAGATGTTCTCCTCTAGATATATTAGGGATGTGGATTGTAGTGCTGAAAGAGTCCAACATGCCCATCTCCTGCAGAACATCTTTCCTGCTAGTTGTGCCAAGAATCAGCAGCTTCCGACCCTGCGGTATAAACACAAGCAATAAGTGTTATGGAACTTTTTAAAACACTGAAGGTCAGAATTTTTCACTGCCGAACTTTTGCGACGTGCCAGAACAGCTATGCTTTGGTGCCTATGTACATGGAGTAAAGAGGTGGGCCATTCCCAGAGGCCCCAGCGAGCAGAGGGGATTATGGGGCGCACCCCTGTGGTGCCCAGTATATGCTAGTGCATGCAGATGAGGTGCCACACAGGCAGCGGGCCTGCCAGGTCCCGGGTCTCTCACAAACCCTTTCTCACCCAAGACTCGACTCCCTGCTGAGTGCTGCTCTATGCAGTCCTGATCTGGAGGAAAAGACCCTCAGCTATTCAAAACACCTTACAAACGCAGCACAACACCTATTCCTGCCTGACATACACACTCAGTGCCACCAGGCAGGCCAACACAACAGAAGCTAGTTAGGGGAGGCCCACTATAAAAATGTTTAAAAAAACACTGCTGCAGCGATTTTTTTGTGTGAGTGCATATTTCAAAACGGAACTAAATTATGAAAAAAAACTATTCAGAGTTTCTGGTTCAAGCAAAAACAACACACAAAAAAAGAAAAAGAAAATAACAGGTGTGACTGCTGAGATAAGTCACAGGACACCTCTCTCAGATAGTGTACACCTTAGTTTATACTATATACACTATGGTTCAGATGTTTGGGGTTCTTAGGTTTATTTAATGTTTTAGACTGAAGTCTCTTATGCTCAACAAGGCTGCATTTATTTGATAAAAAAATCCAGTAAAAACAGTAATATGAAATATGATTTCAACTTAAAATAACTGTTTTCCATTTTAAAATCAAATTTGTTCTTGTGACGGCAAAGCTGAATTTTCAACAGTCATTACTCCAGTCGTCAATGTCATATGATCCTTTAATTAAATTATTCTAATATGATGATTGAAAAAGGTTGTACCGTATTCTTAAATTTTTTTGTGGATAAGATGACAGGTTTTTGTTTTGTTTTGTTTTTTAAGATTTTCTGATACATGTAAAGTTAAACAGAACAGCATTTATTTGAAAAAAGAAAATCTAACATTATAAAATATATTTACTGCCACCTTTAATTACCCTTGCTGAATAAAAGTACTTTCCTTTCAAAAACTAATTTTATTTTATCTTACAAATCCCAAAATTTCAGTACATATCTATTATACTTTACATGCTGTTTTGCATTTATTATATATGAAACTAACTAGCCTGATGCTTTTAGCTAATGAACCTGAAATATTTTACTACTGTTAACAAGCTAAAATGATGAGTTAAACACATAGAACTCATATAATTAGTGAAATAAGACAATAGAAACACTTTACTACACGGTAAGTTAATTAATTGTTGAGTTGACTACAGAGTTAATAATTTGATTTTGGTAACTATCAATAATTTGTTTTATGCAGGACTGCTTGGAATCCTTCACGGACCACATTCAGAGAACAACCGGTTTAGGATTACACTTGGGTAAGAGGTTTTAAAAGCCCCTAACATTATGGGTGAAATAAATTTTAGAAGACTAAAATAACTTGTGTCTATGAATAAAAGACCAATGTAGTAAGTGGCTCCACAGCAATCAGAGGGGCTCTATTCTTGTGAAAAGGAGGTGCTGACCCCTATCTGTAGCTGTCGGTATTACAGGCTATTGAGAAGGGACAACATTCTCACCCGAGGAGGAGGTTTCTTCAATAATACCAGCAGAGCCTGCAGCACCAGGTTAGAGAACCGTGGTCCGATGGGAACAAAATCTGCAGAGTGAATAAAGATAGCGTTGAGTAGAGTGTGAATTAGATTACACATTGGGATAATTTCATCTAACCAAACAAAACGAGATAAGGCCCCTGCAAATCCCTATTAAAAAAACAAATAAAGGGGGACGCATCTTGATTCTTTTGAACTTCTTGTCAATTTTGACAGGAAGTCCATCATCCTCAGTGTGACTCACCCAGCAGTCGTTCTATATCATCCACCACCACACAGCTCAGCTGGGACTTGTAGGCGTCCTCAAATATCTAGAGATGAAAACCATAAACCCACTATTAAAAACCAACTGCTTTCCACATGCATAGATCTTTTAATGTCATAACCTAGAGCAATGAGGTTGTTACCTTCTTGATGGCCTGACATTTGGCGATCTCTGAAAAGCCGATCATTTTGTCTGGAGAGCAGATCTTGATGAAGGGGAATTGGGAGTCCTCTGCGATCTTGGCTGCCAATGCGGTCTTACCACTGTGAGGAGGCCCTGCGGGAGCGGAGAGCATTCACACTCAGTCATATCAGATTGCAGCATTATGGTGCATGTTTGCTGGAGTGAACCAGAGAACAAGAGCAAGGAAGAATGCTATTATCACAGCGTTTTTTGAACGTGTGTGCAGTGTATGTGTGCAACTGCAACTTGTGTCAAGGATATATGAGAAGTGATTTATAATTGAAGGTCATCTGCAGTCAGACACCCTGTTGAACAGGTAGCTACACTAAAAGCTAGTAATAAAAAATAGCTAATTAGATTATGGGTTAGCTATGGGGTTCATTTTAAATACACCTATTAGATGATGTTGAAACTAAAATGGTTTTAATTCTGCCATCATCTACACACCTTCTCTTAGGGCTAAGCGATTAAACAAAATTAAAGCAAAATTGCGATATGGATGTGTGATTGTTAAATCACAAAGATCGTGATTTAATTGAATATATGCGCAGAATGTTTCAGAGCAGTGTGTTCATTCACATGTTCACAGAACATGCTGCTTCACACGAGTTTGGGTTGCTATAATGTGCATTTAAGAACACAATGTAGAGCTTTCATCTCAACAGATTTGTAATGAGAAGTGTTTAACATTAAAATTAAGAAATTAATACATATATACAAGTATCGTCATTTTACATGTGTTCATATTTGTTTATTTCACAGTGAAGTCTGTGAAAAATAAAAGTTAAATAAACTTTTTATTTATTTAATAATAATCAAATAATCATTAAGATTATTTTATAATTACATTATGACACATTTTTGGACAAATTAAATAGCCCTAATAAAAGCAAAGCAAGCCCAGAGCTTGCAATACTTTTTTTTTTTTTTTTTTTACAAATTTTATCCTCAAATCATGCAGCCCTACTATCTCCCAAAAACCCAAAAGCATGTTTTTAATTTATAAATATGAATATATAGAATACATAAATTCTGACTGAATATTCGATTTAAATATAAGATTTTTATTAAAAATAATACTGTGTACAGCTGCAAGAAAAAAAAGTCCCACCAGCATTTGTACAACTGAATTAAGCATTTCTATGCTTATTTTAAGGGAGCAAGTATGGCCTTCGTTACTCACAACAACAAAAAAATGAAATGCAACATTCTGTCAACCTACTAAATGAAATGAGTCAGGATAGGAAAGTCCCTATTATAATTAGTTGACCCCTAACATTGCATTAGTGTATGTATATGCATGTGAGGTTTGTGTGTAAGACTTGCCCTCTAAGAGCACAGTTACTAGCGGTGTGCGTTCACTGTTCTTGGTCTGTTGCACCAGAAGCTCTCCATCTCCCAGTATGTCAGTCACAGCATTGCTCCATTTCACAATACCATTCATGACATAACTGGCGTAATCCTCCTGATTAGTGCCAAATGCCTTTACAGAAAAGAAAAAAAAAACAGAGATAAATGCATTAAATATAAAAGCAATAATAAATGCCTTTTTTCACTGCTAAAATGATCTGATACTGTATAAATAACATTTAAGATTCAGTCACAGGTGGTCCATTTACACAGTGCAAAAGGCACAGAATAATTCATTTAACACCACTTTACACTTCCCAGACTTCATGCCGATAGTAGAGTTTGGCAACACAACATGTAATCAGGGGATTTTGAGTCAGAATATAATTACACAAATGAATACACAATAATGGAGTGTACTTACAGGCTTGATGTCATTATTCAGAGAAGCCAAAAAGTCAGTCCTGGTGACCTGCAGAGTCTGAGCCTTTTCTAAGTCCACCTCTACCTGAGCAGTGGCCTACAAGAACAAAAACAAACAGACTGATCCACAAATTCATCCACTTAATCAAAACGAAAGGTCTAGAAGCAAGAGAAAGAGAGACCTATTACACCTGTGTAAGCTTCATCAAATATGGGAGAATTATGTGTCAACACCATCAAATAACGGGAGTGTGTGAGCTCTGCTGCTAATACACACACACACATACATACACACACACACTTTGTCTGATATTCAAGATATCAAGATATTCATAGACTTCTGAACAGCTTCAAAAATTGTAATCTTGTTCAAGAAGCCTCTTCACTCAGATATACGTCACAATAGTGAAGAAAAGTCAACTGAAACTTCCATTTCATACCGACTTGAATTTAAATAGTCCATAATTAGTTATGATTGACGATGAGATCAGACCTTGATGTGACGGTTCATGGCAGTCGACTGGGCAGCCCGAACAAGCCCTTCCAGCTCTGCTCCACTGTAGTTCTTGGTCTCGAAAGCCAGCTCTTTTATGTCAACATCTTTGGCCAGCGTGTTTGACTGCCTCATCTTTGCTGTGTGTATATGCAGGATCTGAACACGGCCCGTCTCGTCAGGCAGGCCTGGAGAAGGACTACAAGTCAACTAGTTGTTCAGGCAACCTTGAATATGTGATTTGCGATGGCTATAGTAGTTCTCACCAATCTCCATTTTGACCTCCAGTCTTCCCGGCCTCAAGAGGGCTTCGTCAATTAGGTCAGGTCTGTTGGTCATCCCTTAAAATAAAGTCAAATCAAAAAACACATATTACATATGTAACAAAAAAATTCTGCATTGTCATTCTTTACGTTGGTCAATCTTTAAGTTCTCACCAATAACCAAGAGGTTGTTGAGCTGCTCTACACCGTCGATCTTGGATAGTAGCTGGTTGACTACAGTGTCATGGACCCCAGTGCTGCCCGCCATGCTGCCACGTTGTTTACAGATGGCATCAATTTCATCAAATATGATAATGTGCAGGCCGCTGTTGGCCCCCAACTTAAAAAGCAAAAAAAAAAAAAACATAATATAATATAGATTTTTGTTTTAATGTGGTTTTAAAATCTCCCGTGTCTTGAGCTCTCTGCTTAAATGCCAGGCTGGTGAATGGCCTGTGACTGAATAAACTGTATAAAATGGTCTACAATTAAGACTTATCTCCTTCATCTCAGTGGCTGTCAGAGGCTAGGCCGTAACATTTAGCCCAGATGGGAGGCCTGTATGAATGTGCGTGGCCTCCCGTGAGTCGGGGTGAGGGGTTAGAGATAGCCGAATGCTCTCATTAAGAGGCGAGGAGTGAGCTCTTCAATGTCATGTAGTCACACAGTCCACCAGCACAACATCACACTCAACAACGGCCAGAACCAGCAGTTCTCTGCCAACAATTTATGACACATCACCCTTGGAAAAAAAGCAAACTATGATAATGTTTCTAAGCAAATACAAGGCCATTTACAGTAATTCAGTAAGCATATTTCAGCAATTTGGAGTTATTTGTAGAGCTGCTGGAGGGCCCAAAACTGGGAACAGCATCCTTTGAGCAAACCCAAGTTCGCCTGCCATGATTTTTTTTGACTGTTGACAGAGCACCCTTTCTTTAAAGTGTCAAATATCAGTGGGTTCCATCACACAGCCAGATGAATGTAAGGTTTTGCAAAACGTCTGTATGGTCTAAGTGAACAGTGATTTGTGAAGTACTTAAAAGAACAAAGGATTCTCCTAAGCGTGTAATGTTTAATAATTTGCATGAAATGCCATTTTGTCTCAGTCTTTTTTCTTTGTTTCTTACTCTCTTCTGTTCGTCCTCGGCATCAGCAAACAGCTTTCTGATGTTGGCCTCTGACTCGCCCACATATTTGTTCAGAATCTCTGGCCCGTTGACCACCTTTGGCTCTCTAGCATTCAGCATCTTTCCAATCTGCCGTGCCATCAGGGTTTTACCACAGCCGGGCGGCCCAAATAACAAGATCCCCTTCACGTGTTTGCAGCCTGCGGACAGAGAAAGGGGTTGTGGGGTGTAAAGTCAAAAATGGAGGGTATAAAACATCACAATTGTATAAGCAAAAATGGCATACTGTATAAGAGGGTAGAATAAAAATGTAGTTTCTTATGGTTTTAACAATTTTTTTTCTATACACCTTAAATAACATCTTAATTATTAATTAATTTGATATACTTTCCAAGGTAAATAAATACCATTAATCATTTCTTTAAAAAAATAAATTTGCATATCAGTTTTTACAAAGTTGCACTACATGACTTTGTTATAAATATGTAAAATATTTTTATAAATACGTAAAGCTTTATTGACAGTCATGAAGGTCTGCATAGATCCTCTATATACTACAATTTTCAGTTTTTTATATGCATGTTGGTTGGGTCACATGACTGATATTGCAGAAATAAGTTACAGTAGTACAACTCAAAAAGTTGAGTAGGTAGTTATAAATATAATATAAAAATTATCTACTAAAAACATTTTGAATTGTATTACTTTAACTTATTTCTATTAAAGTTATTGTAGTTATTTAAAATCGTTATAACATAAATAACACACATACATAACCATTTTAAATAAGCGTAGATTATTCCTGTGATTTTCTCCAGTCTTCAGTGTTGAATGATCCTTCAGAAATCATTTTTATCAAGAAACATTTTTGATTATCAACTATATTGATCGTTGTGTTGCTCAATATTTTTGCGCAAACCATATTTTTCAGGATTCTTTGATAAAATTAAATGTCAACAGTACAGCATTTATTTATTTATATATATATATATATATATATCATAAATGTCTTTACTGTCATCAATTAAATGCATCCTTGCAGAATGCAAATCTTTCACCACTTCCCAAACGTACTCTACTGGATTGATATTTGGTGACTTTGGAAACCATTTTAATAAACTGAACTCATTGTTATGATCAGTCAACTAGTATGAAATGATTTGAGCTTTGTGAGATATGCTGGAAGTGGTCACAAGACTGTGATCATAAAAGGTGTATATGATCACCAACAATACTCAAGTAGGATATGGTGTTTAAAAGATATGGTAGGATCTGGTGCTCAATTGGTACTAAGGGGCACACCGTGAACCAAGAATATACCCCCGACACCATTACACCAGCCTAAACCATTGATACTTGGCAGGATGCTTTCATGTTGTTTACGCCAAATTCTGACCCTACCATCTGAATGCAGCAGAAATCGAAAATTTAGACCAGGCAACATCCAATCATCTCCAATCTTCTATTCACCAAATTTGGTGAGGCTAAGCGAATTGTACCCTCGGCTTCAAGGTTCGAGGTGTTGTGCATTCAGAGATGCTCTTCTGTGAACCTCTGTTGTAACGAGTGGTTATTTAAGTTACTGTTGCCTTTCTATCAGCTCAAACTAGTCTATATTATATGGTTATAAGATGATGCCATAATGCACACACAAGAAGTATGGCCAAGTGTCTAAAACAATGGTTTTCAGAGTGGCACAAGGATCTTTTTGATGAGCAATGGCATTTCTGAGACAAGAGCCCTGTTTTTGGTTCACAACATCTGCTGGCTGCCATTTGAAAAGAGTGGGAAGGCTGAAGATAACGCGCAGGCCTGATACGGGAATCAGTATGACCATTTACACTTGTTGAAAGACTCAGGTTGAGGGGGGCAGATGTCCAGACTTTTCACAGAAGAGAAGAACAAGGCCATGGCTGGGCAGACTGAAATGACCTTTAGGTGCTGGGAGTTTTGGGAGAAACTGGGCGTACTGGTGTAAACTCCCACCCAAGCGCTATAAGACAATAACATACTCAGACACACATACCCGCACCTTCCTTCAGCACCTGGGCTCCAAAACGAAGACCAATTAGGTGCTCACCTTTGCGCTATCAAGACCAGCCATCTCATTAGAGCAGCCAGCTGCCCGAGCCAGAGGCCAACTCCTGCACCCATCACACCACAAAGGTCATGTCTCACTCTCTCTCTCTCTCTCTCGCGCACACACACACACACACACACACTGAACTCTACATGCCTGCATACATGATCAAGTCATCTGACAGCTTACAGGAATATGCCCTTCATAACTGTTCAATTTCACAGTTTGGCAAGTGCAAAATAGAGTAAAACAATAACAAAATCCCAAGCTAAGGTATTAATATTTAAGGATAAACTAACTGATATCACATGTATGCACACACACACACACACACACACACAAAAAAAAGAAAAAAGAATCCAGACGGCCTTGGAAAACATGGATTGTGTTAAGCTGAAATATTTAGCTATTTTTTATTAGAAATTAAACAAAGAGACACTAAAATAAGACTCTTATTACAGAGTAACAAAAGGTTAAAGCTAAACACGGCATATATACAGTATTTGTACTCCAAGTCCAAAAAATTATTTTTTAATCAAAGATCTTTGTGTGTGTGTATCACACAAACGAATCAGTACAGGTGATGACGTTCAGAAAGCCCTTACATGGAGACAGATTGGCCTTGTTATTACACTTTGTCCTAACCAGACGTGACTCGATGCAGAGACACGCAATGAAACGTATTTTTTCTATGTTAATCAAAGCTATTGTCCAAACCAACCACAAGGGAGACTCTATTTTAGAAACGGTTTCCATTTCTGAAATGTTGCAGCTAGAACAACATACAACAGATGAGAATGATCATCTAAAGTACTGATTATGTGCTTTATTTAATGTTAAAAGAATTTAATGCGAGTTTCAATATCATTTTGCATGACATTTACGGCCATATTAAAAGTGACTAAGTGGATAATTCACCTTAGATCTTGAAATGAATTGAAAGGGAACAAGAATTTTCAAACTGTGAACAATCAAGTGTATTCTATGACAAAGATAGAGTTGTTGTTTTTTTAAACAATGTTAAAATGGTTATGAATTTGATTATGAATGATTATGATTATGAATGCAGTGCACTTGCAGAGACTCCACTCAAACACTCTGGTGCGGACAGACAAATTGCTTGGTGCTGGAATCTTATCGCATCATGTCTGGTTAGGACACAATGTTAAGCTCATTTTTTTACTATGGATATGCACTTCCTTATCTAGATGAGCACCTGTTGAGAATCAATCTAAAATTCTGTGTGAGAAAAATGTTTTGCACACCAGCAAGAACACTTGTTTGCAATTAATATGTAGTGTGTAAAAGCTGAGAACGGAATGCAGACAGCAGCTTCAACTGTAAATGATTATAATACTTTCGCTGCAGGAGTCAATCTGATGGGAATTAGTCTGCTGGATATCATTTTTAACAATTGTTGATCTGTTTAGAGGGTGAATATAAATCACTAAAATACAAATCAGACTGCAGTCTGACAATATACCGGTAATTCAAACTAGGCTTTTGACTGTAAGCCAACAACGAAAGAGAAGACAAAACAACGATGTTCATTCAGGGTTAAATGTAACAGCAATTCTCTCATTTATGGTTAGGATGAGGTCTTGGGAACGTCTGAGAGCAATCGGTCCAATCTTTTGCCGCTCTTATTTAGTTTGGCTTGGTCCATTCTCTCTCGAACTATCGGAGTCGCAACATTCCATGATTCATGTCGCCTACAACATGCTGTGCTTCTACTGGCCACTTAAACAGAGAGCGATGTGGTTGAAGGAGGAAAAAAGATATGTCTTTACAAGACAAAGAAATTGGTGTCATGCACTATTGCAGCTTCAAAGCGAAAGAGGGAAAGAGAAAGTCTGAGACTCACCCATCTGCTCCACTATGTCTGGAGGAAAGACTCGCGAGGCGAAGGCCCGACGGAAGATGTCCGAGAACTCCCTGTCCAGGCCTCCGATCCCCATGCGCTCAAAGTTCCAGTCGGGGTTGATGATGGACTGCCGAGACCCTCTGGCCTTTGATTTTCCTGGGGAAGAATGATCAAAATCAGGCTTGTGAGGAACACTAAAGAAACCATATTTTTATATTTATACCCCATGTTAACTCAACTGGCCTATAAAACATTTAAGCAGAGGTGACAAAGTGAGGAGGCTGAGATGAAAGCACGTGTTCTGACTGCCACCTTGTGGCACAGTTTGGTTGTTACATTATTTGAAGTCTAAACATTTTATGGTACTGTTCATTGAGTCATTGGACAACACATGCAAAAGGGCAGAAATAAAAGTTTATGTACAGATGATTTTTTTTTATTAATCTGTTCATTAATGTTCAGATTAAAATTCTCAATCTAGCTCAACACGTCAGATAAAAAAGGTGTACAGTCATGTCAAATTTGAATAATGCACGCTCATATTGAATAATCAAAATGTGATTAAGAATTAATAACCAATACAAATAGATTTTCAGCTCCAAGGTCCAGCTACTGACAATGTTGGATTAACCATGACTGACCTTTAGGTTAACAAGTCTTGACCAAAAAATCTTAATGATCATTCTGTATTATAAAGTACATGATGGCTTTGAAGGCTCGTATACAAACACACTGATCCAGATTCATTATACCCCATTACCAACAGATGAGTAAATATGGAGCGCTGTACGCTTGTGTATGTTAGAGCCAAAATAGTGGTGTGTTTGCAGGTTAAACACTAACCGATCAAATTGAGAGATGAGCTCTCGGCTTTCTCAAAAATCACCTGACTGTTACCGTGCAACAGACCAATCTCAATCTGAAAAAGAAAAATGGAGATAAACATTATTGTAGGCACCATAAATCTTTTAACACATGATTAGGTAGGACTTGAAACCAAGCAGTAAAAAGGTACCTTCTGTTTTTTGCTAGAGCTTTGTTCGCCCCTCAGGATGCTGGGATCCATGGCCTCGATATCTTTTATGACCAGTCCAAAGAGCCTGTCACAAAAGCTGAAGGCAAACTGCCAGGAAGACGATACAGACATTATGCGCCACTACATTCACACTATACAAACGCTCTCAGATTTCATTAAGTGTGGGTCTGACATTGATTTCATTCTCTTTAATTGTCTCACCTGCTGACCAATGCTAAAGGCCTGTGCATTGAAAAACTGGATAAATTCAATGGCCATTTTATCCGAGTCGTAAGGGTTACTGTCAACGCTCTTCTTCTGGAGGAAGTCAATCTCTAGCGTCATGGTTCCCACATACTGTCTTGATGGGTCAAAGTTGTAGATGCTCACTGACAACAAAAAGAAGTGACAGTTTTTGACTACGGTATGTTTATAATGTGATTATAATGGAATTCAGGCAATATTACAATTAAACTTTACATAGTATAAACATTTCTTTTAATCAAACTGATGCGCTTAATCTCATAATCATAGCTACGATAATTGTAGTAAAATGTATCATACGTTGCATATTTAATCGCAATAAACATGCAACTTTACATCTATTCTACTCTGACCAAAGTGTGCATGTTCATTTTGGGGGTGCTGGTTGTAGACATTTTTGGCAAATAACCAAAATAAAATGATTTATAAAAAGATATAATGCCTTATAATGTATATATAATATGTTATACATATACTATTTTCCTTCCATCTCTCAAAGACAATCACAGTGTTAACCCACTTCATTATACAGTAATACCTTGAGATATGAGCATAATCCGTTCCAGGGCGGATCTCGTAAGTCGAATTGTTCTTATCTCGAATCATGTTTTCCCATAAGAAATAATAGAAAACAAATTAATCCGTTCCAGATCCGTAACAATGGGGAAAACATTTTTTTTATTGGTATACACACAAGCGCACACAAAATTATAGTACATGTATACAGTGTGATACATGTCTGATATCAAATAAAATGTGGTTTTAATTATACGTTTTTACAGAACTTGACTTGAATTAACATAGCTTACGTATTTTTCTTAAACTTTTATGTTATTGTTTTAATTTTTTCCGATTTGTATTCTTTAGTTTTGATCACTTCTCATACCTTTCTCGTTTAGTAAAAACTGTAATTTTCTTGAATAGAAGGAACTAAGCATTACTGAACTTAGCTTTCGTATTTAAAAAAAAAAAAAAAAAGTTTCTATTTTATATTATCGTTTTGATTTTTTCCGATTCGTATTCTTTACTTTTCATCACTTTTCTTACCTTTTTCGCCTGACTCTTTCACTTGGCGCAGACCTTTTAATGCAATATCCATCGATGGACATCTGCTGCTTCTTTATCCACAACAACAAAAGCCTCTCCATCTCATCATTTATATTCGAACAACTTCAATATAATCGTCACACCCTTGGAAGGATTAACATTCTTGATAACATCCTTCTGCTTTATGATGATACGTATCGTGGATGTACTGCGATCATAAGTGCATGCTAGATCACTCACACGGGCACCGCGCTCATATTTATCCACAATTTCATGCTTAATTTCCAAGGCCATCCTAACCACTCACTTTCTTATAACTCATCGTTATTATGAAGAATAATGCACAAAATAGAGACAAAAATCACCTACTCAAAGGCGATGCGTACAGAAGTTAGCGAACACATGAAGTGAATGTGCGTCGTTATCGGCGTCAGTACACGTGCTCGTATCTCGAATATTTAATCGTATCTAGAAGCAAAAATCTGCCCGAAGGCTTGCTCATATCTTGGAATACTCGTATGTAGGGACACTCGTATCTCGGGGTATTACTGTAATTAATATTCCCATAGTAAACACTGGAAACAAACCCCAGGAGTTATTGCAATATTAGTGAGGAGCCAATCAAATTCAGTGTTGTTGGTAATGGCTTTTTTTGTCACAATATTAGTAATATGAAACTGTTCACATACCTTCCACATCCTGGTTTAGAGAGAGTCCAGCCCATTTTCTCTATGACACAGAGAGCATATTGGTGAGTTTCTATTTTATTGCAGTTAGCCTACATATATAATTCAGAGAAGGCAATTCAATTACTATATAGTTATTATTCAGAATTACACACAAACACAATTGTACAACTTTCTCTTGAAAGATGGTCCTACTATATAGCACATTGTTAATTTAACATGCACTTTAAGTAGATAAAAGTTCTCTAGTTTTGTTTCATTTCTTGGTCTCTTGTTCATAAAACATCACATCTTTCCATAAAGTAAGACCACTGTGAGAAAGTTACTGTAGTACCTGAGAGGTCTTGCTGCTGTCAAGTTAACAGACGAAGGACGCAGGCAAAAACAATGCAAAGTTATTAAGAAATAAGCGTGCCGACAATAAGAGTACACTGCTGTACATCTCTTTCTACATGTCTAGAGCAGTAGTAAAGACACAGGCATTTGGCACCTTAGAGCAGCCTATGAGGAATGATGACACAAACGTTTACCTGAGGTAGACTGAAGGCAATAGTCCCCGGGACCACACTCGAGTGAGTTTTAACCGTGAAAACAAATTTCTGAGTGGGTGTGGTTTTAACGATCAAATGCCTAGAAAGAGAAAGAACAGCTGATCTGACACACATTCTGATAGTCAAGTCACCTTTACTTATATAGCGCTTTTTACAATACAGATTGTTTCAAAGCAGTATACATTTAGATATAATCGCATCTCTCATTTCTGATTCATTACACATTAATACTCACTGCCCAGACTTGAAGTCCTTCTCACTTGCAACAACACAGTTGGTGAGAGATAATTCATCTGTCGGGCATCTTGCTGCTTGCATTAGCTGTTGAGAAAAGAAGTAAAAAAAAAAGCGCAGGGTTGAGAATTGATAGCAAATCACAGAGGCTGACATTACAGCCTGCATATACATCACTGATCGTTTATAATAATTACTAATAACTCTATCCAGAAGACAACTTTGCCTAGGTCAGGGGTCTTTTCACTTTTTCAGGCCAAGGACCCATTGGTGTATTCAAAGATGGACCAGCGTTATATTGTGTTGCATTTCAAGACAGGAGTATAAAACAATACTTTAAGTTCATGTTAATGCATTGACATACTTAAATATTTGTGCATTACCGTTCCCATTTAAATTTACTTTTACATTTTTATTTACTTATAGATTTTGATGTATGAGGAACGACAAAGCATTTAGCTGAAATTTTGCTTGGCTAAAGTTAACTTAATATTGTATTTTTGTAGTATTCAAGAAAAAAAAAACAATCAAAATTATATAAAAAAATAATAAAAACTGCATATATATATATATATATATATATATATATATATATATATATATAAAGACTTTGGAACTAGTTCCGGGGTTTTTTATGTGTTTATTTTTGTTGTTTTTTTACGTTAATATAACAAAAAATAATTTGTGTTTAAAATAATCAAAAGTTTGTGGCAAGCAAAATTTTATTTTCTGGAAAGAATTTAATATTCAGCAAGGATCTATTATATTGATCAAAAGTGACAGTAAAGCCATTTATAATGATAGAAAAGCTTTCTACTTCATATAAATGCTGTTCTATTGAATTTTCTAAATGCATTCAAATAGAAAATGGTCATTTTAAATAGTAATAATATTTCACATTATTACTGTTTTTACTCTATTTTGGATTAAATAAATGTAGCCTTGGTGAGCAGAAGAGACTTTTAAAAGAATCTTACCAATCCCAAACTTTTGAAGGGTAATTTTTTATATATAGAAAGATATCTATATTTTCAAATAATTATATATGATAGTGTGATAATGAAGACAGGAGCAATAGCTCCTTCAGCTTTGCCAACACAAATTCAGCTTTGCCAACACAGGAACAAATGTAAAACTACAACAACAAAAAAATACAATATTACTGGGTTTTTTTTGTTTGTTTGTTATTAGACAAATTTTCTTTCTTGCTAGGGTTGTTGTCTCTGGCGCTTGAACTATCACTCTGGCAACTGGCGCTGATAGGCTGTCTGACCTGTCAATTATACAAGACGACATGATTGGCTGTGCTGCCATGAGGGCGGGCTCTAATCATCTCATGCGATGATCAACACGTGTAGAATACGCTTCTTAAGGGACGTGCGGCTGCACAGCGGGAGAGACTGCTTTTTCTTTTTCTTCTGATTCTGACTTGTGTTTGTTTTCTTTTTGTTTGAATTTTGCGCACAATCACTGTGTACCGAGCCTGAACAGTTATGGATAATTGACGTCGTGCAAGCAACATTCGAAATGTGAACTTACATGAAAAAGTTAATCAATCTATAGGTGAGGGTTATATAAAGGTGCGGGTTATGCCAGAGGTTTTTTACACAAAACCCGCGGGCTATATGAGGGTGCGGATTATCTGCAGGAGAATACGGTAAATAAAGGGAAAAAAGAGAATGAAGAAACTTTGATATACGGTATATTGATATATTTTACAACCAGCTTTAGTGAAAAAGCTCACTGATTTCCTTGAAGTGAAACGGAAATAACTTTCAAACTCAACAAAAAAAAAATGCAATATCAGCCAATTGCTGTGTGACTAAAGCCTAGCACTAAACACTAGTAATAGTATGATTACTAGTACTAATCCTAGTCCAAAAAAAAGCAAAATGGAGATGACCAAGCTTTTCTATTTGTAACATAGACCATTAGCCAAAGCAAAAAGTGTCTCATATCCTTTCCAATGAAAACATCCAGCCTAGATTGACACTTACTAGTTGTCTGCGAAAATCCTAATTATCATCATGACAGACACTCACTGAATAAGGGGTCACTTGCCCATTACCTTTTCTGCACCCTATATTGAATTATTCAAACACTTACGAATCTACGTCTTTGACCAATTGTAACTCGCTCTAAAGAAATAACGTACTGTAATGCTGTGTGATCTTAAAGGATTACTCAAAGGCTTCATTAAACCCCAGTGTGGTATTACTGATAACATGAGATGAATTCCAGACCTTCTGAATCTCACATAATCTCCTCAAATATGCAGCCAATAATCACAACCCTGGGTAATGCATAATGCGCTGTGTGTTTATATTTATGCATTTGGCAGACATTTGTTGTAAACAAATTGTTGACAGTTGTAAACACCAATGCTCTACAGATTGAGCTACAGGAAAGTGTTTGGATAGTATCCTATTTCTATGGTACATTAGCAACTGACACAAGACATATATTGGGGTCTGAGACGTTGAAAAGCTTTTTTTGTTGTTGAGGAAATCAAATCTGAGATTTGAATATTCTAATTCGTATATTTTAACATTCAAATCTAATTTGACAAAAATATTTAAATTATAAACTATAATATCAACAAAAGCCATTTAAATGAAAAGTAGAATAAAATAAAAAATTATTATGTCCAAAATTAGATTAATATTAAAGCATATGGCAAACACTATATTTTGCAAATAACAAATTTGAAATTAAAAACTATATTTAATCATTTTCTTGTGGTCTCAGAAGTTTAGAGTCATTTTAGTAATGTTTAAAACTTTAACCCCAGGTGTCACAAATAAGGCTTAAGGTAGTCCCAGAATAAAATACATGTTTGAGCCGTAACTAAAAGCAACTTTCACTGACATATCTTAAAAGATGTGACGCGTTTTGTCTCAAGATGCACACCAGTAAAGATTTTTTTTCTGAGGCACATTTATAAAAGCTACTTAAATGCCGCAAGCCATTGAACTAAGATCTGTCTGTGAAACCGGGCCTTATGGTATTTGTAAAAAATTTGAAATATCTTTTATTTTTAGTTTACATTTTAGTAATTTTGTCATGTATTTTTGCATTAGTTCTTTTTTTTTCATTTTAAAATGACTACTCATTCTAGTCAATTTATTTTTCAGTGTCAGAAATTTTAGTACTCATTTAATCTCAGATATTTAAAGCCACATTTCTAATTTCCATTTAAGTCTTTCATCTAATATTTATATTTTATTTCAACTAACGATACAATCAAAGCTTTATGAAAAAAAATGTGACCAACTAAAGCCTACCTATTGTGTTTATATTATATCATATAATTAATTGCATTTAGGTAGATAAATATTGACAAATAATTATCCTTCCTGTCTGTCAAAAACAGCACTTATTTATCATAATATTAACTTTTATTCACTCTTTGTAATGTAATGACATCAACCACGGTTATATCCACACGAACTTCGACATAGTCACTCTTCAACAAAGTTTAAAGAAAACACAGACGTCGAAAGAAACTTTAAATGTAGTGGTCCAAACACTTCTTGAAGTTTTGTTTCACTGAAAAGTCATGAGATGTGGAACTTGTCTTCCGGTGTGAATGACGTGTGCAAACACAGCACGTATGAATGGAGCTCGGCTTTCTGTCTGCGGAATAACACTAACGAAATTATAGGTTGTTTATGTGCGACTCTAAATCTACTGAAATCATAAGGAAATACTCACCCGTCCAGCCATTTTTTGCGTTTATCAGGTGGTCAAGATGAATTCGGCAAGAGTCATACAACTAGACGCTGCCCCTAGCGACCGTTATCAGCTATGACACGAACACCAAACCGGAAGCGAAAACCCACCAAAATAACAGCACGAATTTTTTTTTTTACTCACAACAAACTTTATTTAAACAATTACAGTTTTCTTTATTAATTTGGTGATCATAATATCCACATTTTATTTATTATAAGTACATTTGAAATGTTTTAGCTCATATATATATATATGAGCTAAACTCCTGCCCCCTCGTATTGGCTCTGTCACAGGTCACAGAATAAACTAACTGGACAGGTTTATACTTACTGGGTTAATCCAAGAGAGAAATTACAGTGTTTAAAATAACCTAAAATACTTAAATTTGTAATAATCAATGCACATTGTCCGTTAGATGGCGCCAGAGGAATATTGATCTTCACCACGAATTTCTTAGGCTTCTAATTTATCAACAAGATCAAAGTTGGCTAACTTCCAGAAAGCAGGTTATGTGACATATTCAGATATGTTTAAGGGTAAGTAAGCGGATAACCTTATCTTTCGGTTCCAAAAACCGAGGTAACTTTCAGGGTATGTGAGTAGCCATAGCATCTTTCTCTCGGAACATAACCTGATCCAGAGCAGCTTCTGTTTGAGGGTTAGTTTAGATCTGCATGTGCGCCCTATTGATCCAGGATTCAGTGGCATGACAGATGTGTGTGTATTTATCTATCTATCTATGTGCGTGTGTAGATAGACAGACAGACAGACAGACAGACAGACAGACAGACAGATAGATATTATCATCTTACATATCGTTGACCTGCATTCAGATATTTTTTAAATTTTTGCAACAGGACGTTTTCTATGCAATTATGTACTTCTAAAAAAGAAACAAATTTGTTATATTACTTAACTTCCATCTATAAAATTACTAAACACAAAAACAATAAACAATTTAGTTGTTTTTCACAGTGATTAAAATAATTTTTTAATCATGAACAAACTCTGGGTTGATGAATTTAATCCCGGATGCATTTTTGGAATCAACATACCTTCGAGTAAGCAAGGTTTGGGTTAACCAACCCAGAGTTCAGGGTATGTTTGACAGTAAGATAACCTTGCTTTCTGGAATACCTCCTGTTTAACAGTTCATACTAAACCTGTCCACCTTCAGAGGTCGTGGTGCACTTCTCTTTTTGCTGTGAAATCTTTAACAATATAACTTAGATTCTCATTAATTTTTCAAGATGAACATTTTCTGAAGCAACTTTATTGACTTTATGCATTTAAAAAAATCATGTTAAAATGTAAATATTATAATATAATGTAAGTCATTTGAGGAACACTTATTTGTGAATATGTATCATCATTGTTTTGCATTGCATTATATATTGATTTTAGAATTTGTTTTGATAATTTTTTGAATGGTTTAATGACAATAATAATAAAATATATTATTTCATATTACAGGGTTAAATATAGATAGCTCTTGTTGTTCATCAAAGTTAACCATGGCAGACTATTTTTAATCTCCTGACTCCCTCACCTATTCACAATAAAATTATATCACACGTTTACATCAAAAACAAAGATTAATATATATTTACATCAACTCCCACACCCAGTCACACAAAAGGTGTGGCTTTAATGAAGCGTTCCACATTCAGAAAACGCATACACACAGCTGAATGTTTTTTCGAGAAGTTAGCCAATTACAGTATTTGCATGACTCACAACAAATGTGTAAAATCTGGAGCAGATAATCACAGTTCTAAAAAAATTGTTCACCCACCCAAAGATGAAATCTGTCATCATTTACTCACCTTCATGTTGGGCAGAATGCTTATTTCCATTTGGAATAACAGCTTTCATGCTCCACAAAAGACAAGGCTTGGAAAGACATGAGGGTGAGTAAATGACACACAAAAAAGTACATGTAAAGAAATATTTTTATGGCTGTGTTGGATCTTTTCTTCTTGAGCTTTTTCTTTTTTCTTTTTTTTGTTTGTACTTCTAGTTCAACTGTACAGTAAACTAAATAAAAAAATTTTTTGAATGTACCATAGCATTTCTGTTAATAGCAGACAAGTTTAAAACTGATGCCTAGCCACACAGGACTCAAGTAGCAAGTGATATTTTGATATGTTCATGTGACATTTTATCATGTGATAAATCATCCCACCTATCATCCCACCTGCTCTGCTCAACTGGAATGTCAATAGTTGACAAGCACACCAACTCACACACACATACAGGCACACTTATTTCTAAAACTCACTTCATGTACATTCCATATTAAGATCCAAAACAACTGAATATTTGAAAGAAATAGACTTGTAAATAAGATTTAAACCAGTGCTAAAAGAGCTTTAGTGTTGTACAAAGCCATCCCAGACAGCTTAAAATTCCAATAGTATATTTCAGATCATGAAAAGGATGTTTGAGACAGACCAAAACACTTCAGTAAAGAATCAAAAGATCTATAGTTTAAAAGACTATTTCCATTTTAGGAATTCCCAATTTGCCAGGATCCAGTTCTCTTAAACTATGGTATAGTCCGCGTCTTGGAAACAATGCCGGCAGCCTGGATAACACGGTAGCGTTCTCGTAGGTTGCGCCGTCGGACATGCTCGTTGGTGATTTCCAGTACGTTTGCAACAGGAAACCAGCCTTTCTGTCCATCAGATAGACGGATCCCCTCATACCAACCTATGGAAAGCAAGATGATGCAAGATGAATGAACAAAAAACAAAATTGGAACACATTTCAACACGTCAGACGTGCTTCAAATGAATGGAAGCTATTAAGAAGGCCTGCATTAAGAACACATTGGGCCCTGCCCTGGGGCTGTAGCAAAACCAAGGGCCTTCTTCATAGAAGCCTCTTTTTTTTCTAAACGTTTCCTACCCCAGGAATGTATATATATATTTTTTTAAATCATGTCTTTACAATGTAAGGCTATAAAACATTAAGAGCATACATGCATTTACACCAGATATGAGATCAAAGCAAACAGGTTTCAAACAGAAACAACCTTTCCACATATGACTGCCTTATGGAGTTTACTTTAAATAGCTTCATCATTCATTATAAGGTCTTCCTTTTGTTCTTAGAAGAGGAGACATCAGGGCTGGATTGGGGCTAAAGTTCAACTTGTTCGGCCACAAGTTTCCCCATTAATGTGTTGCTGGGGTAAGGGCCTTTAAATTGAAAAAATAAAAGGACAGAAACAAATAATAATAATTTGATATTTATAAATATACTGCATAATTAATATACAGTGATCCCTCGTTTATTGCGGTTAATGTGGACCGGAACTCCCCACGATAGGTGAAAATCCGCGAAGTAGGATCAGCCAATCAGCTCACGGGATACATCCACTCGTGCTCTCATTTGTCGATCTCGTGCCGGGAACCAATCACGTGTCTTGTCTGAGTGCCCGTGGGTGTGTACAAAGCCTCTGAGAGAGTTTTTCTCTTTGTCTGGCATCATGGGAAACTGTTTCTCTCGTGCATCACCATAAAACAACGCTGCTTTCCGCAATACGGATGCCGATATGGCGATATTTTTTATTTTTCAATGATTATTTATGAAAAATCCGCGATGCACTGAGGCCGTGAAACTTGAACCGTGAAGTGGCGAGGGATTACTGTATTATAATAACAAACCACCTAGCCCTATTGTTAATGTGGCCCTGAGTGTAACGCACCTTCATTGGTTTTGCGCACAACGTTGATGATCTCCGTTGGCTCCAGATTTAATTCATCGGCTTGGTTTGCCACGTATTGCTGCACACACTGCACCTGCGGGCAATCTGACACACAAAGACACCCATGTGATTAGTAGGAAAGTTATCTGAAGAGAAGAGAACATGATTAAAATCAAAAGGCAAGAACTAACATGTCATGTTGCTCACATGAGGTAATCCTGAGCTGCTAAGACAAATAAGCAACCACACTTACCCCAGTCTTCATATATGACTTCTTCTTGATCATTGTCGTGGCCGTTGGGATTCGGGAATGCTGCCAACCACCTGTGCAGGTCAGATCTGTTTGAAGAGATAGAAGAAACGTGACCTATACAGCCTTAAGTTCAGTATACATTCTTATATAATCCTGGAAGCATTTGAAACATTGCTACTATATTATATACGTACAAAAATATTGGGGAACCTGACCATTACACCAACACTGTACTGTAGTGATGTCGCATTACACCAACACTGTACTGTAGTGATGTCGCATTCTAAATATGTAGACATTATCCCTTTAACATCTGTAGCAGGAGCTAATATTCTGGGAAGGCATTCCATTAGATTTAAGTGTTTCGTGAGAATTTTTGCCTAAGTATAGCATTTTGCTATAGGGGAGGTCAGGCACTGAAGTTGGATGAGAAGGCCTAGCTAATAATCTCCATTCCACTATGTTCTAAAGGTGTTTGATGGGGTTGAGGTCAGGGCAAGGATTGAGGATTCATCTAACCATGTCTTTACAAATCTTGCTTTGTGCACTTTGGCAGAGTCAAGGCCCTTCCACTAACTGTTCCCACAAAGTTGGAAGCATAGCATTGTCCAAAATGTTTTGGTATTGTAAAGTATTAAGATGTGAAAGTAATGTATAATGTTACAAAAGATTTCCATTTCATAAATACTTTTGAACTTCCTATTCATCAAAGAATAGTATAAAAAACATATTAGGCAGCCAAGCTGTTTTTAACATTGATGATAATAATAATAATCAATGTTTCTTCCGCACCAAATCAGCATATTAGAATGATATTGTTTAGAATGATATAAGCATATTGTTTCTGAAGGATTATGTGACACTTAAGACTAGCTTAAAGTCAGCTTTGCCATCATAGAAATATATTAAAATATTTAAAATAAATAATTGTATATTACTGTATTTATGATCAAATAAATGTAGCTTTGGTAAGCATGTGTTCACTGACCCAACAGCAGCCCACTGTACATTTCAAATTTAAAACACTTAAAATTACCAACAGAAAACAAAACTTAAAAATGAGCATATGGAATAGAATATAGAATATGGTTAATTTATGATTCTACGCACTGTGTGGGAGCTTTCAAAACTCTCTCCATCTGGCGCCCCTGGTGATTCTCCAGCAGGGTCAGACAGAAGCAGTTCTCCAGGCTAGGGACAGCTGTGTCCTCACCAATAGGCTGCACCTGGACCAGGGAGCGATGGGCATGATCAAGGACTACATATCGCTCAGAACTGCAGTACAGAGACAGAGAGGTAGAAGTAAATTACTGTAGTTGAGGCTGATTGAGAAAAAACAGGATTAATTAAACAGCCACAGTACATGCAAACGGCTCAAAGAATTTAATGCAATGTAATTATAACGTAGTGTTTTGAAATCTTGATATAATCACAACACAGACCGGTTTTTCCGCTTTTTACCTTTTCTTGCTTGCAATGACAAGCAGGTCGTTGAAGAGAAAGAGGTAGACAAGGCTGAATTTGGGGCGAAGGTTTAAGAACGTTCCTCCTCTGTTTATATCCTGAACTTCCCCTCGTTTCTCCAAGTAACGTGTTTGAGATATAATTGGCACTGCCTGAATAAATGATTCAAAGAGGAGACAATATTTAAACAAATAAATCTATAAACAAGAAATGTGTATATTAATTCCAAGGAAACATTCTAAATAAATATATTTTTAAATAGTACTTTAAAACGCAAAGTTATAGCATAAAAACAACAAAAAACTATTCAAGTAATGTAAACATTTGTGACACTGATCATGTGACATTCTCAAATCACGCTGGGTTACATCAAGCCTTGCAACTCTAAAACTCATGTTAATTCAACTTTATTTAGTTAAACTGAGAATCTCATTTGTAATGATTTTTTTTATTAAACAAATAGTCTCATCATTTTGGTAACACTTTATTTTGATGGTCCCTTTTGAACATTCTGTTGACTGTAAGTAACTTTCATCGAACTCTCATTAGATTATTAATTGACTGTCTGCTTAATATCTGCTGACTCTTTATTGTGATGTAAGTAAAGGCCCAGTCACACAGCGAAAACGCACGAATTACGCACAGATTTTCGTTTCTGCGCGGCGTGTGCGTCATATGCGTAATTCGTCGGTGGAACGAACGAGGACCGTCAGTGATTGTAAGTGGATGTGCGTCGAAGGTAGTTTGTGCGTGATTTTGAGTTTTGAACGGTTAAAAAATTTTCCAACGCACAGATGTGCGTTATTCATGAGTCGGCGTGCGTAGTTTATGCGTTGAGTATGCGTGACATGCGCAGGACACGCGTCGGCCGTCAGTGCTTATGCGTTGGAACTGGTTCGAAAGCGCGCACGTCCACTGACGCCCCACCTTCATATCACTCATGAACCGCGCACCGTGGCGCACGTATCGCGTTCATTCCACGGACAATGTGGATTCTGAAAGTGCTTGTTCGTGGAACTTTCGCGAAGCGTGCGTGTTTGGACGCGCTCCATCAGTGATTCATGCATCGGGCGTGCGCCGAATGTTCGTGGAATACTTTGGTCAATTTCTCGACGCACAAGCATGCACAAACCCAATCTATGCGTGATTTGTGAGTGATTCGTGCGCGATCGGCTGTGTGACTGGGCCTTAACTTTGAAACTACATGTCAACGTATTCTAACCGTAACCCTACTAATTTCAGTCTACAAACAATGAGATTTAGAAGACAAGTAGGTCCAATGTTACTTAAAGTCAACAGGATGTAAAAGGGACCATCGAAATAAAGTGAAACCATAACTTTTAATCCCACTGTAACTATAATTGCAATGGTTATCATGAACATATAACATTAATCAGTAGCTCACCTTTAGTTTGTCAAACTCCAGCATACCATTAATCTGAATCAGTTCCTCCATCTGCTTCATTTTTCCAACCTGAGTATTACATTCTTCAATGATCTATGAGGACGCAAATGACAAGATAAGATCGCAGCTGACAACATAAAAAAACCATAAACAATACGCAGCTGCTACAAAACATTCTTTCCATGCAGACGAATGACTCTCATGCATAATTGCAAACATATTAAACATGACCTATTTTGCTTCTTATATGAAATTGAAAGAAAATAAACAAGAGACTTAGTGTTCTTTATTTCTCTAATGCTATAAACTGCTATAAAATCCACTTAGTTAGTCATCGTTTCGACTCCATAAAACAATATGGTAGGCTTATATAATCTGAAACAATTTCTAGTGACCCGAACTGTATGTTCCACTCTCTCCCCCTCTTTCCCCTCATTCTCTTGCTCTTTTCCTTTTATCTTCCTCTCTAATAGGCTATTTTGGGAACAATGAGGTCTACTTTGATCATGGAACAGTGTGTGAGGAGTGACTTTATAATGAGAGGAAAAAACAGGATGCATCATTTACTGTGACCTTGGTATATTTACCTTAGACACAGAGTCATGAGCTTTTGATGCAGTTTGTTCCTTATCTGCCCCAACGGCCGTTCTCCTCAGGATGTTCTGATGAAAAAAATGATATTTCATATTTCCTGGATCACTTTAAGATAACTCTGCTAGATTATAATGATTGCCCTGCAAGCCAGATATTGGTTTGGAGAAAAATAATTCCAACATGCACTATTGTTGGAAAGTTTAGGGTCAGATTTTTTTATGCTTTTGAAAGTAGTCACTTATTCTCATCAAGGCTGAATTTATTTGATGAAATATGTAAATAAAAATGTATATATAATATTAATGAATGTGAAAATGTGGCAAATTCCCGTGATGCCAAAGCTGAATTTTCAGTTACGTTACTCCAGTCTTCAGGGTCACATGATTTGCGGTTCAAGAAACATTTACTATTACTATCTATGCTTAAAATGTTTATGCTGCTTAACATTTTTGCGGAAACCGTAATACATTTTTCAGATTCTCTCCATTTTGCAAATGTTGCTGGTACTGGGCCAATATTTTTGATGAATGGAAAGTTCAAAAGTACAGCATTCATTTGAAACCGCTGATTGTAACATTAAAAAAAGCCTTTACTTTGTTGATGAAGGCCCTATTTGCACCTTGTATTAAGATCCGTTTTTGGTCGATCAGAACACATGTAGATTTAAGGGATTAGACACATTCCCATTTACACCAGGACTCTTTTGTCCACTTTCAAACTCTTTTGTCCTGATTTCTTTGAGAGAAATGTCTATGGGCAGGTAAATATATGGGTTTTTTCAGCTCCTTCGATCTAATGGACAAAATAAATTTACATATGATTGGCAGGAGACGACAGAAAAACTTTCATTTATGCTCTGATAGCCACAAGCGCTGCACTGTAAACCTGAATAAGCTGGTAAAACAAAAACAAAAAATTGATAATCAGTTATATTGACATTTTCAAGTTGAGAAATGCAAAGTTTAAGTAAGTTTAACTTTTATTTTGTACTCAAACATTTCAATTACTTTTCATTTTAAATATTTGAGTACCGTAAGCTAACTAAAAATATCATGTAATCACAACTTAAATATTTGTAGTAGCGGAAACTTGGCTAGCTTCAACTAATTCAGTAAACGTTACCTTGCTAATTGTTAGCATAGTGCTTTGATAGTACTAGTGTAGCACTGCAATTGTTGAATGAGTACGGCATCATAGGACAATTAAGACAAACCTGTTCTTAAACGAATCTCATGATGGTAACCCCCCAAAAGACCCACATAACAGAATCTCAAATCATAGTAAAACATTAAACATTACTACATCTCATACTATAACATTTAATTTTACTCTCCCTTTCGAGTGTCATGGCAAAGCATGCTGGGAGATCCCGACCCAGTTAAATTTGTTTGTCTAAATTAAAAGACAATGAAACAATTTAGAATAATTCAAATGTGTCAGTTTTGTGAACTCAAAAGAAAACGAAAGTTCTAAATACTCATAAATGTTTGATTAAACTATTTTGTTAAATTTAAGTTTACCCTTCTCAAACCAATTAACTATTTTGAGCATTAGGGTTTACAGTTTGAGAGTGCGCGTAAGAAATCGGAAATGGTGAGAGAACATTGTGCTCGTGTTTTCGTCTTCAAAGAAGAAAGCGACAAAGTTTAAATCCCATCTGGCTAGCGTGCTTGAAATAATATTTATGCACATGAGCATTTATGCTATGAAAGCAGTACATTTTTGGAAGTGGTTGAAAGTGGACAAACTCAAAACTCATTTACTAAAACATTTAGTTTACCTCATTGCGTAGTCCACTTGTGATTCAATTGCCCAAAATGCATCTTAATACCAGTTATAAACAGGGCCCATGTGAATTATTGACCCACCTCAATGAGCATTTTAATGCGTGTGATTCGCTGGAAGGGCAACAACATGAAGGACATGAAGGGCAGTCGTTGACACTTAGGCGACTCTTGTAGTCGGGTGATAACGGCTGCAAACTGAGTGTTAGTTTGCCTGTGATGGATATTAGGCAAAAGAACAAGTCAGAGACTTTACAATACATTTAAATGAATGAGAAAAAGTAAAATAGTTTGAAATGCTTTTGCTTATGTGTGTTGAAGTATAAGTTTCTTACATTAGATTACTGTAGGTCTTTTCCTGATAAATCTGATTTCGAACATAGTCAATATATGCAGGGAAGTGATGTTGGGCGTGATAGTGAATGATGTCACAGATGTCAGAAATGATAATGCCCTCATCTAGACGTTCCTCCAGGTCCTTTAGAAACCTGCACAAAAATGTCAATAGACAATGGGTATTTACAAATTGAGGTTTGTGGCTACTGTGACTTGTTTTACAGGCTACACTGCAATACCAAATCCCAGTATTACACAGGCCCCTGTGCTAAATTCTGAAAGACGCGTTATGTCTAGTGCTTGGAGTAGTAGAAACCAGGAAGATGGAGGGACTAAAAGAAAGTGAAAGCAAAGTTGTTGATTTTTTTATGTTAAGTGGACACGTAACAGATGAGTTTTCAGTTGTCTTTAATATCGACAGGGATTCTGCATTCTGGATGAAGGCAGGGCAATCGTTCTATTCGTCAATCATTAACCGATCATAGGTTTCTGGTAGGTGTGTAGACTTGTTGTAGCGAGTGGAAGTAGGAAAGGGCTCATTTATACAGTGAAAACTGTATTATTTTACTTTATTAGATTTCTTTTGTAGACTACATTATTTAACTGAACAGTAATGTTAGTAGACTTTCCTGAAATTGAAGCACTGTTTATTTCTTTGTTTTATTGTATTCAAACTTTGTTTCTTTGTTCTTGGTCTTGTACATCTAATGCATGTAAAATACAAAAAAATGTTTTTGTTATAAAATGGCCGATAAGATACTGTTAAAGTACTGGATCAATAAGCAGCATCAGTTAGAGTAGTATTACCATTAAAACCTTAAAACAATACCCATCCCTATAGCTGAGCATTATACTATTAGTTGATGATGTATTTATCCTGAGATTTCATATGTCTTGTGTTCTACTTAGATTTAATTAATATCAAACGCTGCTGCCTCAGCAAATGAATAATGCAAATATAGACTATGGGATTCATGTTAATGAGCAAAACTAATTTGTGGGGTTCAGAAAGTGCTGTTTCAGCAAATCTAAACTGTAAACGTCTTCATTTTACACACAGGCACTCACCTCTCACTGACTTCTTGGATGCGCAGGATGTTTGAGAAGAGGGTTTTTTTGTCCATGATAATGAGAGTGTCATTCAACTCACTTGAATCCATAAAATGCTCCGTTAACACACGCAGAGAGCGCAAATATGACATTTCTGATGTAATCACCTCAAACATGCTCTGTACACAGTAAAGGGAAACATAGATATTATTTAAATGCAACTTAGTCTCTTAACGAAATTTGAAATCTTGACATATGCAATGTGTTTTCACATTCACTGTAATTATCTTCTTTATTGTTAATCTTTATTATCATAATCTTCTTTAGAATTTGGTATTATATTAAAATATTATAATATATATTTTTAAATATGTTAAATGTGAAGGAAAATAAAACACTAAAATTGGTTAAGGTATTTATCTGTTTGGCTATTACTATGCAAAAAAAATGTTATTTTAGACAAAAATGTCACAGGAAAAAGCAAATATTGACTATAACATAATCAGTTATTAATATTTTGTTTGCTTCTTTCTTGTTTTTGCATGTGTTCATAATTTCTTTATATAACAGCCTAGCCAAAAATTATTTCTGCTCAAATTGGCATGTTTCAATAATACATAAGCATTAGCTACATTCAATAATACATACATTAGCTACATAATATGCTTCCTAAATCGTTAACATATTTGTAATAATATTTAAATAAAGAATAAAAATGCCAATTTTCCTAGGCCGGACATCACACACACATACATACATACAGTACCGGTATATGTGCGTGTGTGATTTTTGTGTGTGTGTGTGTATATATATATATATATATATATATATATATATATATATATATATATATATACACACACAAAAATATACATATACACTGGGTATGGAAAGTATTCAGACCCCTTAAATTTTTCACTCTTTGTTATATTACAGTCATTTGCTAAAATCAATTAAGTTCGAGTTTTTCCTCATTAATGTACACACAGCACCCCATATTGACAGAAAAACATAGAATTGTTGACATTTTTGCAAATTTATTAAAAAAGAAAAACTGAAATATCTTATGGTCCTAAGTATTCAGACCCTCACTGTGTATATATGTATATATATACATACATACACACACACACACACACACACACAGACAACTTTCGTGAGATTCACCCTGTCCCTACTACCAAAATGTCCTTTCCAATCTACCCCTTTCTTTCGTCTATTCTCATTTTACCATTCCATCATATAGATTTCCATCCTGTCTTTGTTCTCTCTTCCTCTCAAATCACATTTTCCATATTTCCAGACACAATTCTTCCATAATTCTACTCTAACCCTCAAAACTCAGCATGTTCTTCTCTGAGATGTATAGCATGTTCAATGAGGATTTCTGCTCACCTCTTGATACTTGCACTCCTCTGGGCTTAGGGTTTCCAGGACACCACTGTCTCGCACCGCTGGCTGTTCCCGCCATAAATTGTTCTGCTTGAGATTTGGAACTTGAGTGGATCTGGAACCTTTTTCTCCTTTCTCTGGGCTGGCTGTGAGGTTTGTGCCCATCTGGAAGTCTATGCTGGTCTTACTGATGTTGCGACATACTGTCCTCCTGATCTCCTTGTGTATAAATGTTTCTGTGTAAAACTGATACAGCTCTGCAAGGGTAACAAAATATGGCATTAAATTGTAGGTGAAGACATTATTTATTTTTTGTTTTATTGGACTGTAAAATTTCTCAAGAGTGTTTTTTTCTTGTTAGCTTGCATGAGATCTGTATTTCTACATTGTCAATTTAAATGGATGTATTAATCAGACAAAATTATACCCTCAGACATCCCAGCTTCCAAGTCAGCAGACTGTTGGTGATGTGTAACACCTATTGGAGGCCTGGAGCAGAGACAGAGATTGAGTTACACACAAAGTAAAGATAAATATGATATATATGTGACTACAATGTTAAAGCTTAAGAGATTGAGGATTAAAATACTTCTCATTGGATCCACATTTTTCCCCATCAGCCCCTGCACTGTCATTCTCATCTGTTGATGGTGGGGAAGGAGAAACAATTAAATACCATAAAACTGACATTTAATCCACTTAATGAAATGCTGCATATCTGAGTGAAACAGGATATTCAAAGAGAAAAACAAATGTAACAGGACTTGATTTTACTGATCAGGATTAAAAAGTTGGTGTTGCAATAATTTGTTCAGAAGAAGAAAGTCAGTCATGCAGATGTGGAAACTAAAACTATTGAAAATTGTATTAAATTACTATTAAATTATATAAATATCAGATTAAAAAAGCTTTGTGCCAAAGAGTAAATTGCATTGTTTAACTGTATGTTGCTTTATTCCTTCAATAAATAAGAAATAAGAGGATAATAGGAAATAATACAATAAAACTAACTGAAATAAATTTAAGTCGATGTACTAAAATTACTCAAACTAAAGCTGAAATAGAAATAAATAAAAAAAATATCTTTAATTTATTTCTATTTCAGCTTTAGTAACATTTTTTAAATAATCTTTTAGTAAGATTTGCCCTGTTTAGTAAATCTGGCCCTAATTTCAAAAGTACACAACAAAATAACTAAAACTTAGGGCCACATTTAGTAACAAATGTATGACGTCAGCTGCAAAAAATAACTCTATCCATGCCTTTTCATCACTAATCATTTTACTTGGTAAATCCTGTATTGATTAAATCCTGACCGTAGTTTATTAACGGCAAAAGAGGGTCTGCCATGGAGCAAGCGGATAATATATCTGACACAATCTAAAAGCTAATAAAAACATAATCACAACACTGTTTGAAACAGCATGAGGGTTAATTAAATAATTTTCAATGTATCCCTTTAAGAATGTATATAAGGTCTATTTTGACTTTATACTGAAATGAAATGTGTTTCAGTACCTATAGACTTGAGAGAATAACTACTGAGGCGTCTTCCATTCTCATAGGTCTTGGCTGGAGGCGGTGGTGGAGTTCGTTGTGGTCGAGGACTTCCAGGTGGGCTGCATTTGATAGGGGGCAGCAGAGGGGAGACAGGGCGCGCTAGAGGCTGAGGTAGAATAATGCGAGGTAGACACCGGTTATCTAAAGGCATTCTGGGAGGAACGGCTGGAGGGATGTCCTTGCTTGTTACACTGTCTGACCCCTTTTGAGGTCTAGGTGGAGTGACCATCTCCAGGCTAATGTCATAAATGGACTCCTCCGGCACCTCCAAAGACTGGGCTTTGGAGACATTTAAAGGAGTCTGGGGAAATGGGATAACAGAGGCGATCAATGTCGGAGGTCCAGGGTCTGATTTCCTCCTCAGCTGCTGCTCTAGTAGTTTTCGAGTCTCCAGAAACTTGTCTGTTTTAATTTGCGGTTCCTCGTTCTTGTTTTCGCCTTCAGCTAATGGCTCACTCAAGGACTCTACTTCCTTATTTGACTTGTCTTCATTTTCGGCTTCTCCTGCTCTTTCATTCTGATCCTCCAGGTCAATGGATTCGATCTGATAATCCTCATCCTCATCCTTCTCACTTATTGGGACCCACACAAGCTTCATGCCCGGCTTCTGCAGGTGACATATACAGCCGCAGTTCTTCTCACACTGAGGCTCTGGAATAGGGCTAGAATCCCGATCTGCTTGCAATTTTCCCCCTTCTTTTCCATCGGGAGCTAGAAGAGGACATGGATTACAGTCAGGGTTAGACTTTCCTGCTAAAAAAAGTTTAAGTTGGGTCAAAAACCTGATGCTGTTTAAACCTAATTTGTTTAAATGTATGTCTTGATTTTGCGGAGTTAGATGCGTTCCTGGATCAACATATTTTGTTGGTTCTGGAATAGCATTCCTATACCCAAAAGCTGAATCCTAACCATATCGCTACACCTAAACCTAACCACACACATAAGTTATTTATAAAAACAGAGGGAAAGAAGCACCTAACACTGATTGTAAGCCAAAACTTGACATAAACTGTAAATTTGTCCCTCAAATCTGAATGGTTGATGGAATGTTGCTCCAGAATCAACAAACATGTTTCAGTAAAATATACTTGGTGAAATAAGGTTTTGCTGTCCAATCAATTAATTGTTTTCACATACAGTGACTTGAATATGCTGAGTCATTTTCTATGTTGAGCATCTTTCATTTCAAAACTAAAAATCATTCTGAAATATTTCACCAATGCCAGGAGGATATAACGGTCTTGATATCATAAATAAGATCGATCCCAGTATGCGGACCTAGTAAAAGGCAGGACCAATGCCGTAAAGTGTGTGTTGTAGTGATGAGCCTGAAGCTGAGCTCATAAAATGCTTTGTGGTGCAACATGCCAAAACAATTGATGGTATATAGACCTTAGTCAGGGTCATACTGAGTTTTTGACAAGAACGAAAACAAGGTTGTGAGGGATAGAATACTGTGAGTTTTATGGATTTTACTGTTGTTTAACAACATGCTAACTGTTCAGTTGACAAAAAGTCCATAAAACAGTTTTAAAAGTTGTGAGCTGTGAAAATAGCATGATCCAGGGCCTTTAGACAGTGCATGCCATTGTAAAAACTCCACGTCTATCCCTCGTTTTCATCTGCGTTAAATTCAATATGGCATATGAAGGTCTATAAATACATTAAGCCAAGACTACATGAAAAACCTTTTGTTTTTCCAAGCACAGCTCAATTTCAGTCTACTGGAAAGAAAACATCCAAAACACTATGAACTTTATGAATGTCTGTAAATTTCAATTACAATATCTGAGTGTTTTCCTCATGTCCATTCCAGTAGCACTTACATACACCAAACTTTCCAAATGTATTCTATTTATATTTTAAAAGATTTAACCGTTTTTTTTTCATACATTTTCCTAATTTATATACCATTTTATTTATAAAAACATGCTGACTGTTTACAGTATTTCCTTTTATTTGTGGAGTCCTCACAGATATCTAAAATTAGTAAAAACAAAAAAAATTAACCCTGGTATGTCAACAAAATTAAACAAAAATTTTGAACCAGGCTTTATCCAATGTTCAGATTTATGTTCTGGAAATATATGTAATATAATATAAGTATATAAGTGCATTTTTAATTATATAATGCCTCATTTGTCTATTTAAACATTAAAAAAAAACATTTAATGTCTTCATGTTCTATAATGTAAATGTAAATGTAAATGTAATTATTAACTGGAGGAGTATGGTGATATCTTTTAGTTAAATATTTGACCATATTCTAAACTACAAGCCTTAGTATAACTGTATGACACTGGAATAGGTTGCACTATAAAGGCTTTATATCCTTTCACCATCTCCATTGATTAAAGATCTTTGATTACCATCTCTTTTTGCTCTTCTGCTTTTGCTCTTCTTCTGTTTTGATTCTTCCGACTCGGCCTTTGACCCTGCTGTTATTAGCACCGTCAACTTCTGCATGGAACCTTTGCGCTGTGTCTGTCCCTCCTCCTTAACCCGCAGCTCTTCAATCGCCTCAGATACATTTTGCTTGATCTTCCCAAATGCTCGTTTTAGCCCTTCTGCCATTTCACTAGACTGGTGACTGACCTGCTTGAAACTCTCTCTCTTGGAACTTTTGAACTAGTTGAAAGCATATGTCAAGTTAAGGGTGGGACTGTGGTTTATTACCCCAATAATCACATAAAGGTAGTGCATGTTACTTCCAAACCTCCAAGACAGTCAAACTAGCTCAGTTCACATAACTGAAACTGTAAAAGAGTTTTATGAACAATATTTTTTCAGCTGATGTTCAGCAGGAATGTTAAGTAAGTAAAACCAAAAGAAGGTCAAGTTTTTTTCTTTATGGCACTTAAACTTTGGAATAGCCTTCCTGGGAGTGTTCAGGACACATTCTCTCAGCTTAAATCCAAACAAAAGATGTATTCAGTGACACAGACATCTATAATTTAAGTCTTACTAACAAAATGTAATAACCTATACATATGACTCAGGGTACATTTACGTTTTTGTCTCACAGAGACAAAATTTTCTACATGTATTAGAAATATTATTACCATTTAAAAGTAACAGTTTTCTATTTTAATTTATTTAAAAAGTCATTTATTCCTGTGATGACAAAGGCAAACTTTTCAGCATCACTACTTCAGTCACATGATATTTCAGAAATTTTTATAATATGCTGATTCGCTCCAAAAGAAACCTATTTATTTATTATTACCATCAGAAAATATATTATTATTATCAGTTTAAAACAGTTTTGCGGTGCCATTTTGTGACAACCGTGATACATTTTTAAGATAATGTTTTTTCCAGATACCTTTTTTTTGTAATAATGTAAAAGTAATTTGGTGTTCCTTTTTTAATCAATTGAATTGGCTTAAACTGTAGCTCAAACAGTAGAGCATGTCGCTTGCAACGCCAAGGTCATGGGTTTGATTCCCAGAAAAAGCAAGAACTGATTAGAATGTCAATGTGTGATTTTTTTTAATGCAATGCAAGTTGCTTTGGATAAAATCGTCTGCCAAATGCATAAATGTAAATTCCAGAAATCTGCCAAAAATAATTATATATTTAAACAATATTAGGGTAATATTAAAATTATTTAAACCATGATGCAAGATTATAGTCATTCTGTTCATCCCTAAAATAAACTGTGAAAAAAGCACTATAAAAATAAAAGCTTGACTTTAGTGTTTGCATATAGCTATATTATGCATAATATTATTTTCTGCAGTTCACTGAAACAGGAATGTCACAACAATTTCTATAATAATTTATAAAATAATAAATAAAATATAATAATAAAAAAATTATTATTATTAAAAAATTATTTAAAAAAATGTAAATATATACACTGTTCAAACAGGTGGGGTCAGTAAGATGTTTTAATATGAACACTTTTATTTAACAAGGATGCATTCAATTTTAATCAAATAAATGCATCTTTGGTGAGCATAAAGCTTAAAAAACCATAAGCGTAAAATCATACCGACCCCAAACTTTTGAACACTAGTGTAGATTTAATGTAATTGGTTCCAAGAGGGCTTCTTTTATCCCCTAAATCCCATCTGTCTGTGTGTTCAGCAGACAACACACACACTATAATCCCACTGACTGACCAACAACAAACGAGAAAACGACCACCTGTGTGCCTGGCAAATGGTTCTGTAAATTAAATAAACAAAAGCCAAATACAAAAAAGTTGGGAGCTTTAATTGGAAACCAAAACTGACTTAAGTTTTATGAGCTATACCATATGTAGATGCATGTACACAAATATGTACCGTATGTACACAAATAGCATGCATTTCTGAAATATGTCACACACACACAGCTTTACTGTAAAGACAAACTAGCAATTTACATTCCATCCCTCCAAGATTACCAGCAACACTAACAGAAAGCAGGAGAGTTTATCCTCACAACACCAAGTCAGACGAAGAGCAGATTAAAATATGAGTTTAGTAGCTGGTGATCGTAATTTAACCCTCCAAACGCTAACTGTTCTTTATCTTAGAGTGCATTACTCAAAACAAACAAAAAACACAGATGCCTGGTTTCACAGTCAGGGCTTGGATTAAGGCAAGAGTAGGCCATAGTTAAACTAGGAAATTTAAGTAGCTTTTATAAACGTGTTCATAAAACTCTTTTATAAACTGGTGTGCATCTTGAGACAAAACAATGGCACTGACACATTTTAAGATATGTAAGTGCAAGTTGCTTCCAATTAAAACAGCTCAAACATGCATTTTAGTCTGGGACTAGTTTAACCCTTGTCTGTGAAACCAAGCAAGAAGGTGACTTGCACTACAGACATAAACAATTTTAGGATTCTTGAATGTTTCTCCAGTTATAAAACTTATTTTTTGTTTCATCTTGTAGCTACTTGTGTTGTGTAGTAGTAGTGTAATGGTGATGCCAATATTTTAAAGGGAAGGATGGCCGACGACAGATGTACATAATAACATGACTATTTAATCATAGCAAATAACACAAGGATATTGTAATTATATTGATTTATTTCTATAACAAATGGAATTAAATTATTGGAAAATCTATCAATTTGAAAACAATCTGTAAAATAAACATTCTTTAAGTAATAAATTCTTACTTCTGTAATCCTATTCAATTTGCTTAAAACATGAAGGATAAAGAAGTAAACTAGCCAGCAGTGCACTGGTGTAATCTGATAAATCTGTGCGCACTGGGAATCATATATTCTCAAAAAAAGTCCAGGGAAAGCTGCATACAGTTCACATGACGTGAGAACAGCGGGAACCTGGATGCTACGCAGCAAAGTCACACAGAAATCACAAAGAAAAAAAGAAAATCACACACAAAGGTATGTGCTCCTTCACAAGATACAAGTGCTCTTCAGCTGTATTCACCACAGTTTGTGGAGATGTTTAACAGATATCTAAAGACTTGTTTATATGGAGATTTTCTGAATGCTGGGAAAAAAATAAAATAAAATAAAGGTTGCCCAGTAACTTTGTGAAAGAAAATTCTTGGAAACAAGCATAAATATATTACACAGAAGTAGGTAAAAAGTTCCTGAAAATGAAAGTAAATGCACTGTACCTGATCGGCCGCCATCAACAGCGTTCAATGTTCCTTCTTGTCTCTCTTGGCTCTCCCCATCGTCTTTCTGTCCGCTTTGACTTTGCCTGGTCTTTGGAGGCAGAGGAGGTGCCTTGTCAGCACTAGTGAAAGACGCACTTTTTAATTTGCGCCTGGGCTTAATTGCAGGAGGTCTTTGCTGTCTCTGTTGTGGGCTGGTGCTCTTTGCTGTATCTTCACTTAAAATCGTAGACTCTGGCTGGCTGAATTTGTTGACTCTCTTTTTAACATTTCCAGAGTTCTCTGAGGCTGCAGCTTCCACAGATGATGTGTCTGACGTATTATTTGAGGGCTTGGTGGGAACCGGGGGTCTTTGTTTAACCTCAGGTTTCGGAGGCACATGTGGAGACTCTTGAGAAGACATCTTAATTGGTTTTGATGTTTTAAACCAAAGCAACCTGGCCAATATGAGGCCAGGCAGCAGGGTCACCGAGGGCCTTCAATTTTTAACCTGCAGTAACAAATAATAAAGACTTTAAACATGACCTGCATTTTATCAGTTTTTCCCTAATTTGACTAATCCCAGATCATTAAAAAAGATTTTTTACAATTGCGTCTGATTGAACTGATGAACTTTATATAGTTAACAAGATATGGCTTATAAATGGACAAGATGAAACAGAATGTACATCAGAGTGTAACGGGTTGTCGAAAAAAAAAAAAGATATAGATGGACTTGGTTCTAAATGCTACAACTGAATTAATTTAGTACTGTATATACAGAAATATGTATAAAATACAATATACAGAACCAAAAATATTTGTGTTTAGGTTTGCAAATGTTTATATTTAACACTGTTATTAAAAGATTAACCTTAAGCATTAAACTGCGAATAACTGATATGATAACAACATACTGTCCATTCTTTCTGTCTCATATCCCACATGAGGAGTATTGTAATCGCAACCATAGAACTACGTATATAAATATTTGATATGATGATAGCATCTAGTAAAATAAAAAGCACAGTGATCTCAGTACTGGAATTACCTCACACAGTGCAGGTTCAACTGGACTGGACTTTGCTCTTACAGGCAACAGTCAGACTTTTAAATAAAATATGACGCACTTCCAAACAAACATTTTTTAGGTGAAACAGCATACTAGAAATATAACATGAAACATAGCTAGAAATGTGCTTGCATTTCGTCATTACAGTAAATGCTGTGTACTTTGACCCTTCAGATTACAAAAGACTATGCATGTCTTAGAATTGCAAGACGGGATTAAAACCACACAATTAGTATTGATCATTTCATGACTTACTGTTTCCATTATGTAAAACAAACTACACAAAACCATTATAGTTAGTTTAACTTAGAATAAACCCATTCTGAGGATTTTACAAGGGAAAGGTGTGTTAAAATAACTTCCAAAAACAACTCTGTTGTTGACTAGATTCGCACCCTTCAGACAGACTCATCAGGTCTGTCAGGTTTTTCACTGTGCTCTAATTTGATATCCTGAACATGCAAAACTCAGCATTACACAATACCAAAAAGAAACCCTTTCCCATTGGGTGAAATAGTAAGACTGAAATGGTTACCATTAGAAGGGTGATAATGTATCTTCATTTTAAGGTCCTTCTGACATTTCAAACTTCTGTAAACACCTCCTCAAGCAACAGGACACCAAAGTATAACCTAATGCTCAGTTTTTTCCAAAAATGTGTACAAGACACTTCCCCTCCAAACTATAAACAATCTTGGGATTGTAAAACTCATTTCCCTTCCTTTCCAGCTGGCTTTGCTTCCAAAATTCCTTAGATACACTTGAGTGTTGTGATATTAGAAACATTTAATACACACACACACACATAGGGTGTAGGTTAGGGTATACAGTTATAACTACCTGTATATAAAAACAGAAAAAATAGAAAAGAAAAATGGAAATAAAGGAATAGAAAAAATGGGCTTATGAAATAACACTATAATCCAAAAGTAAACACTCCTACTATGTTGTTCACATGACTAACAAGGATCTGCTATGTACAATGAATGGTGTTCATTCAAATATCATTCATTTAACTGTCATTTTATAAATCTGACATACAGACATTGTAAACACTGGGTAAGATGGAGTATAAATACTACATTCAGTTGACTTGATTAAAATTCATATCTGACTACTCACCAAATGTGTTTCACTCTCTTACATAATCCATAAAGAAAAGCGAATTGCTGATAGAACTTCCTCATAAAAATCAAAACATTGGAGTCGTGTGGGTAACTCTCACAGCGCACATGAACACATAATAGTTTCATAGACACCCATGTTAAAACATTTCTTTAAAATGACAGCAACAGATCGCCACATTCCGGCGTGAACTTTACATCCAGGCGGATTTGATCAGACGTTACTTTCGTCTTTCCTCTTTTGTTGTCCTCTCCGTAAATCCACGCGCATCTCCGGCTCTTTGTTTTCCTGCTCGTGAGCATGTGTGTAGGAACAGCCGGACAGGGATAGTGTGATTAGTGCATACCCCTCCTCCCATCCCATCCCATTCCTGCCTGCACTTGTGCACACCCTCCTTTGGCTGCCACCCAGCGGAGACTCTCTCTGTGCGTGTGTGTGAGCGAGCGAGTGCGTGCGAATTTGTGTTTGTGTGTGTGAGTGATTTTCTCTCTCTCTCTCTCTCTCTCTCTCTCTCTCTCTCTCTCTCTCTCTCTCTCGCTCTCTCTCTCTCTCAATATCCGAATATCTCAATATCCTCAATATCCGAATATCTCTCTCCTGACAATATCCGAAATGTCCTTTCTGGGACATTTTTGACCCCGTGAGGAAAAAAAGTTGCCTAAATCATACCGGTTTAATAAACATGCTAAATAATAAACAGGGTATACATAGCTCTAATAGTGTATATATTAGCTGTGAGGACATAATTGCTATAAAATATTGTTCATAATTGACTATTTAGTGACTTAGTTTTATTACACGACAAGCTTTGATATTCACAGTTCTAATAATTATATTATAATAATTAGTCTTTTATTTTGAAAAACAGGTGGGGTGTGTTTGCAAATCCTGACAGTTTTTTGTTTTTTTTTATTCTGCAAATACAAAATGATTTATGCGCAAACTAGAGGAATGAGATAAATGATGTAAGGATATACTTTAAGTCAAAAATGTAACAAAAAAAGAACATATGTACTTGGTCAAATTATGCAACAGAAAGGAATGAAATATATAAAGTATATGCATATAATATAATGAAGAAAAAAAAATATATAATGATATAATATAATTAAACAAAATTATATAATATATTATAATGATATAATTAAACAAAACATTTGTTTCATTATACGGTGATAAACCAGTGATAGAAATATTATTGTGTAATATTTTACATTTCAAGGATTTTTTAATAAAATAATGATCTGCTTCCACGATTTAACACTAGTGACCACATATAAACAATTAACAAACATATAATTACAAAGAATCATAACACTTTTTTTCATCTTGAAAATTATCATTCATGAATCAAAGAGTCGGTTCAGTTGAAGAATCGATTCTCAGCAGCAGTGTTTACTGTCAGCACACCAGCGGCTAGCCTTTTCCGTCTGATAAGGTGATCACTTGTTTTTGTTTCCGTAGACGTTCTTCTTATCGCATCGTTTCGTTGACGGAATGAAAATATCCGCGTTTTCTGCGATCAGATTGTCGTATTTAAAAGAGGGATAGACAGTATGTAGACAGCTAACGAGCTGATTCATGTAGCAGATTAGCTGGCCAGCTAAACTCAGATATCCTGAATGTATATTCTGCTAGCTAGAAAGACTACCAGCACGATGCAGCATGCGTCTCTACCACACGTTGATATTCGAGATTTTAACAGCTGTTTTTACCGGCAGTCGAGCTGCAACGCTGTTAGGTTGTGTTGTATTTGTTTACACAGATCTGAGGCTCTGCACCGAGCTTGCAGATGATATGGATCATGCTAGAAGCATTTTACATAGTACGCAAATAGACAGAACTACACATGTGCATATGTTGTTGTAATATTGACCATGCATGTTATGTAAAAACATGTGCAAGTGGCTTGCATAGGTCTACAAAAACGAAAACCTTTATATGTAAGTTTTTTTCCTCCCTCTATCCGCACTTATCAGTGTAAGAAGAGGCAAAATCACACTCTGCAAATAGATCGTCACTATATTAGATGATAACGAATGGAAAAGGTCAGCCTAATAACCCATATCTCTATTATGCGACACATATTATTCTACTACATGGGTAATTTGCTTCTCACTGAGTGTTAGATGTGTATGTGCAATAAATGTGTCAGTCCCATGTGTAAATATAGTCATGTGTGTGTGTATTTCTGCTGTCACTACACTAAGCACAAACACCCACACACCAATTAGACACATAGTCACCTGAGAGTGAAGTTAAGACTATCCTTAGCACCACATCTAGGTATTGCCTCCCACAGGACAGACCACTGTGAGTCGGCCCCGCTCCCCGGTCAACCTCAGAGGGCCTTGCCACAAGATGCTGTTTTTTTATGCTGTGTATGTAATCAAAAGGCTGGTTACAATCTCTCTTTGTTAACCTCACCCACACAGAGAGCTGAACGAACAGACTGACACTGAAGAGTTCTCAGTAGCTTCCACCTGGACGGACTTTCTGGTTTTCGACCCTTTGCAGGTGGGTGAAAATTTCAGTTGTGGTATTCGGGTGTATTTGAACGCAACACTGCTACCGAGAATATTGATCACAGCTTTTCATTTCAACTTTTAATGCATGTGTGTGGTTTTTAAGCTGCAGTGTAATTTTCTGAGAATGGTTTACTAAAAATGTGACACTCGGTGTAAAATATTATATACTTTTATATCATTCTTCTTAGCAATTCCACTTGTTTTAGATCAGGAGCTTTCAAAAGGGGCGCAAATAATTGCTAGGGGATCAATGGAAAAGTTTAGAGAAAATTTGTAAATAAAGTACATTTTGATTAATGTAAATACAGTACATACAAATTTGATCAAAATAAGAAAAAACATTTTTTGACTAATAAATACATTTGTAAATAAATAGCCAAATATTTTTCATATTATAATAAATTAATTTAACATATATTCTTTTTTGCATTATAAATGTTGTTTTATACAAGAAACTAAATAGATGCCTTTTAATACAATTTGGATGGTGATTCCTCACATGAGACTGATCATATTTGGGGCTTTTAAAAGATTGAAAAGCTCTGTTTTAGACAATGATCACTAATCTTTACATTAGTCAAAGACACACGCGGCTTTTTGTCAGATTTCACAGCTGCAGCATCTTTAATTGGAGAGCGCAGGTGGGGAGAGATGCTGTTGGGCTCAGGGAGATGCCAGTGTGTGCCGAGGCCCTGCTGGGCTGCTGAAACCACAGAGAATACAGAGCTCAACATGCACTTTATCACTTGAATAAAAGTAGTCTGTCACTGCTATGTTTTTTTTGTTTGTTTGTTTAAGGCTGTGTTTGGACTAGATATTCGCTGCTGTTTTATTTTTGTTTTTCTGTATTTCTGTATGCCCCTCCTCTTCCTCCTGGTCTCTACAGGATAGCGGATCAGGTCTTGAAACATGAGCTCTGTGGCAGTGTTGACTCAGGAGAGTTTTGCGGAGCACCGCAGTGGCTTGAAGGACTTTAATATCGCTGGTACGATGACTGTAGCAAAATTAGGGGTGAAATGTTTTTTTTGTTTTTTTACTATAATTCATGTCATGTGTAGTGACAGGGAATATAAAGAGGCCTTGAATGGCATTGATTTTCTTTAGGAAGTTTTACTTCTTTTTGTTACAGTGTATTTGTACATTTAAGTACTGAATAAAGGTAATTAATAACATTTACTCACTAGGGTTAGGAATACAGTACTAAGCTTTCCTGTAGCTCATCGGTAGAGCATTGGTGCTTACAACGCCAAGGTCATGGGTTCGAACCCAGGGAAAGCAAGAACTGATTAAATGTGTTCCTTGAATGCAATGTAAGTTGCTTTGGATAAAAGCGTCTGCCAAATGCATAAATGTAAATGTAAAAAATGTAAAGTTTACAGTACTGAAACATTTAAAGTTTAGAAACATTAGAAATTATTTATGTTTTTGAAAGAGGTTACTTCTGCTCACCAAGGCTGCATTTATTTAATAAAAAAAATACAGTAAAAACAGTCAAAATAATTATTATAAATTAAAATAAATGTTTTCTGTTTTAAAATATTTTAATGTAGTTTATTCCTATTCTTATTCCATTCATTAAACATTGTAACTTTTGTAACATTTATAAATATTTACAAAGTCATTGTTGATCAATTTAATGCATGCTTGATGAATAAAAGTATTAATTTCTCCCTTCTTTTTTTAAATCTTACCACAAATATTTGAATGATATTGTTTCCACAAAAAATGTTCAGCGGCAAAAACTGTTTCCACCATTGACAATAATAATACTATTGATAATATGATTTCTGAAGAATAATATGATGACTGGAGTAATGATGCTAAAAATTCATCTTTGTCATCACAGGAATAAATTAAATTTCTAAATGTATTAAAATTGAAAACAATTATTTTATATTGCAATAATATTTCATAGTATTACTGTATTTTTGATGAAATAAATGCAGCCTTGGTAGTGAATTCTCTCAAAAACATAACTAATTTGTAGGTTTGGTTTAAAGTTAGTTGCATGTAATTATGCATAATTTACTGTTATTGCTACAGTTGGTACATGTATGTAACAAGGACAAATAAAATAAAGTCTTAACCTTCTTTTCTTATTGTCTGATATTAGGTAGTGTGCCAGAGGATGAAGCATATATACCCACCTATCTGGAGGCCTTTCCACCTTTGCCGGACAAGGGCAGTCCAGGTGAGAAGACGGGTGACCCAGCAGGTGCCTGGAGCAAAATCCGGCCCATCAAAGCTTCTGTCATCACTCAGGTAACTATAACTACTTCACAGATTGTTTGTCCGTTGTGAGTAAGCTTCTAGAGATATGGGAAAATCTTCTTGTCAAGCTACCATGTCTTATGTTAGGCAATGTGGCAGGCTCTCATGTTATTGAGGCTTTTCTTTCACGCTCTTTGCACCTTCAGGTGTTCCATGTCCCTCTGGAGGAGCGGCGGTATAAAGACAACAGTCAGTTTGGTGAAGGTGAAGAGGCGAAAGTATGCTTGGATATTATGCAGAAGACCGGGGCACATATCGAACTCTCGCTTGCCAAGGACCAAGGCCTCTCCATCATGGTGACTGGAAAACTGGACTCGGTCATGAAAGCGAGGAAGGAGATTGTGGCCCGACTGCAGACTCAGGTGCTTGTTTGATTCTTCCTCTCCTTATTCAACCTATGTTGCTATTTTTATTTAAAATTAAATACAGTAGTACCTCGGTTTATGAGTTTAATTCGTAACTCGTAACTCAAAATTCTCGTACACCAAAAATTCCCCAAAAGAATGCAATAAAAATCACTCGATTCGTTCCACATAACCATAAATGCCCTTTAAAAAACATTTTTTACCCTATTAATTACAGTTAAAATTATAACCATTAAGATCTCATATAAATACTAATTAATAATTGACAATTAAACTCTATACAATTTACTGTAACGCGCACTTTACCTTTGAGTAGCGTTGCTGCTGGCGTGAAGGAGACGAGAGGAGGGTTTTACTGCTTAGAGGGAGAATTTAGTACCTTCTTTCTTACTCATTTTGAGGGTCATCGTCTATATGCTGTACTGTACGTGTATATTTCACTACGTGAACAATAGCGATCACAATTAATGTTAACAAAACGAGGTAAAACCGCTGTAAATCACTTATAAAATAATCCACTGTGGTGAATGATGCAACTAAACCGAGCGACGCTGAGAGAGTTAAGGGGTGATAAAGGGGTTGGAACCGCATGACTGTTTTATGAGAGGCTGTCGTTAGGATATCTCCAGTAAAAATGCGCGTGACGATGCTGAGCGTTAGATCTTTTCCACACAAAAATGCGCGTGGGTGAGGGAATATTTTTCTCGCATATACACCGATACAATGCTCGTACACCGATTTGCTCTTATACCAAGTCGCTCGTAAACCGAGGTATTACTGTAAATCAAATTTGTATTTTAAAGATTTAGAATAATTTCATATGGATTTTTATCTCTTTATGAATGTTTTGAACTATCATCATTTTGGGTGAATAGTCTTTCAATGTAGGGACAGAAATCACACAGATTTTTCGAAGATTAATGAAATTCTTACGTGTTTGGAACAACATGAGAGTGCGTGATGGCAGAATTTTTGGTTGAACTAACCCTTTAGCGCTAAACTTCTCAGGCCTCAGCGACTGTTCTTATTCCGAAAGAACATCATCGGTTTGTGATCGGGAAGAATGGAGAGAAGCTGCAGGAGCTGGAGCTGAAAACAGCCACCAAGATCGCCATCCCCCGCTCTGACGATCCCAACACCAACATCCGCATCACCGGCACCAAGGAGGGCATTGAGAAAGCTCGCCATGAAATCCAGCTCATCTCTGCAGAGCAGGTAACCATTAAAGGTAGATGAGCTGAGGTTTTATATTTCATTCCACCAGACTCATTATATCCTCACTGTCTGCTTTAGGATAAGCGTGCCGTGGAACGTTTGTCTTTTGAGAAAGCTTTTCATCCATTCATCTCCGGCGCATATAATCGACTAGTTCAAGAGCTGAGCCAAGAGACCGGAGCTCGTATTAGCATCCCGCCCGCCAGCGTACCGAAAGATGAGATTGTCATTACTGGCGAGAAGGAAGCAGTTGCCATGGCGATTGCCCGCATCCGGGCCACTTATGAAGAGAAGGTGATTTAATTACACTCCTGTTCAAAAGTTTTTGGGTCAGTAGTTGTAAATGCTGTTCTTTTGAACTTTCCACAAAAATGATGAGTAGGACAACTGTATTCAACATTGATATATTAATATGAAATGTTTATTGAGCAGCAAATCAGCATATTAGAATGATTTCCAAACGATCAATTGACCCTAAAGACTGAATTCAGCTTTGCCATCACAGGAATAAATGACATTTTAAAGTATATTCAAATAGAAAATCGTTTTCTCCCGTGACGTTCTGCATCTGGTGACGTTTCCTGACCTCCTTATTAATATGTACATGCAGAAACGAAAAACGACCACAATCTCAGTGGAAGTGAAGAAATCACAACACAAGTACATAGTAGGCCCGAAAGGAAACACCCTGCAGGAGATCCTGGAGAACACAGGGGTGTCTGTAGAGATGCCTCCTCTGGACTCTGCATCGGAGACCATCATACTCCGAGGAGAACCGGATAAGTTGGGTCCAGCTCTAACGCAGGTGTACGCCAAGGTCAGATGTATTAAAAATAGTAGATTTGTGTAAATGCGCAATTTTTGACATTATTTTTAATAGAATGCAAAGGCTTTTCACATGGAACTTTGTGTGTTTTGCAGGCTAAAAGTGTGATAGTGGTGGAAGTGATTGCTCCGGCCTGGCTCCATCGGTTCATCATTGGCAAGAAAGGACAGAACATTGGGCGCATTACACAGCAGCTGCCTAAGGTATTCAAAAGCAAAAAGAACTGACTGTTCGAAGATACTAAAATAGAATATGACAAGTGAGAACTGAGAATAGAGTGCTGTAGGGATGATGCATGTTTGCAAGTTAGCATCACACTGCTTCTCAAAAAAACATCCAAAAATATATGAAGTAAACTGTGACCAACAATGGTTTTTGACTCTTACACGTTTTGTTGATCAAGATAATCTTCACAAATAAGAACAACTTTGACGCCTAAATACAATCAGTAGAAATAAAAAGCTAAAGTTAGGCTACCGGTACATCACGCTTCTTACAACTTTCAATCTTTATGTAAAATCTACAATTTGAAAAAAGTTAAGTATAAACCCAACGAGACTGCAAAAGATTAGTTCAGTGTGATGACATTTAATGCCACAGACAAGACACATAAAAGCAAAAAAAAATTAAAAGTGGATATTACTGATTTTATTTCATAGAATAAAATGAGTTGTTCCCATCATTATTTGCCTTTTACTATTTGTTGTTCCAGATGGAGTTGAACAGGAGTCTGTGGATTGGTTTTTTGATTGTCTGATTATGATCACCTGAAGATTTATAGCGTTTTGTTATATAACTAAATACACAAGAGAACAAGTGAATTGTTACTTTGATGAAGGCAGACAACAGAAACGTTTGTACTATTTTTATCTCGTGCTTGAAACTAATAAAAGACCCTTTGTGCATTTTCATAGAATAAAATGTGAAAATATCTTGAGCTTGTGTTAACTACAGGTCTTTTTTCAAGCAATTAAACAGAAGAAAACCCACCAGCAACATAGATTTTGGGACAATGGAACAGAAGTTCAAAAATGCTAATTTGTTTCCGAGTTTTGGGATTCGTTCCTGCAGCACTGTATTCCTTTATCTAAATCCTTGAATAATTAATAGTAATATATTTATTACATAAAAAGCATTAATATAAAAAAAATCTAAATCAATAGGCCCTGTATTGTGATTCTGTGACTGTTTCTCATCACTAGGTTCATATAGAGTTTACTGATGGAGAGGAACGAATCAGTCTGGAGGGACCGACGGAGGAGGTAGAACAAGCCCAGGCTCAGATACAGGAGATCATCAAAGACCTGGTCAGAGAGCATTTGTATATCTTATCAGTTTTTTTGCCATTGTTGTTTGTTAAAATGAAGATAGAAATGTGATGTTGGTTGCTAAATCATTTCACATGCTATTAGGGTTTTTTTTCTGCAGCTTTAGACTGGATTTGTGGAATATAAACATACTATTTAGGTATAGTAAGTATTTTATTTTCCTTTATTTAGATGGCGAGAATGGACTATGCAGAGATTAATATTGACCAACGTTTCCATAGACATCTCATTGGCAAAAACGGAGCCAATAGTAAGTAAAGACCTTTTTTGAAATGTTTCATCTGAAACTGCTGTCTTGTTTAAAAAAATTGTCAAATTGTGGTTTTACATGTTATTCGATTTAGCGCACAATGTCAAAATTCAATAGTTGCAAATGTACTTCTCCTTCACTATGCAAAATATCTAGTTCAAACATGAAACTCTAGAAGGCGCAGGCTGATGGACTTACATGCAATCATATTATTGCATGTAACACATGGTGCAAGCAATGAGAATGCTTGCTTAACATTCAAGTAGTCTGGTTCAGTGTTTTTGTAGGCAAATCCTACAGCACTCAGTTTTACTCTGAAACCCTTCCCCCTCCCCAGCTACACCTGCCTTGGTCTGTAACGTGTTTATTCGCGTTTATTCATGCAGCAGCAGCATGTCTTACATGCTCACAGCAGCATGTCTGATAATCGATTGGTAGTAGTAATTCCATACTTGCTCTGTAGCAACAACAATAATTAACAGCATCAACAGCATTATAGTGTAGTGAGAGTTGGCATGATTTAAATATAATTTTTTTGGTGTCTTCATGACCACAGAACTTGGGAAAAATGATTGACTGTGTTGCATAATTGATCTGATTGTTACCTTTGAGTTATCCATAACACATATTACAGTAAAGTTTTGATCAGTCAACAGAGAAGATGAATGAATGAGTAAATCATTGAATTATTTAATGCTTTTCCCTAGTAAATCGGATAAAGGAGCAGTATAAGGTATCAGTAAGGATTCCTCAGGACTCTGAGCGCTGTGGGTTGGTTCGTATCGAGGGCGATCCTCAAGGAGTACAGCTTGCTCGTAAGGAACTGATGGACATGGCCCAGCGTATGGTGAGGTGTACTATATGGTAGCATAGAAGCATTCTATATATGACATTATGAACCAATCTACATGGTTTAAGATTTGTAAATTCCTAGCATTTTTGATGCTCTAGGAAAATGAACGCACAAAAGATCTGATCATAGAGCAGAAGTTTCACCGCACCATCATTGGGCAGAAGGGAGAGAAGATCAGAGAAGTGCGGGACAAGTTCCCTGAGGTGCTCACAGATTCATTTTGTAAAACACAGACAGCCACAATCTGCTTCTTTTTCTTTCTTTTTTATAGCATTACATGATGGATGATTTCATTGAAATACATTTGGTTTCAATTCTGCAGGTCATTATCATCTTTCCAGACCAGCAACAAAAAAGCGACATAGTGCAGCTCAGAGGGCCTAAAAACGAGGTGGAGAAATGTGCAAAGTTTCTGCAGAAACTCATCGCTGAACTGGTACAAGTGTAATTTCCTCTTGCTTCCTTCCTGCTCTCAAATAACATTTGCTTAGTGAATAATACAAGTTCACAAATACAGTAGCCATTATGTGCTCAGGCAGCTGTGGAATTATTATACTCTGCCAACAGATGATAAATTAGTGTTTCTTTTCTATTTCCTGCAATTCTACTGTAGTCTGTTTACAGTCGAGAAATTAAGTCTTTGAATTTGTGTTATTAGGTTGAGAGCAGCTTCTCAATTTCTGTACCCATCCACAAGCAGTTCCACAAAAACATCATTGGCAAAGGAGGTTCCAACATTAAAAAGGTGAATATTACTTTTTATATTGTAGTTATATGAAAAAATATCCTGGCCCTTCTAAGCTTTTAATGGAAGTGAAGAGTAACTGAGATTCTGAAGCCCAAAAAAGGGCTCTATACACCTCTAGTGGTTAATAAAGGCCTTCTGAAGCAAAGCAATGTGTTTTTGTAAGAAAACTATCCATATTAATAACTTTATAAACTGTAATCATTGGCTTCCGATAACGGCTGTACACGACTCTTGTTCCAAAGAGTGACCTCTGACCGGACAGCATACGGCTGTTTGTGGAGGCCAGTGATTATAGTTTATGAAGTTATAAATATTAGCACACTGGAGCCATATAGATTACTTTTAGAATAGATGGATGTTCTTTTTTTCGGCTTCAAAATCTGTGGTTCCATTGTAAAGCTTAGAAGAGCCAGTATATATATTTTTTATATAAATCTTATTGCATTTGGCTTAGAGTAGAAAGTCATATACTCCTAGGATGGCTTGAGGGTGAGTAAATTACTAACCTTTAATGATCCTTTAAAGCAGTGCTTCTCAATTATTTTCTGTCACGCCCCCCCCTAGGAAGAGGTAAACATTTCGCGCGCCCCCCCTCCCCCCATTTTGGAACGTTCGCCTTATGGTTTCCATGGCAACGCGTCATGCTTGTTACGTGACATACCGCAGTCACAAAAAGCGCTGTATAATAGATTAATACATTTATTTAGTTTTTCTTTTTTATTCAAAATAGTCACCAACTTGTTGAAACCTAAAAGAAACCTTATGTGGTTGAAAACACTGAATTGTTGTGATAAATGACAAGCTCTGAGCGCTTTTGGATCAGTGCCAGATAACGCGTGAAAGCACGTGTGAATTTAGTGGTTGATCACGTGACACATATGAACACCGGTGTGATCGTACACGTCAAAGGATGAGGTGATGGTTATCTGAGCTTCATATATGTTGCTCTTGTTCAGTGCAAGAAAACTACTCCCTGGCACGCGCGCCCCCCACTATTTGAGAACCACTGCTTTAAAGGGATAGTTCACTGAAAACTGTATATTCTGTCTTCTGTGGAAAAACTATTTTGAAGAATCTTTCCGTACAATGACAGTTCATAGCAATGTTATTTTAATATTATTTATTTTAATAATTTCTGTATTCTTTCTTGAAGTTACGGAAATAATAGTTAGTTTTAATACTGCTTCATAGTGAGAAAAGCACCGTGAAAGTTCTGTGGGGAAAAACAATAAAATTCAGAGTCTGAATAAATAATTAAAATTTTCATGTTTATTTTTAGTTTTTTGAAAGTGAACTTGATATTTAAACGTTGTACTAATGTTTAAATGCACTAACATTTTTTTAAATGTTGCTGTGTAAATAGATACGTGAGGAGACCAACACCAAGATTGATCTCCCAACGGAAAACAGCAACTCTGAGATGATTGTGATCACAGGCAAGAAGAGCAGCTGTGAAGCCGCACGAGATCGGATCCTCGCCATTCAAAAGGAGCTGGTGAGAGAAACACGAAGCTCACAAATGTGTTACAGTTACAATTTCCAGTACTCTTATTGTTTCTTCTCTCTCACATTCTCACTTAATCTTTCAATTGTCCCAGGCCAACCTGAAAGAGGCTGAGGTTTCCATCCCAGCCAAGCTACATAACTCTCTGATCGGATCCAAGGGCAGTCTGGTGCGCTCCGTAATGGAAGAGTGTGGGGGTGTTCATATCCACTTCCCTGCGGAGGGCTCAGGGTTGGACAAGGTCACTATCCGAGGTCCTGCAGAGGAGGTGGAAAGAGCCAGGAGACAACTGTTGCAACTGGCGGAGGAGAAGGTGAGTAATGAGATTATGTGCCAGAGAAAACCAAAAAAGAGCCCTGTAGAAAACACTGTTATATTTCCAGTCATTCAGTCTGTGTGAAACATTTGTCTTTTGTTGTATCAGCAAGTCAACAACTTCTCAGTTGAGCTTCAAGCCAAGCCAGAGTACCACAAGTTCCTGATAGGCAGAGGAGGAGCTAACATCCGACGTGTACGGGATCGAACCGGAGCACGGATCATCTTCCCATCACCAGATGAGCCCGAACAGGAGCACATTACCATCATGGGGAAAGAGGAGGCTGTATGGCTCGCTCAAAAAGAGCTGGAGACTCTCATCAAAAATCTGGTATGACAGAAGAGAAAGTTGTGTATTTGAAATTGGAATTATTTAGGGTTTCTTTATATACACTTCCTTCAGTTCTTCCGTTCTTCCCCTCAGGATGATGTGATAGAGGACAGTATGGTCGTGGAGCCCCGGCATCACCGTCACTTCGTCTGTCGAAGAGGGCAGGTATTGCGAGAGCTGGCGGAGGAGTATGGCGGCGTAGCCGTTAGCTTCCCTCGCACGGGCACACACAGTGACAGCATCACTCTCAAAGGACCTAGAGAGTGTGTTGACGCTGCTAAGAAGCGCATTCAGGAGATTGTTCGAGATCTGGTGAGTTTCTAATTGTGCAAATTTAGATTGTGTTGCTGAAACGTGTTGTGATTAATATTAGAGTTGTTTTCTGCATGTAGTGGTGTGCGATATGACCAAAATCAAAATATGAGTCATTTTATTTCCCGATAACAATATATATCACAATATAGTTATTTTTGCTTGAAATTAAGGTTTTTATATAAAAATTTTGATGCTAATGAAACGTCATTTTCAGTATCACAAAAAACCAAAGTAAAAACAACAAGCTTACTGAGGACAAGTGAACTGATAAAGAAAGAACAAAGAAACTAATTACAAGTATATTGGGAAACTAACTACAATAGAACAAAGACACAAATGAAATGGACCTACCTGAAAAACTCAAGCACTAGAAATAAGACACGCTACATAAATTGTCAAATGTATAAAAAAAAAACTGCATAGTCTTCACTGTGTAAATTAAATATAAATGTATTCTTATTTAAGTTACAAAAGTAATGGAGAGAGATTTTCTCTTTTTTGTTTGATTGACATTAGTTATGACAGCAGGTAAAATTGGATGCTGTCACTTTAAGAACGACTGCACGGATCCAATATACATGCAGCAAAAATAGTTGTCTACTGCCTACTACTGTACATCGCCCACCCCTGTCTGCCAAGAGCAACATATACACTACTGTTCAAAAGTTTGGGTTGGGTACGATTTCTAAATATTCTCAAATAAATGCAGCCTTGATGAGCATAAGAGGCTTCTTTCAAAAACATGAAAGAATCGTACTGTCCCTCAAACGTTTGAGGGGTCGTGTATGTAACCTGCTTATGAAGGAAGTCTCAGAGAAGAAACACTAACACCACTCATTGACCGTCATCATGTGCTGTTGTGTCTTCAGGAGTCACAGGTGAGTGTTGAGGTGTTGATTCCTCAGCGGTACCACAGAGCCATCATGGGACCCAAAGGCTGCAGAATACAACAAATTACACGGGAACATGAAGTCCAGATCAAATTTCCAGACAGAGATGAGTCTGCAGGTCTCTTCCATACTCTCAAATTAGTTCAGATGTCAATCTATTTATAGATGATGACGAAGGTGATTATGATCTGTAATTTTTGGTTTTATTTCCGGTTGGTAGCTCAGGAACCTGCACCTCAGGAGAATGGAGACGCGGACCTCATCCCTCGGAAGTGCGATATCATCACTGTGACGGGTCGGGCTGAAAAGTGCGAATTGGCGCGTGCAGCTTTACTAGTAAGGAATTCTGGAATTGTCTCTTTTCTTCTTTTGTGGATTTGGTTTTGATCCTCTTTATCCTGCATTTTTACACTCAAGGCCTTAGTTCCTGTGACGATTGATGTTGAAGTTTCCTATGACCTTCATCGATACATCATAGGACAGAAAGGAATTGGAATAAGGAAAATGATGGAGGATTATGAGGTAGAGACATTTTGAATGGTACTTTATGTAGAGTTTGAGGGTTGATGTTTTTTGAAAGAAGTCTTTAATGCTCGCTATGCCTCCATTGATTGGATCAAAAACTGTAAAAAAAATTAATTAAAAAAGTTTATATATATATATATATATATAGTTGCAGTTTAAAATAACTTCATATATTCTTAATTTATTTTAAAATGTCTTTTTTTTTGCAGCTATTACCCCAGTCTTTAGTCTCACTGGTCCAATCTTATTTTGACCGATTTCTGTTTGATCCATATAACTTTCACCTATATAATAAATCTATATTTTTCTTCTGTAGGAAACAAAAGGAGATGTTTAGAATAATGTCCGAGCTGCACTTTTCCGTACAGAAACAGTTGACCACAGGCTATCAAGCAAATCTCATCTCCTTCTGTGGTGAATGAAAGAAGGTCAAACTGACGAGTGAATGTGCCTGATTTTACTTTGCTGTATAGGTGAACATTTGGGTTCCTCAGCCTGAGCAACAGTCAGATGTCATAAAGATCACAGGACAGGTGGACAGTGTGGAGCGGGCCAAACAGGGGCTTCTGGAGAGAGTCCAGGAGCTGAAGGCAGAGCAGGAAGATCGGGTATAATATTTGACATATGATCATTTCTTTATACAATGTGAGATTTACTTCATGAAATGGTCTACATTAATTTATTGTTGAATGAATCTGTTTGTAGGCTTTACGGAGCTACAAGGTGACGCTCTCTGTAGAGCCCAAATATCACCCCAAAATTATTGGCCGCAAAGGAGCCGTCATCTCTCAAATACGAAAAGACTACGATGTCAATGTGCAGTTCCCTGACAAGGGTGATGAGCAGCAGGTATGTATGAGCAGATTTTTTTCGAGGGGGCATTGTCCTGGTTCCTCATTCTTTAACCCAGACTGGTTCTTCCCTCGTTCTTTTAGCATTCTTCAGCTTTTTCTGTTACTCATGCCTTTCATACCTGCCGTCCTGGTCCAACCTGTCTCTCTTCCTGTCAGTCTTTTTTCACTTGTGTTTGTCTCTCTTCTAGGATATAATCGTGATCTCGGGTTATGAGAGGAATGCTAATGAGGCCAGGGCAGCTATAGAGCAGCTGGTGGCAGCGCTGCAGGAAATGGTGAGTGAGGACATCCGGCTGGACCGGCGGGTCCACGCACGCATCATTGGAGCCCGTGGCAAGGCCATTCGGAAACTCATGGAGGAGTTCAAAGTAAGAATAGTTTGTGCATTCTCCAATAGTAACAACTACATAATATCTTTCCGTCTTTCGGATGAGACGTTAAACCGAGGTCCTGACTCTCTGTGGTCATTAAAAATCCCCGGCATCCTGGCCAAATTTGCCCACTGGCCTTGGTCCATCACGGCCTCCTAAACCCCCCCAAAATACAATTGGCTTCATTGCTCTGTCTCCTCTCCACCAATAAGCTGATGTGTGGTGGGCGTTCTGGTGCAATATGGCACCAGGTGGATGCTGCACATTGGTGGTGGTTGAGAAGATTCCCCCCTACTATGTAAAGCGCTTTGAGCTCTGGAAAAGCGCTATATAAATGTAACGTATTATTATTACATCTAAACTGGAGTACGTAGTCATAATATTTATCATCATAATATTAAAAAGTATATTATTATATTATATTAAAAAGTATATAGTATATTATTAGTAAGAAGAAAAAGTAATAATATTGCTAAAAAAAAACATTATTCTCATTAATAATTATTATTAACCTTTTTTTGTTAATAATTAAACCAAAGTAATTACAGTACCATCAATAAAAAATATTTGTAAAAGCTAATAATAATAATAATAAAAACATATATATTTCTATATTATTATTAATGATAATCATTCAAAAAAATAATCTATTTATTACGTTATATAAATAATAATAATAATAGTAATAGTACTGCTACTACTACCATTACTGTTTTTTTTAAATAGCATCAAAAATAACAATAATGTGTATTATTATTAATAATAATAATAATAATGTTTTTAATAAGAACTGTTTATTTGCAAAAAAGTGACAACTATAACACCTAAACTTTGATCATTATATTTATCATAATAACAAGTATAAAATAATTATTTTTATTTATAATAATTATTATTAACAACAACAGTAATAATATTTATCATAATAATTTTTGGTGTTGTGGTTATTATTAAATAGTAAATATTGTTATTATTAACCTCAATAAGAATATTATCTTACTAAAATATATGATAATGTTTTGTTTATTTTCTTTTTTTATTCATTTGTTTATTTTGTGTGTGTATATATATTTTTTCTAAACTTGTTATTTATTATTATTATGTAAAAGAGATCAATTTAATTTATAATGTAGTAATATGCTGTCATAATGTGTTATTTCTAAATTTAAAAAACAGTTTTCAAAAATGTATAATAATTCAGCCATATAATAATTAATAATTATCTTCGTTATTCCAGGTTGATATACGGTTTCCTCAGCCAGGTTCTGAGGACCCGAACAAAGTCACAGTCACAGGACTGCCAGAGAATGTCGATAATGCCATTGACCATCTGCTTAACCTGGAAGAAGAATACGTGAGTTGCCAATCCACTCCAAATGTTTCTTTCTACACAGATAGTTTCCATCTCTTTTGTTTTGTTTTCCTTTCTCTTACATTCACCCTCACTCATCCTTCCTCCTAGATGTTGAGTGTCACAGAGACAGAGACTATGGCAGCTTATATGAAGCCTCCTTCAAAGACGATGGGGACAGGAGGAAATGACGAGGATAACAAAGCCCTGGCTAAAGGCTTCGTCGTGCGGGACGCCCCCTGGAATGCACAAGGGAACAAGGTCATTTCTAAAAGATTAACTTTACCACTGTGGATTACAAAGCTTAAGTGCCCTCATAATCATTCCCTTTTCCTCTGTACGACTTCCAGGCACCAGACATGAGCAGTGCTGAAGAGTTCCCTACATTTGGATCTGGAATAGCACCGAAACAGGCATCTGCATGGGGACCCAAAAAGTGATAAACGAATGGATTTGTTGCGACTCTGGCACTTAAGAACAAGAACATTCCATATTATTTGCTCTTTTCATTCTCCTGGTGCGTTTAGTGACTTTTTACAGGACTGTCCTTTCCCTCCTTTGCCTGAATACTTCCTTAGCGTTGGTGGATAGAACACTCTTCAACTGCCCACAGGTGGTCTCACGCTGTTGTTTGTAAAGGAAATCACATAAACGCAATCTAAAGTAGCAGTTAGCGCCATTATCCACCTGTTGTTTTGAGTCGGATGACAAATGGTAAGGCATTGGAGAACGAGGCAGATGCTTTTTGTTTATTGCAAGAGAACCCCTAGTTCACTGTGTACGAGTTCTTTTTTAAGTCCTTGATGGTTTTTACTGGTTTTTATCTCTGCGTGCGCGCGTGTGTGTGTGTGAGTGAGAGAGAGAGAGTATGAGATCAATCAGAATGCACTCGTTCTGCTGAGTTTTCACTCAATATTGTTAGAGAGATGAAGGCTGATGAATAATAATCTCTCTTTTTTTATTCTGTATTTATTAGTGTATTTATATGTCTGTTATTTATTCATTTTGTTCCGTGACTGAATATTCAAACTGATGAGTGTGGATGGTTTTGAAGCATAAAAAAGTTTTAGGAATTATTTTGCACTGTTTGGTTTCTTTTGCTTCAAGAAGTTATTTGTTTGTGTGTGTGTTTCCTTTTAGTCTCAATTTTGTCATTAACATTTTTTCATTTCACCCTATCTTTAAACTCCTTAGAAGTGTAGGAAACAAAAAAAATGTGTTGATATTTTGTTGATTAACAGATTATGAAAATGTCAAAGTAAAAAACTGTTATCAACACAATGACAAAAACACTTTCTTGCATATATTTCTCAATTGCATATATTTACTTAAGGGTGATACGTGTCCTTTTTTATGTTAAAATAACTTCACCTCACCATTTATAAGTGGCTCTATGGCATTTTCAAACATTGCTCTGTTTGTTTGAGCATCACAACCAGCATGATACAGCAACCTTTGTAAGTTGGCGGGGGGGGGGGGGGGTTTCATGAAACCTATTTGTCATCATTTTTTGCATTCCATTTGGTGATGCTATTGGCACAGAAACTAGACACTTCACTTTAAAATTTTGATGTCTTTTGACTTTAATGAGGGTCAGTCCTGCTTGTCGAGTCTTGTGAGCCGTTGTGTATGGTGTGAACGTATGCTTGTGTATATGGTTGTGTGAAGAACCACCTAAAACCAACCGAAGATAGAAACACTATCGGCCTTAAGTTATTGCCATAGGATATTTTTACCAAGATTTGATGACATTGATATGCAACACTGCAATAACATGTCAGTGACAGAAGTTTCCTACTCCAAATAAAAATAAGTGGAATTTCATTTGCTGGTCTTTATTTAAGAAAAAACGTCTAATGTTGGTTTGAGAGAAAGAACGTGACATTATTTATGACTAAAGAAAAACACAATAAAGATAGTTCAGACATTGAAAGACATAACGTCACATTTAACCCCAAAAATAAATGAATTGTATATGAATAATAATTCAGTGAGGATATTGATGGTGATAAATGTTTCTTGAGTGCAAAAATCATCATATTAGAAGATTTTTTGAAGGACCCCCTTTTGCTTTAAGAACTGCCTTAATTCTACAAGGTGCTGAAAGCATTGTTTAGAAATGTTGGCCCATATTGATAAGCATCTTGAAGTTGATGGAGATTTGTGGCATGCACAACCAGGGGACGAAGCTCCCGTTCCACCACATCCCAAAGATGCTCTATTGGGTTAAGATTTGGCGACTGTGGGGGCCATTTTAGTACAGTGAACTCATTGTCATGTTTAGGAAACCAATTTGAAATGATTCGAGCTTTGTGACGTGGTGCATTATCCTGCTGGAAGAAGCCATCAGAGCATGGGTACATGCTGGTCATAAAGGGATGGACATGGTCAGAAACAATGATCAGGTTGGCCGTGGCATTTAAACAATGCCCAATACACCACCACCACCAGCCTGCACAATGGTAACAAGCCATGTTCTCATTCTGTTTATGCCAAATTCTGACTCTACCATCTGAATGTCTCAACAGAAATCGAGACTCATCAGACCAGGCAACATTTTTCCAGTCTTCAACTGTCCGATTTTGGTGAGATTGTGCAAATTGTAGCCTTTTTTTTCTATTTGTAGTGGAGATGAGTGGTACCCGGTGGGGTGTTCTGCTGTTGTAGCCCATCCGCCTCAAGGTTGTGCGTGTTGTGGCTTCACAAATGCTTTGCTGCAAACCTCGATTGTAACGAGTGGTTATTTCAGTCAAAGTTGCTCTTCTATCAACTTGAATCAGTCGGTCCATTCTCCTCTGACCTCTAGCATCAACAAGGCATTTTCTCCCACAGGACTGCCGCATACTGGGTGTTTTTCCCTTTTCTTTGTAAACCCTAGAAAATCCCAGTAACTGAGCAGATTGTGAAATACTCAGACCAGCCCATCTGGCACCAACAACTAGTGATGTGACGTTTGACACCGAGGCTTCGAAGCTTCGAAGCAAAAAACGAAACATCTCACAGCACTGTATCGGAGCGTGATTCGTTTTGCCATAACCACGTGATCGGTGACGTCCGAAGCTTCGTTTTCTCCCTCAACCACGTGACTGCATCGTAATCTGGTTCAAATGTAGCGCGAACCCCTTGCGCAGGTTTTGAGTGTCATGCACTTCGGTAAAACGGTAGTGAACTGACACGAAACAATTTTGAGCATGGAACCAGCCAAGAAAAGAGGCCGTTCGGAAGTCTGGCAGCATTTTCAGATTGTAACAAATAAAGTAAGCTCGTTGTTGTTGTTGTTGTTGTTGTTATTATTATTAATATCAAGAATTATATTGTAAAATAATAAATAATTATAAGAATTAGGCTAATAGTAATATGAATAAATATTTACACGAATACTTTTATGTACTTTACTAATAATTTGTCTTTCCACATCTTCATCATCTTGCCCTGGAATTTTTATTCACTCCTGCCTCCTCAGTCCCATGTGAGAGAATATTTTCAAAGGCAAGGGAAATAGACAATAAAAAAAGAAATAGACTTAGCCCCCGTACTGTTGATCAAGTTCTGTTCCTTAATAAAAATCTTTGATTTCTTCAATTTCCCACCATTCCACAATTATTTTCTTGTATTTTGATTGTATATGCCTACATGAGCCTTGCCTATGAATTCATAGGTTTAGGACTAAGGCTAAAGTGTATGTAAATAAGGCTGCATGTGTTGATCAAAGTAGATTCATAAAAATAGTTTCTATACACATTAATTTGTTATTTTTATTATTTTGTTTCATAAATTCATTAATAGGCTAATTTGTTCACATGCTGCAAGTAGCCTATCAAATTAACAAATGAAAAAAAAACTTTTTTATTGCTTTTATGGATTTCTCAAAGTGAATGTAACATGATACAGTCCAAAAAAATGAATAGGTCCTCTGGCACAAGCTGCTCTTCAAACTTTGACCACAAGATGTCGTTAGTGTGCGCCGTGTTGAAAAGCTTCGAGTAATGAACCTTTTTACGATACAGTTGAGGGGAAAGCCTCGGTGCTTCACAAAGCTTCATTTCGCCATCACTACCAACAACCATGCCACGCTCAAAATTGCTTAAATCACCTTTCTTTCCCATTCTGACATTCAGTTTGGAGTTCAGGAGATTGTCTGGACCAGGATCACACCCCTAAATGCATTGAAGCAAGACAATTAGATAATTGCATTAATGAGAAATTGAACAGGTGTTCTTAATAATCCTTTAGGTGAGGGTAGAGCTCTGTGAACAGCCAGCCTCTTTTGCAATGACCTTTTGTGTCTTGGCCTCCTCGTGCAAGGTGTCAATGGTCGTCTTTTGGACAACTGTCAAGTTAGCAGCCTTCCCCATGATTGTGTAGCCTACAGAACTAGACTGAAAGACCATTTAAAAGCCTTTGCAGGTGTTTTTTCACAGTATTCTAATTTTGTGAGATACTGAATTTGGGATTTTTCTTAGTTGTCAGTTATAATCATCAAAATTAAAAGAAAAAAAAAACATTTGAAACATATCAGTCTATGTGTAATGAATGAATATAATATACAAGTTTCACTTTTTGAATGGAATTAGTGAAATAAATCAACTTTTTGATGATATTCTAATTATATTACCAGCACCTGTAGATAGATAGATAATTTTTGCCTAACAGTAATGATAACTTGGGAGAGATTATCTTCAAATGTCAAGAAATTTCACGAGTAACCCAGAAAGTATTGAAGACAGACACGGTGTCCATATGTTGTGCATAACTGTCTCTTTTTTGGATTTTTATTTTCTTACAAACCAGGAAGGTAATATTAGTGTTATGTAACAGGCTGTACAACACAACGTAAAGACATACAAAAAATAACAGACATGAACAAGTAATAAAAATAACTGAAAAAGCAGCAATGGGCCAACATGAACCCTGTTTTCACATTTTCCAATGTACATAGCAAGCATTCATTCAGATATCGCCCTTGGCAATAAAGCGGGATTACTAATGCAAAATGTACACTCAAGTATTTCATATTGGCAACAAAATAAAAATAAAAAACAATTCAAACAAATGGATAGATATGCCTTCACAGAGGGTAATGTAAGTCTAGATACAATCAGAAGAGTTGATTTTTTTGTTGTTGTTGTCATTTTTCCAGCAAGGGCTTACATTTGTGCAATCTTAGTCATAAGAGAATACAAAAAATGGCAATAAGTAAACAATCTATTAAAAACAAATTACATTCCCAGTGTAAACACCAATCCTGGGGTCAGGTATTCGAGTAGACGACTTCAATTCTCACGATTCCTCATGAGTTCAGGCACATCAACCTGATAGTTGAATAAACAGTCCTTCCTGTTGAACAGGATGTTGAATGTAAAACATAAACAGACCTTTCCGTTTTCTAGTACCTGCCACCATTAATTTCAGAAACACTCACACCTTGGTTCTTACAATAAAGTTTGTGAGTAAACAAATGGGCTCATCAGCGCACATTAGACAAACCCGAACACAACACATGTGTAAACAACGTCTAAAGCAGTGAAGCATGTCAAGCAAAAGACAAGGACTCCCGCAGGTGACTGACCTTAAATATCGGGCAGCAAATGATGCAAAGACAACTGGGACGTGCATTTGGCCGAAATAGACACACAAATACACACACAGCCTCCTAAATGTTTTCTTGGGGTGGGGGCGAAATTTTGTTTGTATGCATCAATTCAGTTCAAATGTGTACTTTTGCCAAAAAATTGATTTAAAGGATATAATGAGTGAGATAGACTCTCACTCCATTGATGGTCACAGTTATATATGTGTATCCACAAAAAACCCCACAAACTTTCTTGCCATCCAAGGCATTTCTCACCTTCCTGTCTATATGTAGCCATTTTAATCCACTAAGCACTATTTGCTTTAATTTGTGAATAAATACACAGCTATAAAACCAAATGTAGAACAGAATCTGTAAAGTGAGTAAACAAAGCACTGAAATAAACAACAGTAACACTGAATCTCTTCCTGATTAGGTGATTTTGCTGACATTTCTTGACAATGTCATTAAAACGGGTCTTGGTTATTTGCAGGTTGATTTGTCCGTTGCGAGTCTTAAGAAAAACACGAGTATAAATCCAGGGCTGTGCTATGAATAGGTGGTTTTGTGTTGCCTCAGTCCAGTTTTATGTCTGTGAGAACAACAGGCTCCCAAAGCAAAAAAAAGTAGAGGGTGATACATAGATTTAGATGTATGAAGAGATGAGTGTATTTAATGAGAAAGACTAAAAATCGCCCACCAGTGTCCGAAACATAAAGTGCAGGCAGTGTCTTTGTCTCTGGGGATTATCATCACCATCCTTCAAAATGCAACGAACACAAAAGTATGTCTGAAACATGCAGAGATGAATGAGCCGAGGCAGCAAAACAACGCTAAATCCTCAACGCCTCGGTTTTGAAATTTGGTTGATAGTGAGGAAGATGATGCTGATATCCTCGCTCGAGTCTCTTTTTACTCCACCCGTATGAGGAGGCCGTACAGGAGCGTGCCACCTTTCTCCTTGGTGATCCACTCGATTTCTGCATTGCTGAATCGAGGGTCAAGGGGCTCACTGATCCCCAGCGATGTCGGCCCCACTTTGTAAGAGCCTGGCCGCACGCACACCTGGAAGCCGACCTGGGCCTGATGACAGCGGAGGGAACGTGGGTCTCGGAATCTGCAAAGAAAAGTGTAACTGTCATCATTTTATCCACGTTTATGGTGTAGGGGAATTACAGTTAAAACCTGAGGATAATAATAAATAATAAAACAATAATTAATAATAAAACCTTAATACTATTCATTTACTCTCTCTCTCTCATACAATACGTATTCTGGTGCTCTACACTCATCAATGACAGCAGTATCTTGAGACTTGAGACTCCAGTAATGACGACGATGACAGACCTGTGCGGTTCAATGAATGTGATGATGATGATGGTGTTACTGAACTAGTATAATGAGGCCTTTAAATCAGTTTGGGAATCGCCTCATCGTCAGATATCGGCGCTGGATCGTCGACATTTGCTTCTGAGAGAGGCGAAGAGGCTCCCACTCCACTCGTGCTCTCATTCATCGATCTCGTGCCGGGAACCAATCAAGTGTCTTCTCTGAGTGCCGTGGGTGTGTACAAAGCCTCTGAGAGAGTTTCTCTCTTTGTCTGGCATCCTGGGGAACCGTTTATCTCGCACCACGATGAAGCAACATTACTTTCTGCAACACAGCTGCCGATACGGTGGTACAGTAGAACACCCGACTTACGAAATTAATCCGTCGGTCAGGCTTTTACATGTTAATTGCCTAATCCATTCCAAGCCTTACAAAAACACCACATTTAGCATGGGATGAAGCGCACCCCAGCTCCATACTTTTCAATTATCTCCCTTTTCAACTCAATGTAAAGCATCCTCTTCTTCCTTTTCATTTCAGCAACAATCTTCACATCCATGGTGAGTGATTAGAAAAAAAGTTTATGTTAACTAGGCACAATGCTGACCAATAGGAGAGCAGGATTGTAAAGTGTTCCCCTTCTTACATGGACTATTCCAGCCATCCCTGTCATTCACTGCGAAATGGATTATTCCAAAACTTTCCATCTGAGAGAGCTGACGGATGATTAAGGTAAAAGAGATCAGCTGAAGATTGTATAGTTTATTGAGTGAAATACAGGGAATTAGTGCCAATCGTTGAAGTTTTATCGATCATGCGTAACCACACATCTATGTACCTTTAATAAATACCAGTTTTGGATTATTCCCTGAGTGAGACATCATTGTTCTGACCGGACAAACTGTAGTCCTTCATTCAACCCGAACCAAAATCAGCGCGAATTTCAAAAACTCGGAAATGTTTTTTCGCATCTCGATCATTTTGTCGTTACTCGGGCGAAAAAAACCCCCAAAATCTTTTATCGTATGTTCAATTTTTCGTACGTAGAGCATTTCGTACTACTGTATTTTAAATTTTTATTTTTCGATGAATATTTTTGAAAAAACCGCAATGCATTGAGACCGCGAAACTTGAACCGCGAAGTGGCGAGGGATTACTGTACTGACGACTCGTTTCAGGCAGCTCAGAATAGTTTGTTTCCATCAATTATTGTGTACATTGACCTTGGAAACTTTGCAGACATTTATAGTCACAAACAGCTATGTTATACACTATGAAAGGTAATATCTAAAAATGCATAATATGGGCATTTTAAAATTCCATTTCTAGACAATCATGTTATGTTCCCTCTGGTCTTTTACTTTAGAAGCCCTGCTGTTGACTTACTGCACTTTGGGGGCAAAAGCTTCCAGGCCAGAGTAGCGCATTGTTGGGGAAAGCTGCACACGGGGAATCTCTCGCTCTGGTGCGCTGTTCTCCTCGGGCTCCCCGTAGCTGCCGTGACCCTCTGTCTTCACCAGGGAGGAAGAGAAAATGGAGGACGATTCTGTTCGAGGGGAAACAGAGAAACTCAGCTGTGCAAAAATATTCGGATCTCCCTCTAATTTACACTTTCATTATCAGATCAACAACAACAAAAACATTTTGCTTGGCGGTTACTAACCTGACAAGAGTTGGTTGTGGTCCAGGATGCGTCTAAGGGAGCCAACACTGGTGCCATGGTATGCAATATGCCACTTCTTGAAGGCATTGGAGACTTCACAGTGCGTCTTGATCCTGTTAAAATACAGACGAGAGCTCTTTGTAGGCAAATAACACCAAATAATTAGCACATTATCAGAGATTGATTACTGAATAAAATAAAAATAACTGACTGAAGTGCAAAGCGACACCAGCCGAATGGCAGAGCGTAGTCTCTGGGAGGCTCCCCTCGCTTGTAATAGGCCTCGTCACCCCTTAATTTGTGACAGGACTCACAGTAACACAGGTTGTACTTAGCATCCTCATTAAAGTAACCATCTGAAAAGGAGGACAAAAGAGACTTTACCGCCAGAAACTAAAAAAAAAAGTGCTGCAAATATTCCAAAAAGCAGGTTTACAAAGTTGTCTTGTTATGTGTGAGGTGTAATGCAGTCGTACCGGGCAGTGTGAGCAGGTCTTTGAATCTAGAGCATAGCGCCTGATACTCGCACGTCTTATTGGGGTTGACCTCAGGCGGCGGCGTCCAACAGACACTCTCCTTTATACCTGCCGCAAATAGACACCACACTTTGGTAAAGCAGAGTGACAACAAAAGTCAGTGTAAGACATGAGGTCAAAATTTCACACACCATCCACCATATCAGCCTTCTCCATGTCGCCCTGACAACGCATGTCTCCTCGTTCCCCGCCATCCACCGGCACGTGATTTGTAACTATAGTCACCTAACAATACAACAAGAGGGGACAATCACTTCCTGTGTATCTAAACAAAGCTTTCATAAGGAGGGTATTATGAAAAAAAATATGTGTAGACATGTACTGCTCAAAAAAATGAAGGGCACTTCATTATCATTGTATAACACCAAGTCAATTACATTCAGGGATATTAATCTGTCCAATTAGGAAGCATACGTGATTGTGAATCGGTTTCACCTGCTTTGGGGCAAATGAAAGTGACAACGGGTGCCCTGGAGTGGCAACAGTAAGACAACCCCCAAAAAGGGAATTATTTTGCAGGTGGTGGCCATAGATAACTGTACTCTCATTATTCTGTCTTTCATTTTATGTTCTGTTAGGGTCCTTGTCACTGGTTTGCAGGTACTTCCTCATGATACAGACAATTAGGTTGCATACAATCATTGTTTTTTGTGTCTCCCTGCATAGTTTCAAGAGCATGGAGAACATACCAGGAGACAGCCCATTACACGAGAAGAGCTGGGAGGTAGGCACAGGAACTAAGAAGGGCAACCAGCCAGCAGCAGGACGGGTACCTGTTCCTTTGTGTGACAGCACTGCCAGAGCCCTACAAAATGACCTCCAGCAGGCCAAACTGTCAGAAACAGACTTCCTGAGGGTGGCATGAAGACCCAACGTCCTCTAATGACATTTACCAAAAAACATCAGATTTCAAGTCAGCCACTGACTATCCGTTCTCTTCACGGATGAGAGCAGGTTCACACTGAGAATGTGAAAGAGTCTGGAGATGCCATGAGGAATGTTATGCTGAGTTCATGCTGATATCACTGTGGCAGTGGGTGAGTAATGGTCTTGGGGAGGAATATCCCTGGAGGGTCATATGGACCTCCACGTTCATCCTGGTACCAGGATGAAATCCTCAGAGCCATTGTCAGACCTTATGCTGGTGCAGTGGGCCCAGCCTTCCTGCTGGTGCAAGAAGATGCCCAGCCTCACGTGACTTGTGTGTGTGGGCAGTTTTTAGATGACAAAGGCATTGATGCCATTGACTGGCCCACACATTCCCCAGACCTGAATTGAGAACCTCTGGTACATTATGTATGGCAGCTCCCAAGTAGCACCACAGACTGTCTAGAGCCCAGTGATGCTCTGATCCAGGTCTGGGATGAGATCCCCCCCGGACACTATCTGCCATCTCATCAGGAGGATGTCCAGACATTGTCGTGAGTTCATACAGGCACGTGGAGGCCATAAACACTATTGATTTAAATATGAATTGCTGTGATGAACTTGGATCAGCCTGTAACCAGTTTTTTTTTTACATTGATTTTTGGTATGATTTTGAATCCAGCCCTCAGTTGATGATTTTGGTTTCCATTGACTGTTGTCACAATTTTCTTCTTATGAAATTATAGAATGCATATAAATAAAAATGTCATTGAGATCCAATGTGTAATTTAAGTGTTCCCTTAATTTTTTTGAGCAGTGTATAGATATATTTATACATTTACATCAACGTATTAACAGAATATCTTACATAACCAGCTATTATCGCAAATATTAAATATAACAATAGTAAAAACAATATTAATAACAAACTGTTATTAATAATAACAAAATGTTTAATAAAACTATTTTTTTATAAAAGTATATAAAAAAAAATATTTTATTAAGTATATAAAATAGTAAAAGGTTTTTTTAATTACTCTAATTACAAATTTCTGCGATGGAGTCTATGAAAATGTTGACAGGGCAGAAAAAATGTATATTAATCAAACTAAAGTTTTATGTTTGATTAATCGATTTTTATCTGCCACGTCAACACACACATAGATATATACATACATAAACACACACAGATTATATATATTACATATTTACAGACTTTTATGTCAGATGCATAAGAAATCTTTTTGCTGAGGCCTAATTAGTAACAGGATGTTACAGTTAAAGGTTCTGACCTGTTCACACTGGCCATAAAGGTCAATGAGTGGGTAACAGGGGCTCGGGATGTCCTGGGCAGCTACACCCTGATCCATGCCATTAACAAACAGATGGAGACAACCACTGCTGTCCACTAACAGCCCCAAAACTGTCCCTTCAGGACAGGTGTCCAGGTTAGGACCATAGTTCTCACAAATCTGAGGGAATAAGAGAGAGAATGAGGTTAGAAACAATATTAATAGCATAAAGAAATGAGCAGGAAATTGGAAATTAAGCACAGAAAAATCAGAAAATAAAATAAGAGATAGGAATTAAGCAAAACAAGAAAAGGACAGAAACCAAATAATAGATGTAAGGATCAGGGATAGAAGGATAAAAGAACCATTCAAGGGATGTCACATCACCTTCAACGAGTTGTGGAAAACAGAGTCTCGTTGTAGCAGCCAGACTGAGCGTTTAAGGCAGCAAGCTGTGGAAGGAAAGTTGAGACGGTCTGGCGAATGACCAATCACACCCAGTGACAGGGAGGACGTCCACGACGGATTCAAACGGTCGATCTGAAACTGAGAAAGCGATGGAGAAATAATTAACATCACACAAGCCACATTTCCATCCACCTATGTGTATGGAAATTTTAGTATATCGCACTGATAAAAAAAAAAAAAAAACTCTGTCTGGAAACGCCAAGATGCGAATAAACTCTAAAAATGAGCATTAAAGCGTTCACTCACTTGATAATTCTTTAATCTGAAAAGACGTGCATAAACTACGATAGAAACATGTTTATTGAATAAATCCCAAATCCCTTAAGGTAATTTTATTCTCTTGAACACATGGGATGGAAACAATGCTTTATTCGCAAAGATTTTAGGCGAACTTCCGATTTTGGAATTTAGGATGAAAACATAGCCATTGACACGGTCTCTCACTTCCAAACACACCTGGAAAAGCTGCTGGCGGGGTAAAGCTTGCGCTGTGACCAAAAGTCCCTGATTGTAGCTGGACACCCGGGCAGCCGTCAGATTCTGATTGGACAGCTGGATATTTTTTCCATGATTCTCTAAAAACGTCATGACAGTGGGTGCCAGTGGAGGCTCATTCTCACACTGAGTTGGAGAATGAAAAAAAAGAAAACAAATGAAGTGTTTGATTAAAATACAACTGATAAAACTTCAAAATATGATGCTTTGAGAAGTCACACCTCTCTGACAGGAGTGCTGTCCTCCTCTCCCTCACTGCAGCTGTCAGACGAGAGCGAAGGAGCTTTCACACTTTCTGAATCCTCAACTAGCGTGGAGCTGACAATGGACACGGCTGTCACCTTTCCATACAGGTCCAAAACAGCATATACGTTCTGAAACAAGTGGTATAAATGTGGGTGCTCAGACTATACAACTGAAAAAGTCACTCTTACGACTTCTAGAAAGATACGGGTACCTTCGCCACTGCAGTGGCTGCTGGTCCCATGTCTTCTCCATCAATGAGAATGTGCATGGTATCGTCGCTACATCTCTTCACTCCGACACGATTTCCCACCTATATTATGATGAACAAAGTTGGGATGTGTAACAGAAAGTAGATACCCATACTTCACAAATTCACTGAATTCAAATTCACAAATTCACCACTTGTGTTGGTTTATTAAATCTTTTGTACAAATGAATATACTTTCAGCCACCAATAAGAGTGTTTATATCTGATTAGAACACTTTCATTCTTGACAATACAGCATATTATGAGAACTAAAATAATTATTATTCTTGGTGCGAATGGGCCTTTATTCTCTTACCGTGAGACGATCCAGAGAGCAGCCGTAGTTCTGTCTCTGCAGCACTCCGTTGCGTCTGACCTCGGAGCCGGCGAGGACCCAGGTGACCTTTGACCTGAGCTGGGTAAGCGAAGGCGAGAGGCCGCTAAGAGGGCAGGATGGTAGGTCAGGAGGCTGAAGGGTGGTCAAACCCACATGAAGGGAACCGGACCATCTGTCATCTACCTTGTTGATTTTCACCTAGAAGAACATCAGGTGAACATATTATGAATAAGACAATATTTTTGGTAATACTTTACAATCAGGATCCATTTGGTAATATTAGTTAGCACAAACTAACAAAGAAAAATACATTAACACTTCATTTTACAGTGTTCTTGTTACTATAGTATAAATTATGCATAATTACAACTGCAACTAACCCTAAATCTATCTTAACATGCAGGTTAATCAATATTATTCAGCACTTAAATGTATTATGCATTACACTGTAAGAAAGGCACCTAAAAATACTTCTAAAGTGTTTCTTAATCTTAGCTAATGTTAATTTCAAACATTTAACAACACATTATTGAAATCAAAAGTTATATCTTTTAATATTATTTAATGGACCCAAGCTGACATAAACTAACAATGAATAGCTGACACATTTTTAATGAACGAATGTTAACCAAGTAATAAATGATAATAATAAATAAATACTATCAACTAATGGGACCTCAGTGTAAAGTGCTTTTCATCTGTAAATTAAAGCATGTTCCACATCTCACCTCAAACACCTCGTCTGTTTTTAGCTCCTTTGCGCTAAAGACGATTCCATGACCATAACCACCAACCCTCAGTGCTTGGCAACCGTCTCCTAATAACACCACGTTCTTACCATGTTTGCTGTGCAGGCGATGAGCAACCCCTGCCACTAGAGGGTGACAAAGACAGAAAAGTGGACCAAAACATATGGTCCCGTTTACAACTGGTACACTTGACATGAATGTTAAATACAGTGGAACCCACTTATCTCGAGCTCGGTTAACTCGGCAACCCTTTTATGTCGTCATTTTTGAAGTGTAACCGCCAAATTCCCTCATTGTCTTAGCATTTTTTTATTGGTTATGTTGATTCTTTTATGATGCCGAACCCTAATATCTCGAGCACAATAGAGGGACAAATTCGGCACTTAACATCGGTTATCTGGATCCCCTGAACATCTGGATCCCCTGAGCATGCGACGAGTTCGCGTTGCACATACAGTGCCGCGCAGCCGCAGAAGAACTCACAGAAAAATCAAGCTTTACAGATGCTTTCTTGGAAGAGGAGGCACAGGAGTTCGCCTTCACTGTCCAGGAATTCCCACATTACATTGACATCGACAAAGATGTCGTTACTGATAGAAGCATTTGTTTTTAAGTAGAACGTTAAGGGTAAAAAGCAACAAAGCATTATAGACTTTGTAAAGAAATCATAGTAACCGCGTGTGCAATACTATCAGAACTGTGTCCGAGTGAAATGTGTTATGAGCGAATGTGTTTATGTGTGTTGTGCGAAATTGTGTTTGCAGTGTTGGAGAATATAATTAAAGCTTTGCATTGAGAATCGAAGGTGTTTTTTATTGTATACTGGTAAATCTCTGCTGTTAGTTGGTGCACATATGCCTTTTGTTGTTATCAAACATATACAGTGTATGTACATTTTTATTGCATGTCGATCGCTTCCATTAAACAAATCGCCATATTGGCTTTTGGTTTTCTCGATCATCAATTATCTCAACGCTTTTTTGCAACCCCCCGAGGCCGTCGACATAACCAAACTCCACTGTAGTTCATCCATCAATGGGGTCCATCAACTGTTTGGTTACCCATATTCTTCAGGATAACTTAATTTGTGTTTAGCAGGTTCATACAGGTTTGGAACAAATTGAGGGTGAGTAAATTATGACAATTTTCATTTTTGGATGAACAATCACTTTAAGACCAGGTTTGAATGATCTATAACTAATTTTAAAATGGTTTCTCCAATCTTAATGAATTACTTCTGCTTCCCAAGCAAATATACTGTGAAAATACAATACCTGGGGAGTGTATGGGGAAGCTCTTCTCTGTGATGTTACTGGTGCACAGACTGTTATCCAGTGGGCCGGAAGAACTTGTAATGGACACTTGCACACACTGACCATATAGATCGATCACTGCATACACTTCTAAAAAAAGACAGAAGGAAAGAAAGAAAGACAAGGAGGACAGAAAACGTTACTACGTTTTGAAATAATACAAAGTCACTGACAATAGTTACGCTTTCAGGCACAGTTGCAAAGTTAACTTGTGTGCAAAATTGGAATATCGCAGAAAACTTTTGCGTATAAAGCTGGTATCGAATCATAGCCACATGATTTTTTTTGTTGCGCATCAAGGGATTTGTTAGGTAAACGTGCGTCTATTGTAGTTTATGCCCATGTCTTCTTATCGTAAAAACTGACTGCATATATTTTGATGCATATTTTTCTGGTGTTTTCACGTAAAAGCCAGTGGATGGAAACATAGCTACAGTTACATAAAGTTGGTTGAATTATTTCCCTTGAAAGTTACCTGAAGGAAGCCCGGTACAAGCTACACCCTGGTCGAGCCCATTGATAAAGTAATGCAGGTCTCCAGAAGCTGTACGCATCATCCCTATCCTGGACCCCGTGGTCAGAGAGTCCAAGTCACAGCCGTAGTTATTTCTCATAGTATTCCCATCCTGCATGATCGCTGTGCCACTACAGAAGAGAATGAGCAAAGATAGATGTAAGGTAACAGTCTGAGAAAAAAAGAAGATTTTTACGCTCTATATAATGTTGAAATCCATTAAACAACTGCTCACCTCAACATCCATGTGTCATAGTCAATGTCAGTCATGGTATTAGGGAACTCTAGTTCCTCTGGTCTGATCGCTGTAACTCCTACGCACAATACAAAAATCAATAACAGGTTCTTATTCAGATTCAAGTTACTTTTTGTACATATTAAGTATTTTCCGTTATTAAGTATTTTTCCACCGATACAGACGGAACACTAAACTAAACGAAATGACTGAGTTTCTACAGCACAGCCAGTTGTTGGATTCCTGAACAAATGACTCTTATAAATATATAGATTTTGTTGGTAAATCAGTTGAATTTCCTTAAAGAATCTGTGGTGTTTCTTTAGTTAATCAGTGATATTTCTTATGCAAATCAATAGTATTTCTTTAATGAATGGTTCAAGCACCCACAGAAAAATACAATTCAAAAAAACAAAAATACATTCTCCATTCATTTTCTCCAATGAAAAAACTGATCGAGATTCAGGAACCTGTCTGATTGCTGGGTCATCAGGTAAACACACAATTTTACCATTATATTTAGCACTACAAAATAACAATCTGACACAAAAGCTTATTTATTCTGTGGATAAATTGCAATTTACGTAATTAACTCAAAAATCAAAGCTACTCACGATAACACTTATGGAAAGAATGTGTGATTTAGTTTGGTTGGTAATCATAGGTGGAGGGTGAACCAACACAAAACATTAAATTCCTTGTAGCCTAATAGTATTAATTTACTTGCCGCCACACAACCAGGCATAAACGCTCAAGATAAATTATTTGTTAATAAAGCATCTACGTTCAGAAACCACTGTTAATTTTAACAGAAAAAGCAAGCATAATGCATACGGGATTTGGCATGACAGAAAGAGTGCAGAGCGCTGCCTTTAGAATCAGTACAAATCTGTCACTCTTCGTTCATTGTGATCTCACAAAGTTCTTATATAATACATGAAGCTGACTGCACAATGAATCTCTTATTTAGATGATGTCTACACTTTGTTTGTTATAATGAGAGGATTTGTGAGCGTGCAGAACTCAGAATGCACAAAACGCTGGAGTCTTTGTTCAGTGCTAACTTAAAGCCCTCTGACTGGCCATTGCGTTCAAGAAATCCTTGCTCAACGCTGTAAACATTGACATTGTAAATAAAAAAACGTCTATGACCTGTCACCTGGTCACTTAATGTGCTTTCTCTGAACGGATAGTTATCCGATTGTGAAAAGACCAGGTGTAAATGCTTTCGAGACGGATTTAAATCTTATTACGGTACTCAAACCACTTAAAAAGGTGGTCAGAGACGCATTCCAGATAGAATTGGACAAGTGTAAATAATCTGGATGTCAAAACCACTTCTGTACTCCTGATGTAAATAAATAAACGTGTGAGAGCGTGTTACAGGCTCATTGACGTTACTATAGCCAGATATGCATCGCAGAGCATCCCCTCAGCAAGCCGACACGTAAACTGCGGCAAACGAAACTAAAAGCAAGTCACAGACGCTCAACACACAATCATCTTAAAAGTAGTGAGACTAAATGATCTTACCAGTACTGATGCTGCTCCTTCTCCTATTGTGGTCTTTGATCTTGAAATTAGCTGATGATAAATGAAATGCAGCTCATATCGGTTGCTTTCGTTGATGTAAATTTGCATACAGCGCAGGAATTTAAGATCGGATATATATTCGTTTTATGGAGACACATTATGTCGCCAAGTACAAATGGAACCATTTTAACAAATCAGATCAAAACGCATGAAACGCATGAAGTGACCAGGTGTAAACAGGCCCACAGTCTCAGACTGGATCGTTTGTCAAATCGGTTTTGCCAATATGCTATTTTTACAGCTAAAACTGATCCTAGACCAGCAGTTATGCAGAGCTTTTCCCTCTAAAAGCAATCAGAAGCAGCAGCAAGCAGTGAGAAAATTCCACGCAAGTCTCAAGTCCCAGGGGAAGGCTAACCCACGGGCAGAAACATAAATCGGCGCATATGATCAGTGGTGTTTATTTAGTAAATTATTGCCGTTTTTTTTTAGTGAAGGAGGGTGTTTTTTTTAAATGCTCACCTGCTTCTATTGAGCCTGACCAGCGATCCACCATTTTCTGAATCACAATTTCAAAGAGCTCTCCATCTCGAAGGTACCTGTTCAGTGAGACACACAAACATAAAATATTCATTTAATCGATGTCTGATCCATTAGGATGAACCAGGATGATCTAAGAGCACTTAAAAGAGCTCGAGCTAAAACAAAAGTAACCTGTTTGAAATAACAATGGCATCGTTAAACTCGCTGCGGCAGTTCTGCCTAAGTGCCGTTCGGCCACCGTTAGTGATGACAGCGTTTGTTCCGTGTAGCTGATGAAAGCGCAGATCGTTGGCAGCTGTAGCCCCCGAGACTGAGCATGGGCTACCAGGAGACATGGCTGTAGGGCCTTCAGAACTGTCATCAGGCAAGGGAGGGAGATCAGCTAAAAGAAAAAGAGAGATTTTTAACTAAAGGTCTGTAGAAACCACGAGTACTGTGTCTACCGCCCTTCTATTTCTACTCCATCCTTGTTGCTCTCACCCATATCATCCATGATGGTGGCCTGGGCAGCCTGTCCATACAGGTCCACCACTGCATATACACTGGGCGGAACATTCCAGGCCGCGGGGCCTTGAGGCACTCCGTTCACAAAGAAATGCAAACTCCCATCCTCCTTTCGGACAACTCCAACTGTATCTCCAGCCTGTAAGCATTCACATTAGCATCTAAGTTAGGAGAAGTTCCCAAGAATCTATACTCATAATCGTTACGGAAGGCATTAAAGTCTCATATAATACACTCTAGTAGATATCAAGGAAATATTTAAGGAATAGTCACCAAAAACTAACAATTCATTTTGTCATTATTTATTCGGTCACATAATTCGAAACTCATATGACTACGTTTCTTCTGTGAAGAAAAAAAAAAAAAGTTTAAATGACTTTCATGCAGTTCTTTTTCAATGACATTAAGGATTAATATCTTTGAAAATAATTATTCAGAAGAGGGTGAAATTTAAGACACTATTAAAAAAGGAATGATAATCTTCCCCTCCATTAAAGAGCCATTAAAGAGTCCTTGCACTGTGCCAAACTTGACATCACTGATTTCTTATTGGGTTTTGCGTGTCTTAACAGAACACAGCTGGATTTCGCTAGCAAGTCAGTTAAATTAGAATTTCTTTAGTGAATTACAAAAACTGACCCGTTTCAATTGAGCCTGAACACCCAAAACAATATTTAAAATTAGATTAAATTTGGATAACTGAACTCATATGCTGTTCAGAGTGTTGTGTTCACAGGTGATAAGTTATTAATAGTAAAGACCTTCGGCTGCAATAACCATAATTACATATTGCTAGTCTTGCATCCTTTTTTTTTATTTTTTTATTATTAAGGTGAAGTACGTCCACACTCGGCTAATATGTTTGTTGTTGCTTATCCTCGTGTGCACGAAATAGATGCTGACATAGTCACAATTGTTTCTATTTGAGCTGGGAAAAACATACTTTTTTGCCATTTTGCTCATAGGTATCGGCCGATATGTTCATTTTTAATGTTATTGTTATCGGCCCAATAAGAAATTTTGGCTAATATATTAAAGCCGATAAATAATGGATTATTTCCTTTAGCTGAGACACTTCAAATGCGCACTGTTCACCATGATGGTTTTGAATTGCTTGAAATTTGATTGAAATCACTTAAAAAAAAGGAAAATATAGTTAAGTGGAAGAATCGTTAAATGTAACGATTCTTCTTCTTCTATCATATAGCCGACATAAAATTATGAGAACACCATTATAATTGTGGGAATGCTTGGGATATGGCTTTTAATGATGAGTGTTTTGTTTTTGTAATCAGGATTTTTACCGGCTAAAAATATATAGTTTTACGGCTTTCAAATATAAAGAATTATCGGTTATCGTATAGGCCAAAATGTTAGAAACGGTACATCCTTAGTTTTTAAAAATGTCTTTACATCACTAGTGGTTATTATAAAACAAAAGCTGTGTGAAGGTTCTTCCAAAATGTTGCTTTTGTGTTCACAGAAAATATCTGTTTGGAACGGCATAAGAATAATTCTTTATTTTAAGCAAACTTTCTTAAAAAGGCTGGAAACAGAAGTAAAAAGATTGAGCTTGGCTTCAAACTCACTTTTAAACGGTCCAAGTTGTGGCCATATTCATCAAGAATTGTAGTTCCATTGTGCATGACACCATTTCCTGTCATCATCCAGGTTCCTGTGGAGATAACATTAACTTAAGATTAGTTATCTGCAAACACCCATGAATTTTGCATTTTAAGTCATTTTTGCTTTCAGTCATGACCGGAGGATAACTATAGCAGTTAATCTTACCTGAGCGCAGGTTGGTCATGGTTGATGGTAGCTGAAGATAGGTGGGGTTATGAGTCGTCACACCAATTTCTATAGAGCCTGCCCATTTGTCCACCATTTTGTCGATGCGCACCTGGAAAACCTCATTGGAGTGCAACGGACGGTTGCTAAGCACAACGCCATGGTTGAAGTCATCCGTCGCACTGTGCCAGAGATCAACATTTCATTGAACTTCCCCCACAATGCAATGCCCCCATTAATTCAATAAGAAGAGATCAATTAAACAAAATAGTAATTTTTGGATTAAATTAACTTACTGAGGCCGTAAAGCAGTGCGGCCATCACTGATGATTGCGGCCTTCTGTCCACAGTTTGAATGGAAAAGCAAGCGGTCAGGAATATCAGGCTCAGGAGTCAGTGAGAGAGCAGGCCGAGGCCGGCCCACGTCAGGTGACAGCGCCCTCATGATGGCATTGTTGCGCCGTAAACGGTCGCTATGGTTATGGTTGTGGACAATGGTGACCTTAACTGCCATGCCATAGAGATCCACCACTCCATACACTACGCCGGGGGTCTGATTGGCTGCAACCCCTAAAACAACATTTGACAAAACTATTTTAGAAAATGTGGAACTATGTGTGAATCTCTTATTGGTAAGATCAATAGTGCCACTCTCACCTTGGTCAATGCCATTAATATAGAAGTGCAGAGCTCCACTGGCTTTCCTCATCAGACCTATGTGGTCTCCCTCCTATAAATGACAACAACATCTTGAGTACTAGATTGCACGAGGTAAACATAAGACTCACAAATCCAGCAGCCAACTTACCTGGAGTTCATCCAGGCTGAATTCGCAGTATTCCCGACGAGTCCCCTTCCCATTGGTTAAAATCCCACAACCACTCATCATGATTGTGCCTTAAAGACAACAATAATGTGATTTAGTTATTTCAGGGAGCTGTCAGACAAGATACATTATCCACCTCCACATCTCGCTAACACAAATGTACTTGCGATGCAAATTGGAATAGTTGAGAAATGCTTATTGGTAATAAAGAGCGTACCTGAGCGTAAATTGGTCATTGTTGCTGGGTAGTCAAGATTATTTGGGTTGTGGGTTGTCACTCCAATCTCAATGGAACCAGACCATTTATCCACCAGCTTGTCTATGCGAATCTGAGTGTATAGCAATATAATGTTTGAAGGATCATTCATTTGTAAATAAATAAATAACTGATACACATTTATACAACGTTCCTCCAAAGTATATCCTTGAAAATTGCAGAAAATAGTGATTAAAAGACTATTCTAACTTTTATACTTATATATAAGTAAATACTTTTTCTTTGCAAAAATGAATCAAGTAAAAATTTTATGAAAACTTTAAAAATTTAAATTTAAAAATTTAAAATTTAAATGGCAAAGTCTTTTCCATCTCCTATTTCAATTTTAAAATCTATGTCAATAGTCCATTTTAAAGTAAAAAATAAAGTAAAGTAAGTACTTGGGGCCAGATTGGAGCCGATGGTAGTGGAAATCTACTGACCACGCGCAAATTAAAGAATCATTTCCATAATGATCAGCTCAATCTAGCAAGAGCAGCACAAATTTTCGTCTAGTTTGACATGCCTTCTTTGGAGCGGTAAATAATGGCGCAAACAGCAGTAAATTGACTAGCGCAAACCTTAGTAAATCACCTTGCATGACTCAATTAAATACTCTCCTCCCATAAATGTAGCATCTGAAAGGGTCACTGCGTGTCTTTAGTAAATCCCGACAGCAGCTTCTTAATGGCAAAAGAGCGTTTGCGATTTCTGTTAATGATTCTAAATCCTATACTTGGTAAAAACTACATATTCTTAAATACTAAACAATTAAATGTAGAAACTATTACTTTGTTTAAGGCTAGCTAATTAGACATTGTATTAAGTAAAAATGTGACACTTTCTCAGTACTTTTTACACTTCTGCAATGAAAATCCTCCTAACAACTGTCTAAACAAAGGCTGTCATCGCATTTAGAATGTGAAGCCTCATACCTCAAACATTTCATTGTGTCTGAGAGGTCGATTGGTCATGACAACTCCGTTATTGAACTCATCCAGCGGCCTCCTCCTTTCTGCCGTCTTATTATTGTTGCTTAGTTTAATCAGCGTGCCACACTTCTCATGGAAAAGCAGTGCGTCATTGGTCATCATGCCGCCAGCGGCCACCCCCAGTCCCGCTGCCCCACCAGAGCTCCCCGCTGGGCTGCTATTGCTGCTACTACCACCGCCTGTCCCTCCGCCACCAATGCCACTGTCACTTCCTGTTCCTCTGCCTCCACCGTTACTTCCTGTGCCACCCCTCGAGGAGTCAGAGCAACCTCCTCCCCCTCCCACCCCCAAGTCCTCTCCACCCTCATCTTCTGAACGATACAGAGAGACAATGGCATTGTTGAACACGTCAAATAACTGATGCTCAGTCAAAACTGTGGGGAGAACAGGAAAAAACAAAGAGCAAAAGAGAGAGTGAACCACAATGACACTGCAGATTAACAACGATTACTGATATAGGGTTTTAGAAGTAACGTACCACTATCAGGCTCAAAGTTGTTTGGAAATTTGTCTGGCCGACTGTGAGTCCTGGATACCTCAGTCCCTGATGAGAAAAGAAAACAGTGAGCATTTGTTCATTACAATTGGACCAATGACAGAGTGTACTTGATAAAAAAAAAAATAATAATAATCTTTAAAAAGTAAAAATTCATCTGACAGATTCAAATGATTTTAAGAAAAGCTGTTTGTTGTAGTAGGTTTAAACATCAAGTAAAATTCAATAACATCTTCATTGCAACTTGTTACAATCTACAGTACACATTTAAAAAAGGTAATTTCAAAAAAACATTTCTAAATATACACTACTGGTCAAAAGTTCAGAATAATTATGATTATTAGTATATTATGGCAGCAAGTTTTCAAAATAGATAGTAAGAATGCAGTAAATCAGTATATTAGAATGATTTCTGAACGATCATGTGACACCGAAGACTGCCTTTATTGCAGAGTATACTGGAATAGCTTTTGACCAGTATGTATTTTTCAAATATCATGAATTTATTAATAAACATAAACATTTTAGGGAGTCACAAGGCATATTTCTGCATGTTTCAAAGCATTTTGGAAATATTAGTAAACAGTTTTGTTAAAAATATATACATTTCTGACAAATAATAATGCAAGATTATGCCAAACTACTTATCAAGAGCTCTCCATCACTCTATACTATGCGGTCTAGCTTTACCTTCCTCCGCTGATCCATTCATCACGGCTGTTGTAGCACCAGCTGCAGACAGCACGACAGATCCAGCCCTATCCTCGTGGCTACGGCAAGCATCTGCCATTATGGACACCGCTTGCGTTGACACCATCTCATCCTCCACCTCTTCATTCTCTTCCCCATCCATTTCAGATGGGGGTTCGCAGCTTACCACAGTCACTTGGGTACACTTCCCATAGAGGTCCACCACGGCCCACAATCGAGAAGGAAGTCCACTGGCTGCTGTGCCGCAGTCCTGCCCGTTCACCCACAGGTGAAGCTCTCCTTTCCCATTCCGCTGGATCCCCACACGATCCCCTTCCCCCAGTTGATCCAGGTCGCGACCGTACTCCTCCAGGACTGAACGGCCGTCCTTCAGCACAGAACAGCCAGACACGATCCACGAGCCTCCCTTCAGCCCTGTGGCACTGCTGGGAAATTCCAGACCGGCTGGGTCCAGCGCAGTCACGCCGATCTCTATAGAACCGCTCCAAGAGTTAACCTGCATTAAAGCGAAGTTAGTTAAATGCTAGTCAAATTACTTTTTATTCCAAATAATCAAGCATGTTCATTGATTTCTCACTTTATAAACAATCTCAGACATTTCAGAACCATCTCAGTGGTTCGTGCATATGATCATTTTATGTTGAGCCTTGGTGTTCATATGATTGGCACAGGTTCAAGCCAGGCCTGCAAAATATTATGATTCTATATTCCCTTAGCTTTCCTCAATAACTTCCTGTGAACTGACAAAATCAGTGACAACAACACTAAATATTAATAATAAATATTATTTATACACAATAACTACATAATAATCATGCCCTTTTCAGTGTGCTCATGAACAAGATATCCTTTTGTTATGACTTGAGCAGCTTATGCTTTTATAAAACACTGGCTTCAAAATTGAGACGTTATTAATGTTGTTGCACAAAACGTGATACTTGTTAGCTTCAAATCCACCTTGCAGTTAGCGGATAGTTTAAATTAGACTGTAATATCATATTACAACTTCATAATAATGAAACATTTATTTGCTGTTCTCTCTGCTCTCAAATTCCCTCAGTAAGTATTGATCCACATTGAATCATATTACATATTACAATGATTTTCAATTTTTTTTTAAAGAAAACATATTTAGGTATATGCACTCTCCCTTAAATAGAGCTAGAAAATTGTTTATATATGACCAAAAAAAAGGCAGCATGTTTACAATAATCCACTATAGATGTCTATATGATTCGCATCTCTGTTCAAGAAATTGAATTAATGCTTCTGTTCAAAATTGAGTTAGTAGAGCCTTAAAAGTGGTCTAAGTCATCCTTTTAGTGGTGAGACTGTTTTAGACAGAAAAACTTTGTTATGCGTCAACCAGTATATTTCCTGTGTGTGGAATTAGCTTCAATAGAAAGTACTTTGTGGATGGTAACTTCCCTTTCTGGTATCTTATTGTACATATTGTTCCAAAGTAAACAGGTTTATAAGCATTACATGTTCAACACAGAAAACTCATCTGGCTACCGGCTAGCACTGGATAAATTGAGCGGTTCATTATTTTTTTGGTTTAAAACAGAGTTCACGATTCTCACACAATCCTGAACACACACCTAAACAAAATGACATGCAATTTACTAGAAGTTTTGACAAATGTTAATTGCTGCAGTCTTTTTAAAATGTTTAAGAATTTTGAATTTCATTTTTTTTCTCAATCGTTTTGAATTAATGATTTAATTTCTCATTCGTAAAAACTTCCCTTGTTACATCACTGGATGGATCAGCGTTTTTTTAACAAACCTCTTGGATGAATGATTCAACGACAAACCCATTTTGAATAGATATTTGTCACCACCATCATTTTAAGCTCCATGTTACTTCAAGACGTTATTTACTCCCTTTTGATCGCTTCTATAGACATCAGTGTTTATATCTGAACTTTTTAAACTGGTAAACTATTTCAAACCTACTGTATACATGATAACGTCTCCAATTATTAACCTTGGTTCCCTGAGAGGCGGGAATGAGACATTGCATAAGTTACGCACTGGGAACTCCTCCCAATACGTAGCTTACGCAGTGTTGAAGGAATCTCTTCTTTATGAACATTGCGATTTTTCCACGATTAATCGTGCAGCTCTGCTACTAGCTATTTTTTAATGTTTATTCATGAGCATTGTCTTACCCCCAGACTTCCATTGAAAGAGCATTACCGTACAAGCCATTCTTGTTTGACCAGTTATTCTTAGAAGACCTATTATGGTTTTTCACATTATCAAATTTCTTTAGTGTGTAATGTTACCGTTTAAGCATTGAAAAAAGGTCTGTACAAAAGCACAAAGTCCACTCTAAAGGGAGTGGTTCTCAATATCAGTTAGCACTGTTTCCAACCTCCCTGAAACGCGTCAATAATAGTCATGAATTTTATTCTAGGAACATACATGTCAAAATGGTTGAAACACATGGTTTTGGTAAGGGGCGTGACATTTCTGAAACACGGATGAAGCAGTTAACCAATCACAACACACTGCTCCAGCCAACCAATCAGAGCTCACTGCCCTCTTCAAAACGAAGAGACAGGAAATAAACATGTCATTACTGACAGACTGAGAAGAGAGGTGCTGCAACAAAGAACATTCAAGCATGAAAGCCTAGCAGACCCCAAATCAAGAATTTGTAAAAGGGCTTAATATGGCCTCTGTAACAAAGAAAGACTGAGGTGAAATTATTTTACTTGGTAATTAACAAGCCACAGATGCCATTAAAAATTAAACACTGTTAAAAGGAAATGTCTCTAGATTTTGCATCACTGCTTTCCTCAAATGCCGTTATGTTTATGGTATGTAGGTTGTCAGTGGAGCAGGGCATTTTGTATCTGGGTTAAGGCAGGCTGAGAAGAAGGACAGGCGGCATTGAATGTGATAAACTCATTTCTCTAATCTGGTTACATAAGTGACCAGTAATCTGTTTCATTGTCATTTTCCCCTCTGTCTAGAAGTGAGGAAGCAGAAGGAGTGAAAACATACAGGAAAACATGCAGGAATAATAATCAGGGCGCAATACTCGTGCACTTCTTTTATCAAGCATCAATTTCTAACGTATAGCCACATAAACTGAAACTATAATTTGTATATAAATTAGACTGCATCTAACTATCTGGCCCTCTTTGTTTAGGGGTCACACTTGGCTATTTCATGCCAAAAGAAAAAAAACGTTTTCCCCACCAGGAAAACCAATCTTTGTAATAAAACCAAATAAATTGTTGTTCAATGCAGAGGGAGACAATTCATATTCAAGCTTTCCTGTAGCTCAACCAGTAGAGCATTGGTGTTTACAACGTCAAGGTCATGGGAAAGCAAGAACTGATTCAATGTGTTCCTTGAATGCAATGTAAGTCGCTTTGGATAAAAGCGTCTACCAATTGCATAAAGTAAGTAAAATGTAAACTCAGATCTTGTGAATCGGAACTGAATCAGGAAATCTGTATTGATACTCAGCCCTAATAATAACAACAGTACATTATTTCCAATAAAACAGTAGGGGTGGGAATCTTTCAGTACGCCACGATTCAAATTATTTAAAAGAATATTGGAAACCAGACAGTTGATGGAACCTATTGACTTCCATTGTAAGCAAAAGTATACTATGAAAGTTAATTGTCTGATTATCAACATTATTTAAGATATCTTCTTTTGTGTTCAACAGAAAAAAAGAAATTCATAGAGGTTTGGAACAATATGAGGGTGAATAAACGATGACAATTTAAATTTTAGGGTGAACTATCCCTTAATGTGATTAATAACAACGTAACTGGTCAATAACTTTACTGTGCTTACTTAACTGTCTTACTGTGGAGTTAAAGAAGTCTAACACTATTATATTCAATGGCTCTATTTATTATAAATGATTTATCCATGTACATCATTCATTTTATAATGTGCCCTCATAATCTAATCAAATGAATTTGTAATGACATATCTTCTCTTCTATAATGATGTTTTTCCGCACAAACCAGGGACAACCTGTCATTCACATGAGATCACAGAAATAGCAAACCACAATGATGCAATGATCCAATCGATTCCCAGTGGACAAGAATGAGAAGCCATTTTACTCGAATATGCATAACAACAGGAAAACCAAAGACTGTTTCATGCTGACTTTCTCCTAATATTAATATGAATGAATTTAGAGTTTTCTAAATGATCGATGATCATTGAACACATGCCTTTCTTTAACAGACTCTCTAAAAAACACACTCTTGCGTGAAGAAAGCACAGCACGGTCCTCTACCAATGCTAAGAGTGCCGTCTAACAGTTCTAACACAATAAACACTTTTTTTATACAGACCCAGATTACAGACTCTCATTAGCGAGCAGTTAATATAAAATACAGTTTTTCATACTTTGCCCGGATTTTACATATAGTTTTGTACGTATAGTTTCAGTTGTTATTACATTTTTCCTACATTTACAATCAAGTTATTAATGAATTATCATTTCAAGAACAAATTTGAATATGCACATGAATACATATGCAATATGAATATGCATGTATGACACACACACACACATACATATACATATATATATATATACACATACATATACACACACACAGTACACATATCTTACCTCAAAGTTATAATTAGCTTTAATTGCCTTCACAGTTTGTCTCTACATTAATTCTTGCGATCTTGAATTGATTAATCATTAAATCACCCTTTGTTTTACTTTTATGAACTATTAAATCATAGCTTCTTTGAGACACTTATACAGTGCAAAAAAGAAAATGTGTAGCATTGGCAATGTGAGAGATGTCTCTGTAAAACCACAAGGTCTGTGAGCAGTGAGACAGCAAGGTCACTCTAAAATCCTTTGACAACACTACAGACTACCAACATGAACTAAATACTGTTCAACCATGTGTGGAAATGCATGAAGAGGGATAAAAGTAGGATATCCTAGACAAAACAAATGTTAAACATGTTCTGTCTATCAGCCTTCAAAGGTATGAAACGATACTGATAGAGAGAATTTGAGAGCAGAGAACATTTTATTATTTTGAAACTTGTGAAATGAAATTATACTGATTTAAATCTGCTGGCTGCAAGGTGGATTTGAAGCTAACAAGCAGCGTATTATCACAATGTGTATCTGCATATGGGCAGCAACTTTCACGTTTTTGTTCTATAACATTATGAAGCAAACTGTTTTTTTATTTTTCAAAACAGAAGCTGCTAAAATTTCACTACAAAATTGGTATACCTTGCTCATGAACAAACCATAAGGCATTATTATTACATAATTATTACTAATAAATAATACTTAAGTACTGCTATTAGGTATTACTGTCACTGATTTTGACTCACGAAATGGAGGAACTTATTTATTTATTATAATTTGTATGGAAGATGTGTTTGATGCTTAAACAATCTTTGTATACTTTGTAAACAAACAAAAAATAATAATAAACCTTAAATTCATGGATAATACTAAATATACATGAATATACTAAAATACAAAAATTCATAATACCCCTTCTCCCAATGAGTGGGCCCCTCGTCTCTTGTCACAGGGCCTGTTCCTCTCTGTCATCATTCTCTGCTTGTTTTGATCATCTCGATGCTTTTAGCGAATCACCCGAGTGAATCAGTGACTCACTCGCAACACGGGAAAAGACAGTCACTTTACGTAACCCGCGGAAAGAGTCACTGAACAAATCAGTGAACGGATTTGGAAGAATTCATATGAATCGATTCGCTAGAATTCAAACACCAACAGAACTGACAAACCATGACAGATCACTGCAAACCTGCAGCACGCGCACATCCTGAGACATCCACACACCTAAACACCACATATAAGCTCTGACAGACCCTCATGCTTAAATAATGAAGCACTGCAGACGACACTCACACCCTTCTCTCTCTCTCTCTCTCTCTCTCTCTCTCTCACCCTTCTCTCTCTCTCTCACCCTTCTCCCGCTCTCACTCTCACCCTTCTCTCTCTCTCTCACCCTTCTCTCTCTCTCTCACCCTTCTCTCTCACTCTCACCCTTCTCTCTCTCTCTCTCTCTCTCTCTCGCTCGCTCTCACTCTCACCCTTCTCTCTCTCTCTCTCTCTCTCTCTCTCACCCTTCTCTCTCTCTCTCTCTCTCTATCAGGGACATGCTTGTTTACCTTCTTGTCAATGCGGACAGTGAAGACATCGCGGTCCCTCAGCGGCTCTCGACTGAGGACCAGGCCGTGATTGAATTCCTGTACCGGCTGATTCCTTTGAGCGGTTCTGTTGGAGTTAGACAACCCGATCAGTTTTCCGCTGCGCGGATGCAGCTCAGCCGCCATCTTCGCACGGGCGGCGCGGTGCACGACACCAAGCGTCGTTTTGCGACAGTAGAGCACGGCTTGTGGGCAAATTGCGTTTGGCTACGGTTGTATTTGGTGGCATAGAAATTTCAGTGTTTTACACACAGAACACGATTTTTAAATGGCCCAGCAAAAAATAATTTAGTTTAAACTAAATTAAACTAACTGAATTAAAATTATAATACAGAAAACAAGATAGGGCTGATTAAAGATAGATGGATAGATGGTTGGTTTAAGGACAAATAAATTGTCAAACGCCACAGCTCACAACATTTGTACAAAATTAGATGTACAATAAACAGCACACTAACACGAATAACTACATTGACGGTATAATATATTAACTCTGTTATTATTAAATAATATAAAATATTATGCATTATATTCACGCTAACAACTCTATCGATCTCTATTCTAGGGAATTGTGTAGAGTCGATTCCCCTCCTAAGGAATATAAGTTGAACAAAAAAAAGAATGCTGCTGATATAAAAAAATAACCCCATTTTAAATTTGTTGGTTCTATGCTAAGTTTGTGTCCTCTAGATGGCAGTGGATTACAGATAAACCCTTAATAACTGATTTATGAAGCTCGTGTACCCAACACATTGGTTTTAGATTTTAATATTAACATATGAAATGAATGTTATATATTGTGTCTTTTTATCTTTCATTCATACATTTTTATATTTATATTTCATTTTATAATACATTTATTAGTATTATTATTCTTGCCATAGAAAACAACTTTAAGTCTTGGTTTCACAGACAGGGCTTAGATTGAGGCAGTGTTATAAACAACAAAGTTTCATAGAAAATATAACTGGTCAAAATCAGAATAAGCTTTATTTACCAAGTATGTTTACACACACAAGGAATTTGTCTTTCAGTGCAGAAGAAAGTACAGACATAGTGAGTAGATTTTTAACTCATGTTAAGCAGTAATGTTATACAATTATACAAAGTGTCCAAATGTTCTTAAATTCTGCATATATAGTATACATATAAATCTAGATAGTAAATTATCCATTGTAAAACAAAGGAGGTGGGTTGAAAAAGAATAAATTTGGTCATCAGAGGCATTATATGACTAACACTTGGGTTTCGTGGAATGATAAGTTAATGAAACTGCATATCTTACTGATTTTGATTTATTTTGTTCACTGAAAGAGTTTCTTTGATAAACATTCCATTTTAGATGTATTTTAGTGTTCAACGTAACATAACATAACAGCTAATCAGTAAATTTGTGGAGGTTATTTTTGGGTCACCTGAACAATCAGCATTTTTAAATAGGCCTATCTATTACAGATCTAAGGAAATATGCCATGATGGGAATTTTTGAATTTCGCCTGTCAAGATGAGTGCCTCGAATCTCTTAAGTGAGTTCATTCATTGCTTCTGTAGGACAGCTGTGAGATGACACCGCGGTATCTTTGAACAATGCCCGATCAAGATCAATGACTTGGCCCTGGACAAGGATTTTCTCCAGACACCCACGCATGTGATGTGTACTTTTTTTCGCCTCGCTGTCACCTGAAAAAAACAAATTCTGTACTTCAATGTTCAATGTACTTCAAACAAATTCTCTACTTCAGAGATATGACACAGTCTACTTGACAGATGCAAGTGAAATATAAAGAATTCAACTCAGAACATTGATAGAGGATATTGGTGAATGGATAAGTACTTAAGCACAGAAATTCTTGCTCACTTCCACCTCGAAAATTTACCTGGCACTCCCCCAAAAGTCAGTAGCATCCCCTTTTTCCACATGGTGAAAAAGTCCAGACTTTCCGTTTCAAGCTCCGGTTTGCTGTTTACCACAAGTGAATGTTTCAGTATGGTGAAAGTAAGTGCTGCAGGTTCATGGGGAAGGTCAGAAGTTTCCGATCCCTCTTTCAGGCCCAACTGCACCTCCTGTTACAGTGCAGATAATACTTAATGTCTCATTAGTTTATTTTACTTAATGCATTAACTAAAATTCACTCAAATTGAGCAAATCATCTGTTACAGTATTTATTCATCTTTCTTAATATTAGTTAATGAAAATACAACTGTTAATTTTTAGTTTATGTCAGCATAGGTCCATTCATTAATAATCAGATACTCTTAGTAATGTATTAATAAATGTTGAAATTAACATGAACTAAGATTAATAAATGCTTTAGTATTATTTCTCATTATTAGTCCATGTTAACTAATGTGTTTAAATAATGTTAACAAATGGAACCTTAATGTAAAGTGTTGGTGATAAATTATATGAAAAGTTTGCTTGTAATAGCCTACATAATGACCTACATACTTTAAAATGAAAGTAAGATAATCAGGTGTTAATAAACATCAGTTTTCTGTGAAATAATCATTAGTGGTTTCATAATTTAAATGCTATACCATTTCATTAATGGTGCAATGAACTTTCAACCTATAGTTTTACAAATAATCGTGAAAATATGGGTCGAAAATTAATCGCATAGCTATACAGTAATACCTTAAAATACGAGCATAATCCCTTACATGACCGAGCTCGTAACTCGAGTTGCTCGTATCTCAAATAATTTTCCCCATAAGAAATAGCAGGAAAAAAATTACACCGTTCCGGCCCTGTAAAAAGCACCCTTATTAGTGCTAATAAGAATGGGGAAAACATGTTTTTAATTGCTATGGAGACATACACACAAATTAAATAAGGATTATGAGGAAGAGATTAAGTAGATTACGGATATTATGCACACACAATACGGAGCACTCGCGGGAGATGCGTACGGAAGTCGACTATGGAAAAATCCATGGCAAAAAGAAACGAGCGCAAAACTTATGTTTGCTCGCGGGTAAATTACATCCCATCCGCGAGCGGATAATAAATCTACACGCGAAAAAACGGGAACCTGACACGTCATCTGCCGCAATAAGCCGCTACATCTCATCTACAGCAATGGGCTCCAACTGCTCGACCACCTGTAAAGCATGATCATCATATTTCAAATATTTGCTTGAATCTCAAATGTAGAGATTAGTATTTTTGTAATAACGGGTTTCGTCAACAGGGGGCACACGAGCTGTACACAACGCAACAGTAGCTGAATAACAGAACAGAAACAGTGTAAGCACAATGCAGAGCTCCTTGATTAACCTGTGTTTTTTTCTTTTGACAGGTAAGCTGACGTGAATCATTGATCACACTAGTAATATTGTATGGTAGTGTTTTTTTAGAGTGGTAGTTCATACCGGAGATTTGAGGACTGACATACAAAATGGCGGACAAGAGTTTAACTCCAAAATAAAACTAGTAACGTTCTATATAAGTGAAGTGAGGGAATTAGCGTCTAACAATGTGTTTGTGGGGGATAATAATGAACGATTGTGAATCGTTAAATGTGTGTGATGTGCCGTCTGAGTAAAAGAGTGTCTGACCGTGTGTGCATGATCATTAAAAAATGTTAAAATATTTAAATGTTAGTTAACTATCGACTAGCTAATGCCAGTCATTACAGTTAAAAGTATATTCTGAATGGCTTTAAAGTAAGGATTAGTCAAATTGTGGTAAAATGCTTTTATTAACCATTGAATGAGTTTGCTATTAAAGAAAACACAGTAACTGGTGTTCGGTTTAAATGTAGTGTATGACATAAAGTCTGGTCATGAGTGTATTTCATCTAAGACTAAAACAAAACCCTGTGAGAGGAGAAAACAATTAAAAATATCATTATTGCAGGTTCGTACAATTATCAATTCAGTCAGTTAGGCAATGGGGATGGTCTAAATCAGGGGTTTTCAAAGTGTGGGGCGCGCCTCCCCTGGGGGGCGCCAGAGCATGCCAGGGGAGGCGCGGAGAGTTGTAAAAAATGATAGTCTAATAACTAGAGTTGAGCCGGATACTTGGCTGAAACGAGAATCCGGAATGGATAATGCACTTTTACCGAGTACGAGTATCATACGAGTAATACGAGTCATTATCTGTGCTCAGATTACATAAAAATCCTCATTGGGTCGCTGACTGTGTCTGCGTTCTGCGATAGGCGCGCCTCCCCTACACATGCAGATTTAATTCGTCTCGCGCGCGCGCGCGGCTCAGAACGCGGAAACGAGAACAGGTGTCTTTCCCTCTCAGTCACTCAGGTTCGCGGGTCTTCCTTTAACGTTTAGGGTTTCTTCAGCTTCAGGATTGTTTTTTATTTCGGTTTGTTTGTAGTACTTATTAGCCAGTATAGTTCTGGTAAACGTGGGGTTTGTTCAGACGTGGTGCTTGATAGAGTGCGACTAGCGTTGCGTCTCTGCCTGTCAGAGTTTTTTTTTTTAACCGTCTCCTGCTCTATTCAGTTGTTTAACTTCGCACTTTCTTGCTGTATTTCATACAAAATAAAGGAATGCAGATCTTAAAAACAGCGTCAGACTATGTGATCCGTAAAACACACAGTCCCCCCACCCTCTCTCTCTCTGTCTCTCCCTCACTCACACACGTGTGGAAATAAATAAATAAAAATTACATCATAAAAAATCATAAAAATGATCATAAAAAAATTAAAAGTAAAAAAAAAGAGTTATGTTTAAATGAAAACTCTTGTTCATTACAGTTTTCTTTATAATTGCAACCGCATGAGTTGGATTAATTGTTGCAAAACTTGTTCTCTATATAGTTAGTTTGTGATCAAAACCATTGATCTGAAGCTCAATGCTGATGTTGTCATGTAAATAGTTTTCTAATCAGCAATAAATATAACAATTTCTGATCAACCCATATCAATTGCATGATATGGTCAACACTCGTTTTTCTTTCTTTGGGGGGGGGGGGGGGGGGGGGGGGGGGCGGCATTGGGTGGGTTGTGTCAAAGGGGAGGCCCACTGTCTCAGACTTTGAAAACCTCTGGTCTAAATAGTTATTTCCAGTGTAATGGTAATTGAGTGTATGCATTACCCGCTTGTGTTCATGTTGAAAGTGTTTTTCATACTTTGTTATTTGTTGTATATATACTTTTATATGCGAGTGGGCGCAGAACAAGTTTGAATCTATTTGTTTGTAATGTTAATGGATTTGAAGCAGTTTTGTCTGAGAACTGACTATGATCATCTCGTGACCTCTAGAGGTGTAACCACTGAGGCATCATGCTGTTTATTTTGACACTGCGCATTTAAAACACCAACAGCGAAACCATATGAATACAGAACTCTATTGTACATATTGTGATATCATTGTAAAGTCATTAATTTGCTGATTAGACGTTACATTCGCAAAGAAAGGACAGCAGTGTAGGCTATGTTTGCCGTAGAGTCTGAGAGGACGCTAACATTAACAGTTCCTCAAGCGATGTGTCAAAAATACAAATCCGACCCAACTGTTTAATGTCACAATTATTAGCATTTGTTTGCATTAGTTTATATCCAGCTGGCCGCTTTAATGCATTGATAGAGCAAATTGTCTCCTCATGCAGACAGCCATAAACATATAAACAGATCAGAAAAGCATTCAATTTCAGTTCTTATTTTATCTTCACTGATATATATATTTTGTTATTTTGATTAGATATTCATCAATAAAGTGTGAGAGTATACATACAATATTCATATGTGTCTAATTGCAATGTTATATTTAAAATATGATATGTAAAGATGGCCATCTTTAAGCATGATTATTTGGATTTATGAAAATAAGAGTCTGTAACATTAAGGTTAATAAGAGTGTTGTTCATCATTCATTTCAACATTTACTTATACCTTTTTAGGTTTACATTTTAAAGTTGTATCTCTTAACTTTATTGAATGAAAGTAAATAAAAATGGTAAATGAATAGTATAATTAATTAATAATTCTAATTAATATATTTTAATATTATATATTTTTGATGGATTGGTTATCGGTCATTGTGGTTCAGCCTATTTATCGGGTAAAATCCACTATCCATTGGCCTCTAATTGTATACACACCTTGACATCTTTATGCCCCTCTGACTCTCCCAAAACAAACTCAAATCCAGTGCTTTGGAGGCTCAACGTTGTCCCGGTCCAAGATCCAAAGATCTCAACTGTGATACCGGCCTCTTCTGTCTTAAGTCCAGGAAGATCTGTCGTGATATGTGCATAGAAAGTTACCATCATCTAATCTGAAATACAAGTTTAAACACAATTAAGTTTCACTCACCAGATGTATTAAACATAGCCACTCCGGTTCCTGGAAAGTAGCTCCCTTTCTTGATCTCGGAGAAGCAAGGCTGGGGTTCCCATGTTGAGTCTGTATCCCAGGGGGTGCTGAGATTTAGCCAATGCCCTCGTCGAATACAGGCATCCATTTCCGGTTCAAACTGAGTGATAAAAAGGACACCTATAAGCTTGTTTTATGAGGTCAGTCAATGTTATTTTTTCTACTTTTCAATAAAAAAAATTATTGCAAAGGACAATTAATCTTACTGGATGGAAGAGCTTTTGTTTGTCCACCAGCATGCCACCAAGGGCCAGACGTATCTTTCCTGTCAGTTCTTCTTCTGCCAGTTTGGAATGGAGCCCGACTACAAGTTCTGCCTTGTTGTTTACCTCAAGCACCACAAATTTGCCCTCACTACGCAATTCCAGCTGTCCAAATCATCAGAGAGTACTTTGATGTTTGATCACATAACGATTGCGTAGGAAATCATATTTGTTCTAAACCCACACACACACACACATATTTACTGTATACACACACACACAATACTGTTCATAAGTTAGTAACGCTTTTTTAAAGAAATGCTTTTATTCAGCAAGGATGCATTAAATTCATGAAAGGGGAAGGTAAACACATTTATAATGTTATGAAAGATTTCTATTCCCAATTTATTTATTTTTTTACTTTCTATTGGTCAAAAAGTCCTAAACAATGTATCACTGTTTCCGTAGCAAAAATATTAAGCAGCAAAACTGTTATTAGGTACATTCATTAATAATACAAATAAATGATTATTGATCATCAAATCAACATATTAGGATGATTTCTGATATGCAACACAAAAGACTGGAGTAACAATGCTGCAAAACCAGTTTTGCTATTAAAGGAATAAATTTCATTTTGAAATGTGTTGAAATACAATGCAGTTATTTTTATTTATTTACTCCCATTATTTAAGAATGGGAGAAACTGCAACACGCAAAATAATGGAATAAATAACAAAAGAGACAATTTCTGATTGATAGAGTCATTGTGGCACTGCAGAAACCTTACGCTTAAGACTGCACCTGCACATTGCCTGGTCTAGCCGGTAAAATAGCATTAATGCTATTTGAGCATAAGAAACAACATTTATGGAAATGTTCAAATCATATTTTATTTGAAATGTAAAATATGTCATTTAATTATAAGTTTGGCAAGCCGTTTTTGAGAATTCAGGATTCCCCTATTCAAGTAGCTAGTAGGCGTTTCGAATATGGCCACCGAGTGGACAGACTTTCCTTGAAAGGGACTTTGGCAGCATGTACAAAGGGTTGTTGCTTTAAATTTGCATCAGGCTTCTGAGAAATCAGTAGAGATTAAAAAAAGATAAACAGTATTTACCAAGTGCCAGGCCCCGTCATTGAGTTTGCGACCTCCCTTTATGCTCACTAAGATGTCTGCTTTCCCAATCTGCATTTCAGGTATGCCATCACGCAATGAAAGTACAAACCAGTCCTGTCCTTCTTTGGTGTCTCCATAAAAGATGGCCCCCTCTGGGTCAAGGGTCCGAAACTCAAAGAAAGATCTGATGCTGTATGTGTGAGGTAAGACAGTGAATTCTGCCACAATGATGTTCTGTATGTTTAAATTAGATACACATTGACCAGCACAATTTAGAAACTGAAGTGGAATCCACAGATTTAAAATCAACTCACCTTGTGATGTCAGAGAGATTGGCGCTAGTCTGCATTAAGGGAGTCCATTTGGACTGTCTGTGTGCAAGATTGACAACTCCCTTGCCTGATATCTGTCTCAGTCATCCCAAAAACCAGATATTAGTTTTGACATCAAATATCAAATATAATACAGCAGCCAAGCATGCTCAGATTACTTTGGGACAGATCTCTCTCACTCTCGCTAAAGGCTGGGTAAACACAAGCATCTGCGCTATCCCAGACAAGTCGGCAGTGTAAATACATCTGCCCCGGGCAAATGAGGAACCAGGGTTCAGTGAATTCAGAGTTGAATACAAATACATCAACGGTGCAACGACTTTGTCAGCTAAAGTTGCTTCCTGGTCAGCAAATCAGCTCAAAATATACATGCCTGCGTTTTTCTATTTTATGTTATAGTTTTCCTTTTTCGCACATTAGAAGATGCTCTTTTTGTTGTTCCAAATTAACATTAACGAAGAAAATTAAAATGAACATAGAATTTAACATTGCAATACTGGTTCAGGATATTTATATTTATCAAAGAATTAAAAATATAATTATATATATATATATATATATAGAGAGAGAGAGAATCTTCATTCATATGTGTGTTGCCAACATGTAGACTTAAATTATATGGTAACATTTGCATGTTTTTAAGCTTGCTTATCGTATGTAACACAGTAAAAGACACCCGTTTCTCAACACAGTAACATTGTTAAAAGCAAAAGGCCTTGTGGAATGCAAGTTAATACACATTTTTTTAGAGATCCCATACTCACCTGATCACCTGACACTATCCTGGACAGCAGAATCAGGTACGGGCCTAACAATAGTATAACTGCTTCCTTGAGATAGTTCATTCTCTTTTAACTCCAAAGATTAGAAAATGAGTAGAAACCAGAGGGAATGGAATCAGAACATAAGCTAGAGGGCTTTGGTTTAGCCGACTGCCGTAAGACAACCTCTCTCTCTCTCTCTCTCTCTCTCTCTCTCACACACACACACACACACACTCACTCTCTCTTTCTCTGAGAAGTGAGTAAAATCCAGTCTAACACACAGCCTCCCCAGAAGATCAGAGACTAAGGATGTCGACATCACAGGACCAGAAAATATTGATTTTGACCTTGTTTGTTTGAGTATATAGGTTTTTGAATGCTGATAACATGGTGATTCATTTTTCCAGTGTACTATTGCAATAGCATAACTGGAATTCAATTATATGCTTTTGTTATGGCGTTTAATGACCACATGGGTGACAATAACTAAGTGGCTGAGAGTAGGGCATAAAATGAAAAATGAATACCTGAATGAGTGAGTACACTGAATACATTTTTTACTTATGTCAAAGGTAAAGTTTTAGCAGATTTCTGTCTGAAAGACTATCCCTAAAAAAAACATTTAAATAAAATATTAAAATTAATTATATATATATATAATTAAATATAAAATATAATTTTTTTTAATATTTAAATTTAAATGCTTTTATAATTGTAGAATTATTCAATTTATAATTTATAAACATAAATTATAAAAGTATATAGAATTATACACAAATTATATATAATATTATTTATTTATTTGATGCAGACTTTACCTCAACCTAGCAGTTTGCATAAAAAATGAACTTTGATAGGTCACTGATGTTTGTTCATCCAGTACAGTGAAACCTTGGTGTATTACTAGGGAAGCGTGAGTGTTTTTGGTTTTGTACTTCTAAAGCTAAAATAGCACCTGCATGTGTAATTTTGGCATATTTCACAATTACAAGTATAAAACGTTGTCAAATTAATTATTGGAAACTAAAAGTTCCACTATTTTAAGTATTTCACACATTAAGCGTACACATAATTTTGATATGACCCTTGGTTGTCATTCCAAAGAGCACAAAAACCCAGCCATAGCCTATGTCCCACAGTCTGCATATGTCCAAAATAATGTACTAATAATTAAACATTTAGCTTTTAAATGGGGCAGTTCACCTTTGTACCTTATCTACCAATAGAAAGAGCATATGGCATGTAGCAATAACATACTAATATGCACATTTAGAGGTGTAGATAAGATACAAATGTGTACCTTGAAGGTACTGCTCCAGTGACAAGCTGATGTACCCCTCACAGTGTGTAATAAAATATATATATTTTGCTTTCCCATAATGCCCCCAATTATTTTATTTTTTTTGCAATTCAGAGCACTGCTGTATTTTGTTTGGAATGTTGTCAGAACTGTGCCAACAGTGTTTGATGCATATTGATGATGAATTCAAATATATTTTGCACATCATCAGGTTAATACTTTATTTGTATGGTTGTAGCGTAGACAGAGGGAGTAAAGAGAACAGGAGGAAAGAAATGAACTGTTGATTGTAGACTTGAATCGGCAATGTATGCCAGCAAACCTCTGTATTAAATGGTCACAAATTCAACAAGACACAAATAAAGTTTGCAAACATTTCACTTCTTTGAAATTGCTTGAATATAATGTGGACCTCTAAAACAATGGCACAATATAACATTGTCACAAAATACCAGACAATTTAGTCACATGCCTACAACTATGACCAAGTGCAGAACATATGTAGCTGGTAGATTTTAATCGCTTTGATAATTGAAGCCTCCAAAGGGTCATTGTTCTGGGTGGACCAAACATATGCAATTTTTTGTTGTTCGGGTATTGTTCAAAACCAAATGTACTAGACAGATCTGTGATTATTGCCCCAAAAAGGTGTATTTTTTAAAAATATTTTATAATTTGTTTATATAGTTCTGTGCAAATATTCAGTAGTCTATCCAGATGTTGACTGATATATATATTATTTTTAAATGTAGAAGTAATAGTATCCCACACAGTTACAAGTGACCTCTTTTAAGTATACTATGATACTGATGGATGAAACTGGAACACTAGAATGTAACTCATTTTGATGTTCCTCAAAGTAATCCTTAAATAGAATGTTTTATAGAAAATGCTATCACAATGTTTTTCTTTGTAAGGTGCGTTCAGATTATGTGCATATACTTATTAGCTTATTTAAATAAAAAGGCCTCTTGTATGTAAACATCAGAATTTTAGATTTAGTCATTTTAAACCAGTTACTTATTCAGAACAATTGATTCAGAACAACAATTGATATTTGGGACCATATTTAAACCCAATCAGACTTAAATACTTAATGGAGAGAAAAATAAAATAAAAATACATGTACAAACCCAATGTTATTAATTCTCAGAAAAGAATTGTTATATTTTTATGTGAACCTCTCAACAATATATGGTTGTTACTAACAGTTTTTACATTCTTTACACAAATGTAACATTGACTTTTTTCTTCCTTTTTTAACCTATCACTGGTACAGGTAGTTGATGCAATTCATTCATTTATAAATTTCTAGAATTTATGTAAAAATGTTGTCATGGTGGAAAAAATACAGCAAAAAGAAGAGGTCAAACACAAGTTTGTTGGTGGCTATCAAGTGAGATAGACCTTAATTTGGTTTCCATTTCCATTACCACCACACACCCTTTCTCTCACACACTACACTCTTACAATGCAAACAAAAGGCTTGTACTCATACCCGAGTGAAGCTACATGATTCACAATCGTTCATTGCATTGTGTTTTACCCTCAGGAAATGAACAGTGCTGCGGCTACATTACACAGTTTCACACTTACTTCAAAGGGAGAAGGTAAAATATTGAGAATAGACAGGGAGAGGGTGTTGGACTGAGAAAAAGGTGGAGATGGAAGGACAGTATTTGAAAAGCTTTCATAATGCTTGGTGAAAAGAAATAAGGCAACATAGGAGTTTCTCTTTTTGGTTTTAGATTTGAAAATTTCGATACTATGGGGTTAAAAAAGAGGGCCCAAATAGTTTTGTGAGGTCATGCCTCAAGAGGAAAAAAAGCAGCAGAAAATGAAATGAAAGAACCACATATGAAGGAAAATGGAGTTTTGTGACTACACCAGAAGATACTGAAGAAGCAATTGTTGCTCATGCGTTGTGGTTATATTGAATCCAACTTCCTTGACATATCCCTAAGACTACTGTATATATATATATATATTTATGTATATATGAATACCCCATAGCGCTTCAACATGTTATTTTTCAAGTCAGCGTACAGAAATGATCTACCATAGTGTCTTTATTTTTAACCTCATGACTAAATTACATTCATATTCTTGTGTACTTGAATGAGCTTCAAGTACAAGCCTTGTCTCACTACCAAAAAGGAAAAATATATAAATCAGACAAATAATATAGTGAAAAACAAAAGGGAAAAAAAACAAGAAAGTACAAGGGAGAGCTCAAGCAACTCCAGTGCTATAAGTCCCATAGTGCAGGCCCTGTAGGGGCGTCAGGACTGACTGACGTCCTCTCCTTCTCTTCTCTCTGTTGCGGAGGAGAGAGAATTTGCTAACCAACAGAAATGGTGGCTTCCTTGTAGTAGATTATGTTTTCCTAAAACTAACATTCACCAACTAGTGCCTCTTACAAGTAGCCTCTTTTTCCACTTCACTCCCAAATTTTGCTAACACTCACTCTATTTGAATCTCTGTATGTCTCACTTCGTTTCACCCATTCTGTCACGTCTCAAATTCAGTCACTGAATGGAGTGTCTTTGGTGGACACCAGGGGGCAGTGGGGAGGAGAAGGCCACAAACATGAAGTCGACAGGAACGTATGTTATTGGAAGAGATGAAACAGTTGGCAGGAGTACTGGAAGTACACAGACTTATTTCATAAATGATCAATGATTAATACCCACATCCTACAAACAAAACTATGTGAAACACAATCTGTCTCTAGACATAACATGGTCAAAAGTAGAGTGGATTCTAAGTCACCTTACATTTGATCTTGTCATGATAATCCTGGTTAGTGAAGGCATCACATAATAATATGTTTAATCCATATGACATGTAGCTACACCATCAAGTTGCTATGCTATGACTTACGAAAGAAGAACTTCATCTATGTTTTCTATTTACTGACCTATTAAGATTATAACAGCTTTTCCAGGAATGATGTTGTTACGTGAACTTCCATGGAACTGACCAAGGCTAATGCAGCACAAATGGTTATAAGTGTGCATACCTACACCCCCAACACACCCCACAAATACATTTATACAAATCTGCAGGCACACATAAAGCCGGAATACTGAAAAACATGTACCGATGTAAGATATGACACTATGAGCTACCCCAAAGTCGCCATGCATTACCTCTATACAAATCGCACACTGTACACACTCATGCATGCACACACACACACACACCCTCTCTCTCTCTCTCTCTCTCTCTTTCTATCTCTCTGTCACACACACACACACACAAATGTTTTTGCATCTTCCTTCCATGTGTGTTAAAAAAAAACTTTTAAATATAAGCCACCCTTGCATTACTATAAGCGGTATAATTAACACAACTATTATTATCATTATTGTTGTTATCCTGTCCTTATTATGGGAAACAGACAGAATTCATTTAGCAAAACACACATCCTGTTAGCTGCTGTTATCCATAATATCGTAATGACTAAGAGGATGGATATCCAAGCTCTAATGACACTACAGAAGAGGCAAAGAAGTGGTGTGTTGGAGGTGCATCTTGGCAGTGCCAGAAGGGGGCGTTATATTTTGGTTCTTCACCCCCTTATAACCTTTCCTCCTTGTCTTCAAGACACCCCTCCATCTTTCCATCAAGTTTGATTCCTATTTATGCCTATGCATTTGCTGCGTTACAAAAGAGAAGTAAGAGCTGTGCAAGAGTGTTCAGTTAACAAACAGAAAAACATAATTCCCACCCTTAATGGCTTCCTCTGCTCTTTTACAGGTATTACCTTGCTGCCATTGTGTACTCACTTATGGGTTGTCCTGCTTTGTGCTACTGCTGCCACCACTGTTATATAGGCTGGGGTTCACTACTAAAGGATGGGGCACTGTGCCTGATAAGGGGGCAGCAGCGGCAGCGTAATTGAAAAAAGGCAAGAAGGGTAAGGGCTCTTTGTCCCCTGATGCCATCATATTTAGAGTCATTGGAAGGGCAGCAAGGTTATAGGGGTATGGCAGTAGCTGTGGGCCATATAGTAGGTGATAGGGATCAGGATAAAAGGGCAGTTTAGCAGAGTCAGAGTGGGGTACCATCTTCCCAAGTGATGGAAAAGGTAGGGGTCCAGCAGGGTAAGACATCAGGATTTGCTCCTCCTGTTTCTTACTAGAGCAGTACCCTCCAGGTATGACCAAGGGAAGAGTAAGTTCCTGGACAGGGTAGCCTGAGCCCCTGTGGTGTTCTGTAGGAGTGAGAGAGGTGTTTTCCTTTGATTCAGGCTCTACTGTGGGCACTTGAGGATGTAGATGGATGTGGGAAGAAGGCTCACTCATCCCAGCTGAATTCGCTGGGAACATAAGACCCGGTTTTTCTGTGTTGTGCCTTCCTCTATGTGATTGGTTTTGCTCCAGCTGTGGTCGCAACTGTAGGTCCAAGGGTCCTGGAGAGTGACAAGGTGACTTTGAATACCTTTGAGAATGTCCTTTTGGAGTGGTTTGAATGACAGAGCATGTAGGAGATGGTATAGGACTGAGTGGTTCCTCTTTGGGCACTACCAACGACACCTCCTCATTACAAGACTGTTCTTTTGAGATGTTGGATGGATGTTTAATCTGTTGATCAAGCTCTCTCTTTTTTGCCAGTATTGTTGGCATGGATAAGTCTTGGGCTTGGCTGCTGGATTGAGGAAATATTCTTAGATCCTGAGCATCTTGTAAATCACTGAAATCTTCATTTGGATTAATGTCACCTTCTTTAAACATATAACCTCTGCCTGGTTTTAGTGATATGGTTCCAGATGGAGTTGTTTCTCTTCTAATCTGAGGCTCTGTCAGCATTTGAGAAACCTGGATTTGCCTGTCACTCTGTGTTTGGCTTCTTTTCTGTTGGTTTAGTGTGTCTAAATTCCGTTTTTCTGGTGTTCTGTAGTCTAGACACTCTGCACCATTCATTACTAGTACACTAGGGAGGTTAGGAGAGATGACGTTAAACCTTTCTAAAGTGGGACTGTGCATAACTTGGGAAAACTGTGCACACAAAGGACTCTGGATTTTGTCATTGGTTGCCACTTTGGGGCTTTCACAATTTCTGACTCTTTGGTGTTCCTCCATGTTCTCACCCAGTTGGTTGTCAGTGATATGACAGTCTGGTTTGGAGTAATATATGACAGACACAGGCTGTACTTGCTCACAATTGGCATCAATACCTTTGCTTTGTATAGTCTCGGCTACAGATGGTGCATAACTTGGCATGTCTTGCTTTTCCTGTGTGTCTTCAACCTCAGTTGAACTACCTAACTCATGTCTCTTGAGGTGGCAATTGAGTGCTGCAGAGGTTTTGCAGACCTTATCACATTGTGAGCATGTATATCTGATCAAAGGCCTCCTGCCCAAACGAACTGGGCTGCCTTTCTCTATGGACTGTCCATCCACACCATTCTTATCTGTGTTCATTTCCACCTCGTTTCTTGATGACTGGGAAGTGAAGAAAGTAGGTGCAGACATGGGCTTGTTTTTGGGATGCTGAGTTCTCTGATGTTCCTCTAGTTTGGACTGTGAAGGGAATGGAGCTCTGCAAAGCATGCATACAAACTCAAACAGATGTGTCAACTCATGTTTGTCTCGTTTCCTTGGGCTGGAGAACCAGCGCCCACATGTTCCACACTCAGATGCCTGATCTTCTGACCATCTTTGCTTGACGATAGAGGATGCTGTGTGTTGAGGATTGAGTGTAGCCGGAGGAACAGACGTAGGGAGAGGAAGATCAAGCTTTCCATGAGTTTCCTTTTCTTTTTCCTTATGTTCTGTTCTTGAATTGACAGGAAAAGTGTGTGAAGTTTCTTTGACTTCAGCTTTCTGTGGATCAGTAACTTCTCTTTTCTCTTTCCTTACTTTTTGTCTCCTTTCCTCTCCCTCATCTGCATCTTCATTGTCAACTACTTTATTCACATTTTTTATGAGTCTTTCAGCTCTTCTCATAGGCCTCAGGGACCGTTTGTAGTGCATTTTGCGTTTCCAAGCTTTAGCTCCCTGCACATGAAGAACCTTTCGCTTGGGTTTGTAAGAATAGTAAGGCCTCCATAGGTTGTCCTCCACATCATGGTCATTTCTGTCCTCCCTGACCTCCTGCCGGAAGAAATATTTCCTCACCTTGCCTTTGAGTTTAGGGTTTTTCCATTTGGGCTCCCCCTCCTTTCCTTCCTGACTGGAGTTGCGGTGTTTGTGTTGGTGATGATGGGTGTGTCGTTGCTCTCTCTGGTCCTCTTGTAAAAGGTTACTCTTTTTGGGTTTGCTGCGTGTAGGGCTTTTTTTGTCTCTCATTAGATCTGTTTCAGAGATGCTCCGTTTGACAATGGCCTCCTCCCCTATGCGCACAGTAATCTGACAAAGTGGACCACTGCCTTTGACGCCTGATCCCACTGCTAAAGGTATTGTCTTAGTTGACTCAGTTTTATTGTGAAGTTTTCGTCCCTTGTGAAGTTTCTCTGTTGGCTGTCTGATTTTCAAGACCTCTGGGTCTAAACTGACACCATCCCATTCCCTGTATGCCTCTGTGTGCTCTTTCTGGCTATGTTTTCTAATCTGCTTTTGACCTGTCTTTGCATGATTTTCTGGACTTCTTTTTCTCTCTTCAGAGTCCATCTTATTTCTGTGAACAATGACGGAAGAAGAAACTGCAGTGCTGTGCATGATGACTGAGGGTTTACTGTGTGCAAATGTAATGACTGAAGAGACTGGTCCTTCTGGGCACTTTGGAGTTTTTCCTTTGCCATCGTTACTACCTGACAGCCATAAATCTGACCCCTCTGTCTCTCTGACTTCTGACTTCTTCGCCATTTCTGTTTGAGGAGAAGGTAAGTTTTTATCTTGCTCTACACCCAACCTGATAGGGAAACCCTCAGGCTCAGCCTTGATGTCTGGGGTTTGAAGATCTTTTAGGAAAGACTCCAATTTCTTTGTGTCTAGAGGTTGTGGGAGGCTGCTATCCATCGATAAAGGCAAGGTAACTGATGAATCAGAATTGAGTAGTCCATCAGCCATTGGCTGACTATATGTTTTGTATGGTCTCTTAAGAGATCGCATGGGCAACAAGCGGTACAGTTTAAGAGCATTGACCTTCTGTTTGTAACCGCCATTGGCTGTTTTCTCACTTGAGATCAAACCAGGATTGATACCATGGAAAGCCTTTTGGTGTGTTTTAAGGTTGTAGTAGGTAGGAAACGCATCCCAGCAAAATATGCATTGGTAGCGCCTTTCACCAGTGTGCCACACCTCATGTTTGGTGCGGTACTCAGCCAGAGCAAAAACCTTGTCACAGTAGTGGCAGGGGTACTTCCGGCGCCATGAATGCACATTGGAGTGTCGCTTCAGGCTAGACAAAGTCATGTAAGAGCGCTCGCACACGGAGCAAAAGTAAATGATATGTCCATCCACTACTTTTACAAAGTGATCCTCTTCCCCCAGGGCATCCCTGCAAGTCAGTGTTCCAGCATGACGGCCATGAATGTCACGCACTTTCTTTATGGGTCGACCAGGCCTTGTTTCTTGTCCAAGCTGTTCTGGCTCTGCAGCCTCATCTGCTCTCTCCCCCTCCACTTCACCCTCCTCCAGGGGCTCTTCTTTGGGTGGCACTGGAAAAGCTGGCAGCCCTTGCCTGCAGGTGGCCTCATGGGATTGCAGTCTTTTATTATGGATGAAGGCTTTGCCACAGTGGCGGCAGCTGAGTACTCGTCCCCCCCGATGGAGACGCATGTGGACAGTGAGGGACGAGGCAGTGCTGAACAGACGGTGGCACACCCCACACAGTAGTTCTGGCTTCGGCACTGCCCTAAAGGAGTCATGGAAAGATGGCGTGGGGAGAGTCAAGGGGGAGGAAGTTAGAGAGACAGATGAGGGTGAAGTAGGAGGAGGAGGGGTTGATGAGGATGAGTGAGGGTTGATACTTGGGAGAGGAAGGCTCAGTTCAACATGAAGGCTGTTTGCCTTACGTTTTTTGCCTTTTGAACTCTCTGGATCCTTTATATCTTGGTCCTGGTAGGCTCTTGCACTGAGGTTGAAAAGGATGTGTGCTGTTTCTGTAGTTGAGTGCTCTTTGTGCCCATTATTGAGACTAACCCCAGCTGTCTCTTTTGAACAGTCCATTTTATTAGAGTGTTGTAAGGAAGATGTTGAGTATCGGGAACCACTACCATCAACAGAAAATGACAGAGATGACTTGCAGTTTTTACTGACTGGAGCAGTTAGATCAACTGGGAAGTGGGAGGAAGTGGATGGCAGGCGGTCAGTTTTTGATGACGTTTTTGATAACTGTTTGTCTCTAAATGCTTTCCCCTTCCATGCTATACCATCTGAGCTGTCTCTGTCATGGACGTCAGAGGAGGAAGTGGGGTGGGATGAGGAGCAGTGCTTCTGTGTAGAAAAGCCAGCCAGTCCAGCGCTGAGAGGAAAACTAAGCGATATCCTTGTAGTTTTGGCACCATCTGCCTCCTCCGTGCCCTCTCCCATCCTGTCTCCTCTCATGTGTTTATTTCTGTGTTTCATTGGATCCTTGTACAAGTCCTTTAAGATATTCTCCAAGACTATAGTTGGACAAAAACAGAGCACTAGAGAGTCAAAGTCCAATTAAGTCCAGGAAAATACTTTAATGAGTGTCTGTTCTAGCTATATCTTCAGTGCAGAAGTTGTTGATTGAAGGATGGTGGAGAACAGAGATTTCAGATAAAGAAGATAGCAGTTTATGGAGGTCAAGTCCAGAGATGACGACTCCTAGATGTAGGTAACATTGTGCGTCTTTGATTATCTTGGTATAAAACAGGATGGGGATTGCCATGCACTGCACATTCAGCTCCAAGAATGCAGCGCAGGTGTGGAGAGGGTCCCAGCCGTCCTCTCCAGACACCATGATCCCTCTCTTAGTCCTGCAACAGAATGAAAATAATTTGTTTTCAAATATTCTGTTTCAAACATTCTTATTCACTGGAAATCAAAAACACCAGAGAATGTTGCAGTAGTATTAAACTGACAAGAAAAGTGGTGTGTGTGGTGGTAAATCAGTGTGATAGGATTTAAAACAGACATAATGGCTATAAAATAGAAGCTTGCACCAAGTTAACAATCCATTATAGTAATCACATACATGCAACTTAGTCAGACAAGGTTGGTTGCAGTCATCTCAGTTTCTGAATTTAGCATGACAAAACCTGAAAGTGTGGAGAGAATCTCAGCAATCAACCCCACTGAGTCACAGCATTTGCTTCACCTAATTGAACACTGCTAAGATTTAATTAAGATTTCCCCAACAGGGTGTTATTTATAGTCAAAGTGCTCCAAATATGCCTAGACTGAAAAGGTACAAAAATATAGATGGCCTTTTGAACTGAAGCATCTTGTACTCCTGATAAAGTTATTTGGATATATGTATAATATATGTATTACATGCCATATGTATTACATGCTATATGCAATACATATTGCATGCTATATGTATTTTTACTATATAGCATGTAATGCAGAAGATCACATGATTCATACTGTCACGTCAGTTTTTCTTTAGCAGTCTCAGAGTGAATAGAGCACATTGTTGTTGCATACATAAACATGTTTGGTTGCTTATTTTAATGATCATCTTGTTTACTTAACCTGTTTGTTAGCCATAGGAAAAGAGCATTCTTAGTTAGCACTAATGATGCGACACCAGAGAAAATCCCAGTCATGGTTTTCTGCCTGCGTTTTAGCCAGGCAGGCAGGCCTCTGTAAAATTCCACAAGCAGCCCTGAACACACTGAAACTAGGTCAGCACTGTTATTGCAGAGAGAGAAAGAGAGGAGGAGGGAAAGCAATGGAGAGAGAGCGAGAGAGAGAGAGAGGTGGGGAAGAAAGCAAGATCCAGGCCTGGAGACAGGAACAGCCACAAACACACACTTACACATGCACAAAAACACACATACACACACAGGCAGGCAGGCAGGCAGTCAACAAGCTGCATGCACACACACACAAGCATTCTTCTCTCAACACAGAAACACATCTACTGGCACATATGAACCGGTCTGTCTGTAAACAAGAGGCTTGACAGTTAGCGTTACCCAGCACACTACAAATACAGCTGCTGAGAATGTTCAGAGGATGTATACCAGAACTCCTGCATAATAATAGATGTTACATAAGAGTATATTTAGACAGGAAGAGTCAAAAATTATTTAAACCTGTCCGGCACTTGTTGTGACTGGCTATGGCGTTTCTCTGTACGTCTGTCCCTATTTATCTCTCCCTCTCAACCTCCTTTTCTCTTCGCATATGACGCACACACTGCCTCTCAACAAACAGTTCCTGGCGCAAGAGGCTGGCCAAGCGTGACAGGGCCTTTGCCTCCCCCCTCTGTCTACCCCTCTACTCAAACATGCGACCTACTGAAAGAGTTAGAGCTGAAGTATTGTGGTGTTGCATCTTGCAAAATGTTAAATTATGTCAAGTCAATTAAAAAAAAAAAGGTTGGCAAATTGACTTTCTTCCAAATGTAGAAAATTGAAAACGATCGTCACATCTGCGTCATCAGCTGGAACGTAAAGTTCTGGCTAGTCATCCAGGTTAGGATTTTAAATTTACGCACATGAGTCTACTAGTTTTATAATGCTGTCACCAGTTGGTTAGAAGCTGAGAAGAGGCTCAGAAGAAGGCATGATAATGGTCTAAAGGTCTTGAACTCAACTGATCCAGTGAAAGAGACCATAGAATGAATGACAGTGGAACAGGGTAATGAGTGAAGGCCGCCTGTTTCTGTTTGGCCGTGACGGGGCCCACCAGGGTGAGGCTGACTGTGAAAAGGGGGCTGTTGCTAGATACTGAACTCTGCACAACCCCCTGCCAAAAACATAGTGGAGCCAGCCAGAGGATAGATGAGGGGTAGGGAAAAGAGCAAAAAGGAGGAGTGGGCTTTTTTGGAGGAGCAAGACGGAAGCAGTTGGGAGATGGAGAAGGATGGTCCGAGGTTGAGATTGTGGTAGGATTGTGGTAGGATCACTCTTTGCTTTCCCCCAGAGCAATTTAGGGTATATCTGTGATTTGGCATGACGGGCCATGCTCCAGCGAGTCTGCCCGTGTTGCACGCTGTGTTCGACATGGTCCACTGAGCTTAAACTTGACAAGTGATTCCCATGAATCTGTCGCTGTAATATGATCAACGACAATATTTTTAAGTAGAGCAAAACTGAAGGAAACTTTCATCACTGATAGAGCGAGAAACTCCACTAGTGACCTGGTTGAAGCTACTTCCCATAGATTATGAGTGAATCTGCTTCCATAATGCTTCAGCTTGTTTAGGGAAAAAACATTTCCATTCTAACATTTATACCTTTATTGTTACAGTATGTTTAAGTTACAATTAGTTTAAATTACAAATATCCCAGGCTAGCTGATTTGAACACTTAAGCAGTGCCAGAAAATGCAATTTGACCCTGGCATATATTCAACTCACCTCAATAACACCATACACCTTGGCTTCTAATGACCTCTGACCCTTTGGCCTTGTAGGGGCTGCTAATAGTCTACTATTAAGTATGCTGCACAAATTTAAAAAGTGAATGTGTATCTTATAATATCATCCATTTTACATAAACAGATGTAGATCCCGTTTTTAGGGGACGTATTATTCCCCATATTCCAAGACGCCACTTGGTCGTTAATTCTAAAACCGTCCTTTGCTATTGAGATCATTTCATCAGATGTGAACTTGCCACAACATAAAGTATCAGAATCCAGCAGAACAGAAATGTGGCAAGAAAACGCAAAAAGTATGAAGCTTTATTCTCATTTTCCTTTAATCTTTGAGCGAGTCATCAGCCCTGAAAAAGAACTGCGTGGTTCAGCCACAACAGCAGAGGATAAGGGAGACAGGCCTTGATTAGCACGCACACGCACACACACACATTTCTGGTGTCTACACAGAACCAAAACAACATCGATATGATATGAGAGTGGCACAGAAATGCAAGAAGCAGGAAGAGGTGAAGACAGAGAGATAGATCAGAGGAAAAAGTATCTCCTTCCCGCTCCCATTCTCCGCTAGGCAAGCACACAACAAGACAACGTACCTCGGAAAACCTTCTGCTGCATCTCGGCTGCGATGTGTTCTCTCTCTCACTCTCTCACTTTCCCTCCCTCGGTCTGTGTGTCCTGGTCTGTGTGTTCCCGTGTGCGTGTATGAGTGAGAGAGAGAGAGAGAACACAGGGAAAGACAAGCGCGTGCATACAGGCAGCGCTATGTAGAGGGCAGAAACGACTCTCTCGCACTCTGACTCTCCCCCTCCTTCTGCCGCTCTATCTCTCCTTCGCTCACCCGCACTCTCACTCACTCACACTCTCTCTCTCTCTCTATCTCACTCACTTCAGTTTACCACTGACACATGATTCTGGGCTGTTTTTGCATTTTTTATCTCCCCCAGCCTCATACCCCTTACTCACCCACACCCACCCCCAGCCTCATTTTAATTCCAATTCTCTCTTTATTCCAATTTTTTTTGTTCATTAGACACACACTTTCACCATGCACACTCTCTACATACACCAAGCCTGATGATAGCAAGGAAGGGAGGGAGAACGGGAGTGAGGGAGAGAATGAGCGAGTGAGAGGACGCCATTTAAGCAGTTTGTTACGAGCACTGCCAGTCCCCAAAATGGCTGAAAACAAACAGGAGCCATGCCAACAGAAAAAAAGCTTGGCCATAGAGACACGAAGGGAAAGAGATAAAGAGTATGAGTGGGGAGAAACAGAGAGACGCCAGACAATACTTCGGTTAAACTCTTTAAATAAGTGAGGTAGCCAAAAGAGAGTTCAAAGAGTATAGCATGAACATGCACTTTGGTTTCCATCTTCTCCTCTCTCTATTTCCCCGACTAAAAAGAAGGACATTTATGGCAAGAAAAGGTGGAACAGAGGAGTAAACATTGGAGTCTTTGGCCGAGATGGCCCTCTATGACAGATTTGGCCTTCTCATCATTACATGGGGCAGGGAAATAACACTTCTATGAACTTTTTGTACTGCCTTCATTTCCCCAATCAATTCGTCTGACATTTTCTGGATCGATCAGTCCAGTTCACTGTCAATGAGTAATCTATCTATAGCTATTGAAAGGTTCAGGAACCACCTGTTTTAAAACTGTTCTGCAGAATTGTGTGTGGAGGACTTTGATTTAAAAATGTCCATCTTGTCCGTCTAGAGCAGGGCAAGAGGATAAGGAAAATTAGGGTTTCTACTGAAATGTTTTTTTTCTCACTTCACTCTTCCTCTTTTATCCACTTTTTTTTCATGCCCAAATTTCTGCCGAACAGCTCATTATACCCCCATCCTACGTTCTTTTTCACTGTGCCCCTCGGTCCTTCTCTCTATTTTCCTTTCTCTTTCGCACTCCTTCTTTTTCTCTTCTATTGTATGCCAGCCCACTTGTCTCCATGGGAACTCGGTTTGGAAGGGGTGTTGTTCTTATGATCTCTCCGACTTGGAGGAACTTTGTCACTTTTCTCACACTTTTCTCCGATTCTGATTTTCTACAGGTTCTTATTATGAGTTTGATTATAAAGCGTTGGTTAAACATGTTTGCACATGTAGTCGTTTGAAATTATTAGTTTCTTGTCATGGTTATTTTTGTAATTCATAATAGTTCAGGTAACGTGTTTAAAGAGGTTGACCCCAAAGTGTTTGTTATTTTAAGTTATGAGGTGTTTGGGAATAGAAAAATGGAAATAAGCAACTTAAATATTGAGAAACAAATACACCATAAAGCTATAAGACATTTCACCATGCTCAATATTAAGAGCATTGTGCCAGAAAACATGTCAAGATATGTAGACTATGCATGTTTTATCACTTGGTGTGGATAAAGAAATTGAGTTTTTGATAAGGCAGTTCTGTGTACGTTTGTCTATTTGATTTAAGGTACATTTGGGATAAGTCTGCAGTTCAAGTCAAAGTCAGTGTGATAGCAAATGTTGTTCGAGTGACTGTAAATGCAAGGATTATACATTAACATTAAGTAATTATACCTTTATACAATATTATGTTTTTATTTTAATTTTATTATAGCTTTTCATTTTTTGTTCAGCAGATTTAGAAGTAGGCCAGGCAGATGTGGTCTTCGCAAAGTGTTCCCCTGGAATCAGCCATTCAACTCTGCAAACAAGCATTGTCATATTCCAAATTATTGTATTTGTCATCTGATTGCCTCTAATCTTTGTCTGCTGTGAAAATAGGTGGCTCAAATGTTCCCCTGCTCACTGTTGATCAAAGGCTGTCTTTAACATGACATATGGATCAGCAGACACTAATGAGAGGGCAGTGGCCAGCTGAATCTCCACGGTAACAAAAGAGGCTGGGACATCTGGAGTCAGCCACACACAGACTCCTGGTGAGTTTTAGGGAAGAGGGGGTCGTCAGATGTCCGCCTGTAATGGGTGGACTGGATAACAAACATGGCAGTGGAGCAGATTAATGAAATGTCAATTTAACCTCTGATGCTTTTCTTTACTTACGATTTGCATGACTACCCAAAAAAAGAATCTCTTTTTCAAATTTCCTTTATTCTCATTTATTTATTAGACAAAAAAAGTTCAATACAAATGTAAATATATATATTCTAGCTCAGAAGACTAGGGAGATAGTAGACACACACACAACATTACAAAGACGAGAACGGATTGAGAATAAGGGAGGACTCAGGGTTTAAATACATTGACTAAACAAAGAAACTTGAGTGGTAATTAGCAATGGCCAGGTGAAGAAGACGATTAACAGGACACCAGTGGCTGTGATCAAAACAAAGAAGCACATGGGGAAACAGGATGAACACAAACAGACTGTGCCAATAATGTTATAATTATTTGGTTATATTTTATATACAGTAGTGGCCAAAAGTGATGCCCAGGGGGAATATTTGTTTTTAATGACCCGACAAGTTCCATTAAACCGTCAATGTTAGGCGTTGTGTGCAGGAGGATGAGGAAGGAACAGAACAAAGGAATTGCTGAAACTTACTTTAATGACCAAATTCAGAACAAAAACTTTTCAAAATACAAAACAAAAGGGCATTTCTTGTGCTAAACAGAAAAAGCAGTCCGACGGGGATAAAGTAAAATGGGAAAAACGCAGGAAGATACACAGCATCTAACATGAGCAACGACGGATGAAGACAGAGGGAAGCACAATGGATACATAAACACAGGTGAAAGGAATGACACTGGGAGAATCACGAGGAAACAGGAAGCGGGTGACAACATAACAGAACTGTGACAGTCAACATATTAGGAACAAATTTTTTTTTTACATGTTTTAAATAGTAGGGAACAACATTGTGTTTATCGGTTAGGTTTAGGTGTAGGAAAGGCTTTTTTGTTCCATTTTGGCGGCATCCATTTAATAATTTTAATAATAATACTGTTATAAGTATAAATAGCATCTAACTACTACTTACACTTACTGTTAATAGCGTATATTGCTGCTGCCTATTAATGATTAAAAAAAATTACCATTTTTTAAAATCTTTAAAACAATTTATTAATATTTGAGTAAAGTGTGAATTTACTTTGGCCATTTTATATTTATTTATAATATTAATTAGTTACAATCAGAGGCTTCCTGTTTCCTCCAGTTTCTTATTTCTTCAAATGTTCAGATTCTCAGTTCATCCCTGTTTCAAGTTTACAGGTCAAATACTCAAAAGATATAGTTTGTGGTGTTCTTATCTCATAATAAAAGATTTGTTCTATTTGTGTAACTCCAATCCAAAATATTTGTAACTACTTAGATAAAAAAATATATGATTGGCAGCACTCTCATCACACTCTGTCCTAACACCATGGAGTAACTATGTTATTCTTGTATTGTTTCTCACGTTCATGTTCCAAGCATATTCCCGCCAGAATGGCGAATTCTGCCGAATGCCGAATCTTAAAATGGCTCCAATTCCTTGTCTATTTGTTAAATATTATGCATTTTCTCAGGAGTTTTATACATTTAACTGACGTAAAAATGATCAAAAATGTTGCCTTTGCAAAACCTCTTGCAAACAAGTATTTATTACATAAATAATTATAAATATCTTGCTGTAGGAAATACATATTTATTGCTTAAATGTGTTAAGTTTCTAAAATATGTTTATTTTATACATTTAACATTACTTGCCCAGAGTCTAATCTACTGGTCCAGTTTCCATATACGTCCATTTTGAATTCCTATCATTATCCACCCATAATAATACTGAACTAATCTTTGCTGCATAGTAATAATTAAACAAATTTGGAACTGCCTATCCAGCCATTTCATTATTTTGTTTTAAAACCTTTAGCTTAATTCTTGGTTTCTTTTCTGTGCAGAAATTCTCTGAAACTCCATAATGATGATCCAAATGTTTTGGTATTACAGCTTTTAAATTACTTTTTGTTTTTGCCCCCTTCCGATGTTTCATCAAACAAATTTAAATATTAGTCAAAGATGACACAAGTAAACACAAAATGCAGTTTTTAAATGAAGGTTGTTATTATTAAGGAAAAAAACAAAATCCAAACCTACATATCCAGATATGTTTAAGGGTAAGTAAGTTGATAACCTCAACTTTCGGTTCCAAAAACAGAGGTAACTTCAAGGGTATGTGAGTAACCACAATTTACCCGCTGAACATAACCTGCTCCGAAGCAGCTTCTGTTTGAGGATCAGTATGTTCGCCCTATTGATCCAGGCTCCAATGGCATGACAGATATATAAAATCTTATAGATTCAGCCGTCACTCACCCTCAACGGTCTGACCATATATAGGCCTGTTTCACCCACGTTTGTTTGTTGTTCTTTGTGTTTGGACTACATTTTGAACACACTGTTGGATTACCATTGTCATCATCTGTTTTATAATACCTTTGGAAACCCTCCGTGTCTTCTTCCTCCTCCTTGACTAACAGAACAACCGACCCAAAAGCAAAGATGAGTTTTGAACTTGCAAGACAGATTGGTGGCACAAGATTGCTGCAATCTGTTCACCTTCAATGAACGCTTCTGTTATTTTGTCATCACCTGCCCCTTTGGACTGCAAAATCATCAAATCGTTATATCGGATTGCTGGTGTGACGCACCGGCAGGAGTACGGGCGATATGTGCTTTCACTTCAGAAAGTCGCCATTTTAACCAATTGAAAATCTGAGAGGAGAACATGTAAATGAAACCCCCTCGTGCTCACTGCTCACTCCTCCCTGCTACATATGTCCCAGGGAGCTTCATGCCCTGATAAGCATGCCCGGTAAGCAGCCAGATCCAGAGCCTAGCCCACCGCATTTGACTGTGGAAACTTTGTGTGAACCGCCAGCACACAGGGAGCTACTAGCCAGAATCCGAGGAGAGGACAGAGCTGACCCTCGCCCTGGAAGAGGAGCCCCAGAGTCAGTCTGACCAGGGGTGTGAGCCCGCGACAGCAGCGACGGAGGAAATCTCAGTGGACACAAGCAACGAGGACTGGCTGACAATCAAGGGCATTGAAGCACTCCCACTGTATCTCACTCCATACCAGCCAACCTTTCACAACCATCGCTGTTTACAGACAGCACAAAGATTCCTGTGCTCCCGATACCTCAACCTGTTCCTGCTAGCGCTTAAACCGAGTGCACACCAGAGGGGTTGGTGCCGGACGTGTTTGCCACGGCACTGTAGTACGTGTGGGCCACATGGATGAAGCAAAGCCCTCTCTCGAACACCCTCTAGCCCCCGAACCTACTCCTGAGCACCCACATTTACTGCCTGTTGTGCTTTTTAATCCGGTCCGCCAAACTTGTCCAAGTTATATTATTAAATTATTTTTTATTAAAATTAAACCTCCTTCATTTTACCTTTCCCTGTAATGTTTGTGTTTCCCGATTAGATGGTGCACTCCAAAGACATTCACCTTTGTTTGAGTGTGATATTTATTTGTTTGTTTTTTACTCTCTACTTCACTTTTTCACTTTGCACTTTGAGCCTTTCAGTAAAAATGAGCAGATCAAAGGAAAGAAAAGTAGACAGTGAGTGCCGAGTGTTTAATAAAAAGTGGACAACAAAATATTTTTCCGCTGACATCCGATCAAGGGCTGTATGTCTGTTATGCTAAGGAACTGTAGCAGTTTTTAAAGAATACAACATCAGCCGTCATTTTGCCACAAAACATGCTAACTATGCTAGCAAAGAATCTACACAAGAATGGGCAGCTACGGCTCAGAGATTGACGGCTAATTTGCAGACTCAGCACAGAAGATGCTGACATTGTCTGGCTCAACCTATGTATGTGAAAAGACATTCAGCATCATGAACATCAACAAAGCCCTTCACAGATCCAAGTTAACTAACCAACACCTATTTTTTAGGCTTTCTGATATGCACATTTTGGTAGGCTTCAGCTACTGATTTCATTGGTTTAACTGCACCTATCAGTATTGAGCAAGAATTGAGCACACCTGGCGGCGGCGTCATTGGTTGTGCTGTGTGCCTCTTCTCTGTGATTGGTGTATGGTTTCCCTGTGTTTTCAGGCTGATCTGCATATCTCTTATGGCAGGATTCAACACTGTTCCCAAATGCATTTCAATTCAGTGTCTCGTTCCTTCTCTCAAAAGGGAATTTCTCCAGTTACTGTCGTACCTCAGTTCCCTGAGAGACAGGAATGAGAAATTGCATTAACCGCCGTGTTCACCGTTTGACCAGCTGTGCAGTGTTCAGTAATGATTCTGATGCTATTTTGCCGTGCTTATGCTATTTATACTGTATGTCACCCAGAACTGCATCGTGCGACAATTAACCAGTTATCAACTGGCGTTATCCTATAAGGTTTCAGAAATTATGTGAAGGGGTTTGGATCTATCCTGAGAATTGCCACAACAAAACTAACTCCAGACTTTGATGCATTTGCAAAAAAAGGAGATCAACAACACTGAAACTGAATGGGAGTTTATTTACTGTGTTATTAAAGTGAAATTTTTACAATGAACCCTGCACATTGATGTTTTGGTGCCTGTTAAAGGCCAAATATTTTCATGTAATCTCAACTCAACATTATTTATATAGTACCATTAAAAACAACCGTCGTTGACCAAAGTGCTGTACATTGCATCAAGTACAGTCAACATTTACCATTATATAGATCAGACCAGAACAGACACAGCACATATAAGCTACAATTAAAAGCCAAACAAAAAACATAAGTTTTGAGATTAGTCGTTAACTCCTGTAGTGTAGAGGCAGTTCTAATAAAAACAGGTAGGCTGTTCCAAAGTTTTGCAGCAATGGGAAAGGCGCGATTTCCTCTTGATTTTAATCTTGCCTGAGGAACATTTAACAGACTCTGGTTGGATGACCTAAGAGACCTTCCAGGACTGTGAAGGACTTTACGCACACCAGTGAGGAGCCGAGCAACTGCATCTTGTCCCATTTGCAGACGATTCAAAGATGAATTTGTTAACATATTCTGGGTTTGATGAATTTACTCCCGCATTTTTGGAACCAACATACCTCGAGTAAACAAGGAATTCAGTTAACCAACCCAGAGTTCAGTGCAAGTTTGACAGGAAGATAACCATGCTTTTTAGAATACCCCCTGATCTAATTAGCAACCAAGTAGATTAACAATGAAAAGACATGAACAGAACAAAAAATTCTGTCTGCCTGCCTTTCTGACTCTTTCCTGGATTATTGTTCATGTATGCTCTCTGTTTGTCCTGACCATCTGCCTGTACGACCACTCTCAATAAAGCGATTGGATCTCTGCCTGTGAGTCCCCTGTGTTACAGTGAGTGAGATGAGTAAATGCTCACATATGGTCTAGAACTACAGTAACCATCATGTAATAACGGCGCTCAGATAATAAAAAACGGCACACATTTTTTCTCAACATAGGGACAAGAGAGCTAAATGTGCTAACAAATTTACCGTACTTGAGTTACTTATTTGAAAAAGTAACAGATATTTTATTGTAAATTTTAAAAGTAATGCATTACTAATTATTTGAAAAAGTAATCTGATTACATAACTCAAATAACTTGCAATGTGTTACCCCAAAAACTGATTACATATAGTGACAGTCAGAATCCGGTCAAAAATAAACATTGTCATTTACTCACCCTCAAGTCGTTCCAATCCTATATGACTTTCTTTTATTGTAGAACACAAAATAAAATATATTAAAACTGTTATTTTCCATACAGTGAAAGTCAGCGGGGTCTAAAACAAAAGACTACATTGACTTTCATTGTATGGACCAAAAAAAATGGAATCAGTTATATTTATTATATTATATTTGTTATATAATTATATGAGAAAAATTGTAATTAGTAATGTAGTCTAGATTTACTCATTTTATGTAATGAATTCTTATCTTAATTGTATTATTGACCTAACTTATTTACTTAAAATCTAAGGGAGTACTTAAAAGTAAATAGTTTAGGGCAAGGTTCATAAATTAAGAGGTTCAGCTGGCAAGAATAATGCCATAAATAATGCCATAAATTTTCACATTTTAATGTGTTTGAAAAGCCTTTCAGAGACAGTAATACATGGTTAAGTACCTCACTGCATGATAATTCAAATAACGATTTATGTGTTTGTCAGGAGCTGATTAGATATGTAATGTTGCAATTTTGAGAAAACACTTCTTAAATGCGAAAATATTTCTGTAAATGCAGTGAGGGTCTCAGTTTTCAGTGATCAGTTCATGATTAGTGGCTGGTCTGAGAGTGTAATTCCACTAACTTTTAAGAGCTTTTGGATATATATAAGCAGTAGACTTTTATAGAAAGGACATTTTAAGGACCTCAGTTTAACGTCTCATCCGAAAGACGGTGCTTGTTGCAGTACAGTGTCCCCGTCACTATACTGGGGCATTAGGAACCACACAGACCGCAGGGTGAGCACCCCCTGCTGGCCGCCACTAACACCACTTCCAGCAGCAACCTAGTTTTTCCCAGGAGGTCTCCCATCCAGGTACTAGCCAGGCTCAACCCTGCTTAGCTTCAGTGGGCAACCAGTCTTAGGCTACAGGTTGAAAAGACTTGTATATAGTAATGAAGAATAATCTATGAATTATGAATTATGTACTGCCATTATGAGAATGGCATGGAGGTGTATAAAACAATCATGCATAAAGTCAAAAGTAACTGTAGGCTGATTACAAGTATTTTAAAATGCAATTTAAAAGAATTACAAGTACTTCATTTTTTTAACCTATTTGGTAATCTGAAGGAAATGCATTCACATATGTAGATGATGAATTGAGGTCGACTGGCACACTTTTTCCCAGTTATCCCAAAACTTATGTCTCAGAAATGAAGTGTGTAAGGATGTCTAATATGCAATTCTTCACTATGATACATAATTTTTAATGCAATATATTTCCTTCCAAAGCATCATATGGAACCTTGGGTCAAATACGTTTATATCAAGAGACGTAAAACTGGACTGTTAACCATTTAAAATTCAATGGGGTAAAAACAAAAGTTATATTATAAAAGTTATAAAGTTATATAAATTTTATATTCTTAAGATGTACATACATTTAAAAAAAAATTTTTTCATACAATGCTTTAAAAATGAAACAAAAGAACAGGATGACTCGTTTTATTGATGACTTTGAAAGAAGTGTCAAATAAAGACATTCAAATGAAATATTACCATTGTAAAATTAGTCTATTCTATTTTAATAGTTTTAAAATGTATCTTATTCCTCTGATGGCAAAGATTCATTTTCAGCATTAATTTACTCTTCAGTGTCACATTTCCTTCTGAAATCTTTCTAATATGATGATTTGGTGCTCAAGAAACAATTCTTATATAAAAACATCTTTTGTAACTTTATAAATATGTTTACTTCGTTGAAAAAAAGTATTAATTTCTTTTCTTTTTAATTTTTTTGAATGGTATTACATCAAAGTTGTTTTTGTCCTGTATATTAGTACACTGAAACTTATCACCTCTATCCGTCACTATGCCTCATGCATGATAGTGATTTCAGTTTCTAAGTGGTGAACTTGACGGTGTTACAACTCAACTCACCCCACTTCACTACCATTCCCGGTCTACCTTGTTGTTAGGAAGAGAAGGTATAAAATGACTGCAATCCAAGCTTGGGCTGATCAGTGTTTGGGACAATCAGATACAAACTATAATTTCAGTGAGAAGTGCCATTTAGTGTAATTACTTTAGCACTGCGTTTTATTTACTTTTTTCTTTCATTTGACATTTGGCATTTTTTTCACAGTAATCATAATAATATGTTGTGTCAATTCCCCATTGGTCTTAAATAATAGAACATTTTGATGATTAAAGTATAGGCTTTGAAACGTTTTTCTGCTTGGCGAGTTTAATTTTGTAAAACTTACTTTACCGTTCAGTCCTTTCCATCTTAAAAACATATCATTACACTGCCTTGGTAAGTGTGCTTCTTTTTTTTAACCAAACAAGCCTGCTTGTGGAGCCTTGTGATTACTAAACTGGAACAACAGGGCTTCCTTGAGAGCTCATGATCAAAGCACATCCCATTTTCTGCTTGATTGTGGCTTCCGCTTGGAAGAGGAAGATCCAGGCGGACTGGTGGAGTAAGAGAAGCGCTCATAGCTTCCATCTAGTGGTCATGTATCTCCTCTGATCTGTAGCTTGACAACACTCTCAGCATCTTTTCTGCATTCACACATGACAGGAGCATCTGCCATGTGTTGTAACACATATACCTTAAATGGCTACATAAATATAAGAAATAAAAACTGTATAGGAGACAATCCATTAACACCATCCCCAGGTTTCACAGACAAGGCTTAAACTAGTCCTAGACTAAAATGCATGTTTGAGCTGTTTTAACTGAAAGCAACTTGCACTGACATATCTTACAACGTAATTTATGCAAAACATGTAATTTTTTTGTCTCAAGATGCACACCAGTAATTTTTATGCTACGGCACGTTTATAAAAGCTACTTAATGTACCCAATTCAACATATTTTAACTGAACTAAGGCCTAATCTAAGCCCAGTTTGTGAACCAGGTCCTATTATTAAGTGTCATATGAAGTCCTAGGTAACGTCTGCTCAGCCTGTGCTATTAATATTTTCTTGTTTTGTATCACTCTATTAGACGTGAATATGGCTATTGTTGTTTAATGCATTCATGTTTGTTGTCCATAATTACATATTATGCGGTTTGTTAAATGTCTTGATGGAACAGTATTTTAATTGCCTTGCAATGTGAGATGGCAAACATTATGAATATTATGTCAATGTTATGGTAAGCGTGAGGAAGGCGGGTCCACCTTCTTCTTGTAGCCAATCAAATGAGATACTCGTTGACTCTCGATTTACTCACATCCGATTGGTTTAATAAACACGTCAGACGCCTAGACATTGATTTCATTTAGATCAGCATCGTTGACGCTGCCCAAATGGTGCTTTTTAACACTCGCATACATAAAAAACACACATAGTTAAAACATGATCCTTTTTAAACTGTGTACCATAAGTCTAGACGCCAGTGTGTTCATAAAACATCCTTTGAATAAAGTTTTTTAATTTGCCAAGACATTGCCTTTTCATGTCACAGATCAAATGTTTTTTGTCCACAAAGTTAAATTCCACAGAACCGATATGCGTTTAAAAATGCCTCGTACAGAAAGATAAACATGTTAATGCCTTCTATTAAAACGCACAGACTTCACAGCGGGCTAAATAAACGTATTTTACTTCCCTGCTGCTCAAACAGTAGAGACTGGCGCTTGCAACACCAAGGTCATGGGTTTGATTCCCATGGAAAGCAAGAAATTATTAAAGTGTTAATGTGTTTCTTTAATGCAAAGTAAGTTGCTTTGGATAAACCGTCTGCTAGATGCTTAGTATGCTGTAGTAAAAGTTTTCCAGAAAGAGTCTGAAGGAATAAACTACGCCAATTACGTAACGACAACTCTTTCCTCCCTCTATTCCTCATATTTGTACTACTTGTGTATGTAATGTTCGAAACTTTGTATTGTAAGCAATTTTATGTACTTTTGTATCCTCCGGACAAATAGCTTTCTGTATAAATTTTAAGTCGCTTTGGATAAAAGCGTCTGCTAAATGAATAAATGTAAACATGTCTGCCACAAGGTGGCGCTACAGCTTGAGTGGAACTACAAAACTGACCAGACAGAGCCATTCACGTAAACAGACAAAACATTGCATACTGTGTACTTGAAATGTTTAAATGCATCCCTGTAGTTTCAGTGTTGAATTCAGCATTAGATATACAGCACACTTGTTTAAGATTAGAAAACCAGGTAAACAGGCTTAAAAAGTGACAAACAATTTGAATGCACGAGTTTATTTACACACATAACACTTAAAAGAACATGTCAAAAAATTCAGAATAAATTGTGAAAGTACTGTGTCCAAATGACAGTCAGTGCCTGAAAACACTACCCAAACAAGCATTAAAGACGCATTTAAAGGGACAGCTCGTCAAAGAGTGACAATTCTGTCACTTCCTCAACCTCATGTGATCTCTACTACACTACTTACGTTGGAAATGCAAAAAGACGTTAAGCAGAATTAATTGTATAGCAGTTTTTTGTGCACCACAGAAAAGCATACAGATTTAAAACAATAGGGAGAGTAAATGAGCAGTTTTATATCTTAAGTGAAGCCTCCCTTCTGTTAAGATTAGGGCTACCAATCTGTCAACTTTATGACAGTCAAACGAGGTTTTTCAGAGCGAATATTGGGACAATATCTGTAGAAAACAGCAGGGATTCCTCCATGTTACACCGACATGAACGGCACACAAAGTGAAAGAGTTACTGTATGTGGGTTGATATTTGCAGCTACAAAGCACTTTCTCTCCCAGAATCAACGGCACTGTTATAACGTTACCATCGCAACACGTTAGATTAGTTTTTATGGAAGAGCGTTTTGACAGTGAAGATAAAGCTAGCGTTAGCTAAGCTCAGCCTTTGACTTCAACCTCGAGTTACGCAACTACTCCGCTTCCTTTCTGCCCCGTAAAACCCGCCCAAGTACACAAGCGCCAGACTCCATGTTTGTTCATCGCAGCACCACTGTACCCACCGCAAACTCCCTCAAAAACTATACATTTGGTATTTTCTTAGCACGGATCTGATTTAAGTTAGGAAAACGATTCAGATCTTCCCCCAACACTCGATATTCACATTTAAGAACAATGAGGTTTTGACTGTAAACGCATCGGGACCGAGACGTAAAGCTCTGAAACAACGAATAACTTGCTTTATCAAAAAACAAACCGAGCCGATTTTCCCCGACACATAAAGGATCGAATGAGTCGATCTGGATCAGCTCAAAAGGCTCTGTCTCTATCATCCGATTAGCTTTGTTGAGATGACCGTGATGAACGAAGTCTTTTCGGCTACAAAACACCTTACGTATTAAGCAATCGATGTGGTTATTAAATTGGACACCGATTAGAAAACCTATGTATTTTGTAACGTAGATTCATACGTAACCAAGTATACGAGTAACACATGACCGGTTAAAAAGGCACATCTAAGATCTTAAAACATGGAAAGATCAACGAAAATAAACTTTAAACCCAAACCAAAACAATCATAACTGTTAGTCCACATAAGATGCATTTCTCGCGTCAATATTAACGCAGAGGGGAAGAAGAAAAAAAAAATCACGTATATAATGCAATTTCGAAAGCGTTCTTGTGCGTTTACTTCCCACTGTCTAAATTGTAACCTTAATCCATGACTATTTAGCAAAGTAGTGTTTTATAATTACCCTAATATAGTCAGTTATACAAATATAAACCGACATTTTAAAGAAAATGTGCTCTAGCCGTTTAAACGGATGGCGTTTAATGTTCTCATTCCACAAAGGACGGCGGATAAAAGCCTCACAACAGTCGCTAGGAAACATCACGTTACTACAATTGCTTGGCCTGGCTCAACACTTGCGAGAATAAGGACTATATTAGATTATCATATGACTTTATATGAAAACTAACATTAGCATTAAAGCTAGCGCCTTTCTGTGGAACAACGTGGCCTGAATGTACAATACCATTTTTTAATTTTAAAATTAACTGCGATGACCTCAAATTTTCAAGATGGTTTCAAAAACATGAACTGTTTAAATCTACACCGTTTCTCGAATGTCTTTTTTCCATTAAAAATGTATTGTCCGAAGACCCAGGCTTTCAGCGGTGTTTCCAGCTGATCGTACCGAGAAAAGCGCGTGTCGTCCAGCCATTGTTTTTACTCGACCTCGTGGATTCTTGCACTTTCCCGTGGAGCACAAGGAAATCAAGGTAAATCATAATAATTTGTTCGGGATATGGTTAGAAATGTTAGAAATAAGAGCAAAAAGATCATTTGAATTACATAAAAATAAAAATTAAAACAAAAATAATGGTGTTAATCCTCGACGGTAGGTGCAGGCCTCTCGCACGAGCTTCGTTTCCAGCTCTTAGCTGATCCAGAGCGAGACGGACGGAACAGCGTTTTTTTTATTTTTGCTCAGAGGGTGAAAAAATATCAGTCGGGTAAAATCGGCAATGCTCGTAAAGAAGGCGGGCAGTAAGAAAGTTTTTTTTACCGCCTTCAATCGTATGTTGCAATTGGTCAAATGCACTCGGCTTATGAATATTGAGGAAACGTTTGACGAATAAGATTTCATGTTGCCGATTGTTGTTTAATATTCATGTTATCAGCATCCACGGATCCGCCCTTGGTTCATACGGACCTATGGAATCTCATTATACGTTTTGTCCAGCCTCCACCTGAATGTGATTCGCAGGAATCAAAAGCGAACAACTCAATTGGTTCTGCGTCAAGTTTAATGAATTATTCATGTACTGCAGTCTCGCAGCCAATAAACACTCAGGAACATCGCTTCATAACCCGCCCTCTGACTGTTCAGCCCCTGCCAACCAGGCTGTGTCAACCTGTAGCAAAGCATGCAGTCTATATAAAGACGTGTGAGCGCAAGCATCTCTCAGATGCGCTCAGAGCGCACTGGCGTGTAGATCAGGGAAAGGGAAGGGGACTGCTGGTCGCTACAATAGCTAGTATATAAACACAAATTTAAAAGCACATTGAGTAGCAAGACACGGTGGTCACTGGGAAACCGCCATCGGACAAGTTCCGGTCACCATTGGGTGCCAGGAGAGTCTTGGTGGCGTTTCAGAGGTGTTCCTTCTTACAAAGCGGCGTGCCGGGGGAGGACGCGTCTCTTTGAATAGACAGGATGCACGGACCGCCTTCCAGCGACAGCGCATGCCCATTGCGCCTCATCAAGAGAGTGCAATTCGGCGTACTCAGCCCAGATGAACTTGTAGGTTTTGCTCTTTGGAAGGGGTATTCTCTTTCTTCTTTGAGTATTATTGTATTACTCAAATCATCATCGTGTTAAAATCCTATTAAATACGGATATTAACATACAGCGTCTTCTGTGAGCCTGTGTTTTGCTAACTTAGCCGGCTAGCAACTTATGCCTCTAGTAAGAGCATGTGTTTAGAAAGTTGAACAAACACTACACAAGAGTCCTTTAACATTTAGTTACAATACACGGGAAGTTTTGTTCGAATGTTTATAATTTTAATTCGTTGTAATGTTGGTTTATTTTACTTTATTTGACCATTCTGGAGTCACATGGTAGACCCAAAGTTGCTCCCAAGTTTCCATATTGTTCCCTGTTTCCCTTATTGGCAATAAAATCTGTGAAGCTTTATATTCATGATTCATTTATTTGAAGAGCTCCAATAACTTCAGATGAAGTGCACAATAAATGTAGTAATTGTAAACTGCTGTTATGATTGAGAGACAAATGAAGAGTAACTGGTTTTCAGTAGTCATCTTTCTTAATCTTGACACTTCGTTTCATGGTTAATGTATGTTTTATGGTTGCTATTTGAAACTTGTGGAATTAAACCACATTTCAAAGATAAATGTTTAATGAATGTCATTTGTTGAATTATACATCTAAAATCATTGCATATTGTAAACTTGCTGCTCGATTTCGCCAACTTTATTAGAGGGTGTATTTATTTTTACCAATATTTTAGCACGATTGTGAAAATGCTAGACATTTCAATGCTGTTTTGGTTATTGTTTTCAGAAACGGATGTCCGTTACTGAAGGTGGCATCAAGTACCCTGAGACCACAGAGGGAGGGCGCCCTAAACTGGGCGGCCTCATGGACCCCCGGCAAGGGGTAATTGAGAGGTCGGGCAGATGTCAGACATGTGCAGGTATATTCATTAATTCTTTTTGACTAATTTGTTTTTTTTTAGCTTCATACACTTAAAGCTCCTCCTGTTAATGTGTTGTGCATTGTGTACTTATTTTCTTGTCATTATTTAGGTAACATGACTGAGTGTCCTGGTCATTTTGGACACATTGAGCTGGCTAAGCCAGTCTTTCATGTTGGCTTCATCACAAAGATCATGAAGGTCCTCCGCTGTGTGTGTTTCTTCTGTTCGAAGCTCCTTGTGGATGCGGTATGCTGTGTTTTTTATTTGCCTTTTTTTGCGATTTTAATTGTTACCGTGTTCCTTACTGGATGATTACATTTTAATTGTTTTACCCAGAACAATCCAAAAATCAAAGACATCTTGATCAAGTCGAAGGGGCAACCGCGGAAGCGTCTGACCCACGTCTATGACCTCTGTAAAGGCAAAAATATTTGTGAGGGTGGAGAGGAGATGGACAACAAGTTTGGAGTGGAGCAGCAGGAGACTGAGGAAGACCTCACCAAAGAGAAGGTAAAGAATGCATTTTAAATGCCTTTAAAGCTCACTGTGGAAGGTTTTGTGCTCGTTTAAAAGCTGATTTTTTTAATTTATTTTTATTTTTTATCTTTACATTTAAAGGGTCATGGAGGTTGTGGCAGATACCAACCACGTATTCGTCGCTCTGGCCTGGAGTTGTATGCTGAGTGGAAGCATGTGAATGAAGACTCTCAGGAGAAGAAAATTCTCCTCAGCCCTGAACGTGTGCATGAGATCTTCAAACGCATTTCAGATGAAGAGGACATGATCCTGGGCATGGACCCCAAATATGCTCGTCCTGAGTGGATGATTGTCACCGTTTTGCCTGTGCCCCCGCTTGCTGTAAGACCGGCTGTTGTCATGCAGGGCTCTGCTAGAAACCAGGTTAGCATTTCTTATTGAGCAGTGGGGAAAGTGACTTATTGTGGAGGTTTATACTGATGGTTGTTAGATTTTTCAATTGTATTAATTTACCCCCCCCAGGATGATTTAACACACAAGTTGGCTGACATTGTGAAGATCAATAACCAGCTGAAGCGAAATGAGCAGAGCGGAGCAGCAGCGCATGTAATAGCAGAGGATGTCAAGCTGCTTCAGTTCCATGTGGCCACCATGGTGGACAATGAGCTGCCAGGTCTACCTAGGGTAAGAATTACACTACCTTAGATATGAGTACAGGCTTCTACCAAATACAGTAATACCTCGGTTTACGAGTGACTTTGAGCAAATCGGTGTACGAGCATTGTATCGGTGTGCGAGAAAAATATTCCCTCGCCCACGCACATTTTTTTGTGTGGAAAAGATCTAACGCTCAGCATCTTCGCGCACATTTTTACTGGAAATATCCTAACGACACCCTCTCATAAAACAGTCACGTGGTTCCAACTCCTTTATCACGCCTTAACTTGTTCATTCTCTCAACGTTGCTCGGTTTGGTTGCATCATTCACAACAGTGATACTTTTATAAGTGATTTACAGCGGTTTTACCTCATGTTGTTAACATTGTGATCGCTATTGTTCATGTAGTGAAATATATACGTACAGCATGTTGACTGCCCCCCAAGATAAGAAAGGTACGAAATTATCCCTCTAAGCCAGGGGTGGGCAAACCACACCCCGCGGGCCATATCTGGCTCGCCGAACTTGTATCAAACCTCCTTCATTTTACTTTTCCCTGTCATGTCTGTCGCGGCTGAAAGCGGCAGTGGCGCTGAAGCTGTGGTGGAGAGTAGGCGTGTGTCGCAAACCCCTTTACACCCTCCTCCCCGTCAACAATCGCGAACCGCTCACCCCGGCCCCTCCGTCAATTTTAAGTAACCAAGACAAATGTTAAGTGGCCCGCGAGACAAATAGTTTGCCCACTCCTGCTCTAAGCAGTAACACCACCTCCTCTCGTCTCCTTCACGCCAGCAGCGACGCTACTCAAAGCTAAAGTGCGCTTTACAGTAAATAAAGTATTTTTAGTTTGTCAATTATTAATTAGTATTTATGATATCTTAATGGTTATAATTTGAACTGTAATAGGGTAAAACCAAAAAAATATTTAAAATGGTCATTTATGTTCATGTGGAACAAATCGAGTGATTTTTTATTTATTTTTTTATTGCGTTCTTATGGGGAAAATTGTTGTACGGGAATTGAGTAAGGAGCTCGCTCTTGGAGTGAATTAAACTTGTGCGAGTTGCAACAATTAAATACTTAAAATATCACTAAAAAAACAATGTTTTTAACAGTTATAAATTGAAAATAAGTGAACAATTAAAATGTTGATTAGTAGTAAAAGTGTAATTAAAATACAAATTTAATTGAACTGTATGGTTAAGGAAGTCTTAAGTGTGTCTACACACAAAATAAAACTGCTGCATGACTTTACACCGTTGTACCTGATCAAAATATGTAGACTAAATATCATATTTAGTCTTTTGGACCAATGAAAGTTAATAGTAGAAGGTGAAGACTGTACGGTCATATGCTCTTGTTTCAGGCAATGCAAAAGTCTGGTCGCCCACTAAAATCCCTCAAACAGAGGCTGAAGGGTAAGGAAGGACGTGTCAGAGGTAATCTGATGGGGAAGCGTGTAGACTTCTCTGCCCGAACTGTCATTACGCCTGACCCCAACCTTCAGATTGACCAGGTGGGAGTTCCCCGTTCCATTGCTGCAAACATGACCTTTCCTGAGATCGTCACACCCTTTAACATTGACAGGTAATATTAGGAGTATTTTCAAATAAATTTACACACAAATATTTAACACTTTCTAACACTCAGTGAATTTTCCCTTTAATTTTAGACTTCAAGAGCTTGTGAGGAGAGGTAACAGTCAGTACCCTGGAGCCAAATACATTATCCGTGACAACGGGGACAGAATTGACCTGCGATTTCACCCTAAACCAAGTGACCTTCACCTGCAGATTGGATACAAAGTTAGTATGTTAGAATATAATCTATTTTTCAAAAACAGTGAGAATAGTATTTGAAACGTTTGTTTGTCTGTTTTCTAGGTTGAACGACACATGTGTGATGGGGACATTATCGTGTTCAACAGACAGCCCACTCTGCACAAAATGTCTATGATGGGCCATAGAGTTCGAATCTTGCCTTGGTCAACATTTCGACTCAACCTCAGGTATTTTACCTTTAAGTAGCTTTTTATTGGATTGATGTAAAATATGGGTAGATAAAGAAAATGGTTACAAACATTAAACCCTTTTAAGATATAGGCAGTTTTAGCAGTTCACTCCATAACAAATCCTTTAACAGTATTCAGAACAAGAATTAAATGTATCAGCTGTAAACTTCAAGCCAAAACAAATTAATTTAAAATGAAACAAAAGCCGGCGTTAGTCTGCCTTGGCACAAATTAACTGAACTATCATGTAAACTAAAACCGATTAAGTTTAATACGTTACAGTTTCTTATTCTAATTTAACAATCTTGTTGGTTAATGAGCTTTGGTTGTCGGTTAGGAAAAACAAAACAAAATTAACATCCCTAATCGGTAGGCACTTTATAAATTATGCTCTACCGTCCATTATAATTGCAGAAATTAGTCATGATAGAAATAGTTAATGGTCATGTTTAGCAGCATTTTTCTAATGCAAGGGTTTTTGGTTTTATGAAGATGGCAGATTTTAAAAGTGAAATCTTTACTTCTAGTGTTACGACCCCATACAACGCTGACTTTGACGGAGATGAGATGAACCTACACTTGCCGCAATCTCTGGAGACCCGTGCTGAGATCCAGGAGTTGGCCATGGTTCCTCGTATGATTGTCACTCCACAGTCCAACAGACCTGTCATGGGTATTGTGCAGGACACACTGACAGCTGTCCGCAAGTTCACCAAGAGAGATGTCTTTTTAGAAAGGGTGTGTTTACAAAGGACTGAATTATGAATTTTATGTGGTTTTACAGGCTTTTTCTTGTTAAATTATCTTTGGAGGTGGTCTGTTGCTATGGCTATCGATTGGATTATCGCGCACAAAAATGCTTGGTGGATTCTGACTAACTAAAACCTGTTTGGCCATAGCATTCACTGATTTGCTACAAACCTAAGCACTGCAAAAAAAAGTTGTAAACTGAAGCTGTTAATGCTCTTTAGCTCAAACACTAATGGGAAAGTTTGAAAGATTTTAAAGCAGCCGAATATCAGGGGAATACCGGTACTTGAAAATGTCAGGTGTAGTCGCGTTAAATAAAATCAATAATTTTGCTTGGACAAATTCATTTTGTGGGTGCCAAGTTGTATATAATGCAGGAAAAACCCTGTGTTAGGATGTACATGTACACAAGATTCATGCTAATGAAGAGCTTTTCCTTTTGTGTGCTTCGTTTTAGGGTGAGGTGATGAACCTCCTCATGTTTCTCTCTACATGGGATGGCAAAGTTCCCCAACCGGCTATATTGAAGCCTCGACCCCTCTGGACGGGCAAACAGATCTTCAGCCTGATCATCCCTGGGCACATTAATGCCATCCGCACACACAGCACTCACCCTGATGAAGAGGATAGCGGTCCCTATAAACACATCTCCCCTGGAGACACTAAGGTGCGGTAGTGCTGCCCCAAACCTGGACATAATTTTCCATTATTAAGTGTATACATTTCCCTTATCCAATTCCTTTTGCAGGTAATTGTGGAGAATGGTGAGCTGATCATGGGGATCCTGTGTAAGAAATCACTGGGAACCTCGGCTGGCTCTCTTGTCCATATCTCATACCTTGAGATGGGTCATGACATCACACGACTCTTCTATTCCAACATCCAGACCGTTGTCAACAACTGGCTGCTCATTGAAGGTTAAAAAAAAAGCAAAAAATAATGGCGATTTAAAGCAGTTTTTGTAGTAGTGTAAATATTAAGTCACTTGCATAATCTATTTTTAGTTATTTACAATCTTGTCTGCTATAGGTCACTCTATTGGTATTGGAGACTCCATTGCTGATAAGGCTACATATCAGGACATTCAGAACACTATTAAGAAAGCCAAACAGGATGTGATAGAGGTGAGTTGGCATTGTTACTAATATCAATAGTTTTGTACATGAACACTGTCATGAATGTTGACTTTTTTTTTTCTCACAGGTCATTGAGAAAGCCCACAACAATGAGTTGGAGCCGACCCCAGGTAACACTCTGAGACAGACCTTTGAGAACCAGGTCAATCGCATTCTGAACGATGCTCGAGACAAGACTGGATCCTCTGCCCAAAAGTCACTGTCTGAGTACAACAATTTCAAGTCCATGGTGGTGGCTGGTTCAAAAGGCTCTAAAATTAACATTTCTCAGGTGAGAAGACTGTTGATGGCATTAATCTGAAAATATTTATCTCAATGTAAAGGCTAAACCAGAAAATGGAATTTTAAAAAAATGTACATGCAAAAATGGTTAATGTCAGGTTTCACTCAATCTGTATATTGGTTTTGTCTCTTCACCCCTGTAGGTTATTGCTGTAGTGGGGCAGCAGAACGTTGAGGGTAAGCGAATCCCCTTCGGTTTCAAACACCGCACGCTTCCTCACTTCATTAAAGATGACTATGGTCCAGAAAGTAGAGGCTTTGTGGAGAACTCCTATCTGGCCGGTCTCACACCAACTGAGTTTTTCTTTCACGCCATGGGAGGCAGAGAGGGTCTGATCGACACAGCTGTCAAAACTGCCGAGACAGGTAATGAACAGACACATGGACTAAGCAGAAATTGAGGGCTAACCTGAAGTGTAATCTGAACTTAAAATTGTAATTATTTCTTGTGCAAGTAAGACGTTATAGAAAACTGTCAGTCAATTTGTCTTGGTTAAAGTAAAAAAATTGTACTCATGTTTTTTGATAAATCTTTTCTTTTAGGTTATATTCAGCGTCGTCTGATCAAGTCTATGGAGTCTGTTATGGTAAAATATGATGCTACAGTCAGAAACTCCATTAACCAGGTTGTCCAGCTGAGGTATGGAGAGGATGGGCTGGCAGGAGAGGCCGTGGAGTTCCAAAACATGGCCACACTTAAGCCATCCAACAAAGCCTTTGAGAAAAAGTGAGTTTTTTTGTTTAATTTAAGTGTTTCCAGGTGTGTTTAAATATTGCCAATAGATTTATCCAAATTACAAGGACATGAATGAGCCACTTGATGGTCAGCTCAAAGCCGGGTGATTTGCTGAATAACAACACTGATTCAATTTTCCAACAGGTTCAGGTTTGACTGCACCAACGAACGTGCTCTTCGCCGTACTCTACAGGAAGATGTGGTGAAAGATGTGATGACCAATGCCCATGTCCAGAGTGCTCTAGAGAAAGAGTTTGAAAAGATGAGGGAAGACCGAGAGATCTTGAGGGCCATTTTCCCTACAGGAGACAGCAAGGTCTGTCCTTTGAGAGTAACAGATTTAACTATTAATGTCATGTTCATAGACCCAAACTAACGTGCTTCCCTTAGGTGGTACTACCATGCAATCTGGCCAGAATGATCTGGAATGCTCAGAAGATTTTCCGCATCAATCCTCGGACACCAACTGACCTTAACCCAGTGCGAGTAGTTGAAGGTGGGTTAAATGGTTTGGTTTATACAAGGGTTGTATTTGGGCATCCTAAGTAATTTTATTATTTTAACAGGCATCTTAGATTGTATACATTTTGTTTTAAGGCTGTCAGTATTTGAAGTTTGTCAACCATGTAAATAAAGACTGCTTGTAGTGGCTAAATAAAGCCTTCTGATGACTGATCCCTATAGCTTACTGTGGCATACCTCTGCAAGCTGATTAAAAGCTGCTTTTACATTTTTTTAATGTTGACTAAAGAAATGGCTTCAAATTAATGTGCTTTACAACTTGTATTTTTGGACCTTGTAATGATAAATATTTATTTTTGTAGGAGTTCAAGAGTTGAGTAAGAAGCTGGTCATTGTAAATGGTGAAGACCAGTTAAGCAGGCAAGCCCAGGAGAATGCCACTCTTCTGTTCAACATCCACCTGCGCTCCACCCTCTGCTCTAAGAGAATGACTGAGGAGTTCCGTCTTAGTACAGAGGCTTTTGATTGGCTACTGGGAGAGATTGAGACCAAATTTAACCAATCCATTGTAAGTGTTGCTTGTTGGCTCCAGTTGAATCTCTTCACCTGAATTAATGAAAAGTGATGACGAGTGTGCTCATTGGCGGAATTGACACTTTCTCTGTTTTCCTCAGGCTCACCCTGGTGAGATGGTAGGTGCTCTGGCTGCCCAGTCTCTGGGAGAGCCTGCCACTCAGATGACCCTGAACACATTCCACTATGCCGGTGTGTCCGCCAAAAACGTCACTCTCGGTGTGCCTCGTCTCAAAGAGCTTATCAACATCTCCAAGCGACCCAAGACCCCCTCCCTGACTGTCTTTCTCCTGGGCCAAGCCGCCCGTGACGCAGAGAGGGCCAAAGATATCTTGTGTCGTTTGGAGCACACAACTCTGCGCAAGGTCACTGCCAACACGGCCATTTATTATGACCCCAACCCGCAGAACACAGTGGTGACTGAGGATCAGGAGTGGGTCAATGTGTACTATGAGATGCCTGACTTCGATGTGACCCGGATTTCACCCTGGTTACTACGTATCGAACTTGACCGAAAACACATGACGGACCGCAAGCTGACCATGGAGCAAATTGCAGAGAAGATCAATGCAGGTGGGCTTGAGATTTCTAATTTAAGTAGAATTTCATGCAGCAATGGTAAACCAAATAACTTTGAGGTGGTACTGAAATTTGTTCAAACTGTAATCCTTCTGTTTCCTAGGATTTGGTGATGATCTAAACTGCATCTTCAATGATGACAATGCTGAGAAACTGGTATTGCGAATCCGCATCATGAATAGTGACGAGAACAAGTTCCAAGAGGTAATTTATTGTAGTTTAAACTTGCTGGGGTGCACACAACTGGCATCGTCTCTCTCTGTGCTGAATCCTGAATGTTGGATCTTGTGTCCAGGATGAGGAGGTAGTGGATAAGATGGATGACGATGTCTTCCTTCGCTGCATTGAATCCAACATGCTGACAGACATGACCCTGCAAGGCATTGAGCAGATCAGCAAGGTATTTATTTTCCTTTAACTGTACTCAAGTTCCCTTCATTACAGCCCATGTGGCAGTACAGACTTATCAAAAAGGCAATGAACACTCATATACTTGACTATAATGTTGAGTGCTAATTGGTACCCTCCTGAATTCAAAAATGATCAAATTACTTCAGATGGCCAGATGAGATTGGAGCTTAATTTCTTTCACTCTATGTGCCTGTAGGTGTACATGCATCTTCCACAGACAGACAACAAAAAGAAAATCATCATCACAGAAGAGGGAGAATTCAAAGCCCTACAGGAGTGGATCCTGGAAACGGATGGAGTCAGTCTCATGAGGGTCCTCAGTGAGAAGGATGTAGACCCTGTCAGAACCACCTCCAATGACATTGTGGAGATTTTCACTGTAAGGATTAATAATTGTAACACCTGGTTTCACAGACGAGGCTTAAGCGCTAAAATGCATGTTTGAGTTGTTTTAACTGAAAGCAACTTTTGTGTGTTCTCTCCGAATTAAAAACATTACTGGTGTGCACTTAAGACATGTTTATAAAAGCTACTTAAATATTCTAATTGAACTAAGGGTTAATCCTGGATCAATCTAAGCCCTATTTGTGAAACCAGGCCCAAAGTCTGTGACCTAATAAGTCTTCAGAAATCAAATTCAGAAATGTCTACTCTACACCTGCAGGTTCTTGGCATCGAGGCTGTGCGTAAGGCACTGGAAAGAGAGTTGTACCATGTCATCTCTTTTGACGGTTCTTACGTTAACTACCGCCATCTTGCCTTGCTGTGTGACACCATGACCTGCAGGGGTCACTTGATGGCTATCACTCGTCATGGTATCAACAGGCAGGACACTGGACCGCTCATGAAGTGCTCTTTTGAAGAGACGGTGAGATTCATTAATTGGCATAATTTAACATGGCTATAAAGATGGTTTTGTAAAGAACTTGATGTTTAATGTTGTCCCTCTTCTATAGGTGGATGTGTTGATGGAAGCTTCTTCACATGGTGAATGTGACCCAATGAAGGGAGTGTCTGAGAACATCATGCTGGGACAACTGGCTCCTGCAGGCACTGGTTGCTTTGACCTGCTGTTGGATGCTGAGAAGTGCAAGTATGGCATGGAGATCCCCACCAACATCCCTGGTATCAGTGTTGCAGGGCGTAAGTCAAGTTCATTTCCATGTTTAATTCTCTTATAGATTTAAGCCATATACTCCTTTGACCCCCCCAAATGTAAACCTTTGGTTAACCTTTGCATTTTCCATTCTAGCCACAGGTATGTTCTTTGGCTCTGCCCCCAGTCCCATGAGTGGTATGTCTCCAGCCATGACTCCCTGGAACACAGGAGCCACTCCTGCATATGGTGCCTGGTCTCCAAGTGTTGGTGAGTGAAGAAATGCTACATAAGGTTTTGCATTACAACCACCCTTATTTACTGTGCGTTATCTTGTATAGGTTTGCAGACTCTTTCATGTGGTGTTTGTTTTTCCTCCTACCATACAGGAAGTGGAATGACACCAGGTGCTGCTGGTTTCTCTCCCAGTGCTGCATCCGATGCCAGTGGCTTCTCGCCTGGCTATTCTCCTGCCTGGTCCCCTACTCCTGGTTCTCCTGGATCACCTGGACCTGCTAGCCCTTATATCCCCTCACCAGGTTACTCCACATTCATTTTTGTCTTGTTCTGTTTAAAAATTACTGTTGTATTAATTGCAAACAAAACTGTTCTCTTATTCACATCTTTTTCTTTCCCATAGGAGCCTTGTCTCCCAATTACTCTCCAACCTCTCCTGCCTATGAGCCTCGTTCTCCTGGTGGATACACCCCTCAGAGCCCTGGCTACTCTCCGACTTCTCCATCATACTCACCAACTTCACCATCTTATTCTCCCACCAGCCCAAACTACAGCCCCACATCTCCGTCTTACTCTCCCACATCACCTTCTTATTCTCCAACTTCGCCTTCGTACTCCCCGACATCACCTTCTTACTCCCCAACTTCACCGTCCTACTCTCCGACTTCACCATCTTACTCACCAACTTCACCGTCCTACTCTCCGACTTCACCATCCTACTCCCCGACTTCTCCATCATACTCCCCAACATCACCCAGCTATAGCCCAACCTCTCCATCATATTCTCCCACCTCTCCATCTTATTCCCCAACCTCCCCATCTTACTCTCCCACCTCTCCAAGCTACTCTCCAACCTCCCCGTCCTATTCCCCAACATCTCCAAGCTACAGCCCCACTTCACCCAACTACACACCCACCTCACCCAGTTACTCCCCAACTTCTCCATCTTACAGTCCCACTTCACCGTCCTACTCACCCACCTCTCCCAATTACACCCCAACAAGCCCCAATTATTCCCCCACCTCTCCTTCATACTCCCCTACTTCACCGTCCTACTCTCCATCCAGTCCGCGCTACACCCCGCAGTCTCCCACCTACACCCCAAGCTCACCTTCTTACAGCCCAAGCTCTCCGTCCTATTCCCCCACCTCTCCAAAATACACTCCCACTTCACCCTCTTACAGTCCCAGCTCTCCTGAATATACCCCAACATCCCCCAAGTATTCCCCCACTTCACCAAAGTACTCTCCCACTTCACCCAAATACAGTCCCACCTCTCCGACCTACTCTCCAACTACCCCCAAGTACAGCCCTACTTCCCCTACTTACTCTCCAACCTCTCCTACCTACACCCCAACCAGCCCCAAATATTCTCCCACCTCTCCGACATATTCTCCAACTTCTCCAAAATATTCTCCTACATCCCCTACCTACTCTCCAACTAGTCCTAAGGGCTCCACCTACAGCCCCACTTCTCCTGGCTACAGCCCCACCTCTCCAACCTATAGCCCAGCCATTAGCCCTGATGATAGCGATGAAGAAAATAACTAGAGATGATTGGTGCCAGGGTTCATGCTACTTCCCTGATAGGAACTCTGACCCTGGGATAAAGACTGAAGGAAAGCCACTCAGCTGGGGTTGTTATGCTTTACAGGGAAGGCTGAGGAACCTGGGATCCCCATATGTGACATCCTCCTTTTTGATTTTTCTCTTTTGGACTTGAACTGTTCTTAAGTAGCCTCACAGTTGCATCTGTTGTATCAGAGGTTTGAACTATAAGCCAAGCAAGGCTGCCTTTGTATAGACCGTTTTGGTTGCTCTAAGTTTGGAGGGAGAACTCTAACAAAATTGATGGAAAGATACAGGAGTTTGACTGCTTTTGAAAGGAAATGATCATTCATAGTCGTCTTTGCATTCTGTCATTTCTATCTCCCTAACTTTTTCTCTAGAATTCAGTGTTGAATATAAAGTTAATCTAAGAAGTATTGCCAAAGGCCTTCAAAAAGAAATCAGTGGATTGTATCTGAAAAGTTTCAAATGAAACCTTGAAAAATCTATATAACATAAATAGAAAGAAGGGGGAAACTGACCTTTCAAATTTTATAGAATTTTTTTTCTTCCTCTGTGTAAATAAGCGCTTGTTCCCAGTTTTGATGTTTCCAGGTCAGAACTGAGAATGGTTTAAATATTAATGTTGATTTTTGTCTAATCTGACTTCACTCATAAGTCATTTCTGAAGAAGCAGGTGGCTGTTTATTAGAAACGTGTTGAAGCTGACACATTGTGCAGATTAAAAATGTCTTGTAATACTGTAGTCTAATGTATGCCAGCCCATGACATGGGTAAAAGTGTTGTGTAGTGATTGCCCTCCTCTTTAGGAATCGGAAAGAGGGAGAGGGATGCTTGATTTGAAGGCATCAAATTTCTATTCAATTGTCCCCAAAAGATGCAAGCCTTATCCTTCACCAGCATCTGCCCAGTAATTTACAATTTCAATAACTGCAAAAAAAAGGTAACCAGCCGTCTTGTACTCTGAACACACAGACAAGTGTGAAGTTGTTACCTTTTTGGTTTTATTTTTATTTTATCCTAAGTGGGGTTAGAGCATGGCTTTGCATAAGCTGCACCATGTTAACGTTTTTAAACCACCTAGGTCTAAATCTTACAAGACTTTCCCTGTCCTTAGCACTCAACCCTTTAATGTAACTCGTGTATAACTGTTTTTCTGATATTTGCGTAATTAAGTACAACAATCTTGTGTGACTTACTGAGGAAAAGCATTTGTTTTACACTATTGACGCTGGATTCATTGTCGTTAAGTCATCTTTGCGTTTTGGATTAAGTGCTTGGATTGGGGGAAGAAGATGCAGGTTGTTGTTGTTGTTTTTTTTTTCATTTAAATATGCAAGGTTTCATATCTGGCATCATTATGCCTTTAAACCTTGTGCTTGTTTAATCTAAATTTGTCAGCTGATTCTGACATCGTCATCTTATGCTTGAACAGTAGGGGGCAACAGAGACTTATTTGATTCGGGTGTAAGATGTAGGCGTTTAGATCTTTTTGAGGATTACTTTTTTATTTTATTATTATATACCTGAAAGCAAGTGGTGCCTATGGTTCCCTCAACTGAACTGTGGTAGTTGCAGGAGGTTTTGTTGATTTGTAGAAGACTTTGTTGCTCTTGCATATTTCAGCTTTAGATTTAAGGCCTTAGATTGCATTTAGGGAGAGCAGTTCTGACAGTGTCTCTTTAATGCCCTTGTTTGCCTTCAATTTCATGGTTTCAAACAAATTCAGTTTGTACTCTGTACCCAGGCTCCCAGTAAACTGTGTGTGTGAGTGTGCAAGTGTGTGTGCATGAGGGTATAAATGGAAAAGACAGGGTTTTCTTGAGTTTGAGTAATAACTGGGTCGGGTCTATGGGGAAAGAAGAATTTAAATTAAGAGAAATTGCCACTGTATAGAAATCAATCTGATTACTTCATTCTCTGTATCTGTTTTGTTTGTTTTTGACTTGAAAAATAAAAAGTTTGAATAAACTATGGTTCATTTGTTTCTTGGGTGTTTCAATGACTGATTCAGGTTCTGTCCCTGTATGACTTAAGTGGGACACAGACTAAAATAAATTTCAGTGTTTAAAATTACTATAATAAGATAATTTCTTTTTTTCTTTTTGCTTCCTTGCTTGGCTGTTCTTTTAAATGTTAAGTTTAATTTTCTTAGATATGAATGTTGAGTTTTGCAGAAGTGAGTTACTTTATAGTACCAGAAAGTTATTGAATTATAGTAAAATTTGACCTTTTTTTTTCCTTTTTGTGTTTAGGTTTTGAAGGAATAAATGTATCATAAATTAGAAATTACTGATTGCTTTTATGACTAAGGGATTTATGTGTTTAATAATGAATGGCTTTAGAAAGAACTCAAACTGCATATAGAATTGGGTGGAATCTGTTTGGGTCTTGTTTATTGAATAGATTGGGACAAGTGAGTTAACCACAAACAATGTATGTGTGCATTTAACATATGGGTATCTGGTTTGTGCGTGTTGAGCGCCCTAGGGTGCCTTGCTGTATGTGAATCTTTGTGTGCAGGAACAAAACAGGAATCGGGATTGGTGAGGATCTCTGTTGGAGGAACTCCTATCGGCTGCCATCTTTCAAGAAAAGACAACCCATTTGTGTGTTAAAATGAATAAATATATGGGTCAGCGAAAGGCGAGGTTGTTGCAGAGTACAAGACTCGCAGTTTTGTGTAATTTTGTGTAATCCAGAGCCCTGTATACTTTATTCATATGATTTAATTAAGTAGTTAAAGGAAAAGCCTTCTCTGCTCTCCTCATTAAAAGAACACACAGACTTGAGAAATTGATGAAAAGTTTTAACTTATGATTTACAGTCTGTCAGAGATTTAGGAAAAGTGATTTTTATAAGTGCCACCACTTCATTTTATGTTTAATGTCTTAAGAAAATGCACAAATTCCTCTTACTAGAGATGCCTCCTGTCATCAGGAGCTTGAGCTGGCATTATAGACATCTTATGCTTGACTGATTCCTGTTTTTAATAAACCACTGAAACCACATTGCAGACTTTGGACTTCCTGCGCCATTGTGATGTTGAGTACATACTTAGCTGCATTTCACAGTTGACAACTATGAAATACACCTCTGTGATCATATAGACAGGCTTTCCAGGTTCTAGGCTTATCTGTTTAATTCTATTCGTTTGGTTTGTGTCCATAAGCAAGCCCTGACATAGTCATGAATGTGTTGTGACTCACTGGGTGTGACTCATATGTAACAGAAGAAACAAAAACTCCTCTGGCTAAACATAATTTTTAGATCTTCTCTTTTTAGTCTGCATCCTCCATGATGGTTTCCTTGCAGTTAAATTTATTCAAAACAAGCACATCATTTAACTACGAACAAATCTGTGAGTTTCACTTGCCCTTTTTGTTGCCTCTTTTTTTACATTTTTTTTTTTTTGGCATCTGTTGGTTTAGGCAGGGGTGTATTTCAAGGGGCCGGGCCAGAACTAAGGCAGGAAGTGATTTTGAACACAGTGCCTCTCCTCTACAAAATCTCTTCCTTTCTTTCTCAAAACTCTGCAGGGTCCTCTAACTTCAACAACAGCAAGGTAAGCGCTGAAACTCTGTAAAAATGCTCAGACATTCGCTAACTATACCCTCAAAACCAGCCCTCTTCATGGATGCTTTCCCTGTTGTGCCAAAATCATTCATTTTTAGAGAAAGTAACTTAAAAAGTAAAGCAGAGTGAAGTTTAGCTGGGAGAGACACTCCCAAAACTTCACCACATCTAGTTTATTTCTTAAAGTAGATGTGCAAGTAGGGTTTGTAGAGTCTAGAAATGCAATTCATTTACATTTTAAACTCAAAAGTTAGTAAAATATTTTGGACATTTTTATTCTGATTTTGACTTGATCTTGAATGTTTAAAATAGAGAACCTAAGCTTCCCAAATGAGAAGTTCCCACTAGCAGAACTAGCTTTTTTTGTTGTTGTTCTCTAAACAATCCCCCCATTGTGTGATTGCCATTTTGTCAAACTTCATTGCAGTTCAAATATCAAAACATTTGTATGGCTTCACCCTTGACTCTTGCAATTTATCTGTTCACGATCTACTTGCATGTTTCCCTATAATGAGAGATATAGGTCAATTTATCTACATCCTATTTATCAGTTTTTTTCATCTCACTTTTCTTTTTAATTCTGTTATGTAATAACACTGATAATTTATGCGATAATTTAAATCCCCTTATCTCTTGCGTTTGTTTTATAACTTATAAGACACTAGGCCAGCCAAGCACCTAGTCTTTATTAAAAATGATTGTTATATCAATAACTGTTTTGACTTGTTTTGCGTACCTCTAGTTCATAGTTTCGGACTATAAAGTATTGTCTAAATTGACGGGTCATTTGTGTTTTATGATTTATAAACCACTAGGCCGAGCGCCTACTCTTAGCCTAATAAAACTTAATAGAGAAATATACTTAAAGTATAACATTTCTAAAAAAAGGTCAAAAATAATACATGATAATTACATTTGAACATAAAAATAGAAAACTGGCACTAATGCCACCTATTTCTGGACACTGTAACTTTTTGTCTTAGGAACAAAAGCCATGTTTTACAGTGTTTCCTCCATCAACTCCCTCTGATGAGTGGAGGAAAGACGGATGGTGCCTTGCAGTAATTATCACTCTAGTGTTTAGCTTTTGTCAGGCAACCCGACTCTCCTCGCTGTGGGGCGTCCTCGGCAGGGCCGCTCGGATTATTCCCCCGTGTCCAGTTACTGGACACATATAAGCTAACAAGGCCATGTGAACTCTCATACACACACACACACACACACACACACACACACACACTGGAAAAGGCAGAATGGAGCCGGACTCAGAAAGCGTGCCGGAGCAGGCCGAAGGGGTTTTGCAGTTAAGTGGACTAGTGTTTCTTAGCTTTGAGTGCTCATCACACTTTTTACTCGGAAAGGGAGGCTGTGAGCTTGTGTTGTCATCACTGTCTTCACATCGCCTAATGCTTCACTATCCTGCGATGTACTTGTGTGTTTCTCCTATTTGGTGATGTTCTGTAGTAGATTGCCTATAATTGTTTTCAGTGCAATAACAATTTTGAGTTACTGCATTTGTGATCAGTATAAAACTTAAAAGTTGTGAGTTTTATAAGCTAAAATGCTCCATCTTTTTATGTATAAAATGTATTCTCACTATAAGACAACTATAAGTTAACCATTCGTAGGATTTACCAAAAAAGTGTAACTGTGGCACTATAGGAACTTTGATTTGAAGATCATGCCCAGTCCACAACAGCAACAATATCAACCAATGGTGTGGCAGAGGGGGCGGGGCTATATGTCTGACTGGCCAATGACTGATAGGGGGAGTGTTCAGGAAACATGTCTAAAAACAATCTGATTATGCATACTTCTCTAATATAGAAAAATAAAATGCAGTTCATGAAATGAGTATGCCTGAATTACTGGTTAAAAATACCAGAACAAAGTGCAAATCTGCATTTACAGACAAGGCTTAAGCTAGTCCCAGACAAAAAACTGGAAGAAACATTCACTTACACACCTTAAAATATGTTAGTGCCATTGGTTTTTCTCAAGATGCACACCAATAATGTTTTTTTTTTTCTAAGATACATTTGTAAAAGCTTCTTAAATGTTCCACGGCCTAATCCTGGCTTAAACTAAGACCTGTCTGTGAAACTGGGACTTAGTGTACAGCTTTGAATGGTGCTATATAGTGTATATTGAAAAGTGTGTGTATATAGTGGATTTTTTTGTTTTTTACATTGTAGAGGAGGTCATGAATAGATGATTAGTTCATTCTGAATGGTAATTAATATGGAAAAGGATCATTAGATCCATTTCTGTGATTATGGCTGTTACATCCAGAGTCATATAAGCGTATTTGGCTTTACCGGTTTTTTTCATAACTTTTTGCCGGATCAGAAACTTGATAGAGGAAACGGATTGTGCCACCTTGCATGTTCTTTGTCCTGTGGTTGTACATGACTCACTGAAGTTGGGCATTTCATACACACTATTGGTTATTTATTTTTGCTGAAACTGAGTCACATCTGCTTCCTTGATAAACCAGAATGAATGGACATTTTACACTTTGCTGTAGTGTGAGGGTTGAGGGTGTTACAACACTCGATGAGGTGGGGCACTGTGAACTCTGAGGCCACTGCTTGTACATGACATTTTAAGTAGTGATAGTCTTTTGTGAACTCAAAGAAACTAAAAGAATATATAATGGGACCCTTCAGATTTTGATCAGATTATTGTGGATTGCTATTTCTGTGATGTCATGTGAGAGACAGGCTGTCCTGCCCTCATCCAAGCAAAAACATATCATCAGAGAAGAAAAAAGATGTCCTTGCAAGAGCGAAGGGGAAGTTGTTTTGATTACGAGAGCTCCTGAATAAGAAAAAATGATGTGTACGGTTAATAATTTATAATAAATACAGAAATACTCCATTAAAAAAATAAGAATGGAGTGTCTATTTACAACAAGTGCAAATAGCTCACATTGTTGGAAATTTACATTAACTCCGCCACCACTATCTGACTGATCCAGAGAAAATTACAAAAGAAATCCCACTGACAGCAGAATCAGTGGTGTAGAGTTGGGTAGCGTCAGACCGACAGACCCGAGTTTAAACTCATTCTTCTCCCTTCTCCCATCGTAATTAAGAAAATATTCAAAAAGTGGAAATAAAGCATTTATAATCTGTATGTAATTGTGGGAATAAAATGTTAAACTGGTATAAATAGCATCAATGATTTATGTTGCTAATTTTGACTAATTTTGTTAACCAAAATCTCTACTCTATCATCCAGAAGAGGTTTAGTAGAGTTTTATGAGTGAAATTAATTTTTATCAATAACCCACTTCTTCTATCATTAATCTTTTTACAATTCATAACACTACATCTATCTTCTCTAGAAATGACTAGTGGAATTTAAATAAATCTATTGTCTCATACAAAACCGATCATAAATTTGCATCATAAAGTGAACTGGGAATAGTTACAAATGAATCATAATATTTATTAGGGGTTGTTCCCCGTTAATGCTTCCTTGCCGTCATTGGCCAACAGTGACTAAACAGAATATGCAGGACAGAAGGAACAGATAAAGAGGGAGGAGCAGCCAGCAGCACATTTGAACTCTGTCATAGTTGTTTCATATGTGTTCACAACAGTAACTATGTGAGCAAATAACATTCTTTGGCATTGTGAAACTGGACATGTATGACTCTTTGTATGGCATGTCTAGGAGTGACATAAGAGGCCTCTTCTTTAAATGAGAGAAGTAATGCAGCTCCGTTCTAGAGCTCAGTGTCAGACCATTAAAAGAAGAGCCTAATTAGACTGATTGATTTATTTGTACCATGCCAGTTTCTTCGCAGCACCAATATTTATGTTGTAAAACCACGTGCCTGTCAAAAATGATATCCTATCTTACATTACCAATTATTGATTTAGTTTAGTTTCCATCATAATTAAAACATCTGATGAGAAAAGACAGAGACTTTTCGTTATTATGGAAGAGTATGTGAAAAAGTGTTTTTCTGCATGTGTACTTCAGTTCATTCTTATATGGCTTAAGCAGCTTTACAAAGAATAATAAATAAAAAAAACTCATCCTCAGGATTATGTAACCTTACTGTCTTGAGTGTTTTATTGGCAACGGTATGCTGGAATCTGTTTTCATGTGAGACTCTATCACACTGACACTGTAGTGACCAAACAGATTTCCAAATCCAAACCATGTGTTTTGGCAGTCAAGTTACTGACAGGTCAAAGAACCAATCAGATAACAGTAGTCTTTAACTGATAGCTCTCTTGTTAAATTAGGGAGAGGAGTCGAGCTACAATAGAGTACCCATCATCGGCCCCGAAGCCAAATGACTGTAGCGTTTTATTATGTAGCGTGCTGCTCGGTTTTTGTTTTGAGGAAAATACATTTTAGTAATATAATGAAAAAACTGCTCCAAAAAAATATAGAATATTTCCTGTTTGTTACGCTGATGGGCGTGTGCGATGTGGAACAAGGTGACGGAGGCAAGGCAGGTTTCAAACTGAAACTGAACTTTAATATAAACGAAAACAAAAAACTTGAAGCACACCTGTGCAAAAAAAAGCCCTAAAAATAACTCAAACCAAGAATCCTAGACGGCCAATAAGAGACAAGGGAAACCAACAAAGACAAGGGAAATACAACAAAGTTTTATATAAAAAGGGAATGACAAACACCTGGGAAGACTAATGATGAAAGTGATTAACAAGACAGGTGCAGGAAGGGCACGAGAGGAAACACAGAAGGGACCCGGAAGTGAAACAACACTTGACTCGACACACAGGAAGAGACAATAGACCTCACTGACAGGAAGTGTAACATTGACCTCACAGGAAGTGAACACATGACATGACAAACAGGACTAAGGATAACACTGTTAAAGAAACACATGTAATATGAAATATTTTATTCTCTTTTTAATTTATAGGATACCCTGTACTCCTAGATATATTACTTGTATCAATACTTGTATTCAGTAAGGCTATATTAAATTTCTTAAAGTGTCAGTAAAGACTTTTACAAAAACATTCTATATCAGATATTGATATTAAGCTTTCCTGTAGCTCAATCATTGGTTCTTACAACGTCAAGGTCATGGGTTCGATCCCAGGGAAAGCAAGAACTGATTCAATGTGTTCCTTGAATACAATGTAAGTTGCTTTGGATAAAAGCGTCTGCCAAATGCATAAATGTAAATATCAAATAAAGGCTGTTCTTTTGAACTTCGATGGAGCTTGTGACGATGTGACAGCAGCTTTATAGGACGCAGCCTTCAAATTTAGATGCACCCAGTGTTTCCTAACCTTGTTTCTGATTCATCTCATCAACTCATTATGATACTCAAAGCTGGACTTCTCCAGGAACAGGCCTGGGAAACACTGACCTCAAGTCACGGCCAGTTGCTTCAGCTTTCAAAGCATAGTTCAAAGAATTAATATTTTTATTAATCAATAAATGAGTTGCCTGTAGTCCGTTCGGGAACGTCATCTTCTATTGTTTTTTGAGTCTCTCCTCCTCACAAATGGTTCTGTCTCTCTACAGAATGCTCCGATTTCAGGCCGCTCCAGGACAGTTTGGAGACGAGATTAGGCAGCCGGGACTGAGATGTTGGCGAGTGGAGAAGATGAAGGCTGTTCCTCTGGATAAAGCTGAGGTGGGGGCTTTCTTCAATGGTGACTCTTACCTCGTGCTGGATAACCGGGGTGATCAGGGCGCAGACCTCCACATGTGGATTGGTGAGATAACAGCTGCTGATTTTCTCTATTGGTTAATTTTGTCGCTTTCAGCTATCCAGTCTGAAAGACAGAGGATACACAATGTAATATTTGATGAGATCATTTCATACTTGATTTCATTTCATCATTTCATAAGGCAAGTAGGGTTCTGTCTTTTTTAATGATGCTTTTAAAGGAACAGAACATGTAGTCTGAAAACACATTAGAACGCATCAACATTTAAAAGATAAGTTCCCAGATTTTCAACTTTCTTTGCATTGTTGCAATGTCGCAATGTCGTTATCTACACCCATATAATCACAGTTTGCCAACAAAAATGCACATGATGACTGAAAGCTTCCAATACAGTTCCCAATTACATACTTCAAATTAATTATGTTTGTGTTGTCTCTTGATTACCGCCTGGATCTTAAAGGAAAAACTGGAATTCATTAGACATGAACGTAACAGTGCATTATGGCCATTATCTTGCTGTTGTGCGTACATTGGTTATTGTGGTGCATTGTGAGATTGAATGAGTACACTCGGTGGTGTCCACTATGGTTTCGGACTCTCCTATGTATTTAACCGTATAGAAGGAGATTTCGGACACAGCCATGGTCCCTATGAACTGTTATTTTATGGGAAAAGGATGCATAATACGTCTGAAATGTTTTTATATCACTTTTTTATTCATTTAAATAATTAATGAATTAAATATGTATATTTTTTACTTTACTTTTGAAGGTGTTTAAGACATGGTTGCTATGGTATCTTTATGGGGGGAAAAAGATGCACAAAGATTCTTAAAAATTAAATGTTCCATTGAACAACATTCTATATGGAAAGAGGATATGCTGTATATAGAGAAAAAAGTGAAGCCAGGTTTATGCTGATCCTGTGGTATGGGGTCTGAAAGACTGAGACAATAACTTGCTGAAATGAATGATGGAATGAACGAACGTCATGAAGGCATGAAGCAAAAAAGGCATGGGCGAGTGTTTTCATAGGTCATTAATGTTTCAGGACTTCAGTTAGATCTATTGTCTTATGGTGTATCCGGTGCTTTGGGTAACACTAAGCTGATTGTCAGCATGATGAGCCATCTTCTCTCATGCCTTCTCATTAACCATCCCTTATCCATAAACACCCCCATCTCTTCATTACTCAGAATCCCTGGTCTCAGTTCCTAACCCCACCATATTATTTATTCATAATGAACCTTCTATTCAACAGACAATACCACTGTTCTTGCATAGTGCCACTGCTCGTTTATGGCAAATACAAAAATCAAGATTATTCTGTTTAATATTGAGATCACAATTGTTTAACAATTAATCATTGACTTTGGAAACATTGTGCATTTATTTAACCTTTTAACAGCATATTTCCAGTGTTTTAACCTTAAATATACGTTTAAAAGTAATAAATAATTAAATATGCACATTAAAATTTTGGTAACATTCTTTTATTGAACTTGAAAATTCTTTTCAACAGCATATTTACTTGAACCTTAAGAAAAAATAAAATAATAAATATAAAAGTTCATAAGTGTTTCTGTTATGAGCGACAGCAATGCACGAGACAATAGGCCATAGACCATTTTGTTTGTCGGATGGATGACAAAGAGCAACGACAACACAAAACAAAAGCATCATTGTTAAATGGAATGCAGTTCAGGAATCAATTTTATCTTTTTTTTTCATAATTGTTTAAATGAAAACTAATATGAAAGCTTCTTATGTGTTAGTTTCTAAGCTGAAACTTAAATGTGATAATTCACCCAGCATTTCAGTCAAACTGCTCAAAAAACTGTTGCTTAGTGGTGCAGAGGAAGTGGCTGTGTTGGTGGCATTTCACACAAGGCAGAATTGTGCAAAACTGACACCCACATCATTTCCGAATTACTTTCTCTTATTTGTGTTTACTGACTTTTTTATTGGGGTGTAAGAGAGGACGTTTGAAAAAGTTAATTATGTGAGTGAATTCCATACTTTAAAATGACTGGTTAACACTTTACAACAAGGTTTCATTTGTTAACATAAGTTAACTAAATTAGTTAACATGAACTAATTGTTCTACAGCAATTGTTAATCTTAATGTTAATTTCTACAATTACTAACTATCCCCTATGTGTTTCTATTGCTCTTAGGGCATGTAAAACAAGATTTAAACTTTATACAAATTTTTCAAAGAGATTTTCCGATTTCCAATTGAGAGGAGAGTACATGTTTATGGTTTTATCTGAATAGATACTGTATTAAACATAAAATATAATACAGCTTCAGTTATTGCAAACGCAATTAAGTTTGTTCCCGTTCGACCAGCAGACGAAGAAATTCATATGAGTTTAACTTTGCGTGGTAACAGAACATGAGGACATCTAGATCTATACAGCTGGTGAAGGTACAAGTATGTGGAAACCCAATTCATGTTCAGTCTACCAGAGTATTTATCCATATTAGATCATAATTCTGATTATGTTCAAAATTGACAAATTTATACTATAGCTCTCCTCTTTGAGAACATCTCAGACTGAAATTTACATTGATCTATTAGTTTTCAGACAGAAAAACTAGCGATCAGGTGTTTTCAATCTCATCTGAAATGAGCAGTGTTGGAAGTAATGGATTACAACTAGCATGCATAACATAACCCAATTACTTTTTGATATTATGACTAAAGTAATGCATTACAGATAACGTGCATTATGTAATCAGATTATTTTTCTAATGTAATGATTGAGGTAATGCATGACAAGTAATGTGCATTACGTAATCACATTACTTTTTTTATGGAACTGCAAATCATATTTTAATTAAAAAACATTTTTTTATTTAGAGCCAAAAAAGTTAATGCATATTTTCAACAGTCACAGTCAGAAGGATGTATGAATTGCAGCTGAAATATAGCTATTATACGTGATGTCCAATTCAGTGGACAGATGGTTAATCAGATTTTCCTTCCAATCTAAAATCAATACATGGAAAGTTTAACAATGACTTGCTGCTACAACTATTTCTTTTCTTTTTTTTACCTGCATAAGTCTTCAAGGTTAGAAGAAATGGATTGGTATTCCAAAGCAACTTGGCATTGCTGACTAACAGACTAACAGGCCATCTTTGTTTGGAGAAAAAAAATCCACATACAACAGCTTGAGACTTTGAGGCAATGTAAATGGTGATTTACAAGGGTCCACTATAGGGTTTGGTGTGCAACCTATGCATAAAACATGTAAGAAAATGCTTTTTAATAGCTTATGCTTTTTATAGCTTTAATAGAAAATGCTTTTTACCCTCAAAATAAAGTGTTATCTAATTTCATATCTTCCTTATTCTCTGTTTTAGGAGAGAAATCATCTCGTGACGAGCAGGTGGCTTGTGCCATGTTGGCTACGCAGCTGGATAACTTCCTGGGTGGAGATCCAGTCCAGCACAGGCAGGTTCAGGGCTATGAGTCCCCAGAATTCATGAATCTCTTCCCTCGAGGAGTCAGCTACAAGGTGAGATGTGGTTGTGTGTGTTCACATTCTCTCACAAGCGCACAAAAAGGCTTTATATAACATTATAACTGATCACTAAAGTAATACTGTATGCATAATTACTTCAGTTGAAGAGTGCGTATGTTCCTTGCATAATCAAGCAATCTGTTTATACAGGAGGGAGGTGTGGAGTCTGGTTTCAGAAGACCACAGTCTGGATCTGGACCCGTTCAGAGGTTATACCAAATCAAAGGGAAGCGCAACATCAGAGCCAAAGAAGTGGATTTGAGCTGGCAGAGCTTTAACAAAGGGGACTGCTTCATACTCGACCTGGGCGAAGTAAGTGCCAGTGTTTGACAATTGATATGTATGTCTCTCTATATGCTTCTGTTCAAATGTTTAGGGTCAGTAAGATTTTCATGTTGTTGTATGTTTCTTTGATAGAATTTAATACTTTTTATCAGCAAGGATGCATTAAAATGATCAAAAGTGACAGTAAAGATGTTAGAAATGTAAAAAATATTCTTCTAAATATTAAATAAAAACATAAACTGCTCTGCATTGTACAACATTGCATGTCAACAAAATATAATGTAGCAGTTAATTTATAATTATATATTATATTATAATTATTATAAAATCTTTTAAATTCTCCAGACGATTGTGTCATGGATAGGATCTCAGGCAAACATCTTTGAGAAGCAGAAGGTGCGAGAGATCGCCACTCTGATCAGAGATACAGACAGACACGGCAAAGCCAAGATCACTGACATCAACGAGGGGGAGGAGACGCAGGAAATGCTACAGGTAACCACAGGCCAGTGTATCTTGGCAACAACAAAACAATTTTTCGACTCTGTGTCAACTTTACACTTAACTTTAATTCTTCTTAAGTCTGACGTCACAATTTCAATGTCCAAATGCTCGTTCAGGTCAATGCTAATATGCATTGATGGTGTGTTATAGTAAAACAAAAAAATCATGATCCAAACCTTTGTCTACATACTGAAATCTGAGTAGACCAGACAGTGAAATATTGGTGTTGTTTTGAATGAGATTTCAAATGCTTAGTTTAAAGGTGCGCTTTATATGAATAGTGCTCATAAACTGCTGTTGAAATGGAGTAGAGGAGGGGTGTCTAAACTGGTTTCTGGAGGGCTACTGTCCTGCAGAGTGTAGCTTCAACTTGCCTGAACACACTTGTCTGAAAGTTTCTACTATGGCTTGTAATAATTTGATTAGCTGGTTCAGGTGTGTTTAATTAGGAACAGGGAATTAGACACACCTGGAATAGAGGTTTGGACTCAGAAACGGTATTATCAGAATGTGATTCTTCTTCTTTTGAAGGAAATACTACACTTTTTTTTTACACTGAAATTAAAGACCAGAATTTAAATGAGTAAGCAGTGAATAATACATTTCAGGAAATTATTAGTTATTCTAAAACAAAACGGAACACATTATCAGGTCAGACACATATTTCAGCTAAAATGACTAATAATAATAATTCCTCCTTCTTCAATCTCACTTTATTGCCTTTATTGCTCTTTTTTATTATATGTATTTTTTAAATTCTATTACTTACTGTATGACATTTATTGTAGACGGCAAAGTAAGAATTTCATTGTGTAGGGAAAAACTTTCTGTCTGTGCATATGACAATAAACACTTTGAACTTCTATTGATTCAGTCTGAAACAGACACAAATTTTCAGAATATATGTTACTGTACTTTATCTGAAGTGTAAAAACCTGCACATTAAACTGTCACTGAAAAATAAAATGTCATGCTTATAAATATTGTTTTTAGATGATGAGCTCTGACTGTTGATGAGCTCTCTTTCACTCTATCTTCTGTTATAATGGACAGGTTCTTGGTCCAGTGCCAGAGCTGAAAGAAAGCACTCCAGAGGAGGACAGTCAAGCAGATGCATCAAATTCTGCCTCCCTTTACAAGGTATCACAACTCTGCTATGTGTTAGACTGTTAAACCAGGACTGCAAAGCTCCTGATCTAAACTGTAAAAAGTTCTAGCCGTGTCTAAAATTGCCCACTATACCTTCACTTACCATTCCCTAAATTATTCCACTAATATAGTCCATATGAAGAAGTGAAGGAAAAGGAGAGTATAAATTTTTGCATAGTTTAAGTTTGCTGTTTAATGGCAGTTCCAATACTAATGAAAATATGTATCTTGAACTGTCACTGAAACTTTGCATAGACCTTAAACTATTTAGTAATTACAAAGGAATTTATGCTTGTATGATCTTGCGCTGTACTCACATTGGACGAGTGGTTTGGAAATGGGTGGAAGAATGATTTGGCTGCGGGGACCATCTTCTGGCGAGATGCTGGAGTTTGATCAGCACTACACTCACAGTACATTATGGGTATATTCGGTTGTACACTTCGCACTATGGGATTGAATGAGTGCATTATGGTTTCAGACACCACTACAAATGGCTATAACTTCAAACAGTGCCCTTATGGGGGTGATTTTAAACAGCCCTTAAGACTGTGGATGTTCGGATGAATCCTTGCTATTAGCAATCCCATCCATACCTATATTTACTCAATGCACATTTATCTGATGTTTCTAAAATTTCTTTAAAAGTCTAACAAACACATCTTCCATGTTTCATGTCATTCAATCTTAAGAACTGGTCATTTCTTTATAGGTTTCAGATGCATCAGGGTCAATGAAGTTGACCAAGGTATCAGAGAAAAGTCCATTTGCCAAGGACTTGCTGGTACGTGATGACTGCTTTATCCTGGATAATGGGGCCAATGGAAAGATCTTTGTTTGGAAAGGTAAGTTTTAAAGGTAACACGATAAGTGTAGGTAATATACACTTCCATTTAAAAGTTTGGGTTAAGTAAGATTTGTTCAGTGAGGACACATTCAATTGATCATAAACAACAATAAAGACAACAATAATATAAACAACTACTTATATTTTCTATTCTATTCATCAATATGTACAGTGTAGTTCGGTTATGTCGACGGCGTCGGGGGTTGCAAAAAAGCAGCGAGATAACCCATATAACATATATAAACATCTATTTTCCCACATATAACCCGCAGACGCAGATAATCCGCATGGTCATGTAGCCAGCGGGTTTTGTGTAAAAAATCATTGGCATAACTTTTTTGTGTAAGATCACATTTCGAATTTCAAATGTTGTTTGCATGGCCAATTATCCATACCTGTTTAGGCTCGGTACACAGTGCTTGTGCGAGAAATTCACACAATAAGAAAACAAACACAAGTCAGAATCAGAAGAAAAACAAAAAGCAGTCTCTCCCTTTCTCCTCTCTGCGCTGCAGCAGCTTGTCCCTTTAAGAAGCGTGGCGAATGAGATGAGAAGAGCCCGCCCTCATGGCAGCACAGCCAATCATGTCGTCTTGCATGATTGACAGGTCAGACAGCCTATCAGCGCTAGCTGTCAGAGTGATAGTGGAAGCGCAGCCAGCTGTCAGCTGTCAGAGCGTCAAAGACAACAACACTCGCAAGAAAGAAAAATGAAATTTTTTTTATGTACATGATGCGAGTTATTAAATGAGAATGTACATGCTCGAGTTTTTGGTGTCTTTTTACACAACAGTGTTGCCGCGAACCTATGAACAGTAGTGTATATACAAGTATAAAAAAGTTTTGTAATTGCAATGCTATTTTCTGTGATTGTCAGGAAGTGGAGCGAACGCAGAAGAGAAAAGTGCTGCTCTGAAAATGGCAGATGACTTCATCCAGCAAATGAATTACCCCAAGATGAAAACGCAGGTCTGTATAATTCTTGTAATATTTTTTATAATTATTTTTTTAATTAAAAGTTGTGCAAGAACTGGAAATGTACTGGCCCAGGAATAAGATTATCTGCCAGTTTCTCTGAAATCGAGTTTTTTGTCTTACAGGTGGAGATTTTACCACAGGGCAGAGAGACTGTTATCTTTAAACAGTTTTTCCAAAACTGGAATTAAACCTCATTTCACTGCATGATCAAAGAATAAACTGCACTCAACCAGTTGTCAAAAAGATATTATAATTGATTTAAATAAGGTCACAGAGATATTATAAACAAATGTACAGTTTTATTAAGTAAGATCATGCGTATGAATGAGAGAGGCTTTACTATTTGTCTGTTGCTATATTTTTATGGCTTTTAAAAGATGTTTATATTGATCAATACAAAGAGCTTTTAATTATTTCCTGCTTTTTTGATTGAGAATGTCAAATGTCTATGTTACAATCTTGAGAACCACAGAGCGCTAAGTAGATGCCACTTCTACTTAAAAACAGAATAATGTTACTAACCATTTTCAAGCCAATGCACTATTTCACAAGATCTGTGGAAACTCTTGTGCTTGTTGCTTTTTTTTTTACTCATTTTGTTTATGTAACTGCAGCATGGGAATAAAAATGCATTTGCAACAATAGGAAAGAATTCTGGGATTATTTCTCAGGTGTGCGTACGTGCTAATGCACTGAATTCCTCTTTAGACAGATAAGAAGACACTGTTACGTAAGGGCAGTGAAGGGTCATTGGCATTCAGGGCATGCTATCGTGGTTTACAGAAACTCATAAAAACACTTACAAGAAATAAATGCTCAACAACTTCAGATTTTAAGATTTGAGTTTTTTTTATTTGTATGAGAATTATAAAATAATTATTGAAAATAATCAAATATAAAATAATCATATAAGAATTATAAAGTTAGACCCGGGAAACCATTGGTTCTTCAAACTTTCGATTGGTGGAGGAATTATCTCATTGGTGGAGCATTTGTCGCATGGTTTCAGAAAATGTTCACCTACTTTTCTCGTGAACCATTTCAAGCTGTGAACTGAATTATGCTGCGTGATTAGGGCGTGATATTTAGGTCATGATAAGCAGGGTCATAAAAAAGTCACAATTTGAGAATATGCCCCCCTTGAATGAAATCAACGACACTTCACAGGATGTTGAATTGGAATTCAGCAGTCACTCAACTGGTAATTTCACTAGTGCAGATCCGAGACAAACTGTATATACACAGTGTTCTAAATTATAATGCAAGTGACATAATAAGTAGGATTTCAGTACAATAAACATTCAGATTTTAGTTTTTCAAATAAAATGTTTTTATTTTTTATTTACTCCACATATTTTTAGATGACACGTATTTTTCAATCAATCTCAGATAGGTTTGTTAAATAATCAACTTATCGTATGGCGGTTACACACTGGTTTATAAAAAATTACAGTTAAAATCTAAATTTACAATTATGCAGATATAAACTTGCATTCTTTGTCAGGTGTTTAAAGTCCTCAGCTGGTATGTCTGGTGACACTCGAATACTATGTGGTGTATGGTTTGTTTCGGGTCTCCACACTCAGACGCTGCCGATTCGCTCCATCCCCACTTATACCAGAGGTATGCGCAGTTTCCAACCCCAGTCCTCAGGCGATTCAGTCTGCACCATATTTGACGACTTTCAGAAAAACCAATGGGCCGCTTCTGAGTGTTAAGCTCAAAGATGGTGTTGCTTGCATTATGCTGCTGGGCTTCCCATTCTTTCACCTGTCCTTCCATGGTGGATCATATGTATGGAAGGTTTTAGCAGGCGGGTTTCGGGTTTTAAGTCGGGTGTTGTTCAGGTTATTCTGATCTTCATGGATGGGAAGCAGGGAGTTTTCTAACATTTTGTTGAACTCCATAAAATAAGATCTTTGAGCAATGGCGTGCCCCAAGGTTCTGTGCTCGGCCCCCTGCTCTTCAACCTCTACATCCACGACCTACCTACCACGATTTCAAGAAAGTTTGGCTACGCTGATGACCTGGCACTAGTAACTCCGAATAAGCACATGGAAGCAACAGAAACCATTTTGGAGAGAGACCTAAAGTCAATGGAAGAGCATTTCCAACACTGGTGTCTATGCTCAAATGCTGACAAGACTGAGGTTAGCTGTTTTGACCTTTCAAACAGATTAGCGAGCAAACAATTGATGGTGAGGTTTAGAGGTATGGTCCTGCGTCATAATTTCTACCCGAAATACCTTGGTGTGATCCTCGACAGTAGTTTAACATTTAAGAATCGTCTCGACAAGTTGTCTGTAAAACTGAGGACTAGAAACAACATAGTCCAGAAACTAACAGGAACATCATGGGGTGCCAGCGCTGCCTGTCTAAAGACCACTGCCTCGTCTACCCGACTATTGGCAGACTATTGTGCTACCGTATGGATGAATAGTGCACACGTGGCCAGAGTGGACGTTGAACTCAACCACACCATGAGGATCATCTTGGGCTGCATCATGCCAACACCTACCCACTGGTTACCAGCCCTCAGTAACATTACACCACCGAACATCCACAGACAGAAATGCCTAGCACGGGAGTTCACCAAAATGTCCAAAAACTCCCTGCTTCCCATCCAATAATCAACTAATATTATGTGAAAAATTAATGGAGATTATCGCAATCTTATAAGATTTGTGAGTAATTTACCATTTCATGCTTTTCGTCTTCAGAAAGATCTTTCTTCCTCTCCATATTGCATGAGAACTATTATTAATAATGTGGAAGGAATGTCCATTTATCTAAGTATCTGTCTGAGACTGATGTCAGTTATGTAAATACATATGGATAAATAAAACAAATAAACATTTTCTTGGAAAAACTACTGATATGTCATAATTTGGAACATAGTGTAATGTATTTTATGTATTTCTGACTAATTACATTCATTGTCACGTGAAAAATAGCATACACTTTTCAACCGATACTACACCTTGACATTATTTTGTTCAAGCTTTCACATTAACACACCGAAACAAACTGGTTTAAATTCATTTTCAAGAAATATCATGCATATCACACATGAACTTCCTTTATTGGTTTATAATGTTTATAAGCCATACTTTTTTACCATCATACTTTTACAATCTTTTGCTATTGAACTCCCTGACATTTATTGTCATTTATAGTTACATAACCTGTTGATCATGTAGTCATATAGCAATTCTTCTTTTATATCTATGCAGAAGAAAAGGATGCTCACACAAGTATTAGGTCTTTTCAGAAGTATGCAAAAGTTTACTGAATAGAATCTGATTAACAGCTATATATACATAGATCTCTTTGTGAGTGTTCAGTGATTCAGTAACATGTGGCATTATATGCAAAGCATAAGTGTTTTCGTTGTCTTGATTCTTGGCGTCATCCCATTTTAACTACCATCTGAATCATTGCTGGGAAAGACTCTCATATCTCATCACATAGCTTTCCATAGGCCTTCCCCTCATAGTATCATGACCGTAATAATTCAGGTCCAAAGTCCACATTATGCAGGCAATGAGCTAAAACAAGGGCTGAGAGAGCGCCAACGTTCAGTTTCACCAAAGACCTTCAGCGTTCACCATCACTTCCCAACACTTCAAGGGTAAGGCTAACATTTTATCTTGATATCAGTCACAACTTGCCCTTACTGGGAAATTAATAGTACTGTTAAGTACTGTTTTAGAAGTATTATTATTATTAGTAGTAGTATTAATACATTTATGCATTTGGCAGACATTTTTCCAATAACACACTTTGTATCCACTTTGTAAATAAAACCCATCATCTTCTCTGAGCTTCAAGAATAATAATAACAATGACTATTTTTTATTTAAATTTTTAATTTTTTAACTAATAATGTAATATTTAATTACATTATATATATATTATTAATAATGTAAGGTAATTAATGTTTTATTATAATTATAATATTATAGTTAACTATTATTATTATTATTATTATTATTATTATATCATTATTCCATAATATATGTATATGTATATTTATTATTATTGTTATTATTATTTTATGTTCATCATCAAGGTTTAGTAAATGTGTTCCATTAATAAGTTCATTTGCATTGATAATATTAAAAACATTTAAATATGTCCCTCTAAAAAATATCCCTCTTATAGGAGAACAGGCAAATCCCTGCAAGATGAAGAGCATCCTGAAGGACACAAGTATGGCTATGTTACATATGTTCTATATCAGTTTTTAATATAATACAATTAGAGCTGTACTGAATGCTTGTATTTCAGTTTATTTACATAATGTTAATTTCATACTGCTTTGTGAGATTTTATTGTGAAAGCACAGTCAGATTAAACCAACCAATTAAAATCTAAACTAAGTCTTCCTGTTCCTCTGTAGAAGTGCCTCGTTTACAGAGCAACTCTATTGGGGCTGTGCGCTGGACGCTACCAGAAGAAACTGTTCAGGTCCACAGTTCTGCACCCACCAGCCCCTTTAAGAGCAGTAGCGGATTTTCTACCCATTCACAGGTAACAACTTTAACTAACTGTTATGATGTTATGTCTGTGATCCATGTTGGGTCTTGATCACAGTAATTTGTGCAGAACACTTACAGTAAATATTTCATGTTTGTTTCCAGCAAAGGCAACGTCAGCAGGGCCTGCAGGACCTCCGAAGCTTGGAACAGTGCATCAGATTCATCAACCACTGGAAGCAACAGGTGGAACAAGTTTGCAAGGTCAGCCATGGATTAGTTTATAGTTTCATTTTTGTGTGTATATATATATATATATATATATATATATATATATATATACGTATATTTACATGTATATATATATATATATATATATATATATACAGTATATATGTGTGTGTGTGTGTATATACCTGTATATATATGTATATTTCTCTGAATCCAAACTTGGCTTTTTCACATTCATGTATTTTGCTGAAAGATTTTTAAAGTCTTTATAATGCCGTTGGTTTACTGTACTATATTTTATTTTATATTATAAATCATAACAATAATAATAAAATAGTACAGTAAACCAAAGGAATTGTAAAGGCAACTGTCCATAAAATATATTTCCATAAAAATACTAGAATATGAAAAAGATAAGTTTCGATTTAGAGAATTACGATCAATCCTTCAAAAGACAGATGTGTTTAACAGCCCATGCAGGTCATAATTTCTTGGCAAATTCCTCTTTGCGTGCAAAGGCAAATAAAGAGACCAATAAAGTTTTATAATCCATAATATCGCATGTAAAACATTGCTATGTGAGACATGTATGGTGCTAGATTAGTTTATGTAAGATTAGTTTATGTAAGCACAGGGTAACTGCACCTATATCAATATCCTACCAATCTTGCATCTGTAATTCTGGGCCTTGACACACTATGTGATGAGGAAGTGGGAGGGGGGTTGTGGTTATTAGATAAGTCTTTAAAAAAAGTAATGCATGAATGTGCTACTCTATTTCTATTACTGCTACCACTATAACTGGTAATAATAAAGTTTTCATATATTATTTTAGTCATATGTTTTGTTTTAATCTGCCTTGTTTTAAAAGAGGTCTTAAGGGGGTTTATGTACACTGGAAGCATTCAATAAACAGCATGTCTCTGCCGCCAAGAACAAAATTTGGAATGATTTTAGGGATTCACTCACTTTAAAACTCTGACCGATACAGATAAGTCAATAATTATTGTTATCTTATATGGTTGATTACAGATCAAATTAAATATCCAACATTGACTAATAGATGTGGTGCATATATATTGTCTTTTCCATAAATTAAAAAGTGTGTCTGTGATTCACAGAATGAGGTTGATCCCGGTGAAGGGTGCAGCACACCGTCAGATCAGCAGACAGACCGCAGAACCGAGCGCAGTATTGAAGAAAGCCGCAAGCTTATTCTGCGGTGGGCCAGTGAGCTTCAAAGTGTAGACAAGGTGAAATTGACTGTATTTAAAAAAGAAAGACATAAACATCTCAATCACACTGTACTGTTACTGGTGGAGAACACTGATGATACGGAAGATTTGGTGACTAGCTCAAACTAAGTTTTCTCTGTGCCTGTGTGACTCTCAGCTTTCTGAAAAACATGCTTGGATGAAGGAAAGGACTGATCAAGAGGAGGAAGAGACCATCAAACAGGATAAAGATCAGAGTGAGGTGTTGCAGAAGAGGATCACGGAGTGGGCCAAAGAGATTCAGAGTGTGTCAGAGGTGGGACAACAAACTTATCTATATTGTCTAAAGCAATGGTGTCTTATCTGTTGTTTCTGACACATTAAGTGGTCCTAAGTCCAGATGTGGTTTTCTGCTTTCTTAGAATCAGTTTAAAGTATCCACTTATGAAATGAATCTTTAGTATCCAATAATACACATTTAACTGATGATCATATTTATTGTTTCTGTCTGAATGCAGAGCTGTGGAATGCTGGGAGATGAGCTGGCACAGATGTTGCGTCTCCTGGGACTGAGGAAGAAGAGGCTAGTTTCCCTAATGCCACTGCTGGAGTTCATTACTTGGAGTTTGCTGAAGGAAGACGGCAAGGTGGGATGGCTATGAATGCATTGCTTTGAGTATTTCTGATTGGGATACAAGAATACAGTCATGGAAAAGTTTGGGAAGGTTTTGGAAAGTGGTGGCCTTTTTATGAGGAAATGCCGATTATATAACTGAAAAACAAGAGACGAATATTCTGTCAATATCGCAGTACTTTATCTTATTAAGGAAACCAACAATAACAATAATTTACAAATAAACAGTAGTTCCATACTTACAATAGATTATGTAAATTTATGATTTGTTATCAGGGGCGAAGTGTGAGACTATAAAATGATATTGCTTCAAAGATAAAATAGTTCTGTTAATTTTATGGATGGAAAATGTAAATCATGATGGTTGTTTAAAGAGCAAAGTTCAAGAAAGCATCTTTGATTTACTGTAAGTTGACCGGTTATATAAGTTGGAGCATTTGCAAGAAATTTGTTATGTACTGTCCAAGAAACATCATGATGTGATGAAAAATAATTCATTAAATAATGATTAAATTAAATAAGTTTAATGTATAAAATATAACTTAGCTGATGAATGGTTCAATTAACGTGTTATCTGTGTGGGAACAGTTTGGTGACAGGTTCACTTGTTTCATTTCCAACTTAAAGTCTGTAAATTCTTCATGTATAACATAATTTTAACCCTAATATACATTTAAAGGGTTGTTCATAGAAAATTTATATATTTATTAAAATTGCTTGCTTGTTTTTGTGTTTATTTTAGGGCATGGTTCCACATCTGTGGCTTTCAGCTAAGCAGCGCACCTGGAAAGCTGGTGAGGGATCCAAAATCTAACCTAATATCATTAATCATCATTAATTTTGAAGATATGAAACACTTAAATTAATATTCATGAGTCCTTTCTGGTTCTCTTTTCTCAAACAGGCATGCCACGATACATCCCTAATTCAGGTAACGCTTTTCTAACTATTATCAGCACATTTGAGATATTTAACAAAGCACTAGTGGTGGAGATTTCATTTGAATTTCTACAACATGATTTATACAGAAATGTATCATTTTTAGAAAAAACTAAGCATGAAGGTCCACCAAAACCTAACCGTCAATGGTGTATAGGTGAATCATGTGAAAACATGAATGAGATTTTCACCAATTTTTCCAAAATGTAAAACAGTTAAGAGTTGCCATGAGAATGTGTTCATTTAATTGTTCTGATGTCCAATATTCTTAGCAAGTCAATTAAGTAGCAAGATCTGGTATCTAAACTTATGACTGAGATTATTTTCTCTTATTCCTCACAGTCTGGAGCTGGATTGTCAGTGCAGGAGGTAAGTTTATATCATATTTAAATAAGAATCTCCCCCACAAACAAACTTTTACTCCAACATTTACAAGGTGTTAAATACATTAGTCCTAACACCGTCATGTCGTTCTCTCAAATAGCTGATGTAACGCTTGATCCCATGACCATTAACCCTTGGCTGAAGCTCTCGGATGACCACAAGAAGGTTCAGGAGGGCCTATCAGAGGCGAATCTGCCTTACAGCACTCAGCGTTTTGATACCTTGCCCTGCGTCCTAGGCTGGGAGGGCTACATGTGTGGCCGCCATTACTGGGAAGTTGAATTTGTAAACAATGGTTATTGGAAGGTTGGAGTGACAACAGCTACTTCAAAGAGGCATGGCCGCTTTCCAATGAATCCCTCTAATGGGTACTGGGTCCTGTGGCGCAGCACACGACAGTTCTTCGCCTGTACCAACCCTGAAACGACCCTGCCATTGGTGCTGGTGCCCCGGAAAATGGGAATATACATTGATTATGAGGAGGGCCAAATTTCTTTCTACAACGCGGAGAACAAATCACACATCTTCACCTTCACAGGACACTTTCGTGAGAAGCTGTACCCTTTCTTTGCCCTGCTGGATGGCAGGTCTGTTATGACCGTATGGTCTCCTGAAGAGAATAGCCACTTTTAACAGCAAGGCAGGTTTTTATCTTTCATTCTGCATTTTTGTTGTAACATTTATAACTTCACAAGTGATTCACTGGCACCAAATCTACAGTTAACTCAAAACAACTTTTAATATCAATCTTTCCATTCAAAAGATTAAGCACCATGGTGGGCTGGACACTCTCTTGACGGGAGCTATTAAAAATACACAGCTAAGATTCCTATTATTCTTTACTATGTAACTGCACCCTCAACATCATTGATACACCTGTATCTCTCTATCTATTTACAAAATTAGTTTTTGCATACTTTATCTGGCTCAAAAATTATATATAATATAATTGTGCGTATGTGTATGTGTGTATCTAAGCTGTCTACTTTCATGTGTATAACTTAACAGTATGTTTTCTGACACGAATATTGAATGAAATTTCATTATTTAGCCAATGTTCACCCTGTAACCATAAATAAATAAGATATTTATTATATATCATTGTAGCAATGTTTATGTGTAGATAATGTCTATCAAAAGTAATCATTATATTTTTTTATAAATGCACTGGTTGATTTTACATATGTATTAATAAAACATAAAACATTTGTCTCATTGTTCCTACTACTCTGCTGTACTGAGAACACATAATTTAAGTCTAATTTAATACTGTATTTAGTTGAGAGTTTCAGCTTTCATTAAAAACAAACCTTGCACAAATTAATATTTAAGCGGATCTGTGCTCAGACTGAAGAGGGAAGGGGCCAGAATAGAACTTTGAGCAAGATTGTTAGACAAACCAAAAAAATCCAGTGAGATATCCGTTAAATATTTCATTTTCATCAAATATCACTGGCAAAGATGATCCTTTAGAAAATAATGCATACGCAGATTGTAAAACAAACTCTTCACGTCCAAACATTTTTTCCACAAACCACTGAGGCATTAGTTAATTGAGTTTGTAAAAAAGCTTAACCCGTTTGTTAAATTTTTTTTTAAATTAACCTATAGGATTGGGCAAACAGACTGTCACTCAGTTGTCTAACCAATCACAGCATCTCTTTTAGACAGGGGCGGGATATTTCGACCAATGTAAAACATTTCCAACCTGTTGCCGCTCCTCACTAACCGGTTTTTTCCCCCATTGTTGTTTCTTGACATATCGTTTGTTATCAGCCATTATTTATGTTACTTGTATAATTGCTAATTATTATCATATCGTTCGAAACGATTTTTATTGAAATATAAAAAGTAATAAAACTGATTGTATCCAGTCCAGAATCATGCGTACGGACTGGAAAGAAACAACACAGACGTTCCTGAAAAGGTTTGTGGTTCAACAATTATTATCTCTCTCCAGTAGCGGTTTTAACATTAAGTGAAATGGCATTACATTTAGTTGGTTGACGAAAGACGATCATTTGTTGTTCATGTTATTTAAGCAAAAGGTTTGCTTTGCTTCGCGTCGCGTCATCCATTCAGTTTAACGGCACTAGGCTTAAAAGGATCAACTGAATAACTTAACTGAACCGAACCGAAACGATTCTCATTTTTCGGCTCACTGAACAACCTGAATCGATTCATTTAAACAAACAGAAAGTAACAAACAGCGATGTTTATTACGGTAGTTGTTTTCCAATGTGAACATGACCGACAGTTTTGACAATTTTTTTGCTTTTTACAGTTTTCAGTTGGTTACATTATCTCTGCTGAACCTTTGCTCTCACTGATGACCCGAAAGCTGCTTTGACTTTAGTGTTGTTTTTGCCACCCCCTCAAAAAAACTGCAATACAATAAATGTATTGCAATACAATACAATAAATTTACATCTTTGAATGAGCGTGGATTTCTAGCGTATTTACTTGAACTTCTCGGGTAATATCTGTGGTGTGACGCATTTCAGACGCGGCCAATATTACAATTAAAATGGACTGAAATATCTTTACGAACGTCATGCGATGACTGACATGCACGCGCAACATCGCGCTTATGTTAGTTTTATGTTTGATATTCGTGAAAATATTCCCCGTTTGTATTACATGCTCAAGCCAAACTAATTAGGAAATGCATGAATAGGTTTTCTTTGCACAGCACAAAGCGGAATTTTAAAGATAGATTTTATTTTATTAGACCTATAAATCAAGTAAAAAAAATTACACTTTCTGATTTTGTCATCAAATCAATTGTGAATTGCTGCTAAAAATATCCATTTTATAACACAGAGCTGTGTTTGTGTAATTATTTATATATGTAATATACATATAATAGTCTAATTCTATTAAACTTATAGATCATTTGATCTAGAGACATGAAACCAACTGTGAAACACTCAGAATATTAGTATTTTTAGTATTTCTACACTTTAAAATTTAAAATTCCACTTTGTGCTGTGAAAAGAAAATGTATTCATGCATTTCGTAATTGGTTTGGCTTGAGTTTGTGATAAAAATGGTGAAGGTAAAGGTAATTTTCACGAATATCAAACAAATGTCAAGCATTAAATGAATTTAACCGCAATACACACAATACTCACAGCAATCGTAATTTTTACTGCATAATAAATTTTTTAACAAGCAGAATAATACGGTATCATGATACACGTGGTCTCACTTTTAGCTATGTCTTTTAACTTATATTTTCTTTCAAACAAAAACACTAACTTTAACGGCTCTGGGTACATTAGTGCAACTACAAGTTGTATGATCAAACTTATTGGAATTACATATAACATTCATATGTAATGCCAATATGGTTGATCATGCAAACTGCCCATTCTAGGAAACACAAGGAATAAATCTATTATAAGTCACTAAGAATATCGCATTAAGTTACCGTTACTGTCAACCTTTATTTTTGCATGATGCTACTTGAATCCGGGTTTTGTGTTTTCCCTTGCTTTCCCCGCTCCCCCCTCCTCCCTCCTCTCGTTGCCTCCATGCACACTGCTGAAAGCTGAAGTGCATTACAGTAAATTGTCAAGTATTTTTAGAGTTTAATTGTCAATTATTAATTAGTATTTATATGAGATCTTAATGGTTATAATTTTAACTAATTAATAGGGTAAAACCAAAAAAAATATTTAAAATGGGCATTTATGGTCGTGTGGAACGAATTAATAAATTTTTAGTGCATTCTTATGGGGATTCTTTGGTGTACGAGCATTTTGGTTTACGAGCTCGCTCTCGGAATGAATTAAACTCGTAAACCGAGGTATTACTGTAACAGAAACTCTTTTAAATGTCAAACATAAATATGACATAAACACTTAAAAAAACACTTAATTTCAATATTTAATCTCCATTTCCATCCAAATGCAAAGCATGCTGGAAACTAACAATGGTGTCTTTAAATAAAACCGCATAATTTAGCTAATTCTCTTAAGATAAATAGGTAGCCTTCTTTCCTTAATTATATCAGCTTACCGTAATCAGTTCCTAAATTCAAGCCTCAAAACTGCTTAAGTTTCCTTTAATAAATTGGAAAATGTACCTCTTGGTTTTATTTGTGAAATCTTCTCAATATATTCAACACTGAACAACAATTTTATTAATAAAATATACACACTGTTTTTCATTTTAATCTTTTTAATGAAAATTACAAGACCCATGATTTTTTTTTTACAGTGTATGTTACGTCTCCTACATAAGATCTTAGTCTAGGAGGGAATAGGAGAGTAACACAGAAGTAAAAAAAGAAAAATATATTAATGAATGAAATCGCGCTATTCTAAGTATGTAGAAATGTACTGTCTGAAATTTCATGGAGCAATGAATAAAAATAGAGTCAAGGTGAAATGAAAAATGATTATTGTATTGAAGGTTACAATCCCCACAACATACAGGGAAACAATTGGATAACATTTAAAGACATTAAACGTAAATAGAATATACTAGGAGACAAATAAGCGGAGAGCTAAATCAAAGAAATAAATAGAAACAAAACATCTGCTAACTACAAACAAAAGAATTTCTTTATATTTAAAATAATGTCACTTTTTACTGTTTTCACAGATATTCCCCCTTTGCCTTATTATACATTATAATCAACATTATACACTCACCCTAAAATATTTTTTGGAACACCTGTTCAATTTCTCATTAACACAATTATCTAATCAACCAATCACATGGCAGTTGCTTCAATGCATTTAGGGATGTGTTCCTGGTCCAGACAATCGCCTGAACTCCAAACTGAATGTCAGAATGGGAAAGAAAGGTGATTTAAGCAATTTTGAGTGTGGCATGGTCGTTGGTGCCAGACGGGCGGTCTGCTCAGTGACTGGGTTTTTCATGCACAACCATTTCTAGGGTTTACAAAGAATGGTGTGAAAAAGGAAGAACATCCAGTATGCGGCAGTCCTGTGGGTGAAAATGCTTTGTTGATGCTAGAGGTCAGAGGAGAATGGGCCGACTGATTCAAGCTGATAGAAGAGCAACTTTGACTGAAATAACCACTCGTTACAACCGGGGTATACAGCAAAGCATTTGTGAAGCCACAACACTCACTACAACAACCGCTCACTACAGCGGATGGACTACAACAGCAGAAGACCCCACCAGGTACCACTCATCTCCACTACAAATAGGAAAAAGAGGCTACAATTTGCACAATCTCACCAAAATTGGACAGTTGAAGACTGGAAAAATGTTGCCTGGTCTGATGAGTCTCGATTTCTGTTAAGACATTCAGATGGTAGAGTCAGAATTGACGTAAACAGAATGAGAACATGGATCAATCGTGCCTTGTTACCATTGGGCAGGCTGGTGATGGTGGTGTAATGGTGTGGGGGATGTTTTCTTGGCACACTTTAGGCCCCTTAGTGCCAATTGGGCATGGTTTAAATGCCACAGCCTAGCTGAGCATTGTTTCTGACCATGTCTATCCCTTTATGACCACCATGTACCCATCCTCTGATGGCTACTTCCAGCAGAATAATGCACCATGTCACAAAGCTCGAATCATTTCAAATTGGTTTCTTGAACATGACAATGAGTTCACTGTACTAAAATGGCCCTCACAGTCACCAGATCTCAACCCAATAGAGCGTCTTTGGGATGTGGTTGAACAGGAGCTTCGTGCCCTGGATGTGCATCCCACAAATCTCCATCAACTGCAAGATGATATCCTATCAATATGGGCCAACATTTCTAAAGAATGTTTTCAGTATCTTGTTGAATCAATGCCACGTAGAATTAAGGCAGTCCTGAAGGCAAAAGGGGTTCAAACACAGTATTAGTATGGTGCGCCTAAAATCATTTAGGTGAGAGTATATAGTAGTTTAATGTCATACTGACATCAAAACTCTGTTAACTTGATTTTTTTTCTCACACAGAAATGTTCATTTTGGGTGAACCATACACAATAAATTGCATAAATGAGTACACCCCCTATGAACAAATACAAAATATGTAATTTCTTAAGGATCACTAATACAGTTCATTGAAAGATAGCAAAATTGAAAAATATTAAACATGTACTTTATAAAAACAGAGAAATATATATCATTAATATCCGTAAAATAAGTTATCAAATTTGTTTATATGAAGGATTGTAGAAATGAGTACACCTATGAGTACACCTATACATGAGTACACCTATATTTAATTCAACAAATGTATAATAATTTTAAGGATATTGCTCTGACCCTTCTTGGCACAGAGTGTAAAAGTTCATGACAAATTGTCGCATCTGTCCTGTTTGACTTCTGAATGATGACCTCCTTAAATGCCCTGATCTTTAATGGGGAGTTTTGCTCAGCTCAGAATCCTCCACTGGTGCTCAAGAGTGTTAAGACTGGGTGAAATACATATATGTCCACAGAAGGTTTTTCACCTCAGAAGAATACATATGGTCTTTGTCATGCTGAAAAAGTGCCAACCAACACAGGGAATGAGGAGATGATAGGATCATCTGTTTCAAGTTATTGTATTTGAACAAGTTGTAAGTCACACGTCGCTATCCACTGACACATCGCTATCCACTGACACATCTCAAGTTGTAAGTCACACGTCGCTATCCACTGACACGTCATTATCCACTGACACATCTCAAGTTGTAAGTCACACGTCTCTATCCACTGACACATCTCAAGTTGTAAGTGACACGTCACTATCCACTGACACGTCATTATCCACTGACACATCTCAAGTTGTAAGTGACACGTCACTATCCACTTACACGTCATTATCCACTGACACATCTCAAGTTGTAAGTCACACGTCACTATCCACTGACACGTCATTATCCACTGACACATCGCTATCCATTGACAAGTCACAAGTTGTAAGTCACACGTCACTATCCACTGACACGTCATTATCCACTGACACATCTCAAGTTGTAAGTGACACGTCACTATCCACTGACACGTCATTATCCACTGACACATCTCAAGTTGTAAGTCACGTCTCTATCCACTGACACATCTCAAGTTGTAAGTGACACGTCACTATCCATTGACACGTGTCACAAGTTGTAAGTCACACGTCACTATCCACTGACACGTCATTATCCACTGACACATCTCAAGTTGTAAGTGACACGTCACTATCCACTGACACGTCATTATCCACTGACATCTCAAGTTGTAAGTGACACGTCACTATCCACTGACACGTCATTATCCACTGACACATCTCAAGTTGTAAGTCACACGTCTCTATCCACTGACACATCTCAAGTTGTAAGTCACACGTCACTATCCACTGACACGTGTCACAAGTTGTAAGTCACACACGTTACTATCCACTGACACATCGCTATCCATTGACAAGTCACAAGTTGTAAGTCACACGCCACTGTCCACTGACACATCTCAAGTTTTAAGTGACACGTCACTATCCACTGACACGTGTCACAAGTTGTAAGTCACACACGTCGCTATCCACTGACACATCGCTATCCACTGACACATCTCAATTTGTAAGTCACACGTCACTATCCACTGACACGTCATTATCCACTGACACATCGCTATCCATTGACACGTCACAAGTTGTAAGACACGTCACTATCCACTGACACGTCGCTATCCACTGACACATCTCAAGTTGTAAGTCACACGTCGCTATCCACTGACACATCTCAAGTTGTAAGTCACACGTCACTATCCACTGACACGTCGCTATCCACTGACACATCGCTATCCATTGACACGTATCACAAGTTGTAAGTCACACGTCGCTATCCACTGACGCATCGCTATCCACTGACACATCTCAAGTTGTAAGTCACACGTCACTATCCACTGACAGGTCATTATCCACTGACACATCGCTATCCACTGACACATCGCTATCCACTGACACATCTCAAGTTGTAAGTCACACGTCACTATCCACTGACACGTCATTATCCACTGACACGTCGCTATCCACCGACACATCGCTATCCACTGACACATCTCAAGTTGTAAGTCACACGTCACTATCCACTGACACGTCATTATCCACTGACACGTCGCTATCCACCGACACATCGCTATCCACTGACACATCTCAAGTTGTAAGTCACACGTCGCTATCCACTGACACATCTCAAGTTGTAAGTCACACGTCACTATCCACTGACATGTCGCTATCCACTGACACATCTCAAGTTGTAAGTCACACGTCGCTATCCACTGACACATCTCAAGTTGTAAGTCACACGTCGCTATCCACTGACACATCTCAAGTTGTAAGTCACACGTCACTATCCACTGACACGTCGCTATCCACTGACACATCTCAAGTTGTAAGTCACACGTCTCTATCCACTGACACATCTCAAGTTGTAAGTCACACGTCACTATCCACTGACACATCTCAAGTTGTAAGTCACACGTCACTATCCACTGACACGTCGCTATCCATTGACACGTATCACAAGTTGTAAGTGACACGTCGCTATCCACTGACACATCGCTATCCACTGACACATCTCAAGTTGTAAGTCACACGTCGCTATCCACTGACACATCTCAAGTTGTAAGTCACACGTCACTATCCACTGACACGTCGCTATCCACTGACACATCGCTATCCATTGACACGTATCACAAGTTGTAAGTCACACGTCGCTATCCACTGACACATCTCAAGTTGTAAGTCACACGTCGCTATCCACTGACGCATCGCTATCCACTGACACATCTCAAGTTGTAAGTCACACGTCACTATCCACTGACACATCGCTATCCATTGACACGTATCACAAGTTGTAAGTCACACGTCGCTATCCACTGACACATCGCTATCCACTGACACATCTCAAGTTGTAAGTCACACGTCGCTATCCACTAACACATCTCAAGTTGTAAGTCACTCGTCACTATCCACTGACACATCGCTATCCATTGACACGTATCGCAAGTTGTAAGTCACACGTCGCTATCCACTGACACATCGCTATCCACTGACACATCGCTATCCATTGACACATCTCAAGTTGTAAGTCACACGTCGCTATCCACTGACACATCTCAAGTTGTAAGTCACACGTCACTATCCACTGACACGTCGCTATCCACTGACACATCTCAAGTTGTAAGTCACACGTCGCTATCCACTGACACATCTCAAGTTGTAAGTCACACGTCACTATCCACTGACACGTCGCTATCCACTGACACATCTCAAGTTGTAAGTCACACGTCGTTATCCACTGACACATCTCAAGTTGTAAGTCACACGTCGCTATCCACTGACACATCTCAAGTTGTAAGTCACACGTCACTATCCACTGACACGTCGCTATCCACTGACACATCTCAAGTTGTAAGTCACACGTCACTATCCACTGACACGTCGCTATCCACTGACACATCTCAAGTTGTAAGTCACACGTCGCTATCCACTGACACATCGCTATCCATTGACACGTATCACAAGTTGTAAGTCACACGTCGCTATCCACTGACACGTCGCTATCCACTGACACATCGCTGTCCACTGACACATCGCTATCCACTGACACATCTCAAGTTGTAAGTCACACGTCGCTATCCACTGACACATCGCTATCCATTGACACATCTCAAGTTGTAAGTCACACGTTGCTATCCACTGACACATCTCAAGTTGTAAGTCACACGTCGCTATCCACTGACACATCGCTATCCACTGACACATCGCTATCCACTGACACATCTCAAGTTGTAAGTCACACGTTGCTATCCACTGACACATCTCAAGTTGTAAGTCACACGTCACTATCCACTGACACATCGCTATCCACTGACACATCGCTATCCATTGACACGTATCGCAAGTTGTAAGTCACACGTCGCTATCCACTGACACATCGCTATCCACTGACACATCTCAAGTTGTAAGTCACACGTCACTATCCACTGACACATCGCTATCCACTGACACATCTCAAGTTGTAAGTCACACGTTGCTATCCACTGACACATCTCAAGTTGTAAGTCACACGTCGCTATCCACTGACACATCGCTATCCACTGACACATCGCTATCCACTGACACATCTCAAGTTGTAAGTCACACGTTGCTATCCACTGACACATCTCAAGTTGTAAGTCACACGTCGCTATCCACTGACACATCGCTATCCACTGACACATCGCTATCCACTGACACATCTCAAGTTGTAAGTCACACGTCGTTATCCACTGACACATCTCAAGTTGTAAGTCACACGTCGCTATCCACTGACACATCTCAAGTTGTAAGTCACACGTCACTATCCACTGACACGTCGCTATCCACTGACACATCTCAAGTTGTAAGTCACACGTCACTATCCACTGACACGTCGCTATCCACTGACACATCTCAAGTTGTAAGTCACACGTCGCTATCCACTGACACATCGCTATCCATTGACACGTATCACAAGTTGTAAGTCACACGTCGCTATCCACTGACACGTCGCTATCCACTGACACATCGCTGTCCACTGACACATCGCTATCCACTGACACATCTCAAGTTGTAAGTCACACGTCGCTATCCACTGACACATCGCTATCCATTGACACATCTCAAGTTGTAAGTCACACGTTGCTATCCACTGACACATCTCAAGTTGTAAGTCACACGTCGCTATCCACTGACACATCGCTATCCACTGACACATCGCTATCCACTGACACATCTCAAGTTGTAAGTCACACGTTGCTATCCACTGACACATCTCAAGTTGTAAGTCACACGTCACTATCCACTGACACATCGCTATCCACTGACACATCGCTATCCATTGACACGTATCGCAAGTTGTAAGTCACACGTCGCTATCCACTGACACATCGCTATCCACTGACACATCTCAAGTTGTAAGTCACACGTCACTATCCACTGACACATCGCTATCCACTGACACATCTCAAGTTGTAAGTCACACGTTGCTATCCACTGACACATCTCAAGTTGTAAGTCACACGTCGCTATCCACTGACACATCGCTATCCACTGACACATCGCTATCCACTGACACATCTCAAGTTGTAAGTCACACGTTGCTATCCACTGACACATCTCAAGTTGTAAGTCACACGTCACTATCCACTGACACATCGCTATCCATTGACACGTATCGCAAGTTGTAAGTCACACGTCGCTATCCACTGACACATCGCTGTCCACTGACACATCTCAAGTTGTAAGTCACACGTCACTATCCACTGACACGTCACTATCCACTGACACATCGCTATCCACTGACACATCTCAAGTTGTAAGTCACACGTCACTATCCACTGACACGTCGCTATCCACTGACACATCTCAAGTTGTAAGTCACACGTCGCTATCCACTGACACATCTCAAGTTGTAAGTCACACGTCACTATCCACTGACACGTCGCTATCCACTGACACATCTCAAGTTGTAAGTCACACGTCACTATCCACTGACACGTCGCTATCCACTGACACATCTCAAGTTGTAAGTCACACGTCACTATCCACTGACACATCGCTATCCACTGACACATCGCTATCCATTGACACGTATCACAAGTTGTAAGTCACACGTCGCTATCCACTGACACATCTCAAGTTGTAAGTCACACGTCGCTATCCACTGACACATCGCTATCCACTGACACATCGCTATCCACTGACACATCTCAAGTTGTAAGTCACACGTCGCTATCCACTGACACATCGCTATCCACTGACACATCTCAAGTTGTAAGTCACACGTTGCTATCCACTGACACATCTCAAGTTGTAAGTCACACGTCGCTATCCACTGACACATCGCTATCCACTGACACATCGCTATCCACTGACACATCTCAAGTTGTAAGTCACACGTCGCTATCCACTGACACATCGCTATCCACTGACACATCGCTATCCACTGACACATCTCAAGTTGTAAGTCACTCGTCACTATCCACTGACACATCGCTATCCATTGACACGTATCACAAGTTGTAAGTCACACGTCGCTATCCACTGACACATCGCTATCCACTGACACATCTCAAGTTGTAAGTCACACGTCACTATCCACTGACACGTCACTATCCACTGACACATCGCTATCCATTGACACGTGTCACAAGTTGTAAGTCACACGTCACTATCCACTGACACGTCGCTATCCACTGACACATCTCAAGTTGTAAGTCACACGTCGCTATCCACTGACACATCTCAAGTTGTAAGTCACACGTCACTATCCACTGACACGTCGCTATCCACTGACACATCTCAAGTTGTAAGTCACACGTCGCTATCCACTGACACATCTCAAGTTGTAAGTCACACGTCACTATCCACTGACACATCTCAAGTTGTAAGTCACACGTCACTATCCACTGACACGTCGCTATCCACTGACACATCTCAAGTTGTAAGTCACACGTCGCTATCCACTGACACATCTCAAGTTGTAAGTCACACGTCGCTATCCACTGACACATCTCAAGTTGTAAGTCACACGTCACTATCCACTGACACATCGCTATCCACTGACACATCGCTATCCACTGACACATCGCTATCCATTGACACATCTCAAGTTGTAAGTCACACGTCGCTATCCACTGACACATCTCAAGTTGTAAGTCACACGTCACTATCCACTGACACATCGCTATCCATTGACACGTATCACAAGTTGTAAGTCACACGTCGCTATCCACTGACACATCGCTATCCACTGACACATCACTATCCACTGACACATCTCAAGTTGTAAGTCACACGTCGCTATCCACTGACACATCTCAAGTTGTAAGTCACACGTCACTATCCACTGACACGTCGCTATCCATTGACACGTATCACAAGTTGTAAGTCACACGTCGCTATCCACTGACACGTCGCTGTCCACTGACACGTCGCTGTCCACTGACACGTCGCTGTCCACTGACACATCGCTGTCCACTGACACATCGCTATCCACTGACACATCTCAAGTTGTAAGTCACACGTCGCTATCCACTGACACATCGCTATCCATTGACACATCTCAAGTTGTAAGTCACACGTTGCTATCCACTGACACATCTCAAGTTGTAAGTCACACGTCGCTATCCACTGACACATCGCTATCCACTGACACATCGCTATCCACTGACACATCTCAAGTTGTAAGTCACACGTTGCTATCCACTGACACATCTCAAGTTGTAAGTCACACGTCACTATCCACTGACACATCGCTATCCACTGACACATCGCTATCCATTGACACGTATCGCAAGTTGTAAGTCACACGTCGCTATCCACTGACACATCGCTATCCACTGACACATCTCAAGTTGTAAGTCACACGTCACTATCCACTGACACATCGCTATCCACTGACACATCTCAAGTTGTAAGTCACACGTTGCTATCCACTGACACATCTCAAGTTGTAAGTCACACGTCGCTATCCACTGACACATCGCTATCCACTGACACATCGCTATCCACTGACACATCTCAAGTTGTAAGTCACACGTTGCTATCCACTGACACATCTCAAGTTGTAAGTCACACGTCACTATCCACTGACACATCGCTATCCATTGACACGTATCGCAAGTTGTAAGTCACACGTCGCTATCCACTGACACATCGCTGTCCACTGACACATCTCAAGTTGTAAGTCACACGTCACTATCCACTGACACATCGCTATCCACTGACACATCTCAAGTTGTAAGTCACACGTCACTATCCACTGACACGTCACTATCCACTGACACATCGCTATCCACTGACACATCTCAAGTTGTAAGTCACACGTCACTATCCACTGACACGTCGCTATCCACTGACACATCTCAAGTTGTAAGTCACACGTCACTATCCACTGACACGTCGCTATCCACTGACACATCTCAAGTTGTAAGTCACACGTCACTATCCACTGACACGTCGCTATCCACTGACACATCTCAAGTTGTAAGTCACACGTCACTATCCACTGACACATCGCTATCCACTGACACATCGCTATCCATTGACACGTATCACAAGTTGTAAGTCACACGTCGCTATCCACTGACACATCTCAAGTTGTAAGTCACACGTCGCTATCCACTGACACATCGCTATCCACTGACACATCTCAAGTTGTAAGTCACACGTTGCTATCCACTGACACATCTCAAGTTGTAAGTCACACGTCGCTATCCACTGACACGTCGCTATCCACTGACACGTCGCTATCCACTGACACATCGCTATCCACTGACACATCGCTATCCACTGACACATCTCAAGTTGTAAGTCACACGTCACTTTCCACTGACACATCGCTATCCATTGACACGTATCACAAGTTGTAAGTCACACATCGCTATCCACTGACACATCTCAAGTTGTAAGTCACACGTCGCTATCCACTGACGCATCGCTATCCACTGACAAATCTCAAGTTGTAAGTCACTCGTCACTATCCACTGACACATCGCTATCCATTGACACGTATCACAAGTTGTAAGTCACACGTCGCTATCCACTGACACATCGCTATCCACTGACACATCTCAAGTTGTAAGTCACACGTCACTATCCACTGACACGTCACTATCCACTGACACATCGCTATCCATTGACACGTGTCACAAGTTGTAAGTCACACGTCACTATCCACTGACACGTCGCTATCCACTGACACATCTCAAGTTGTAAGTCACACGTCGCTATCCACTGACACATCTCAAGTTGTAAGTCACACGTCACTATCCACTGACACATCTCAAGTTGTAAGTCACACGTCACTATCCACTGACACATCTCAAGTTGTAATTCACACGTCACTATCCACTGACACGTCGCTATCCACTGACACATCTCAAGTTGTAAGTCACACGTCGCTATCCACTGACACATCTCAAGTTGTAATTCACACGTCACTATCCACTGACACGTCGCTATCCACTGACACATCTCAAGTTGTAAGTCACACGTCGCTATCCACTGACACATCTCAAGTTGTAAGTCACACGTCGCTATCCACTGACACATCTCAAGTTGTAAGTCACACGTCACTATCCACTGACACATCGCTATCCACTGACACATCGCTATCCACTGACACATCGCTATCCATTGACACATCTCAAGTTGTAAGTCACACGTCGCTATCCACTGACACATCTCAAGTTGTAAGTCACACGTCACTATCCACTGACACATCGCTATCCATTGACACGTATCACAAGTTGTAAGTCACACGTCGCTATCCACTGACACATCGCTATCCACTGACACATCACTATCCACTGACACATCTCAAGTTGTAAGTCACACGTCGCTATCCACTGACACATCTCAAGTTGTAAGTCACACGTCACTATCCACTGACACGTCGCTATCCATTGACACGTATCACAAGTTGTAAGTCACACGTCGCTATCCACTGACACATCTCAAGTTGTAAGTCACACGTCACTATCCACTGACACGTCGCTATCCATTGACACGTATCACAAGTTGTAAGTCACACGTCACTATCCACTGACACGTCGCTATCCACTGACACGTCGCTATCCACTGACACATCGCTATCCATTGACACGTATCACAAGTTGTAAGTCACACGTCGCTATCCACTGACACATCGCTATCCACTGACACATCTCAAGTTGTAAGTCACACGTCGCTATCCACTGACACATCTCAAGTTGTAAGTCACTCGTCACTATCCACTGACACATCGCTATCCATTGACACGTATCACAAGTTGTAAGTCACACGTCGCTATCCACTGACACATCGCTATCCACTGACACATCTCAAGTTGTAAGTCACACGTCGCTATCCACTGACAAATCTCAAGTTGTAAGTCACTCGTCACTATCCACTGACACATCGCTATCCATTGACACGTATCACAAGTTGTAAGTCACACGTCGCTATCCACTGACACATCGCTATCCACTGACACATCTCAAGTTGTAAGTCACACGTCATTATCCACTGACACATCTCAAGTTGTAAGTCACACGTCACTATCCACTGACACGTCACTATCCACTGACACATCGCTATCCATTGACACGTATCACAAGTTGTAAGTCACACGTCTCTATCCACTGACACATCGCTATCCATTGACACGTGTCACAAGTTGTAAGTCACACATCTCTATCCACTGACACATCTCAAGTTGTAAGTGACGTCACTATCCACTAACATGTCACTATCCACTGACACGTGTCACAAGTTGTAAGTCACTCACGTCACTATCCATTGACACATGTCACTATTCACTGACACATGCCATTATCCACTGACACGTAACAAGTTTTAAGATATCAGAGGATAGTGAAGACCTTATGTGCCAATAAGCATAGCAGCATGCCATTGGCTTTTGTGCGTCAGATTCCATATCACTTAATGTTAATACTACCTCTCTCTAAAATCATAGTAAATAATATAATATAACCAGATAATGTTTAATATAATGTTAATAATGTTTAATATAATGTGTTTAATATAATGTTAATAATTGACTTAATTATTAACTCTGGTGGTATTCTAGTGGAAAATATGGTTAACATGATACATTATAATAATATGGAATAAGAAACCTTGTTTTTATACATTCCTGTATTAGGCAATTTACCACTTTGAGGTTTTTTCTTTGCTTGGTTTAGATTTGGCAAAAGCAACTTCATTCAAGTAAGAATTTCCACAGAATAAAAAGCAAACTATGTCAATGTCTTGCCTGCATGTTTCAACTTTATATCACAAGTGAGCCTCTCTCAACCCTAGTCACATTAACAGAATTGTGTGATTGTATTAGTGATTTGTTGTGTTAATTAATTTGATATGTTCCTCAATCATTCACTTTTCAATCCTATTCAGCTTTTTCACAAGCGGTCACAGCCAGAGCTCTTTCAGCATTTTCATTCTTGCCCTGTCAATACACATACAATTGCTATTCCTAACCTGCTCTTTACATTTTATTCACTACTTGGCAAGCGATATCAATGACAGATTGTATTATTGAACGATAGAGCTGTTTTGATTGCATTTGTTTGCTTCCTTATGAAACGCATGCTTTTCAATCAACACTACAGCAGGTGTCAGAATTGTTCTCTGTATATTTGTTACCCTGCATTTCCTCATTCCAGTCCTCTTTTTATTAATGGTTGAATGAATAAGTACTCAGCTTAGGGAAAAAGATTCTCTCAACTTTAGTCTTTGTCTTTTTGAAATATATTTAGCGCGTTTTACAATACAGATTATTTCAAAGCATCTTTACAGTGGTCAACTGGAAAACAATAAAAACAAAGTTTGTTTTGGCTGAACTGCATCTCTAAAAGAGCAGGCGAATCAATAAAATTGAAGAATATTAAGTGTTAAATGTCCCCAACTAAGCAAGCCAGAGGCGACAGTGTCAAGGAACCAAAACTCCAGCAGGTGACGGAATGAATGAAGAACATAATGGAGAACAAAAAAGTTTTAAGTATATATAATATGCGTCTATATATCAAATATAGATAAATGTCTAGGGGACTACCACAGGGACAACAATGAGAAAGTATAGATGACATCCTGTACATACAATAACAAGTCTATATATGGCCAGTGGTTCAAGTTTGACCACAGATACATTAGCAGACTTCTGGCCCTCCTTCCTTTACCATAGAAGTGGAGATCACCTAACGGTCCATGTATATAATGAGAAATAGATTTTGTCCTCGAATGTCTTTGGACTTTCAGGGAACACAGAAACCCCTTAATGCATTTTTATTTCTGATACTAAGTTTTATGGAGCAAGTCCTTAGTGCAAAACAGTGGGTGTGGCGGGTTAAGCCTGTACTTGTGAAGCTCAACAAACTGTTGATGTTAGAGCTTTGTCTCCTTTGTTCCCCTCCTCTCTAATTTTTGTGTCACTTTGGTCTCTAAAGTATTTCCAATTACGTCTATTAACTTGGATTATCTTTGATCAGTGTGTTGATAAAAGTCTGTCTGGATGTAATAAATGAATTCAAAATTAATATTACATTAAATACATATTACTACATTAAATAAGTTGAAGAATAAAATACGAATAATTAAATTAAATATACTAATAAAAAAAACTTAAATTTGTGAGAGGCTTTTAATTTGAAGGGTCAGCGCCTGTCGCGGTTTTCTTCTTTCTTAATTCTTACGTCACGTGCGACAACGTTCAGATTCATTGTAATGCTGAATCAACAGCAAGGACGGACTTTAGACTGAATTACTCTTGACACTAGTCTGCTTCTAACTGCTAAAATGGAGGAACATTAGCTAAAATTATGCAGAGGCTTGAATGCGTATTCGAGGTATGTGTCGTGCAGCTTCAGACAGTTGTCAGTCAAACTAAGGTGATTATAAAGTGAATATCAGTTTAAAGAACTGCCCTTCAATGAACTCGTTTGATTTTCGCAAGCCGCTCAGTCGCTAATAATGTCACTTTTGGAGTCTGATGAAAACACTCCGCTTCTCAGAGGCGATGTTACAAGGTAAGTTGTGATAATTGCATTTGTAATGACGCAGACTGGTCTTATTTTCTATTTATTAATGCTCTGAATAATGTCTAAACTGAAACTATTTGACTCGACCAGTCAAACTAGACAAGACACAAACTGCCTGTGTGCGGTGTCACGAGGGAATTTCTGTCACTAATGCACAGCATGATGATAAATTCAAAATATATAAAGTCACGTGAGTGTAAAGGTTTAGGCTGAATGTGGAGAGAAGATATGCACAATAACTTGCATGAGGTTTCGTCCTAATAACACAATATTTATAATGCATGCAATTATTGTAAATAGGCTAAACCTCCTAACAATCAAGAAAGAGATGTTTGTAACATCCAACTTTTCCTTTCCTCTTTAAGTGATGGAGATGCAGACCGAAACCGGTGGAGGTCCATCAGGGTCATGTACTTTACCATGTTCCTCAGCAGTGTTGGTAAAAACGAAACACCCTGTTCCTGCTTTTGACTATCTCACTGATCAGATCAAGTGCAGTGTATTTATGAAAATGAATTTGGCTGTTTGGTTCAATGAATATTAGGTTAGGTACCCAATTTAGAGCTGAAAACCTGTTGTAGCTTGTAAGATGTGTCTGTAATGTCAGGACACATTGTTTAATTGTAAGTTGTGCAATTCTGTTCAACATTTAGTGGCTTCTAACCTTGTAAAAAAATAAAAGTGTAACTAGAAGGGATCTGTCTGTATAGCAGTTGCACTTGCAATTATATCTTCCTACTTTAATAAATTAAGGTTGTTTGTATCATTTGTATAGCACAAAGTAAATGCATGTAATATATAAGTGCTATTTATATATTTCAATGCTTTTTTCCCCCTCTTTTTTTAGGTTTTACAATTGTAATCACTTCCATATGGCCCTATCTGAAGAAAGTAAGTACAGTATACTTATATTTACACATTCAGTATTATATTGTACCCAAGTTGTACATTTTTAGAAGTTCATGCCTACCTTGAGAATCAGACCTTGGTGTTTTTTCTAGCAAAGCTCTCTTCTGATTGCTCTGTGCATTTTTGATTCCCTGAATTATGCTTGATTTAAAAACTAGAAGTGAAAAAGGGAAGTAGTTATATTTGCACTTCTAAGAAATGCCTAAGAATCAACTAAAACCTGTTTGAAATGTTAAATTTAGTGATCTCCCTGGGAACGTTAAATATCTTCTAAAACAATCTGTAGAGGTTTCAATGCTGAGGTTAAATATATGCGCCTGAGATCCTCTTTTCAAATGTATCTATACTTTGCAGAAGTGTGTATGCTTATAGTGTTTTTTTTACTTCTTTCAAACTGGTACAATATTTGTCATCAAAAGTCTGTTGGGTGATGCAAAGTGTGTAATTTGAAACTTCTTAGAGCTCCAGGGCTTTTGTGAAAAATGCAAAAATCCCTGCCCACCGACAGGAATATTAACTATAACACTGAGGTTTTTCAAATTTTCATGCTGTTTTGTCCATTTTTGCTGGCTTAAGCTGCTCCAGGGTTGCTCTGGATCTTTTACTGAAAACAGAAAATGTCTCTCTCCTGCCAAACGTTTAGTCTTTGAATAGTTGAATCTGGGAACAATACAAGTTGACACCATTGTGACTAATTGTTTGCTAAGGAGCATTTTAATATCAAGCAAGGTGGTATTTGACTCTGGTCAAGCCTATCCAATAGGAACCGACTAAGAGTGACCTTGAACTGTAAGATGCCCAGTGCATTATGGGTGTTAGTGTTCCAGAAGTAAGTATAAGAAAATGTAACTAATTCAAACAATATTCAGGAATGTAGTGTGAGTCATGACAAAGGAGTTTGCCAAATGTAATATTTTTGGTTAATTTGACAAGGCTGCAATAAAATCGCAGCAGTTCATGTTAACCTCTTTTACCTTGTAAGCAGTTACACTACGTTTTCCGTGCTTGCTTGGTTTACTGAAGGCATGAAAAGCAGCCAACTGCAGTGTGAAATGTTACTGTTGCAGTGTTGATGTAATTTGGGAGTTGTAGTTTTATTCACTTAAACAGTCATTTTTGGTGGCACTGTCAAGCCTTAGCCTTAGTCAATGACTATCTTGTAAGTAAGTACATCAATCATGATGTGTTTGTTTGTTTTTCAGGTTGATTCAAGTGCAGATGCCAGTTTCTTGGGATGGGTGGTTGCTGCCTATAGTTTGGGTCAGATGGTGGCCTCACCTCTCTTTGGATTATGGTCCAATCACAGGCCTCGGCGAGAGCCTCTAGTCTGCTCTATATTGATCAATGTTTCAGCTAACATTTACTACGCCTATGTCTACCTACTTCCCTCACACAACAAAATTCACATGCTTTTGTCTCGTGCATTTGTGGGCATTGGAGCAGGTAAATAAAACTCACGCAGACAGCATCATCACTCCATTCTTCAGTCACACAATACTTCATATGCTGATTTGATGCTCAGACATTTTTACTATTATCAATGGTGAAAACGGTTGTGCTGCTTAACATTTTTTTGTGGAAATAGTTATACTTTTTCAGTTTTTTTTGGTAAATTGAAGTTTATTTGCATTTATTAAATGGAAATCTTTTGTAACATAAATGTTGTCACTGTCACTTTTGATCAATTGAATTAATCCTTGATTAATAAATGTATTTATTCATCTTTAAGTCTTGCCAAAATTGTTTGAATGGATTTTTCCATTTTATTACAATAGGAAACAATTATTTTGAATTGTAAAAAGATTTTACAATAATTCAATTTTTTCTGTATTTTTGATTAAATGCAACCTTGATTAGCATAAGCATTTAAAAACAAACAAATTTCAAATAGATATGACTTATGATTAATAAATTACTTTATAGTACATCAGTGCAGCAAATACAGATGCAGTAACCAAATATTATCAAGCATAAGGTAAAGTACTTCATTTATTTGCATTGTTAAGGACTGTAATTCTGTCCTGTAGGTAATGTAGCAGTTGTGAGGTCTTATGTAGCTGGTGCCACTTCCCTGGCGGAGAGAACCAGTGCAATGGCTAACATGAGCGCCTGTCAAGCTCTCGGCTTTATACTTGGGCCAGGTTTGTGTGAAGTCATTAAAAAATGTTCCTTCCAGAATGCATTCGACATGAAGTTAGTCATTTTTCACAGCTTAGTTTGATGTCTTTTCCTTTTAATATTTTCTTGGGGCTAATTACCATTAAAAGATGTTGTCTGCCTTTATTTTCCAGCTCTGCAGGCTGCTTTGTCATTCATTGGAGAGACTGGCATCAATGTGAATTTTATCCAGCTTCAGGTTAATATGTACACCGCTCCAGCACTGTTGGCGGCCTGCTTTGGGGTTATTAACATTCTGATGGTTGTATTAATCTTGAGGTAATGATTTAACCTGAGTCTTACATGTACGTTGTATATTTTATTTGAGGTCTGTCTACACTGGACGCGACCATTGCAAATCCAGTTGCCCTTCCTATGAGAAAATCATGAATGGAATGAGGCATCAATTTACTGTCGGGATTTATTGTGTTGTCGCATCCAGCGTAGACAACATCACTGACTATAACTTTTGTCACGTCACATTGCACTACTAGCATCTGACAATTTAATTTGACTGTACTTGAATAAAGTAATGCATAGAATTTAAAATGTTTTAAATGTTTTAGGGAGCACTTTGTGGATGACCATGGAAATCATGTCCGTGCAATTAACTACACCCCAGAAGGCAAGGCATTTATTTTTTGGAATAAATTTATGTCCCTGTATAGTCTGTTTTATAATAATGACTTTTTGCCCTTAGAGCAAGAACATGTGGCTCCTGAGGTAGAAGGTGATATCGACCAGTTTGCAGTGTTAACGTCTAACGTACTTTTCTTCATTATACTCTTCATTTTTGCTGTGTTCGAAACGTAAGTGGATATCCTTGCATCTTGGCTCCTATTTAAAGAGAACTAGCTCGTATTGACGTGATTTTCCCCCCCTGCAGTATATCTACTCCTCTATCGATGGATATGTTTGCATGGACAAGAAAAGAAGCTGTTTTATATAATGGCATCATATTGGCTGCCATTGGCTTTGAGTCCATCCTCGTCTTCCTGGTGGTAAAGGTGGTTTCAAAACGGTAAAAAAAGTTTACTTAATGCTAATTTGATTTCAGTTATTTGACCTTTCCATCTGTCTTGGCAGTTTCGAAGAACCTTGAACAATCAGATATGCTTTTTTACTGAAGTTTGACATCTAATGAGGTTTTAGATCACTACTCTTCTAGTATTTTGCATAATCATCAGAGAATACGACTACACATTACTGACAATCTAGTTATGACTGTGGCCATAAAACCTCTTATTGCTTTAAAGTCTTTAAACAGGCCAGATCAGTAAAACTTTGTGACCAAAGCATTTTTTCTTTCCTGCTGTACCCAACAAATATATATTGGATGCTTGCAGTTGAGCACATGACTTCCTCTTGTTGCACTTCCAAGCTGACTAATCAGATCTCAGATAAAGTTAGTTCTTTTTTTGTTTGTTTTTCAGGGTAGGAGATCGGCCACTGCTGCTTGGAGGCTTGGTGCTCATATTTGCAGGGTTTTTTATCTTGTTGCCATGGGGAAATCAATATCCTAAAATACAGTGGACAGGTGAGGAATCAAAATTACTTTGTAAAGCTTGTTTCCATATGTTAGTGCTCATTTATTCAGCAAAGATGCATTAGTAGTGTATATTAAACCAATATTATGCCATAAACAGACATTCAGAATAACACTACGCCAACAATAAGATTGGCACCCAACCCAGCCTTGATTGATGCTGTGGAGCCCATTGGATGTCCGTCCAAACAGACCTGGTGCTTGTTTACCCCTGTAATTCATCTTGCACAGTACATCACTTCTGACATCCTGATTGGAGTGGGTTATCCGACCTGCAACGTAATGTCCTACACTTTATACTCCAAGATACTCGGCCCCAAGCCGCAGGTAGAATACATGCTCTTTTAAACATTAAATCTCACACTGACGACTCATTTAAAGACGACTCATGCTATTTATTCTCTTCCCCAATTGTGTGTGAATTCAGGGGGTTTACATGGGCTGGCTGACAGCTTCAGGAAGTGGTGCGCGGACCCTCGGGCCAGTGTTTGTCTCTCAAGTCTACACCAACCTGGGTCCGCGATGGGCCTTCAGTGTCATATGCGGCATAGTATTAGCGGCAATCGTTTTCCTCGGTGTCATGTACAAACGACTCATCGCATTCTCCATTCGCCATGGAAGGATAGAAGAACGATCTTGTGACTGACAGGTGCCTCCACTTACCACTTAAGGACAAGAGAAGTGAAGTTTCAAGTGGCTTAAAGATGGGAAACAGCCACTAATACACTTGGGAATGGTATTTTATTGAGCTTTAAGCAGAATCATGAATTCTTCAAGTAGATTGTCTTCCATGTTAAATGTATTTTCACTTTATATCCTCTATATATATTGAACTACACCTTCCGTTGTTGCCTTAACTATGAATTTAACTACTACTGGTAGTAGTTCACACTGCGAATGGCAGTATCTAAACAGGCCCATGTGAACCACAGTATTGAACATGACTGGTAGCTCTACCAGTTATGAAGCTTTGCAGAGTATAAGGCCTATGCAGTTGTTAAATCTAAAACTTTATACAGGTATGATTGTTTTGGTTTTAATAACTTATTCTTGGTGTCGTAAAATGTTACCAAATGTGACATTATTTAAATTTACACTGATAAGAGTCTTTTTTAAAACACTAAGCTTAAAATGTACACTAGATGCTGAGCATTATTTGACTTTGACTGCATCCTGAAGATTAACAATCACTGGTGATTTATAACTACTTTATTTTAAATCCACACCAAATGCTTTGTTTTGTGGGTGTTAAAGCACTATATGGTTACTTCTTGAAAATGGGCAATGAATTATTCAATGTTTTTAAAAAACATGAAGAATGATATGCATTTTATGGATCTGTTTCTTCAAAGTATTAAATTTCTATTTTTTAATAAGAAATCCGTTTTTACTTTTGAAAGATACAAAAATGACAATTATAACACAGTAATTGTATTCAAAGATTTTATACACAGATGGTCACTGTTTGAGCTACATGAGCTGAAACAAAGCTTCTTTGAACCGTTACTTCAGACCACGTGTTAATTGTACTGGGAACATTAGGATAAGGATAGGATATAGTACATCGGATAAGCTTGTGACAAGGACAAGATGCATAAATGAAATGGCAAAAAGACTACTATGCCTGTATATAACCTTCCCATAAGCATGAAGGTTTAACAACAGTTCATCGTTTCACACTTTGTGATTTCACTCGCCCTAACCCTATGATGTAATTCTCGGCAGCCACAAAACCCTCGTTCCTATAATAGACTGCGCAAAATCATTTAACTGATGTTTTAACATGCCTTTTCCTTTTGTTCTTGGCTTTGGATATGCCGGCAATGTGTTTAGATGGACCTTGAGCTCCACGACGACCCGACACAGGCATTCTGTTGGCAGAACATATAAGAGAATCATATGATCATCTTTTGTTTAATGCCGATTTACATACTTGGTGAATATTTCTACCAATTTGGTGATTCTGCATTCATTCTGCATTCGTCTTTTGGTTTAAAAATATTTTAACCACTGGGAATAAGAGCCATATTGTTTATTTGATAATTATATAATAAAGAGAAACTTTAAAGTACACGACAGTTTGTATGCAAAGATAACATGGCTGTAAATGTTTAGTTACATTGCTTCCTAATAGCTTGAAAGGTAAGATATTATAATTTTCTATAACAGATTTTTCTATTTCTATAACATTGATTTTTCTATAATAGAAAATAGAACTGCATTACAGAATAAAAAAATGTCCTGTAGCAAAAAAAGTCTGAATGATATGTAATAAATAAATAAAATAAAAAGTATATATATACAAAAAAAAAATTAGTCACACCCACTGGACCCTCATCAATAGGGCACAGGTTTTTTTATTTTAGGAATAATCTTTGTTTATAAGTGTTATTTAGTATGATTCAAATATTATCTTTTTATTTATGTTTCAAATTTGTTTCTGTTTTTATATTTTAATTTTTAAAGTTTAAGTAACTATTTCAATTTTATAATATCTATAGGTTTTAAACATTTATATTTCAGATTTAGTTATTTTAGTACAAGTTAAATTTAATTTAGAATTGTTGCTGAAATAAGTTTGTAAAAATGCAAAACATTAAATATTAAATTTCAAATAACAAAAACTGTCATTTCATGGTTTTAGTGAACTATATTAATCTTGGTTTCTACTCACGGTTTATTGCGTTTCTTTGGACAGGCTCTAAGTTTGTGTTTTTGGCTGCCACAGTTGAAACAGCCAGTTTGGCTCTGACCACAAGGGTGATCAGGGAGAGCACAGTGACCACATGAAGAACAATGGCGCCATGCTAGAGAGAGAAAGAAAGCAAAAAAAAAAGTGACGAGAGAGCAAGAATAGAAGACATCAGTTCAAATTAATTCAAAATTGCTTACAAGGCTTCACACACCGCCCACATTCCTCACAGTGCCTCCATTCTCGGCCATCCTGCAAGATAAAAAGGGAAATGTCCGTTAATCTACTCCTATTCTATATACTGAATTAGGCCTCAGCATTTACCTTTGACGGGCACGTGTCACACTTAGGGCAATGTTTGTTTCCTGCTGACACATACCTCTCACATACACTGCAAAATCTGTGACGGATTGAAAAATATTAATGCTCAATCAGTAGTTAAAACAGATTAATGCTAAACTTTTTCCCCATAAACCTGAACCAGAGCGACACATTTTTAAAAAATGTTTAATTCCCTTCCCCAAAGTTAAATTCCTGTACAAAAAAAAAAGAAAATAATAAAAGATGCATCTCTTTCAAGTTAAATCAAACCCCTAAAATATTATTGATTCATTTCATGTGCACCTGTAACCTTCATTCCCTGGTAGAATTATATCTTTGGGGCTCAGATTGGTGAAAAGACGAACAGGTGACTGCTTACGGCCCGACTTTCCATGTTTATATAGAGGGTGGTTTTCATAATCAACCTGAGAAAGAAAAACGACACTTGACAACTACACTCTATAAATGTGTTGTCATGTTAAATCACTTTTGTATAAAATGATATTCCTATAATACCTGGTAATCCAGCATAGAGAAGGAGGGAAAACACCCAAGGATACGGGACTCAAAGAAGTATGGGAAGATCCAGATCATTGGCATCTCAGCTGCATCGTTCACTAATGATTTCAACAACAAAAATGACAACAGATTATGATGCCTCTGAGTCAATTGGACATTTAATCACCCTCAAGCCATTCCAAACCTGTATGACTATTAAAACAACAGGTAGGAATGTAATCGGACAGTTTCTTTTTATTGACATTTACTCCTCATTCCAAAGCAAACATGTATGACTTAATTACTATAGAAGTACCATAAAGGCTATTTTAAAGTGGTCCGTGTCTTCTGAAGCCATATAAGAGCATGTGAGGAAAAAGACAGACCAGCATAATTCTATTTTAAAAAAATAAAGGTTTAGGGTGAATAAATAATGACAGAATTGTCTTTTTTGGGTGAACTAACTGCTGTGAGTAAAGGATACATTTAGCATATGTATTGTTTAAAAGTAAAACATGCATAAGCACAAGTTGTTGCAAAAAACGTTGTCAAAATGTAGTTGCTTATACCTTGATTATGCTTTTTCCAGATCATTGACATCTGAGAGAAACTGTTGGCTAGTGGCTTCACTAGGCCTCCAAATGGGGGGTCTGTTACCATGACTACTTTGGCTCCTCCCTCCTCACGCAGAAAGCCTTGAAAAAACGTGACCGCTTCCTGCACAGTAGAGCATCATAATTTTCAGAATGTATGAGAGAGACCACATTTAACGTCAAAGACGACATTTGAGGTTTGTTCTTTTACCTCATCATCAAAGAAGTGATGGTTGAACATATTATAGCGGCAGAACTCATCCTGTCCAAAAAACTGGCAGTACCTAAGAGGATGGAAAAACAAAGAGTTTTATGGGTGCAAAAGTCACGCAATGCGCTAAATAAATGCAAGTGTGAACATGCAATTCAGATCGGCTAAATAAAAACCACAATCTGCTGTTATTTCCAAACCTTGCAGAGCAACAAGTCTGGAACTGAGAAGACACAATCTGCCAGTTATTAAACACATACGCATATCCAACAGGCTTTGGCATGTTAAAAAGAGCTGCACACCTTTTTCAACACATTCCACAGATGAACATAGAAGTGCTTGCAGGAGGACAACCAAACACATTCAATAATTCTCTTATCAGTTTCTTAGGTAAGTTGTTTTATTGCATTATGTTGTTGCGTAGTGCTGCATATCACTGAAATAATACCAAGAGCACAACTAATTTACATTTTTATAAAGATACAACTTTATTAAAAGCACTTTAAGAAGTCTATAACTTGATAGTGGGCCAAGGTTAATACATATACCATATGTGCAAGCTGCTGAAAAGTTAAGTATGCTGCTTATCTATTTCTTTGCTTTAGGCTATGCAAATATAAATGCATCTGGTTATTTTCTACTAAAGGCTAGCCGTGATATTTTTGTGCATCAACAAGGAGGAAGTATTTTGCATGTTTTCTGAGAAAATCAGCTCAAGTACAACTTTAAACGTTCCTGTAGCGCAACCAGTAGAGCATTGGTGTTTCCAACGCCAAGGTCACGGGTTCGATTCCCAGGGAAAGCAAGAACTGATTAGAATGTTAATGTGTTTCTTGAATGTAATGTAGGTCGCTTTTGGATAAAAGCGTCTGCCAAATGCATAAATGTAGAATACTTTTTGTATTTTGCATTAAGCGTTAGATTATTATTATGATTATTAAAAACTATTCATATGAATGGGATGTTCCTGAATGAGCTGTATATATACTCTCTTTATGATCAGAGAACTTGGAAAGATGGCAGAGGAAGACTTCAGGCCTCTATCAGAGGAAACCAGCTCCTTCTGTCTGGTTACTGAGGCTCGTTCAGGACCACAAGTTACCCAGCCCTTCCCACGCTCTCCAAAACTCATCAGGAGAACTGGAGCAATCTCTCCTAAACCCTCAGAGGTAATGATAGATTTCCTAACCTGACAAACTAAATGAATAAACTGATTATGAAGTAGGGCAAACTACTAGGGCAATAAGAATGTAGTCAAGCTAGAAATATGAGATACGGCAACAAACATGAAGAACTACTTACAAGACACACACTAGATTAAATATTCAGTATTCAAAAAGGTTGGTATTACAATTTAAAATAACTGGAATTCAGTATCAAGATCTTCTAATATGAAATATTTGATTATACTAATAGTAGTTATCAGTAATAATACACTGCTTGTGGTGGAAACAGTGATATTTTTTTTTGATGAATATAATTTTTTTTTTTTAGGAGATAAATGTCTTTACTGTCACTTTTGATTCCTTGCAGAATAAACATTAATTTCAGAATTTAAAAGTCTTACTTTTGAAACGGTAGTGTACAGTAATAAAAACTATTTAAAAAAACAATATTTGTAAACAGCTGCCAGTCTTGTTGGAGGACTTGAAGAAGGAGAAGAAAAGAACAGAGTCTCATCTGGAATCTATTAAAAAGCGGCAAGACAACCTAAATGTAAGTGAAGTTCTATTGTTTGTAAGTTGAAGGAGATTGTTTGGTCGTTTCAGAGGCAGGGAAAGTTACTACATTTTGATTGAAAGATTTTGAAGACAATCTTTTTATCTCTCCAAAGAATTATTCCAAATAATATCAGGAGAGTAGGTTGACTGAATGTGATAAAGCCTCAACTACTATAAATGTTAAATAACTGATGAATCATGCATTTCTGCTGAAGAGGAGCTCAGAGGCGATGAAGCAGCAGGTACAGGAGTGTTATGAGGGGCTAAAGTTGGCTCTGCAGGAGGATGAGCATGCAGTTCTGGACATGATAGAGCAAGACCGCCGTGAAACCAGCAGTAAACTAAACCGAATTCTTCAAGACTGGAATCAACACCTTGGTCTCCTGCAGAAACACATCAGCGCTATGGAGTCGGCTCAACAGAGCCCTGCAGAGTCCATGAAGCAGGTAACAGTCAAAGACAAAACATGCATTTCAATTGGTTGTAATCTTGTTGACAAAATGCACTGATCACATATATTGTCTTCTGCATGTTTTCTGCTTTCAGCCGTTGCCTGAGGATTTTACGTAAGGCCATATTTTTTCCATTATATGAAAAGCAGACTTTGTGAACAGTCCTTCATATAAATATATATTGACAAGCTCATTGTATATGCCGATATGCCTTCCATGTTCTTTTCAATAGCAAACATGCTGCACATTACAATATATGTAATGCAACATCTGCTATGAATGCAATTAATTATATAATTCATATTCATCTGCTGCTAGATTGGCTAGCTGTCGTAAGAAAATGGACCCAGCTGAAGAGGAGATAAAAATGAATGAGGAGAGGATCCAGAAGCTCATGAAGGCTCTAAGGAACATCTCAAAAGAGCTGAAAGCCCAGCTAAAACGAAAGAGCCTACTGTTGGGTACAAAACACTCTCAGTCCATGAAACCCATAAGTCTAAATTATGTTTTTAAAATATTTTATATATATATATATATATAAATCTATATATATAAAGTATACTTTAAGCACAGACACATTAACTTAAGTTATAACAAATGCTATTCTTTGAATATATTCAAAGAATCCTAAAAAAAATTTACATAAAAAAAGTTACACACACACACACACATCAGTAATACCTCGGCTTACTATTGACTTTGTATACAAGCAAATCGGTGTACGAGCGTGGAAAGTAAAATCGGTGTATGAGCATTGTACCCGAGTGTGAGTAATTTTCCCTCACCCACGCGCATTTTTTGTGAAAGGTCCTAATGCTCAGCATCTTCGCGCACATTTTTACTGGAAATATCCTAACAACAGCCTCTAACAAAGCCCATCACCCCTTAACTCGTTCATTCTCTCAGCGTCACTCAGTTTGGTTGCATCATTCACCACAGCGCATACTTTTATAAGTGATTTACAGCAGTTTTACCTCGTGTTGTTAACATTAATCGTGATCGCTATTGTTCATGTAGTGAAATATATAGGTACCGCATATAGACGATGGCCCTCAAGACGAGTAGGAAAGACTGTACGAAATTCTTCCTGTAAGCAGTAAAACCCTCCTCTCGACGCTACTCAAAGCTAAAGTGCGCGTTACAGTAAATTGTCAAGTATTTTTAGAGTTTGTCAATTATTAATTAGTATTTATATGAGATCTTAATGGTTATATAAACTGTAATTAATAGGGTAAACAAAAGTATTTAAAATGGGCATTTCTGGTCTTGTGGAATGAATCGAGTGATTTGCATTATTGCATTCTTATAGGGAAAATTGTTTTGGTGTACGAGAATTTTGAGTTACGAGCTCGCTCTTGGAACAAATTAAACTCGTAAACCGATAGTGCATACTTTTTAAAAGTATAATTTATGTTTGCTTATACTTTTAGACATACCTATACATATTATACAGTATTATTGTAAGAATTAACAAGAATTGCTCAGAATACATAATTTAACCATGTTGTGGTAAATCAGCCGTTTATGAATATTCTTGCCTCATCTCTACAGACTCCTTCAATGTGGAGATTGACAAACTGACCTGTCACAAACAGATCAAAGTGACCTCAGAAGGACGGGGCCTGTGCCTTTCCACAGAGGAACAATGCAATCCCAATGACCTTCTAAGGTTTGATCAGTTATACTGTGCTTTGGGCTCCGTTGCTTTTAAATCTGGGCAGCACTACTGGGAAGTGGATGTGCACTGCTGCCCATCATGGGCTGTGGGCGTGGCTTACGGGAGTCTACAGAGGAGAGGACGAGACAAAGCAGCCAAACTTGGACGAAACAGGTGCTCGTGGAGCCTTGAGTTTCAGGATGGGCGTCTCATGGCCTGGCACAACGATCGACACGTGGCACTACCCGTCACAGCAGCACGGGCAGCACCGAATAGGGTGGGGGTGTTTGTAAAATTTCAGAAGGGTCGCGTGGTGTTCTTTGACGCTGAGAGTATGAGAACGCTGCAGGAGTTTTCAGCAGTACAAACGGCTGTGTTTGACAGAGCACATCATCAGTTTATTGAGCCTCTCTACCCAGCTTTCCGCTTCTTCTCACCCAAAGAGAAACACACAGGCCATCATCATATGGAGATATGCGACCTCAGTCTTTAATATCATTTGAATACACTACCGTTTGAGGTCAGAATGTATATTATACATATATTATATTATAAACAATATTTTGTTTATATTTCTCTTATGGTCATGCTCTTAAGGATGAATTTATTTGATCAAATTACAGTAAAAATAGTAATACTGTGGAATAATGTTACAATTCAAAATAACATTTCTATTTTAATATATTATAAAATCAAATATAATTGTGAATGAAATTATTCCTGTGATGGCAATGGTGAGTTTTTAGCAGCCATTACTCCAGTCTTTAGAAATCATTCTAATATGCTAATATCTAACAAAACAACAGAATTTATATGAATTAAAAATCTTTTCTAAATGCCTTTACTGACACTTTTGATAAATGTTTTGCATCTGTGCTAATAATAATTTGTTACTTTTATACAGCGCTTTTTCATACACTCAAAGCGCTTTACAAGGAAGAGGGGAATCATGTGCTGTGCGGAGCGGTCGTCCTATCGGGGCTTGCGGAGCGTAGAGCGGGACAGAGTTGCTAAGTTAGCAACTGAAACGTTTCTATTTTTGGGAGCTTCCGGGTTGGTGATTATGGTCGACCAGTCGATCGCGATCGACAGGTTGGCGACCACTGGGCTACAGGGTGATATGGCTATTGGCAATATGGCTACTCTGCTGTCTAGAAGTTAATTTCTTACAATTTTACAAGACCCCAAACATTTGAATGGTAATATATTTTGTTCTTCTTAGATACATCAGTTATTAATAGTGCAAACATATATGGTCACCTTAATAGCACAGTCTACTACTTCAAACCTTATGCTAAACATGATAAAAACTGAGTAAAGTTAAACCTTGTATTTGCAACGAATTCTGCTGTATTACGTTTACCTGTAATCAATATCCAGCAATAAACTCTTCATGTTAGGACTCTTGCCCTCCATATTACGTAACTTTACCACCTCGTGTAACCTGTGAATTTATAATAAATAATTATTAATACAATAGCAAATCTAAAATGTAGAGATATGCTTTTGACTGTATACTGCATTTGAAATTGACAGTTAAAAATGGAAAGAGAAAAGTCAAGACACTAAGATTTTTTTAGGAGTAAGGGAACATACAATTTACAATAAGTGTAAAGAACCCACTTTATATTAAGTGTCTTTAACTACTATGTACTAGCATTGAAATTAAACATTTTATACACTGAAATTACTGTAAACTTACATGTTTTTAGATTATTGAAAACACTTATAATTACATCTATAACTACACTGTTGACCCTTCCCTAACTCCTGAACCCACCCTTAAACCTACACATACCACCAAACCTGTCCCTAACTTTTCTTTTTTTGATGAATGTGCTTTAGTAAAGACACCTAATATAAAGTCTGACCAGTGCAAATAGTGATACTTGCTTAAGTATTAGCAGAAGTGTCATTTCTACGAATAAACCGTGTCAAAGCAATTCACAAAACGTTTGGCTATTTTGCATTTATGATACCCAAGACTGGTTGGAAAGGAGTAGCAGCTCACACCTACCGTGGCGTCCCTACGCAGAGAATTTTCTGGAAGCCTAAGCCTAAGAGCATATCCAAGAGGAAATGACAGCTCCGGTCTGCAAATAGATATTGTGCATTACATTTCTTGTTGTCCAGAGGACACAGAAGCACACTGGGCCTTTTCAACCGTTGCACTGTGATGTCCTCAGAAAGTGCTCTGTGTTTTGCATGATTCTCCCATTCCCCAGGGAAAATCAACATCTGACAGTCCACACAGAATCTTCTCTGCTCCAGTGGCAGAGAAACAAACTCTCTAAACCTGTGAAAGAAACAAACACGTTCATGTATGAAAGAATTTGGCAGGTCATTGCATTTCAGGTACTTCTGATATTTTACTGTCAGTTCATTAAAGATGGATATAGCCATGGTCTTTGTTGAAGCATACCAGTGTTTAAGCTTCAGAGTCATTTCATTTACCATAAACAGTCATACCAATATTTCACTTGATGAGTGTCACTTGGTTTAAATGTTAAACGAAGTGTCCTTTACCTAGAGAAGTATTCCTGATGAGTGAAAAGAGGCCTCTTGGAGCGGTTCTGCTCCTCTCTGGCAAGCATCCTTGCCTCTGATATCTGAAGCACGAATGAAATGCAAATAGTCACATCTTTAGTTATTATATCTTCTTTTGATAAAGTTTTAATGTCATGTTGTAAATGCATATGATGTGTTTATCTGTGTTTCTGAAATCATAATTATATTAACTCTTTTAAAATCAACTATCATATTTAATGCACACATTTCTAAGGCCTCCAAGTTATCCACATGATCAAAACTTTACTAAATAAACCTGTTGTACAATCTACTACATGACATGCCTTCTTTCACCTTATTGATATTTAATTATTTTGAGTAAGTAAAAGACGATTTATAATAATTATAAAAATGTTCACAGGTACACCTTCAGTGTATTTTATCTGTGGAATATTTAATGACTTTAATATGATAAACATAAAAGAAACTAGTATAATGCTGGTAACGATTCAAGATTTACACTTATCTAATATATTTTTTACACCTTAATTAAAACTACAGTGCTTTGTTCATAAAACTACACATTTAACTGCCATTACATACATTTATGAGAGTAGCCTGTTATGCTGTTATAAAAATCTCTAAATTACAAGTGATCTGAATATTATTTTTGGCAATATAAATAACAGTTTGAATTTCGCCTTTTTCCCTATACGAGTAGCTCCATTTTCTCACAAAATCATACTAGAGCTGACAAAAAAAGCCTCATGTATCAAATATTAATTTACAAAATTATAAACAATTTTGTCTAAATATTAAAGACTTTTCCATTTTAAACAGGTAACAGCCTTTAAAACATATTAATCTTATATTGCATGTAATTATCAGCATCTCATGAAAACAAACAAGTCTGGACGTCAATCCTAGTTGTCAAAACTAACCTTCTCGTCTGCCCACTGAAAGAAGTTGCAGTCTTTTCTATCTCGACAAGCAGAACACGCGTAAAATCTTCTTCCTTTCTCCTCTCCATTGCCAGTTTTCTCAAATAACAGAGCTGGCCCTGAGAAAAACACGTGTCAGCTCTTACATATACTGTAGTTTATAATATTTTAAAACTATAAAAATGACACGGCAGCAATATTATTACGCTTTATCTCGTACCATGTGGACATCGTGGTATTGTTTTGTCGCTTTCGTTTTGAATAATCACTTCTATTCCACCGCTATCCACGACATCATCCTGTATTTTACCCATGCTTGTCAAAAACCTTACAGGCAAGGATCAAAACAACACTCACATGCGGGACAGGAGGCTGCCATTATAAACAACCAAACCTGTCGCACACGTATGACGTGCATATTTTCTGCTGGCTTCTAGACAGCTCGGAATTTGGATTTTTTCCCCAGCTCGTTCTCGGAAATAACGTATGGAAAGCCACTCCAAGTCGGACGTTCGACCTGTGAGTTTATGTAATAATACCGTCGTTTTTTGTTTGTCGTCAGAAAAAAAATCTTTAAAAACGTTTTTTTTTAAATAATTTTTTCTGTGTTTTCCCCCCTCTGGTATTTAGTTTAGTTATTCTATTTATATTGTGTTCGTGACATATTTCTTGGTTTCTATTGTTCCTGTTGTTATGTATTTGTCACATTTTTCATTTTGTTGACAATAATAATAATAGTAAAATACTAGTAAACCCTGCCCTGAGATTATAATTTAATATTTAAACATTTTAACAACACATTTGTATTTTCACAACTACCTAATGTTGGTTAATTGTCACATGGCAGGTAAACAAATGAATTTTTGTAATTTATTTTTTTAACTAAATCACAAACATCCGTCTGGGAAAATCTGATCTAGGCTCACCCAGGCCGGTAGGAGGCGGAACAGTACCGTATAAATTTATTTACCAATCGTTTATTAAAACAGAAGAAGGTAATTGGTGAGCACCTGCTCCGAGGTTTGTATTGTTCGGAAACAGATCTGTCTTTGTATTTTTATCAGCATGCCTCCTAGAAGAACTAGGAAAGTTAGCCAGGATTCTGAAGATCAGCCTGATTATGACCAGATGATTAGACTCACCAAGAGAAAAGAGCTGTTCATACAGCAGTTTGAGAAGGAAGGTCAGCCATATATTATAGCCAATATATAATATTTTGCTGTATACGTAACAATGAACCCATTATTTTGCTTTCACCGAAACAGCTCAGGACCGGATAAATGAAATGGAGGCCAATCTGAACAAATTACTGTCAACTGTGGACCGAGTTTTCAAAATAGAGCTGATGAAAATGCCGCAGTCGCTCCACACCACGCTGATAAAAGACCTAATGAATGGTACGACAGCCTGTCTATAGTGCCTGGACGTTATTATTATTATTATTATTATTAATAATAAGAATAATATTACTTTATGATGTCTGTTGTTCAGAAGATGACACGTCCGTGGGCGAGATCACAATGGCACTATCGGTAAAGTGATTTTGTTGCCCTCTGGTGTTTACTGAAGGTAACAGCAGCTATTTAATTCAATTTGTGGTGGTTGTATTTCTTTTTCCTCCCCTTTTTAGAGAGCGTCTCCAGATATTCGGAAACCCCTATCTCGAAAGTCAAGCAAAAAAGGTCCAAGCCAACTTTAAGTCACGACGTTTAAGTTTAGCCTTGGTTCTTTTTAGGTTAACTTGCGTTCCTTTTAGGTTCAAGTGCCACTCCAGGACAGAAAAGGTCAAGTCAGAACAAGACTACTATAGTAGAAGTTACAAAGGTACTGAGCATCCGTTTATTTTGTTATTTTTGTGTGTGGTTAATTTCACATTTATTTATGAGATTTATCATAACAGAAACCTGCAAAGAAGACCCTGCACAACAGTAACAGTACTGGAAGTCTGAGGTAAAGTTTTAACATCATTTGCTTTTACGTTTGTGCACCCTTTTATCAAGAAATGTGTTGATATTCTTATCAGTTCTTGCTTTCCCTTGGTAATGAACCCACGACCTTGGCTTTGCAAGCGCCACATGGTCTTTTCCTTGCTTTTTGAGCTACAGGAAAGAATATTTAAGCTCTCTGGAGGCCTTGGGTCACTTTAGACAATGTGCTTTGAGTTTTGGTGAAATTGTACTAAAATGTACTTGTGTTCCGTTTGACAACCAGTTGTGGATATAATTTGAAAACACTAAATAGTTTTGAATGGCAAAGGTTAAAAAATACTTAAAATACAATCTACAAATCACGATGAAGTAGCCTTTGGTCATGTACAAGTGTAAATGCAAAACATTAAAATTAGTAGTGATACCTGGGAATTCTTAAGGGAATAAACGGCTTTTAAAAATATTTGTACATGCTCTTTATGCATCAAAATGTTTGAAGGCCAAGAAAGAGATGATAACCGCTTTAAAACAATGTCACTGAGCAGCAGCGTAAATGATTTGTCAAGCAGATAATTCTTAAATGTCTTTCAATGAATGATCCACACTACAAACTGGAAATAAAGAGGCTAGTTTGTTTATTGATGACAATACGCAATCTTATTCCTTATCTCGTATGGCCTTAAATCTTTCAGTGCTCTAAGTAATTTATAAGTTCATTAACAATATGTGCATGTTCCTTACTAATCTTATGTCTAATGTGATGAAAATAATTTTGTTAATGTTTGTATAAGTACTATAAGTACTCTTTGACTTATGAATTACATGAGTCACTTATTTTTTTCAGTTCAAAATGGTGAAATTTAGACAAGGTTATTAGTTTGCGTCCCTGATTATTTCTGTTGGTCTTAACTTTTCTATCATAAAACTGCTGTCAAATATGAAATGTTTGGTTAAGCTACTGTCTCTCACTCTTCTGAACTGAAGCGTTGTGCAGGAATTAATTCTTCTCTCAATATAAAGCCTGTCTACTTTGATTTGATAGTACAGGGCTAAATAAGCGTAGTTGCATCATGATATTGCATATTTTCTTGTTTCCCCCACCAGATGGCTCAAATCTGCCTTTCATGCATGGGATTGAATTAAACATTTTTTTTTTTTTTATGTAAATTAATGGTGTATACGTTAGTGGTGAAATATTGTACATTACCACAAAATTCCATCAGCTATTATTGAAACTAAATACATTTCATTTAAATAAGTAAGCTTGACTGCCGAGAATCGCAATTTTGATCTCAAAGTGAGAACTAATGGCTTTTGTCCACAATGGAATATTCTGAGTTGTCAAATGTAGCTTAAATTTGGATTCCTCTTTACTCTCATTGACAGGTGTGCCTCAACTGCGAGTGCGAAAAGAACCCAAGGACGCATTGTCAAACATGGTGACAACGCATTTGGTTCAGGGGGTAAATTTAGGTAAAGTTTCTTTTCTTGCATGGTTGTACCAATGAGCTTCCTTTCAGAGGTTCATTTTCACTAAAAGTGCTGCTTTTCTTCTGATTAACAGACAAGCAAGTCGCTCTGTTGGTGATGAAATGATGGCAACAGCCACGATTGTAACTTCCCATGGAGAAGTGAGTGTGTGTGTGTGTGAACCATTGCAAAGTTTTTGGCCATTGTAGCATTCAACAATGGTGCTTTTCTGCGTTTCAAGACACTGCTACTTTGTGAGGACAATAAAGATGACATCAGTGTCGACTTGCTCGACGATGCGGCTGTAGATCAGATGCGAAAAATCAAGGTAAGCCATTTAAAAGCTGCTTAATTTTGTGGTTTCTTAAAGAGACATTGAAAATGTAGCATAACCAGAAATTTGTGACCTCTTTATTGCAGAATCTAATGGACTATCTGTGTAACAAAGTGGGGCTCAGTAACACACACTGATGCTTTTAAGTCTGATCTGATGGAACCAGTTTTAATTGTTTAAATGTAAATTAAAAATAAATGCTATATAGAAATGCAATAAAGTTATTTTAGTAATAATTCCCATGCAGTGTTTTCAAAATAAGTGATTGTTTGCTGTAACAGTGATGATACTGGTTGTCAGTGTCAAATTTGAATATAGTTGGAGGATGTCACAAATAGTTAACTCTAGATGGCGTTAGTTTGCTTGTGCATTTTGGGCAGTTGCTTGGTACTGGGCTTATTTTAGTAAGCTAAAAGTAATAAATAAATTACCTTAAAATATATGATAACTGGAGTTACTATAGAATGAAGATGGAGGGCATTCTGAATATTACTGAACTTATCTCTCAATGATACAACAACACTGCTCAGTAGACAGCCATTTAAATGTACAGTAATACCTCGGTTTTCGAGTTTAAGTCGTTCCAAGAGCGAGCTCGTAACCCAAAATTCTCGTACACCAAAACAATTTTCCCCATAAGAATGCACAAAAAATCACTTGATTCGTTCCACGCGACCATAAATACCCTTTTTAAAATCTTTTTTGGGTTTTAACCTATTAATTACATTTAGAATTATAACCATTAAGAACTCATATAAATACTAATTAATAATTGACAATTAAACTCTAAAAATAATTTACTGTAACGCGCTTTTCCTGTCACTGCTGGCATGGAGACGAGAGGAGAGGGGTTACTGCTTATATATTTTACTACATTGTAGTGTTGCTTTTAATAACCAGACAGGTTCCTTCTCATTCAGAGATTGAGAACTAACGGATTGCTGTTCTGGCCGCATCCCACGCCGTACATAGTTATAACTGTTATAGTATGCTGTTCTCTAAAAGTGTATGGCCCTTTAATAACGTCATTACCGCCCGGGGTGCTGGACTGAGAACACACGTGAGCCTCATTAGTATGCAATGTGTCATGTTGGTAACGCATGCTCCGTTAATAAAGTTTCATCATATTCACAACAACTTATAAAATAATGCACTGTGGTGAGTGATGGACCCAAACTGAGCAACGCTGAGAGAATGAACGAGTTAAGGGGTGACAAAGGGGTTGGAACCGCGTGACTGTTTTATGAGAGGCTGTCGTTAGGATATTTCCAGTAAAAATGCGTGCGACGATGCTGAGCGTTAGATCTTTTCCACACAAAAATGCGTGGGTGAGGGAATACTTTTCTCGCACACCGATACAATGCTCGTACACAGATTTGCTCGTATACAAACTCACCCATAAACTGAGGTATTACTGTACTACTTTTAATTATAGTTTGATTAATTTACATTGTTTTGTAATGATGCATTGTTGAATAGTTATGTGCATAACTCGCTCCACAATGTTTGAGCTGTAACTAATGGTAAATTTAACCCCATGTTTTACAGACAAGACTTACACTCTAAAATGCATATTTGAGCCGTTTTAACTGAAAGCAACTTGCATATACATATCTTAATGTTAGTGCCATTTTGTCTTAAGATGCACAGCAATAATGTTTTTGCTTTTCTATGGTACGTTTGTAAAAGCCCCTTAAATGTCCTAATTGAACTAAGACATAATCCTTGTTTACTCTAAGCCCTGTCTGTGGAACCAGGCCCAAGTGTGGGGTATCCCAAATATTTCAGCACAAATATTTGTGTGGTACTTTTGAGTCTTGTGACCATACAGAGGGAGATCCTCTCTCTTTGTGGTGATAAATGCTTTAAAATGATGCTATTGATAACGGTTTGTTGAGTTTGTCTTCTGATAATCGTGCCATTCGCGTACATGAACTCCATTTCCCAGAAGCCCGTAGTTTGTCACAGTGCGGCTCGTGCAGGAATGGTGCTGAGGCAAATAGCCTACGCACGAGCGCATCACAGCCATACGGCAACACCCCGCTCGTGCATGCGCCCGCAACGCTGCGCACTACGTTTATACACTATATAACAACGACTTTTCTTCAGTCGCAAGGTGCGAGGCGCTTATTTCGTATCTTTTTCTTACTTTCCGCGTTGGTTCGTGCACCGGGCGAATGAAAGATGTGCTGAGCGCGCTGAATGCTCGGGTTTAATGAGGATCTAGAGATTTTCATATGACATTGGACGCTGAAACGGTCTGCGGATAACAATGAGCACCGGTGAGTGCATCACCTATACTAATCTCATTACTTAAAAGCCCGTAGATTTGTCTGTGTCTGTTCGCCGTGTTGTGCGGTTCCACCCGCCTCTCCACCAGCGCTCATTAGGTTGCACTGCAACCCTGTTGTACAGAAATGCGAATGTCCTACTGTCCGAGGTGTGTGTACTGTTACTGTATGTTGTCTCGTTGCCTTTAGAGATGTGTAGCTTGCTCAGATGTTTAATAAGGCCGAAGCACATTCTTAGTGTTGTGCGGCAAGTGACAATGAGTTGTAAAGACTATAATAAAATGATTACTAAGGGATTTGTTGCATTGGGCGTTTGTCTATTTTGAAAAATCTGACAGTATAAAATATTACACTTTTGTCAAGTCTAAAACATGCTTTTATTACATCTTTGTAGCAAAAGAAGATTTTAATCCCGTGCTTAGTCATACTATGATGTGTTAGGTCGGTTGGGAAGCTTCTTAGAAAGTTATTTAACTTTAAATACTTTGCCAAAGTGTCATGCCTGTATTTCTATTAATGTTATAGTAAACTACTGCATCACATAGAGCTACAGGACTGTTATTCACCCAGTTAACTGTGAGGGTTTTGAGCAGAACATCTGGTAATTAGGATAATCTGTAAGATTTTAGGTATTCGCTCATTTTGCTGTCAAGGTGGTCAATACCTCTGACTTTAATCAATATTTTCTGGAGCAGCAAGTGTTTTATGTGGAGAATGTTCTATGACCTCTATCCTGCTCTCACCGGTTTACAAAGTGGTTGATTAATTGTTTGCTCTTTGAAGTTGTTCACAAAATCTTTTTGAAAGTACATTTTTAAACAAATTATGCATATATTGGTAATTATACATTCTGTATAACCTTATTTTCTGGTCAGCGTTATGTGCCTGAAACTGAACTCATGTGAAACTGATTTGACATAATAAAACAGCAGTAAATCATAATGGGAGTGACTTTGGAGTGAAGCTTGTAAATTTGACCAGCTTGGTTTGGGTTAGGACACTAATTATTTTCATATGTAGATATAAAAGTGCTGTACCAATGCTGTGCTAAATTTATTATTTTTTGTACACAATTAAACATGTAAGATATTAAAGTTAAGTAGAAATTCACAGCACCACTGGTTGGCACAGAATTTTTTCCTTTATTGCAAGCTAGGTTTCCCACACAGTATGGAAAAGTTGGAATTTCATTCGAGTAATTACCTGGATAAATATGGGAAAAGAGAACCTTGTGTGGAAAAATATGTTCTTCCAGACTGTTTTCCCTACTTATTCTTAATTATTATTTAATTAAAACTATCAAATAATAAATGTATTATATAAGCAGAGTGTTTTATTGGCTTGAGTGACTGTTGGGCATGACTAAATTAATTCAAGGTACATATTGTCATTACATGAAACTGTTTGTCTTTATTGTAAGCAAGTCTCTTTACTAAACAAATGTGTGTGTGCTTCTCAAACCAGAAGCCCATAAAGGAGCAAATAATCATCTAAATCAGGCTATGCTTTGCTGTTTGGTGGTCTTGCAACATCAGACCACATTTACAGTTCCAAACTAATGAATCAGATGTAAATATGCTGGTTATAAAACACTTTAGGTTTCTTCTCACTGAAAATTATGAAATGGAAAATGTGTAGGAAACATGACAAGTGAACTCTTTGGATAATATCTTATTGATACTGCTTGCAATTGTAATGGTTCAGTACCTCCAACAAGGTTAAGAACCACTGCACTAAGCACATTTGACAAAAAAAATACTTTTTTTTTGTAGCCCACTTAAGGTGTTTATTACAAATACATTTCTAAATGCTAAAATTAAAATGTAATTTAACAATTTGGTGTTGCGTTACAATCCTGTGAAAACAGTGGGGGCTACAGCACCCCTACTTTCCACATCCCTGGGTACAAAATTATTCAACCCCTAAAAGTCAAAGCTTCTATCACCTCTCTACTGCAATCTTGGCCAATTCCTTGCTTGGGAAAAGCTTCCCTATCACCAGATTGTTACTGTTGCTTTCTTCAAATTCCACCAAATACTGACTATCAACGGTGCGACCGTGGAAAGGGTGAGGAGTACCAAATTTCTGGGTGTTCATATCACGGAAGACCTCTCCTGGACCACCAACACCACAGCACTGATTAAGAAATCGCAGCAGCGACTATACTTCCTCCGTAAGCTGAGAGGAGCCGGAGCCTCAGCCCCCATCATGCGCACCTTCTACAGAGGCACCATCGAGAGCATTCTGACCAGCTGCATCACTGTGTGGTACGGCGCCTGCAACGCATCCTGCCGCAAGGCACTGCAGCGCATTGTGAGAGCAGCTGAGAAGATCGTTGGTGTCTCTCTCCCACCCCTCCAGGACATCTATAACACCCGCCTCTCCCGAAAAGCCCTTGCTATTGCTAGGGACCCCACCCACCCATCCCACAGCCTCTTCAGTCTGCTGCCATCAGGGAGGAGACTACGCAGTCTCCAGGCACGGACCAACAGACTGAAGGACAGCTTCATACCCCAAGCTGTCAGGGCATTGAACTCTCTCCCGACTCTGCCACCTCTCCCCTCTTCTGCACCAAGGACCTGATCTCTGAATTCCCCCCCCCCCCACCCCCTACCCACCATCAGTTATTCTCTTATTCATCCACCTCATTATGTTGTCCTTGCATTTCTCTCCTATTACATTTGCACTGCCTTAATTTGTAATTTGCACTATTACTATTTACTATTGTTTGCACTATTTGCCATCGCCACTTTACCTCCATAACTCACTTTATCCATCTAGTTTAATTTTATTGTATTTTATCTTCATCTTCTGTTGTTGTTGTTGTTACTGTTACTGTTAAATTATTGTTGTTGTTAACTGTATTCGCCTTGGGTCTGAGAGTAATGGAATTTCAATTCTCTATATGTATGCACTGTATATATTGCAGAATTGACAATAAAGCTGACTTTGATTTGACTTTGAAATACAGTACTTCCAATAGGTTTTAAATCTGAAGACTACTGGCATCTCAAGAACATTGTCCAGCTGATACTGGAAACAAGGTTTGGATGGCTGCTCTTCAGGAAAGTCCGTTGATCATCAAGCTTCAGTCTCTCCACTGAAGGCATCACCATTTTTGCCAAAATGGGTGTGATACTTCAAATAATTCATGATGTCCTTCATACATTGTTGACGGGGGCGCGCTTACTCTCCACCAAAGCTTCAGCACCACTGCCGCTTGCAGTCGCGACAGAATGACGTCACAGGGAAATGTAAAATGAAGGAGATTTAATACAAGTTCGGCGGGCCGGATGTGGCCCGTGGGCTGTAGTTTGCCCACCCCTGTAACGTTATCACTTTTAATTTGCCACTTAACTGTTATAGTTGCAATAATAATAAAAACAAAAAACTATATTTAGATAAGCTTACATTTGTAAATATTACAGTCTCCGGGAAGTTTAATAATTTTGATTGAAACTGTATATGTTTTGTTCATATGTTTTATGTTGTACGTAGTTTTGGTTAGTTTCTACTAAGAAACAGGTTAATTTACACCAAAATACTGAGTTTGATGCATGTTCTTTGTCATCGACAACAAAAGTTGCTAAACATTTGTGTCCAAAGTGACTTAGCATCGATTCAAGGTACACATTGACATTTGAATCAGTTCTTGCTTTCCCTTTGAATTGAACCATGCCTTTGGTGTTGCAAGCACCACGCTCTACAGTTTGAACTACAGGAAAGCTATTTCTTTTACTGTTCTAACCATGCGTGATTGTATGGTTAGTTTCACCTCTGAGTTAGGATATGCAGATTAAGATCCCAAAGTTTCCTACTCTTTCTTTTTTCAAAGGTATTCGGTTGCAATTAAAAAGATTGTGGATTTTGGCTCTTTGAGGAACTACAGCCTGGATGTAGGATTTTTACAGCTGTTGGAAGCAAACAGAGAAATAGCTGGTGATATCACTGTACAGTAAGTCAGAGGCACTAGTAATTAGCCCTGAAATCTAGAGTGGGCCTGTGACATTTTCCTTGTCCTGGTTTTATTGGTACTGACTGCGAGAAGAATGGCCTCGAGCTTATTCATCAAACACTAGCTACGGTATGGAGTAAATAAGAAGGCTCATTTTTCAGGCAAAGTGGAAGCTGTTTTCATCTATTTAAGGTGCCGTTCTGACTTGCAGAAATCGGAAAGGAGACACAAATTGGATATCATATGTATGAAAAAGTGTGTTTGAAATATACACCCTTGGCTTCTGGATGAACCCTGCTGGTTTGTTAATTGAGTCTTGGTTGGATGCATGCTGGGAGAATGCCGTTTCATCATCAGGAGGTGCTTGGATGGGCATTTCAAGAACTTTTTCCTTTTTTGTGTCCTCCGTCACATTGGCTGCCGTATTTGTCATTTGATATGCACTAATATTTTTGGACCATGTTATGCCACAAAGTGTTTTGCAAAATGTCCTACAAAATCCATGTTCATATCATAATGCACAATTTACGTTTTAAAATGTACAGTTTGTGTCACAATGTGTTTTTCCATTGTGTAAATTAACTTTTGTATTATAACTAAATGAAAATAATACATATCAGTAAGTTAATGTGCAAGTATTTATATGGGAGTTATTGGAAGATGGTTTATTAAGCTGTTTTTTTTAATTTAGACAAACCCTTTCTATACGAAGACCTTTAAGCATTTGATATGTGCTAATGACTTGATATTCAATACTTGCTTTGAGCTGACTTTTTACTCAAAGGTAAGAGCTGTATTTGTTAATTAGACCAGTTATTTGCACTTTCATGCAAAATAGGCTTCTGTTTACCCATCCCTAAAGGCAAGCCTTCCAGAGATTGCCTGTGTCCATACTGGTTACAGTCTGTGTCTGTGTGCATATTCTGCTGGTTTTTGTTGCTTTGTTGTCACATTTCTATGATTTTATCATAGCCCAACTATGTAACAACAATGCACAACAATAATAAAACTCATATGACTCATTTTGCTTTGAACATTTTCATAATTTTATAGGAACAAGCTCTGCTGAATTACACACTGCTGACTCAGTTTTCATGAACAGTTTGCATGACACTCCAGATGGAGCTTCATCTGGTTTCATCAAAATGTGTTGCCAGCTTGTTCATGAGATACTGAAACAATGTCAAACCACAGGCAATTTGCATGCATGTACTCTTTCCTTCATTTCGCAAACTTTGAATATCTAAATATATCTTTGTCTGATCAGGCATGCCTCTCATCCCAAAAGTCACACCATAAACATCAGATCTTAAAAATGGTTCAGCAATAAATTCAACTTGTTAATCAGAACCGTTTTGTGCCATATAGAGGTTTTGAATTGACCTTGTGGTACTTTTTTTCAGATTTTATAACAATGTTCTAGTTTATATGTATGTGTGTCAGGGTCAGAACTTAACGTTTCTAATATTCACTTTAATCATAAAAGTTGTATAGATTCCTTTAAATGTATAGAGACATTTTTTCCCCTATTATCTTGAATTTGCGGGGATTTTTGTTCATTTTACTCGGATTATTTTCCTCAAGCCTCTGTCAATTTCTGATCCTGGTGTGTGTGTGTATTCAATTGTTAACGTATATGTGAGTCTGAAGGGAATGTAACAGCAGAATGTGATGATTCTCTAAGTGCTGAGGTAATGGGGGCACATCCAGAATGTAGCATCCCTGTGCTATATTGGATTTACCAGCTCTGGATTTACTGGCGGTCAGTGTTCTCAGCTCAGAAGCTGTAAATCAGTTAAAAGAGCAGAAAGGGCTGGCTTTTCTAGGCTTTTTAATGATGTTTTAGTTAAAAAAAAAAAAAATTTTGTGGTTAATTTTAGAAAAACTGCAGTGGTAAAGAAGTACAGTACAACATTTGTAAAATTTTGCTAAAATAACTAATAGCTTCTGCTAATTAATCAATTTGAGCCCAAATTAATGTCAGATTTGTCTGTAAAAAATGAACGTGGCATCTTAGCGCTACTACGATATTTGTTTGATATTTCTGTCATGACAACTCTCTGAGTGTTTGGCATGGTAATGGATATGACAATGGCAATATGTTTGGTTTTGGCGGAATATAGATCTGCTATGCTGCTGCTGTTATTGCTGCTGCAGAGCAAGTACGGGACATGCTACTGTAATACATACACAATACACTGCTGTGAGCAAGTAAGACATGCTTGTACTGCTGTAGATTAATTACCTGTAGCAGATCTATACAGGTGGAGCTGGGGAGGGTGGAGGGTTTCTGAAAGCTCGCTGCAACTGCTACAGCAAATGCTAACAAAGTATCAGAAGCTCGTTGGCTACTGATACAGCAGGAACCAATCAGCTGTGCCCTATATAATGACGTGATTGCAAGCAGGTTGAATTAAGGACCTATTAGCCTGCGCCATCTGGAATTTTCTATATATGTTATCCTCTGTTTTGCTTTATTTTCAAGTAGTGATTGATATGGTGGTCAGTCGTGGTTGGTTTCCCTCCATCACAAATTCACCAGGGTACTAAAGCACATGCGTTGTGAGTTGTGACCAGGGTTGGATAAAACATTTTTTTCAAGTTAGTGCACCACTGGTTGATATAGCTATTATTTGAAAGTGCCAATGTTTCTTTTCAGGGAAACAAATCTACAGTGGAAAAAAAACTGCTTTGAAACTCTGGTTTCTGGTAAGTTTCACAAATAATAACAAAGAAACTGCAAGGAACACATTTAATTAAACATGAAATTCTAAGGTAGAAATGCTGTAATTTTCTTGTAAGACATATTGCAATAATCTTTGTTTTATTTAACTTTTATTTCTTTTCTGTTTTTACAGTTTTACAGAATGACCTATATACCATTGTCTTCATAGATTTCCATAATATAATGTATGTTCTAACCCATATCTGCATGTGTTGCTGAGATTGGACACCTGAGTACCACTGCTGTGCTTTAGTGGAGTCTCGGGTTACGTGGAGAGAGGAAAGGACCTCAGTAAATTATTCATAACTTGAATCTTAAGGGTGTCCGAGTCGGAGTGTGCAGAGTACATCCCCGTCCCTGTTTCTCTTTGCGTCTGTGGCCCCCATTATTCTCCATTAGCTCAGGCAAGGAGGATATAGAATGAAGTTGAAGTAAAAGTACTGAAGGATTTTTAAACGAAGATCAAAGTGTAAGAGAGAATCTGGGCTTTTTTGACACCCACACGCAGTATTTGAGTTTGTGTGTGTGTGTGTGTGTGTGTTGATTTCTTGTATCCTGATGAAGTGCAGGGCAGGCTGTGCTTTTCAGCTCTGCTGTACAATGTCACCTACAGACAAAGAATAGGTTTACTTGTGCACCAATAATGTGATTATTTCCAACAGTCAAGAGTAAGGAATTATGTTTAATGTAAAATGTATGCAAAATGTTTACACGGGCAAACCTCTTCATTCTCCTTTACATGCAATTTTGATTATTTTCGATTCACTTACCTTAATTATTCACATACCTTAATGCTTAGCATAAAATTATGAACTCACATTCATAGGTGTAATACTGGCAAACGTTTTAATTTACTTGAAAAGCTCAAACAGTAGAGTGTGGCATTTGCAACGCCAAGGTCATGGGTTCAATTCCCACTGTAAGCAAGAACTGATTAGAATGTCAATCTGTATCTTCTAAGTCTATAACTACGGTAACTTACTGCATTATTGTGGTGCAGGTGCTCAGTATTCGGGTGACGAATGAGTGTGCAGAGTGTGAGTCTGGTGCAAGGGGCGTGGCAGAGTCCGTGAAAATTATCGTGCAACATTGTCAACATAAACTTCCTTCAGCACTCCAAAAAAGTGATGCTACGTTTGCGAATTTGCACATGACAAAAAACAACAGCATATGTGTACGTAAAAAAGCATATGCGCACATGAGTCAGAGTGGAATAGATGGGATTAAAGTGTTTAGTGTGATTAAATTCTGCATACACCACATACTTTAGTTATCATGATTGTAAGCTTTATAGCGTCAAATTTCAATATGGTCTAAATATCATTGTATTTACATTATGAGGGTGCATGTAAACATAATCAATGTAAGTTTTTATAACATTTTTTTTAGGGTCCAATTCTTACTATGAACTAGTTTATTAGTACTGTTTATTAGTACTTTATGCCTTATTTTGCACGACCATATTCTACTTCCCTTACTGGTTTTAATTATAAATTTAGTAGTAGCAGGTGTGGAGGAGGGAGGGAGGGGGCTGGTACTTACACAACAAAACGTAACTTAAATTAACAAAACTTAGCTTACATATTATTATTTTTTACTTTTCTATTTTCTATTATTGTTTAGATTTTTTCGATTTGTAATCTTTGCTTTTGGTCACTTTTCGTTACTTTTTCGTTTAGTAAAAACTGTAATTTTTTCTTGAATAGCAGGAACTAAGCATTACTGAACTTAGCTTACATATTTTTTTCTTTTTATATTGTTGTTTTGATTTTTTTCGATTTGTATTCTGTACTTTTGATCATTTTTCTAACCTTTTTTCGCCTGACTACCCTCACTTTCACTTGAGGCAGACCTTTTAACGAAATATCTGTCGATGGACAGCTGCTTCTCCTTTATCCACAACAACAGAAGCCTCTCCATCTCATCATTTATATTCGAACATAACTTCGATATAATCGTCACACCCTTGGAAGGATTTACATTCTTGATAACATCCTTCTGCTTTAGGATGATGCACATCGTGGATGTACTGCGATCAGAAATGACTGAAGCGGGCACTGTGCTCATATTTATCCAAAATTCAGAAGTCAGTGAACATGAAGTGAAAGTGCATCAGCGTCAGTACGCATGCTCGTATCTCGAATATTTACTCGTATCTAGAAGCAAAAATCTGCCTGAAGGCTTGCTCGTATCTTGGAATACTCGTATGTAAAGACGCTCGTATCTCGAAGTATTACTGTATATAACTTTAAATTTATAATATTATATACTGTTAAATACTCTCTCACACAGTCACATAATTGGTACAAGATGGGTAATGTATATTCAGATATATATGTCAGCTATGCATATATTTTCTACAAACATCAATTACATTAGATATCGTATTGACTAAATATGTCAGATTATGGAAAGAAAACACGTTTACAGTACATAGTATATATTTTATTATTTAAGGACCAAACAATTAGGGTATAATCCCAAAGCTGATTATATATGTTGTAGGGGATTTACAGTTAAGACCCGAGGACAAGATATGTTGAATGAAGACCAGGAGTCAGAAGTGCAGTCAATAGAAGAAATTTTAGTGAAGTTTAGTTTGCAGTTTCATCAGCAGAAGCCAGCTTCAGGTCTCACAAGGAGTTCGTAGGCCGCCCCACTTACAATAACATTGTTACAGCAATTATACTCTAACAGAGGGTACTAACTACATCATTGATGACGTTTAAATGATTCTGATTGGCTAAGAAAGAAAGAAAGAAAGCTAAACAAAACTAGTAATTTTCCACACAAGAGCAGACAGTCTGAAGCATATCTTCGTTGATCACATGGTTGACGGGTTCGTGACGTGGCTTCTCGAGAACAACAAGTTTTATGGTGCCAGCTAATCACCTCACCAATACTGACCATATTAACACACTCACACATACGCAGCTTCTCCAAGGCTGAACTCGGCTCAGGCTCCAACAATCAACAGAAACTTCCCAAAACATTCTGATAACATGCTCTATCTGTTGAGAAGTGCTGACAATATTAATCCTTACTCTATGGAAAACTACAGAAAAGTAAAGAAAGGATTTAACTAAAAGAAATCCCTAACTTGATTATAAATCACTCTTTACAACCCATTCAAATAAGAAAAAGAACATATGAAAAAGAAGCATATGAAAAATAAGAAAAAGAAAATAGTATAGGTGCATATACATAAGCGGCAATGGATTTCCAAATCGTATCTTTCAATGTGTATGTATATATTTTTTTAATGTAAATTGAGTTATACATATAAAATAACTGTATATTAATTTATTTTAAATTGTATATATTTTTGTTTAAATTGTTTAAGTTCTGTTTAGGAATTAATTATATTATTTTATTTTAAAGTTTTTCTTTATTATTTTAAATAAAATAAAAAAAAGATTTTTATTAACTGGCCCATTTATAACTTGAGAAAAAATTCTGAAGATACTTTAGAAAAGATTCTGTTTACATAAAAATATCTAGGAAAGGTTGGGTTGGGACATTCTGAGAGGTTTTGATGGTTGGCAACTATATCCGCCTCTGACTATCCTGCTATCTCTATTGATCCAGATGATGAATAGCCTGAAAATATCCTATAGTGTTTGCAAGCATAATTGTGAAAGAATATGTCACTACATGAAGAAAATGCTCACGGCATGCCAAAACATTAAAAGATAAATAATCTCGATGGATAGAAAAATTAGCAGTTAGATTTGTCAGGCACATGTTCTCTATCTTGGCAAATCATACAAAGGAAATTATGTAATGTGTTTTCTTTGAAGGTGCTTGGCTCTCTCTCCATTTTTTCTTTTTTCCCATCTTTCACCTTAGAACAATGACTCTTTTATTATGATTTTTTTCCATGTATTACCAGCCCAGATTTTCAGCAGTGTCTAAACAAGCATTTTTAATAGTGATTACAGAAACTGAAGCTACATGCTCATGGCAGCAAATTAGCACAGTAATAAATTAACCATAATTTCTTACTTATTTGTTTTTCCATTTAGTGTGATGCTTCAACTTTGTTAAAGTACTTTTGCACTCAATTCTAGTGAGAAAGTGCTGGAAATTTAAATGGTTATTTAAATTTTTTTTCTTTTGCAAACCCCCTCCGACAGGTGCTAACTCACCATTCACAAGCCTGATCATTATTCAAGACTTATAGAGGACATGTGAGAGAGTGAGATAGCTGTATGACATTGACTCATGCTTCATGATTAGACATCAAAGAGGGAACTGTGTTCAGAGAAAGATCTGGAGTGTGAGTGAGGGCTCTTCTGAAATGGAAAAGATTTGCGCCCCTCTGACCTCATAAATTCAAATTAATTAAACGGGCAGAGTGTGTGAAAAGTTCTGCGGTTCATAAATGCCTCTCATGACATATGTTCATATTTCAGAACTTTCATTAGAGCAACTATATTCAAGTGGGGTCTTGCTGATAGAGCACTGATGAGGACATCTCAGATATCATAACTGTTGTTGCAGGCGTCTAATCCATCACAATCCTTTTTCAATGAAAACTGGATTCAGCCAAACTATATGATAATAAGATATGCTCTAGCATGCAAACTAAAAGTCACAAAATAAGGATTTTGAGGCATTGTGATTTTGTGGCATTATGAAATAGCAAAGGCTGCCCAGTGCAGTTGGATTTTTTTATGCTGTTTGCCACTTTTGTCTATTTATGTCTATATATATATACAGTGGAGTTCACTTATCTCGTGTCACTGTTAACTCGCCAATACTATTATTATGTCAACGTTTTTGAAGTGGAACCGCCAAACTCCCTATTTGTCTTAGCATTTTCTTGTGGGTTATGTCGATTCTGTTATGTTGCCGAAATCTAATATCTCGAGCACAAAAAAGGTACAATTTCGCTACTTCACATGGTTATTTCGTGACTAATTTGCGTACCTAGTTCACTGTTGTTTGCCTTGCATGTGGATCGCGGTCCACTCACTCCAATGACGATTCACTCCCTGTCATTGATCTCGTCTGAGGGATAGCACGTCGTAGCATCCTGCACATTTTTTTGTGATTTTGTGAGCAATCTTTGTGTTTGCATTGTTGGAGAATATAATTAAAGGTTTGTATCAAGAAGGTGGTTTTTATTGTGGTGGTTTTACATATGCCTTTTGTTGTTAGCAAACATATACTTTGTATAAACATACGCTTCATCAAACAAATCTCGGCAACACTGTTGTGTAAAAAGACACTAAAAACACGAGCATGTACATTCTCATTTAATAACTCACATCATGTACATCAATAAATGTTATTTTTTCGTTCTTGCGAGGGTTGTTGTCTTTGGCACTTGCAATATCTCTCTGACAGCTGGCACTTCCACTATCACTCTGACAGCTGGCGCTGATAGGCTGTCTGACCTGTCAATCATGCAAGAAGACGTGATTGGCTGTGCTGCCAGAGGGCGGGCTCATCTCATCCAATGATCAACACAACACGCTTCTTAAAGGGACCAGCGCAGCGGGACAGCGGGAGAGAATGCTTTTTCTTTTTCTTCTAATTCTGACTTGTGTTTGTTTTCTTATTGTGTGTGTGTAATATTCTTTGTGTACCGAGACTGAACAGTTATGGATAATTGACGTCATGCGAGCAACATTTGAAATTCGAAATGTGATCTTACACAAAAAAGTTTATCAATCTATGGGTGCGGGTTATGCCAACGATTTTTTACACAAAACCCAAAACCAGCTGGCTATATGACTATGCGGATTATCTGCGTCTGCGGGTTATATTTGGGAAAATATATGTTAATATAATTATATATGTTATATGGGTTATCTCGATAAACGGTTAACTCTATATATATATATATATATATATATATATATATATATATATATATATATATATGTATTTTGTATATATAAAAATATATATTTTATATATGTATAAATGTATTAAATATATATGTGTGTATATATATATTTATATATATAATTTGTCATTATTGAAAATCTTAGTTTTTTCATCAGTGTATTTTGACACAAAAATGTCTTTTAAATTCAAGTTTATAGTTTTTATAGTATAAACATAATCCATATCCTTCTTTCATATTTAAATGGGTAGAAAAGTGCATTGACTAAATGCTACACATAGGAAAGCATAGACATACACACACACACACACACACACACACATATACAGTATGTCGTGTTGATATCAGATTGTTTCATATTGTTTTCTCTCCTGAGCTGAATGATAGTCCAGCTGCGTAACTCATACAGAGAAAACACGGTGAACGCCCTCAGATATTTGGGAAGGGGTGTCATGTTTTTGATCGTGAAGCTTCTATTTATAATGGATTGCTTCAATAGCTCGAGTGTGTGCGCTGGAATCATATGACCTGCGTTCATTCCTAGTGGCTCTGTGACACGCGTTGCGGGAAGCGCATTTCTCTGGCGCTCGCGAGAAGAGCTCAGCAGTAACATGTACCGCACCTCAGTACTCCACTAAAAGACTGGCGGATATTTATTCAAACAGCAGACTCGTTTTCTTACTTACAGAATAGACGTTATTACGTGAGACGATGCCTGAAGAAAAAGGTATGGTGCGCTTTGACGCTCTGCTCATTTATTTGATTATTTCAGGGGGCGCTTGTGCCTCTTTGTCAATGGGGACCTGTGTCATCGATGCTGCGTGTTGACCTCATTGTAGTAATATTGAAGCATAATTCTAGCGTATTATGATTATCAGGCTGTTCATCATCATTAGACTATGACGTTGAATTTTAAGGTTTAAGATGACATTTTCGGCAAAACAGCTGAGATTTCATTATGCATTTTGTGACAATTAGCGAATTGTAATGTATGGTTTATACTCGTTTACACGTGATCTTGTGTGTGTGTGTGTGTTTGTATTCATATATGTAGAGAGAGAGAGAGAGAGAGAGAGAGAGAGAGAGAGAGAGAGAGAGAGCAGGATTAATGCATTTATTAGCACTGTATTTGCATTTGTAGCATTTGTTAGACTGAAGCTCTGCAAAAAATATTTAGAGGGTTGTCTATTATAGTAACAACAACAACAACAACGCACCTAGAGGATATGCATGTCTTTGGCAGAAGGACATGCTGTTGCACACCAAGAGCTCAGATGCAATCTGGCCTCATTGGACAACAGTCTAAAGATGTTTTTGCTTGTGTGAGTGTGTGTGTGTGTGTGAGAGAGAGAGAGAGAGAGAGAGGGAGGTGAGGGAGAGGGCGTGTGAGAATTTAGGGGAGTAGAAAGACATACTGACAGGCTGACATATAGTTATTTTTTTAAGTGGCAATTAAGGAGCACTTGATTGTGATTAGAGGGTTGCATGTCTAGTAAAAGACAGGTTTTATTTTGATTTTCATGTTTAGACACTGCAATGATGTCTGAATAAGAAAGAAGGCGGTTAATTGCTTTTGAATGAGAGCATTAAAATGAGCACAAAAACAATTGACACATTTTATGTGAATAGGAGTTGAGACAGCTGATGGTGAAGATATCTATAGGAATTTGTTGGCCAATGGCTGATTGATTTCCAATGAGTACAGCATGTTATATAGGCTAATACAAATTATGTAATCCTCTATATTTTTAAACATTTGCTAATTATAAAAAAAAATCAAAAGCATTGAAAATAGGAATTGTGCATTATTCAGTGACAAGGCTGACTGTGTAACTGAGAAGCAGGTACTCTTATCTGTTTAAGCCAACAATCTAAAATGGACAAATATTGTCTAATTCATTGTCAGGTCAGTATTTCAGTCAACTAGTTACAACACGTGAAAGAATTTATGTTTGCGTGGCCATCGCAGAGTCAAAAAAAGCATTACTGTCACCTGACACTTTGACATTACAAAGCAACTACTCTTAACTGATGGGTAGGTCTTCCTGTCACACTTTGGATGTCACACATGAGTCGTGATCTAACTGTTGGAAGAGTCTCAGCAGCTGCAGAAATACCCATAGCGCTGACTGTGGTGACAGTAAACTATCTCTCTTATTCTGCTCTACCTCTTCTTTAAACAGATCTGGGAGAAAGATGTAGAGATAAAATATTATGGTTATTTTCTTTGCATATTTCAATTGTTTTTTTAAGGTTTAAGCCTCAGAGGTACCGTTGTTTCATGTGTCCTTTCAAAATCGGTAGCTCACTAAACATACAGGCACTAATATAATCTGTGGCATTGAGTCTTGGATGTTTATCTTGCATTTCACTTCCTCCAAGAATGAGATTTCGATAAAATCTGTTACTGTGATTCTTGTTGTAGTCCACCCAGCGAAAAAGCTGCTAAAATGGAGTTACCTCTGGTCGCCTCAAAATAGGCGCTCCATGTTTACGAGCATGTAATTTGCTTTAAAATCCTTTAATCATCCTGCCATGTCGGAGGATCATCCTAACACACACAACTGCAAGCCTTAGTGCAGTTGAATTAGTTTATTATATATTTATTGTAAGTATCTCTTGAAATATTCGCTAGGACTAAATTCTTTTCATTCCTTTGGATTTTTCTTCACCAGTGCACATCGAGCTACTTGTTTCACTCAATTCTCTCAAAATGGTTAAAGAACTTAAAGATAGGGAATCTTGCTGCAATGTATTTACATGTCTGTGGCATTCCAAGTCATGCTTTCCCAACATTTGTTGTTTTGAACATTCTTTTTATTAGGGATGCACTATATATTATTTTTGTATCAAAGGTCATCTAAATGTAAAGATAGGGAAAATGAGCAAGCACAAATAAATATCTAATACTAACAGAGGCAATACAATCTTCACCTAATGGTCAAAATTGTCAAAAAGTTATAGACTGTTACCTGATATGATTTCATAATCCTGTGCACTTCAGTTGGAGGGAATGAGATGAACATTATGCAGAAAATGTGAACCTCTTCTCATGACTAGGAAACAACTTGGACATGCACAGTTTGAGGACTTGAGGTCTTCAAATATCAAACATAACTGTAGACGTATAATGAAATATTGAATTATGCTGAAGTGCAAGAGAGTAAAATGATGAATGTTCTAGCATTCAAAGGGTTTCTATTGTACAATCCAACACCAAAACCCACAATTGCATTTGCACAATAAGGCAAATGATGAGTGATTTTGAGCTAGGTGAGTGGCAGAGGGATTCTGCGGTGGAAATCCGACCCTTTCAAACACACAGACATGTCAGCCATGCCACATGGACCTCAAGCAGAATGTAGCAGGGCATGATGGAATCCCCACGGTTGAGTAGATGCTCTATTTTTGGAGAACCTGCTTAAAGATGGATGACTCTCTGTGTAAACGAGCAAGTCTTTGAAAGTATGGTGTGTGTGAGTGCGTGTGTGTTTAGGGACATGTGGAACAAATTCCTCCCTTACACTGACCTTTTGCTGGTTGTGCTTACAGAAGTTTTGATGATATGTGATGTGGACATCTGAAGCATGCAGATGAGTGTATGAACAGAGTGGGGTGTGACAGTGATAGAGATCTTACCACCGCAGTACGGCTTCATGCCTTTATTCCTTTAACCACAGATTTTTGGCTTCATGACAAATGGATAGTAATCCACCCTGACTTATTGTGTTCTTATCAGAGAACATGTGGTTAGGCCTATAAGATTCATTCACTGTTTTCTATCTTTTACTGTAATGTGGTTTGCAAGTTTATTGAGGTCTTGTACTTACTGGAACCAAAATCCTCTTTATACACATTTCACACTTGACAGAATTTGTCATTTGAAAGCAATAGGAATAGTGCACTCTTTCTTTCTTTCTTTCTTTCTTTCTTTCTTTCTTTCTTTCTTTCTTTCTTTCTTTCTTTCTTTCTTTCTTTCTTATCCAGAAGTTTTTCAAAATGGTTTGGACTTCTACGTTCTTGATTGGTTGGCAATCTCTTCATCATTTGTGTTTGCCATCACTGTTCAAAAGGTTTAACTTCTTTTCCTCAGATGCTGGAATTAAACACCATGTTCTGGGAGGTAGAAAGCACATTAATGTTTAATGAATTAACCTTTGAGACAGTTTTTTTTAATTGGCTGTTTGTTGCCATAACATTTAACTCCCCATAAGTGTGAAATGTTGCTTTACCTAGTGTTATTTTAGCCAAAGCATAATCCGTACCAGGGCAGAGCTCGTAACTCGAATTGCTTGTATCTAAAATCATGTTTTCCCATAAGAAATAATAGAAAACAAATTAATTCGTTCTAGATCCGTAACAACGGAAGAAAACATGTTTTTATTGGTATAGACACACACACACTCACACACACACAATTATAGTACAGTACATGTATACAGTATAAGGATTTGTGTGATATCAAATAAAATGTTTTAAGTTTTTACAGACAGTAGTGGCATATGCGGAGGGGGAAGGGGTGGTTGGTACGTCGACACTTGATTCCATATCGTTCCTTACACGAACACTACATAACTTACGTAAACTTAAATTAAAATAACTTAGCTTACGTTTTTTTTTTACTTTTGTATTTTAGATTATTGTTTTGCTTGTTTTCTTCCCTTTTTTCGCCTGACTACAGTCACTTTCACTTGGCGCAGACCTTTTAATGAAATACCTATCGAGGGAGATTTGTTTCTGTCCCTCTTTATAAATAAGTAAGGCACATGTCGTCAAAAAGTGCCGAAGCACGACCAGTAGACAATTTATAAAGGTGTTTCTTTTCAATGCTGAGCTCTTGCAACACCTGCCTGTCTGTTGCTCGATCAGCTCCTCAGTCGACAGTTCCTACTGATGCTCCTGCTGCTAGATGACTCATGTGTCGTGTCCATATTTATCAACAATTTTATGCTTAATTTCCATGGTCGTCATGAGTTTCTTCTTCTCACTACCATCCTTACCATTCACTTTCTTAGAGCTCATCGCTGATATGAAGAATAATGAACAAAATGGAGAGAAAATCAGCTACTCGCGGGCGACGCGTACAGAAGTCAGTGAACACTGAAGTGAATGTGCGTCGGCATCGGCGTCAATACACGTGCTTGTATCTCGAAAAGCAAAAATCTTTGGAATACTCGTATGTAGAGACGCTTGTATCTCAAGGTATTACTGTATATTGAATTAGCTTTTATTTTTACATTTTACATTTTTAATTTTCATTTAATTTCCATTGTGCTTTTGTCATTTCATTAGTTAAAAAAAGTTAAAAACAAATTTTTATTTCAGTAAAAAAAAAAAAAAAAAAAATACATTTTGTTAAATGGATTGACTTCTTTATGGTTAATGGGCCTTCAGGCTTGCTTTTCTTTATTGGAAACATACCTTCTGCGAAACACCTGTAGAGCCGCTTATGAAAATACTGTCAGTGTTCTGTGATTTGACTGTAACCTCAAATGATTCATTCATATATAAAGCATTACCACTACCGCTTGCTTAAAGTCAGTCGTTGTGTTTTTAAGGTTGGATTGGTAAATTTCCACTGTTTAACAACTCTTATCTGATTTGTGAAAGCAGGAAATAGCTTTAGCTTTAAAGTTTTTTTGTTTTTGTTTAATATGAACATGTTAGCCTTACTTTATCTATGAAGCTAGTGTGCTTCAAAACAATGAAAAAGTTCACATTTAGATATAAGTATTCAAGAAGATATTAGTATTCAAAACGTACAGTCTCTCACTTACAACAATATGATCAATGATTTTGATGACATCACTGCACACTTCAGCTTCTCATCAGATTTTCTGTCCAATCAAATGCTCTCTATAATCTAAAGCATCCCATCCCCTACATTATAAATAGATGCTAAAGCTCTGGCTAAAATCGGTCACTTGTTCATACGTTTACTATTTTCTACATGGTGAATGGTACATAGGGCACTGTATAGGGCAGGGGTGGGCAAACTATTTGTCTCGCGGGCCACACTGGTTTCTTAAAACTGACAGAGGGGCCGGAGTGACCGTGATTGTTGACGGGGGGGTGGGGGGATGAGCGCGGTTCGCGGGTTTGTTGACGGGGAAGGGGGGTGTAGAGGGTTTTGTGACACACGCCTACTCTCCAACACAGCTTCAGCGCCACTGCCGCTTGCATCCGTTTTGAGCGCGGTTCGCGATTGTTGACGGGGAAGGGGGGTGTAGAGGGGTTTGCGACACACGATCCACTGCCGCTTGCAGCCGCGACAGAGTGACATTACAAGGAAATGTAAAATGAAGGTGTCATACGAGTTCGGCGGGCCGGATTAAAAAGCCCAACGGGCTGGATATGGCCCGCGGGCCGTAGTTTGCCCACCCCTGGTATAGGGGATAGGGAACTGTAAATATGCCATCGGGGTGAATGCAGTCTGATTTAATCTAAGTGTCACACAAACCGCTGCAGCGCTCAAAGTCTAGTCCATTCGAGAGACACGATAATATTGTGTGGATTATTGAGTGGATCATTGAGTGGAGTTTGTGCATTCCAGAAAATTTATCAGACCCCTTTGAATTCTGCAAAGAATGCCTTATTTTTAAGTGATATGGAGGAGATTAGAAGGGAAAAAAGTTTTTTTTTCTGCTAGTGTTACTTAGGCCAAGTAGGATATTGAATAATGTAGAAAACTTGGCCGTTCGGTTGGTCTCCATTCTAGAATTTATTGCCTACATTCCATTATCCAACACATTTCGATGACGGATGAAATTGATTTTTCTTCGAAATATGTCACATTATAAAATTGGTTGCCTGTGGCAAGTCATGTGGCCTATACTGTGTTTCCACAATGACTTGACACATGGGTTGTCTTTCCCCATGTCATTCCAAGTGGAGTCAAACACATTCAATGACTGCTGTAATTTCAACCCAAAGTACTTTTATCTAGTTAGTGTCAAAGGTTCAGCAACTGAAACCAACCGTTCTTAGAAACTTCCCAATGAATGAGGGACAAAGACAGGTTCTCTCCTTTGAAAACAAGCAATAACACATTTCTCTATAGCTGTTTATCCCTTAGACTTCACAAAGTGAACACCTGTTTTGAAAATTGTACTGACGGGACTGTCCAACAGAACCAGTTTTGCTACACGCCCTTCTAAAACAAGAGGTTGAAGGTCTTTATCTGGCTGTGTCTTGGACTGTATTATGAAGTGTTTGTTTTTTGAGTTTACATGCCTTTCTAATGGAGTAGGTGTGAAGATTGGGTGCCAAACAGGCACAAATGACAGCTTAAAAATTGACAAAGGAGAGCAGAGCAATGACGTCATCCATGTCTACTGTGAACTCATCCTCACTGTTCCTGTGATGATTAGTGAACAGTGGCGTGACAGAGTACAAGGTTAGGGTTAGTACAAGGTTAATGTTTTAATACGGAGCTCCACACCCTAAGAAATGTCCAAAAATGTGTCAGAATTTACTATAACGCAATATAAATATGAAGGAATATTCTGTATTGATTTTTCCCCCCATGTATTAAGCCATGCAAACCTAATCAATAATGCCCTGGCATAAAATTACCAGTACTTTTTCTGTTTTTCTACTGATTTTTTTCCTTCAGTACATATGACATGCAGGGAAAAAAACTACAATTAATTCATGACTTATTAATTCCCATGATTTAGTTGAATAGTTGCCAAAATGTAACTAATAAAAAAAGTCATCCATATTAATTTGACTATAGAATTATTTTAAAAAGTAATAATAAATAAGTAATAATTGTTTAATAATATTTGTAAGCTCAGATATTCTCAACTGTCAAAAAATTCATAGCAATGACATGTAGTAGACAACTTTAGAAGTTACTTTTCAAAGTAACGCTGTTACAAAAAACGCTGGTACTGTTTTGTTTTTTTTGTAAAAAATAATTGCTTTTACATAGCTTATGTATTAAAATTAGTACATCTTTAAGCAGCAAAATAGCTCCAGACCATCACACTACCACCACCTTATTTTATTGTTATTATGATGTTCTTTTTTTTTTTTATATGCAGTGTTACTTTTACGTCAGATGTAATGGGACACACTTTCCAAAAAGTTAATCTTTTGTCTAATTAGTCCATAGAGTATTTTCTCAAATGTCTTGGGGATCATCAAGATGTTTTCTGGCAAAAATAAGACAAGTCTTAATGTTCTTTTTGCTCAGCAGTGGTTTTCATTTGGGAACTCTGCCATGCAGGCCATTTTTCATCAACACCGACCTTAACTGAGGCAAGTGAGGCCTGCAGTTTTTTGGATGTTGTTGTGGGGTCTTTTGTGACCTATTAGATGAGTCGCCGCTGTGCTCTTGGGGTAATTTTGGTTAGCTGGCTGGCTGGCCACTCCTGTGAAGGTTCACCACTGTTTGAGGATAATACTCTCACTGTGGTTCGCTGGATTCCCAAAGCTTTAGAGATGGCTTAATTGTCACGATACATTAATGGGGAGGACTCAAGTGCAGGGAAGGGAGTTTACTTATATAACAAAAGAACATAACACAAGAAATGAAAACCCACGAGGGGGAAAACATAACCTAAAATACAACACTCGACATGAACATGAACATGAACATAAACCAACCGGGAAGCAAAGCAGGACCAGGAAAATAACACAGACCAGGCAGGAACACAGGAATGACAACGAGACCACGACGGACTGCAAACACAAGGGCTATATATAGGGAACACATGAGGGAAGGTAGTGATGAGACACAGCTGGGAATGATTAAGGGAAACAAGGAGGCAGGGCAGACACTAATGAGACACAAACACACGGGAGAGAGAGCAGTGCCACGGTTCTGTCCACTAGAACACTAATAACACTGGAAACAGAGACAGAACCGTGACACTACCCCCCCTCTAAGGAACGCCACCTGGCGTTCCAACATGAAACAAAAACCCAACACCAACATCACCAAGCATAACACACAAGACAGGAAACTCAAGGAATACAGAACACCAGGGAAGGGAGGGAGGGAGAAAAGGTCAACCAAAGAGCAAAACAACAAAAGTCCACAACATCATGAAAGAAAAAAGAATAATTCAAAGGCAACCAAAAAAAGTAGACAGTCCTCAGAACACAAAAAAAAAAAAAAAAAAAAAAAACAGTGTCCAGGGAGGGGGAACAGGAGGAATGAGCCAGTGAGGCTCCAGGGGATCAGGGGTCCCAACAGGCCGCCAGGGTGGCACCGGCAGGTTGAGCCAGATGGGCTCAGGCAAGACTGCCAGATCAGGCGGGACCGGCGGGTTGAGCCAGGTGGGTTCAGGCAGAACTGGAGGGTCCGGCCGCGAGAGTTCAGGGTGTGGCCGCAAGAGTTCGGGGGCGGCCTGCGAGTCAGGCCGCAAGAGTTCGGGGGCGGCCTGCGAGACAGACAGCAAGGATTCAGGGTCACCCGGCCAGACCGGCAGGGCGAGCAGTCTCATTGGCCCCGGCAGGGCGAGCAGTCTCGGTGGCGCCGGCAGGGCGAGCCGTCTCGGTGGCGCCGGCAGGGCGAGCAGTCTCGGGGCAGTCTCTGGAACTGACGGATCGAAGGAGACCCTTTTCCTCCTCCTCCGCTTACGAAGACGTCGAGCGGGCTTTGGGATGGCAGGCTCCTGCCCATCAGCGGGCTCTAGGACGACGGCCTCCTGCCCGGCAGCGGGCTCTGGGATGGTGGCCTCCTGCCCGGCAGCGGGCTCTGGGTCGGCGGCGGGCTCTGGGACGGCGGCCTCCTGCCCGGCCGCGGGCTTGGTGTAAGCCGCCACCAAAACTTCCTCCGGAGTCGGTCTCGTGAACGGCGTCGACAGCATCTTCACGAATCCCTGGAAGTCCAGGGAGTCCAACCCCCTCATCCTCCACTCACTGAGGGGTTTGTCAAGCACAGAATTAAACAAGTCCTTGAGGGCTGCGTCATTATAATCCAACCCTTCAGCAGCATGACTGAACTCCTGAAGAAACACCTTTATCTCCGCCCCATGTTGGCGGAGGGATAGCAGTGCCTTGACCCGCAGCCCCCGTAAAAAACACGGGTTGGAGTTCATGCTGGGTGGTGAAGGACGGAAATCCTTCCCCGCTGAGTCCTTAAATGGTGGTCTCGTTCTGTCACGATACATTAATGGGGAGGACTCAAGTGCAGGGAAGGGAGTTTACTTATATAACAAAAGAACATAACACAAGAAATGAAAACCCACGAGGGGGAAAACATAACCTAAAATACAACACTCGACATGAACATGAACATGAACATGAACATAAACCAACCGGGAAGCAAAGCAGGACCAGGAAAATAACACAGACCAGGCAGGAACACAGGAATGACAACGAGACCACGACGGACTGCAAACACAAGGGCTATATATAGGGAACACATGAGGGAAGGTAGTGATGAGACACAGCTGGGAATGATTAAGGGAAACAAGGAGGCAGGGCAGACACTAATGAGACACAAACACACGGGAGAGAGAGCAGTGCCACGGTTCTGTCCACTAGAACACTAATAACACTGGAAACAGAGACAGAACCGTGACATTAATAACCGTTTTCATTTTTACTGTCTTTCTCATTTGTTCCTGAATTTATTTAGAATTTTATTTACTCGGCATGATGTCTAGATTTTGAAGATATTTTGGTTTACTTCACTTTGTCGGACAGGTCCTATTTAAGTGATTTCTTGATTGACAATAGGTGTGGCAGTATTTAGACCTTGGTGTTGTTAGAGTAATTTAACTTTTCCCTCGCCTTGTCTGTCCTTACCCCCAGGTGTCGTTGCCACCCTTATTGACTCCCCCTGAGGAGGGGGTCGGGGAGTAGAGCGTAGTGTGCCTCCCGTCCTGCGAGGTACGATGGGGTATGTGGCAAGCAGGGCGAGGCCAAGGGCCATGAGTTGCATGAGAATTGCATGAGGCCGGTGGCGTGATTGAGAATGAGCGTGCTGCCCTGGAGGAGCACGTCAGTGAAGGACAGGAGAGAACCACTGGACTTTTACATCGAGTTTTGTTTGTGTGTGTGGGAAGCAGTCGTCCGCAAGGGACTGCTGCCATTACTTTTATTTTGTAGTTGTTTATTTGGGATTAAAAGTGTTGAACGTTCGCCGGTTCCCGCCTCCTTCTTCCCTGAACAACGACTTGTATTACACAGTAATTTCAACATAAAATTTTTGTCAGTTATCTGAATTTGTAATAGTATACTAGTATGAAACTCTACTATTTCTGTTAGTTTTACTAATGGCTAGCACATACATTAAGGTGATGTGTCCAGATTAATACAGTCAGGTTGTTAATTCTTTAACTTTTCTATACCTGTCTGTTGGTGCTGTATTTATGGATTTTGAAATTCAATTTGTCTCTTTTTCTCACTGTGTCTCCACAGCGTTTCACCAGCAGGCTGTTCACAGTCCTCTGGAGCAGCAGAAGGGACAACGGCAGAGTGGCCCCGTCCCGTGTCAAAACTGTGGCAAACCCTGCAAAGGCGAGGTGCTCCGGGTGCAAAATAAACATTTCCACATCAAGTGCTTTGTTTGCAAAGGTAACACATCATTCACAACCCACCCCTTTCATATATACTGTTATTGTGTGTCAATTTTCAGACAGTTACATAATGGCTTTTATTCCTTGAAAGACACTTTGAATGTATATGTAATAGAACCTGAACACAAAACAAATGTGATGAAAACATCAAGGTATTTTATTGTGCAGCACTGCACGACTCAATCATTTTCCAAAAGCAGGGAGGGTGGGGCGCATGTTGTTGTTTGGAAAGCAGTGTACCAGAACCATAGAGTAGAAAGGACTTGTATTAAGGTGACTGTGTTTCATCTGTTTGGGATCTGATTTAATCAATAATAGCTGAAATTTAGCCAAACACGTGGATGACGGGGGTTTCCTGACTTGTCTGCCAGTGCATGTGTGTTTGCATGTGTGCTTATGTATGCACAAGACAATTTCTCCCAGCACCGGCTGTTTTCAGCTTGATGATGTTGTGAACACAGACAGTGGTTGCTAGGTGACCTCAGGGTTCAGACAATGTGAGCTTCTTAATAGAGTTTAGCACGTTTATTCTTACCTCCTAGCGTCAGTCAGTTTGGTCACTACACTCCATTAGTCAAATTACAGTTGCTGATCTATTTTTTGGGTAACCTCTCACCCTTGACTCTTCTTGTTTTAAATAACTGTCATTTCTAAGTTTTTTTAAAACACAGCATAGAGATGGTATGCAGTTTGGTCTAATTTTCAGGGTGGGTGTGTATTTAAGCTTGTATTCTCTGAAATGTTAATGTGTCTTGCTAATTTCATATGAACTATGGTTGAAAATGAAGACAACTTTCCTTTGTATGTGGATGTAACAAAACAGTCCAGTCTTCAGTGTCAAATTAAATCACATTCAGAAATGATTCTAGTATAGCGATTTATTATAATTATTATAATAATAATTATTATTATTATCAATGTTAGAAACAGTTTTTGCTGCTTAACATTTTTGTAGAAACAATCAGTGGGTCCGAAATCGTGTACTGTCTGAGTAGGTGCTACATTTAAATTAGATTTTTCTTTTCAACCGTTAAAATAGTATGTTCTATATAGTATGAATGTGTGTAGTATGAATGTTGTCATTATCACGTGACGTACCAGCTTCAGACGCCGCTTCAACTGCATTCCCAAATCCTCTCCTGTGATCTCATGGGTTAGTACATTTTCCATCAAATGCACATTTCAGAATCTCGTCGGAAGTAGTATGTCATCCGAGGACTTTTCACCAACAGTTTTTCGAATACTAGTATTTGAACATACTGTTTTTCACATACGATATAATAGAGAAGTAGTCTATTTTGAACGAGTTTCGAGAAAACGAGAAAAATTAGTACTTTTATTCATCAAGGAAGCATTAAATTGAACAAAAGTGACTTTGAAGATATTTTCTATTTAATAAATGTAATAAATATATATGATACATCCAAATTTTTATTTGTAATAACATAACAATATTACTGTTAATTTAATTTTTTTGATGAAATGGTGTGCAGATTATACTTCTTTCAAAAACATAAACAAACTGTAACGTTTTTAAACTTTTAAGAGGTACTGAACACAACCATGTTTTAAAAAGAAATGAATACTTTTATTTGCCATTTGATACATTAAATGGATCAAAAGTCACAATAAAGACATTTATAATGGTACAAATGATTTCTATTTCAAATAAATGCTGTGGTTTTGAAGAATCACGGTTTCCACAAAAATATTAGGCAGAACAACCATGTTCAATATTGATAATAAGGCATTTTTCAATTTTTTTCTAAGAATTTTTTGTTGTTGCTATTTTAATCAGCACATGGAAACGATCCTGTCATACTGAAGACTGAATATAAATTTACTTGAAACATTGGCACATTGAAACATTTGTTTTCTTGTAATATATGTTGAGCAATTACAGAATTAATTCAACAGAAAATTATTTGACCCCTGCATCTGTGGGGCACTTGAATTGTTGCCACCTTCCACCCAAAGTAGACAGTGGTGAGATTAACTGTGTTTTTTATTCACTGTGGCACCTGTGTGCCCAAAATGCATGAGAACAATTATATGCATCTTTCCTGTTTACTCTGCCCACAAATAGGTGTATTGATGAAACATGTGATCAGCACTGAATGTCAGTGTTTATAAGCTTAAAGCCCTAAGCTTTTAATTATAATTTAAAGGTTCCACTTAAATTCTTAGTCATACATAATTTCTTTAACTTACTATTACAAGTATAATGCCTCATTAGTTATACAATATATTATAGGAGTCATTCTAGGAACACTGGTTATGTGGGTGGTTGTTGTTTTTACAGGAAGTGTGTTTGAGTGTATGTCGTTCCAGCACTCAGAGTCCTCTCACACCACTCATTTGTTATGTAAAACATCAAACAAACCAGATGATATTGCTTCATCCTAAGATGTTTTGGATCCTTCACATGGAGGTCTGGAGAAGGACAGAGACACGTGGGGGAATTTAGATATCATAAAACTGCCTGTATTTGTTTCATGCACACCATGACAACATGGTAATATTATTTTGCACAGTGGGGATTTCATTGCTCCATAAAGGCTGGACTGAGCACGCCCAATGCTCGTTCCAAACATGTGAGCTCAAACATTCAAATATGTTATTTAATTAGAATACGCATGTACTGTATTTGCATAAAAATGTATATAGTACATGAAAACTCCCCCTTAAAGTATCATTCTTAGGTAAATATTTAGAATTTTGCATGTAAATGGAGAGAGAAACATGTTCAAAACATGCTCAAACTGAATAGTAATAAAGTCCATATCAAATATCAGTAATTTCAAGACCTCTTAAAATATATGTGTGTGTAGGTGACCTACACCCCACTGACAACACCCTAATACAGCTGCCTTTTGTTTGCCTGAACACCCTAGTGATTTTTTTTTCCACACACACAGATACACACATGCCAACTATCCACATGCACACACATCACAGTAAAGTATTGAATCCTGATACCTCATCTGGGAAAAATGTTGAAATGATTTGATATGACTTTTTGGAAAGTCTGTAATTTCCCAAACCTAAAAGATTCCTTTTGTTTTTGTTTTTTTAATCGAGGCTGATACTGTTGCTTCTCTTTGCTCTATCCTGACTGAACCAGACATGAAGAGCCTAATAAGCATATATACTTTGCAATTGATATGCTTTCACATACTGTAGGCCTATACATATTCACTATTGTATGTATGGACCTGTTCACATGGTACTGACGATGTAATTTGATTATGGTATAATTTACTGTCATTTTCTGATTACAGTGATGTAGAAGTCATATCACACATGGACTGTCATAATATAGCTTTTGTTTGTTTTCTTGAATCTGTATTTACATGGATGTTAATTTGTTTTGTTTAGTTGTCATTTCTGTGGCGTTTCAGTTGAAACCTCTATGTACATATTTCACAGCTAAATTAAGTCATGCTAGTCTGATTTAATACACACATTTAAATTGTTTTCTGCTCAAGGATAGAGCACAATGTGTTTGTGTGCTCAAGGCTATGCCAATATGCATGTTTCAAGCTGTTTCCCATCACAACTGACCTTATATAACAACTCTTCAGATCCAGAAGGTTTCAGCAAAACTAATAAATGACTAATACATTTATTTAGCTCCCCTTTAGAAGTGCTCATCAGGGAAATTTAGCTGCACTGTCTTTTTATTCAAAATATTTCACTAATAATTCAACATTGGTGCATTGAGACCATGAATGTTGTGAAATGATAACTATGGATTTCCCCCATTATCTGACATTTTCGTTGGATTCGGTGGAAACACATTAGGCTGTAATTCCATCTGTTACATTGGATAAAGATCAGCAGAGAATGACTCAAATATCATTAAGTATCTCTAGAAAAGATACTAGATGCTAGGAAAAAGGAAGGATGCAACTGTATAATGAATATTTGCTACACTTTTCTACTCAAACTCAAATATCATTAGATATCTCTAGCATATAAAAGCATGATGCAACTGCATAATGATTTTTTTTGTTACAGATGCTGGATCATCTATAAATAAAACTGCTTGCACAGCAAGCAAGTTGTGGCCGTGTGGGATGTTTGGGACTTAGCTATACTGTAGTTTGTGGGTCAGACCCCGGAAATGATCTAAATCTGATAAAACCTAATTTGGTGATGTTCTCAATTGTTCTCAATTGAAGGAAAAACAACAACAGATAAATAAACCAAATAATGCACAATGATTTATTGTAGGGTTATTGTTGGATTTATGTGTAGTGTGTAGTGTATAGTATTGATATTTATTTAAAAACATAAGAATTATATTTCCCTATTTTGATTTTATGTCCCTATTTTGGATTTTAGAATGTCCTAAGTTGCATTTTTATTTAAGAACACAGTATTTTGTGAACTTCTGATGGTAATTGTTGATGTAATATACAGAGGTTGGGCAATTAAAGTGAAAAAACAGTTTTTACACCACAATAATATTAGAGCTATTCCTCTTCGAGAACAGTGGCAAGGTGGCATCACTATGTGATGCTGATGGAGGAAAACATTTTCTAAATTGCTCCTCCAAAATACCACAAAGTGACTCAAAAGTATTCATGTCTGTTGACTGTGCAGGCCATGGGAGATGTTCAACTTCACTTTATGTTAATCAAATCATTCTGTCACAAGTCTTGCTGTGTGTGTGTGTATTTGGTGCATTATCGTCCTGATACACAGCCTAACCTTCAGGGTACAATGTTTAAAGCACTGGTCGCACATAGTCACCCAGAAGGGTTTGGTAGTCCTTGACAATGACGCACCGATCAAGCACAGTAGATACAGCCATGATATTGCAAACCACACCATCACTGATCCACTCCCATGTTTTACTCTAGGCACACAACAATCTTGGTGTAAAGCCTCTTTGGGGCTCCTCCACATGGATGTGGGAAAGTGATGGTGAACTCGTCAGAGAGCAATACATTTTGCACAGCCCAAGATTTGTACGGTTGGCACCATTATTTGGCATTGGCATTGGTGATAAAAGGTTTAGCTCTAGCAGCCTGAGCATGAATATTTATTTCCTGGAGAACCTGACTAACAGTTTTGGTGGAAACAGGAGAGTCGATGTGCACATTTAATTCTGGAGAGTTGTGCAGCTTTGGTTTTATGTTTTTTGGATAGTTATTCCTGTTGCATGAGGTTTGTCCTTCATGGTGTTATGCTGACATGACCCTGGATATCATAGCTCTTGATACGCCTCAAATACTTTGCTGTCCTGGTCACAGATGAAGTGAGAGGTGCAACCAACATTTTGTCCTCTTTTGAACTCTGTCTGCCATTATGTTGTGTGGATTGCAATATTTTTGTACATCTGTGCTATTGCTCTGCTAAATCAACCTTCAAACTCTGCTCTTATTGAAGATTGCCCTCCGGGCTGCACATATATTGGCCTGAAACCTCCAACACTATATTGTCCAGTGTTATCATAGTCCAACCCCTGTATATACCCATACATATATATATAAATACATTTTTTTTTTAAGTAATTAATACTTTTATTCATCATGGAATTATTAAATTGATTAAAAGTTACAATAAAGACATATTTTTTATTACAAAAAAATCTATTTAAAATAAAAGACATTTAATTAATTTCAAATTAATCAAATAATCCTGAATAAAATGTCACAGCTAACACATTTTTTATTTTATTAATTTTTTTGCTGCTGTAATGATAACACAAAATAATAATAACGAGAAATTAGCTTATTAGAATGATTTCTGAAGGATCATGTGAAAATTCCACTTCGTCGTCACAGGAATACATTGTATTTATTCCTTTTTTATTAAAAAATTACTTAACTGTTGTTTAAATAGTAAGACTATGTCACTATATTACTATTTAAACTATAGTCTTAATCAAATAAAAGCAGCCTCTGTGAGAATAAGAGATATTTTACAAAAACGTCAAATAAAATAAAATAAAAAATAATTCCTGGTAATTCCTGGTATTATGGTATTGTTATCCAACATTATAGGTCATTCCAGTAATTTAAATCCAATCCATGTTATGTCATTTCACATCAGACAATATGGTCATAATGGTGTGGGTATTTTGTTTCTGTTTTGTGATATGTTTTCAAGGCATGCAGCTGATCTGTTGTGCACATTTTATGAATTACAAAAGCACTAATACCTCTAAACCAATTACGTAGTTGTTACTCACCCTTCACACTCACTGGACCTCAGACTAAAAGAAAATACCCTATAGGACTTTTAAAACAATGTGACTATATTTATGGTAATTTGCTATATAACATTAAATAACAAATACCATTAAACAACTATATAGCAACAAATATATTCCCTCTCTTGATTTAAGATTGAAGTTTAAAAAATTCGTAGATGTTTAATTGTCAGAAAAGTAAAAAAATAACCATAATTTATCGTAATTAAACACATTTCATTTTGCTTTGTTTTCGAAGAGTAGTCAACCTGATTATTTTTGTATGTGTCATGATCTCCATTCATTAGTCCAGTCACCTCAGCACACTATGTTTCCCAGAATCCTGGCTCACACCTGCTCACATCCCACAATCACCACACCTGTCTGTGATAATTGAACTACTTACTGAACTACTTACTTGACTACCTACTGCTGAGGCACTTACTTGTGCAATCCTCTCAGCCAGTCTTCTCTAGTGATCCTGTCAAACCCATCTGAAAGAGATAAGAACTGTCATTCACTGTTACCATCTAGTCCACTTCTCCTTTCAGTCTTCTCCAGCGATCCAATCATCTGCCATCCCCAGCTGAAACAAATAAGAAATGTCATTCACCGTTACAATCTAATCAACTTCTCCATTCACTCAGTTACTCACCTGCTCACTTTGCTTGTTTCCTGCATACCTGCAGTAAACCTTTTGTTTTGGTTGCATTTCTGTAGACCAGACCAAATGAAATGATTGACTTTTCTTGGGCCTTTTCCTTTCCTATGCACAATATTGATGAAATATAGAGGTATATGTGCAGGAATTCTAATCTAACAATTTGTGATGATGGTAAGCTTTAAAGATGAATTAGATGATGGTGTTATCTCCTGCCTCTGCTCATGGTGTAGAAATAACTCCAGCCCCCAAGCTTAGTGCTGTCTCAGAGTTCGGTCACAAGTCCGATTTAGCCCCAGAGTTCAGTAACAAGTCCGCTCCTGCTTCGGAGTCTGCATCGGAGTCCACTTTATCCCTGAATCTACATTGGAGCCTGCTCTAACCTGTGAGTTAACTCGCTAAATTTCCCTCCAGTCCTTGACTCCATATGTAATAATAATAATAATAATTCATTTATATAGCACTTTATCAAAGACTCTCTCAAAGCGCTTACATGGAAGGCGGAATCTCCTCAACCGCCACTAGAGTGAAGCATCCACCTGGATGATGCGACGGCAGCCATATTGCGCCAGAACGCTCACCACACACCAGCTTATTGGTGGAGAGGAGACAGAGTGATGAAGCCAATCAGAGAATGGGGATGGTTAGGAAGCCATGATGGACAAATTTGGCCAGGATGCCGGGGTTACACCCCTACTCTTGCGAAAGACATTCTGGGATTTTTTAATGACCACAGAGAGTCAGGACCTCTGTTTATCGTCTCATCTGAAAGACGGTGCTTGTTACAGTACAGTGTGCCCGTCACTATACTGGGGTGGTAGGACCCACATAGACCAGAGGGTGAGCACCCCCTGCTGGCCTCCTAACACCACTTCCAGCAGCAATCAAGTCAGTCTCCCATCCAGGAAAATGAACAGGCACAACCCTGCTTAGCTTTCGTGAGCAACCAGTCGGAGGCTACTGGGTAACATTGCTGCCGGCATGGCATGCTTAATGGAATATGTGAATTCTCCCCAGACCAAGAGTCAGCTCCAGAGTATACTCTAAACCATGAGTCAGCTCAAGAACCCACTCACACTCCAGGGCTCATCCCAGTACCTGAGCCTGAAATTGCATCAGCTCTGATTGTAACAGCTTTGGCTATTATGTGTCTTTGGGAAGCACACTTCCCCCATGAAAGTTTCGGCTGCGGTGGCTGTTCCTGAAGTGATTGTCCCTAGTTTTGTTGTCTCTGCCAAAGAATCTGTCCTGGTCTCCTGTTCCCTCATCTCGGCCAAGCAGACAGTCCTGATATCATGTACCCTCGTCTTGGTCACGGAGGCCATCCTGATCTCCTATTCTTCTAGTCTTGGTGAGGCACCCTGTGCTATCTGTACCTCAAGTGCACCCCGTACTGTCTGTACCTTAAGTGCACCCTGAGTTACCTACAACTCCATGGCCCTCTAATCTACCTTCACCAGCATGGCTCCCTGAACTACATGCACCTGCCTGCTTCCCTATGTTGCTGGTTCCTGGAGGCTTTCTGATCTGCTGGCATCTCCCTGTTCATCTGCCTATCACTTGCCACAGCTCCAGGTGCCCACCAGGAGCCCAGACCTGGTCTGGTATCAACTGAACTACCTGTAAACAGAAATACCTGCCTACTGCCTACCGCTGAGGCAGTCTTCAGTCTTCTCCAGCAATCTGCCATCCCAATCTGAAACCGATGAGACCTGTCATTCACCTTTACCATGAATGACACCTTTACCTTTGCCATGAATGACACCTTTACCTACTTCATTCACTCAGTTGCTCACCTGCTCATGTCGCTTGTTTCTGCATACCTGCAATAAACCTCTTGTTTTGAATATTACCAGTGTGTTGCAGTCTTCTGTTTTGTGACCTTGTGCATGTTTATTTGCCTTCTTTGCTGCTCTGCAAGTATTTATTCAGTGCACTAGTTCTGTTTGGCTAGTTGCCCAGGCCTTTCATGTGCAGAGGTTTGGATTTGTCTGAATGCTTGTTCAGAGATATGTTTTCTTATCATGCTCCATTCTCTTTGCTGTGTAGACAGTCAAGTATTTACATGTCCATGTTTCCTACAGTATACTGGTGCACACTAATTTGCACTCCTTTGTTAGTTATTGATCAAATTGGTGTGTAATTGCAGATGATTAGAGACACTCAGCAGGAGTTAGAACAGGACACTCTGTGCTGTAGTGCAGTGAATGCTCAGGACTCTCAAGGTGAATGTCACAGCTAGAGATTGTGATTCTCTGCCAAATTAAGGTGATGATGCAGAAGCTCTTTTATTCATCAGAATGACAGAATTGAGGTATGGTTCATTGCCCAAGGTATGTTGATACCTTACAGTGTTTTCTACATCATCTGCAGAGTGCAATACTGTGATACTGGTCTTCACCTCAAAGCTGTACTACCCACAAGACACAACTGACCGACAAATAGCAAAGGTGGAGAACTTACCTAAACATTGTGATGACCGAAATTACAAAAAGCAGTGACGATGATGGTGACTGATGAGTGGCGGAAAACACAAACAAATGAAGACATGTGACTGAAGATAGCAAACTAAAAGTCCATGACGTGTCAGGGTTTGACTGTACCTGTAACACTGGTTCCTGTCTGTCTGTTTCTTCCTTGTCACTTCTCGGTCTGTAGGTCATGGGTTCACTTCCTGTTGTCACTTCTATGTCTGAAAGGTTCATAGATGGATCCGTTTGGATCCTGCTGTTTCTCGTCACTGCCGCATCACACACACAATCCCCGAACGTAACAGTATCCTTCATAAGGGAGTTTTTTAAGGTTTTCAGTTTTTAGATGTCCAAAAGCAGATGTGATACAGATTGTTTGTTATGTCTATAATTTGTGTATTTTATTTATTCATCAGAAATAGTTTATTACTTCATATTTAATGATTGTGGCATATGTGATTGGTTGTTTGACTTTTTGTTCTGATGGTCTCTTCCTGTCTGTGAGTGGGCGGTTCTTAGCCAGATAAGTCACAAGTTAAAATGTTGAGGAGACTAGCCAATAAAATAATACATATTGGCGTTCTATAGACTGTAGAGCTTGAACACAAATAAGCATAGGACCATTTGAAAGTAGCTGCCTATCATTGGGTACAGAATTGAGTCTAAATAGTCTTGGCTATTGAACCTGCAGTCTGCCCGTACCCGCACCGCAAATGACCACGTAAATATTGTTCCACCCTTTACATTAAATATTAGTTCTTCACCAGTCGTGTATCCCTTGGTACCTGCCCACATGCAGGACTCTGGTTGGTCTGTACCAATAGGTCTGTAGCTGGCCAAGCACACTATTTGTGCAAAGTATATGTATTTATGTAGAGTATTTATGCAAAGTTAATAATAATGGAATGGTTGAAAACAGTTTGGCCCGATGGTGGAATGCTGACTTATGTGAACTCATGGAATATCTACAAAGTACTGAATATGAAGTTAAACTTTTTTTCAAAATTTTAAGGCAGATGTGATATCAGTAGCCTGTCTGATGGATTATTGTTGAAAGTTTGATCTCAGGCTGTGAAAATGCAACCCCCTCTCATGTAGAAGAACACCAGACCCTCTTCAGCCAGCCAACTCCCTCTAAGCATGCAAACCAGCGCCATTTTAAATTGCCAGAGAATTCAGTTGGAACAGTGGAGCTAGCTAGTGTTGGCTTAGACGGTGTATAGAGGGGTTATATTACCCTTCAGGAATAAAACACTTCCCTCTGTTGATGCGAGTCCTGCCAATTACATGTCATTGGCGCTAGCTTTCGCAATTCCTTGGCTTTGAGGAAAGAGATTTACCCATGCAGTTTCACTGATAGCTTTAACTCTTTCACTAATAGCTTCCCAGATTATGGTGTCCGTCTTAGGTTTTCAGTGTCTCACGGAAGAAATGTGTGCAAAGGAATTGCTTTTGCCCTTAATGTAACCAGTTTTAGAATCTTGTTTACTTGCTCTTCTTGCATTGCAAAGTTTAGGTTTCAGAGGGTCAGACATGTTGAGAATGTCCATCCAGGGATATGATTTCCAGTCCAATTTGAATATACAAGTTTCCATGTTCACTCACCCTCCTGATTACTCTTGTTTGCTCTACTTTTATAGTGTGCTTATCTTTCTCCGCCATCATTTTTCCATGTTCCATTTTTTCTAGCCCAACCCATCCCCTTTTAGTGCTGCTTGTATAACCTCCTCAGCTGTGGAATTTTCCACATTTTCATTTCATTTTATTTCATTTTCATTTCATGTTGTCTAATTTTTCTGCTTTTTTGTAAGCCAAAATCATACTTACTGTATAGAATCTTTCCACTTTTCCAGCCATCATACAGCAGGTGTAACATTCATGGGAGCTTAAGCACCCAAAGTGTTAATTCTCAAGGTGCTGATGGTGTGTTCATCTGGAGTACTTAAACCCAGGGAGGGCTGTTCCTGGAATTGTTCTGGTGTTTTCTGTTTTGGATGAAAACGTCCTCTAGGTTTCAAAATTATAACTAGCATATAACTCGCACACTTTGGCATGTGTTTGATCATGAGAGCAGTGTTGCTTGCAGACATTCCTTGCTCCTCTTATTCAGGTGTTGTTTTCTGTCTGCAGCTGAGCTAAATATACTGGCAGGGTGAAAGACACACCCTGCTCAATGCTAAGGACTTCTTATCATTGCAGGGTTTGGGTTACATACTTCAGTAGTTGATGTGGAAAAGTGTGCTTAGAGCAGAGGTTTTCAAACTGAGGTCTAGGCCCAGAGGGCTGCGATGGAATACTTGGGAATCAGCAGAAAAAAAAAACTATGATTTTACTAAATGTATTTTGGGGGCTTTCAAAGTTATTGTATTAAGATATTAGTTAAATGTTTAATGCAATAATTAAACACAGATATTAAATTTGATATTTAAAATATTATTACCCTTTAACTCTGCTGTCTAAAATAGGATAAATCAAAACTATGTTAGTTACTAGCAGTAATAGTCAGAAAAAAATAAAATATATATATATTTTATTTTTTATTATACATTTATACAGAAGAGGCTCTTATGAAACTGACAGTTGTAGGGGAAGTTACAGTTAGATACCTGAGGACCAGGAGTCAGAAGTCCAGTCAATTGTAGAATATTTTAATAAAGAATAATTTACAGTTTCATGTTTCAGTTTCAAGTCTCCCTAGGAATTTGTAGGCCGCCCCACTTACAACAATCACATTGTCACTGCAATTATACTCTTAACAGAAGCTACTAACTACGTCATTACTGAAGGTTAAATTATTCTGACTGGCTATGAAAGAAAACTTAACAAAACAAGGTATTTTTCACACAAGAGCAGATAGTTAGAAGCAATCTCCATCTATTACATGGTTGACAACTAGGCCTCTGGTTTACGCTTTAAGTGACCTTCCAGGTTGCAGAAATGCGTTTCTATCCGTCAGATTGTCAAGAAAAACAAGTCATTCATCTCCTTACGTTACCAGTTGATCATCCCACCAATATTGATCTGTAACAGAGCATACTAACGCACACACACAGATACACAGCTTCTCCAACGTTTACGTTTGCAACTGTCAACAGAAAGACTTCTCAAAACATTCTGATAATATGTTCTATCTGGTGAGAAGTACAGACAATATTCAACATTATTCTCTTGTGTTTGAATATAGAAAAGTAAAATGGCTTTCACTAATAATTGGTTACATGGGCGATAGACTGAAGTCTATAAATACATAAATTTGAAGTCATTCAAAAGCTTAAATTATAAATCAATAACTTGATTATAAGTCGTTCATGTCAATCATTAGAAGAAAAAGAAAACGTCTCAGGTTACGTATGTAACCATAGTTCCCTGAGAGGGAACGAGACGCTGCGTCTTTCGATCGCTTTGGGGAATACTTGGACAATGCCTCGCGAAGCACAATATGTAAACTTCCGTCGACCGAGTGTGAGTGACGGTTGCAGGTCGGTGACGTCACGAACCAGGTCATAAAGGGGCGACAGAACCCAGAGGCAGTAGCTTAGAGGTGTCTGAGCAAGCCCGGAAGGCGCAAGGAGCTGAGGCCAAAGACGCAGCGTCTCGTTCCCTCTCAGGGAACTATGGTTACATACGTAACCTGAGACGTTCCCTTTCAAGGGAACTCGCGCTGCGTCTTTCGATCGCTTTGGGGAACGATATACCAACGCCACCTCAGTGACGAAGGCCGACGAGTGTCTCGTAGCTCACTACGAGAGGACCCGTGTTCCCGGAGCGGAGTTGAGGTCAAGCTGGTAAAACCTCAGAAAGGTATGCGGGGGAAGACCACCCCGCCGCATCACAAACATCAGATAAAAGACACACTTGATATAAGGGCCTTAGAGGCAGCCTCGCTCCTAGAGGAGTGGGCACGGACCCTTAGAGGCGAAGGGGATCCGGCCGACTCGTAAGCCAGGGTGATAGCCTCAACTATCCACCTGCTTAAAGTAGGTTTGGATGCTGGGGCCCCACTAGGGGTCCCAAAGCAAACAAACACCTGGTCTGACTTACGCCAAGGGCAGACCTGTGGACATAAGTGTCCAGTGCTCACACTGGACAGACCTTGTTTTTAAATTCCTGGTCCTGGTCACCAAAAGGGGGGAAGGCAGAAGGCCTGCAGTACAATAGACCTGACCACATGAGTGGGCACTTTGAGCACGTAGCCTGGTCTGGGATGAAGGAAGGCTTTCACCATCCCAGGCGCAAACTCAAGGCAAGAGGGAGCTACAGAGAGCACCTGTAGATCCCCAACTCTTTTTAGCGATGTTATAGCTAATAAGAATAATGTCTTTAAAGTGAGGAACTTTAGGGGAACCTCATCCAAAGGTTCAAAGGTGCCTGGGACAACCCCTGGAGTACCAGGGATAAGTCCCAGGTAGGAACCTTGGTCTGTACTGCAAGCCTCAGCCTAATAGTACCACGGAGGAAGCGTGTGACGAGGGGGTCCCTGCCAATGGACATGCCACCCAGAGGTACGTGGTAAGCAGCCACGTAGACCTTCAGGGTGGACGGGGACAGCCCTGCAGTGAATTTATCCTGCAGGAACTCCAGCACTTTGCCAACGTGACAGGTAACTGGGTTCACCTGCTTTTCGCTACACCAAGAAGTGAAGAGTCTCCACTTCAGGGCATACAGCTTCCTCGTGGAGGGAGCTCTGGAGTGGAGGATGGTCTCAACAACCTCAGTTGACAGACCAGACTCTATGAGCTGGGCCTCCTCAGAGGCCAAGCCCACAGTTTCCACAGTTCTGGGCAGGGGAGACGCATCAAGCCCGCTGCCTGGGACAGAAAATCCTCCCTGGGATCTCCCGGGGGGCTCAGTCCAGAAGGGACACAAGATCCGCAAAACACACTCTGCCCGGACAACATGGAGCAAATAGTGTGAGACGGACCTTGTCTCGACGAACTCTCTCCAGAACTCCCAGGAGCAGAGCAATCGGGGAAAAGGCGTACAGACATAGCCTCGGCCATGTCTGAACCATGGCACCCGGCCCGAGCAGGGCTGGGTGCAAGAGTGAAAACCACAGAGGGCAATGAGTCGATTCCTCGGACGCGAACAGGTCTAATTGTGCTCGGCCGAATCTCAACCAAATCTGCTCCACCACCTAGGGGTGGAGCCTCCAAACCCCGGGCCTCGGCCCCTGCCTCGACAGGACGTCTGCTCCCACATTCTAGGTCCTAGGGATGTGAACTGCCCGTAGATGGAGCAGTCTCCCTTAGGACCAAAGGAGGATCTGCCGCGCCAGTTTTATAATGGTCGCGAGCATAAACCTCCCTGATGATTTATATAGGAGACCACAGTGGTGCCGTCGGTCTGAGCAACCACATGATGGCCCCTAAGGTCTGGGAGGATCGCCTAAAGCGCCCTCCAAGCAACCATCATCTCTAGCAGGATTATGTGCCAGGATAACTGGTGCTCATGACCTTCGGTGGAGCGGTCTCTCAAGGCCGCTCCCCAGCCCGTAAGGGACGCATCCGACGATAGCATTACGCGTCGACAAGGAGCTCCCAATACAGGTACTCATGACCTTGGGCGGCGCAGTCTCTCAAGACTGCTCCCCAGCCCGTAAGAGATACATCCGTCGATAGCAATACGCGTCGACAAGGAGCTCTCAATACGGGTCCATGAGACAGAAACCAGGATTCCTTCCACACATCTAAGGCACGTAAGCCTCGCCGCGTGACCTTGATGGTGCGGAAAGGGTTGCCCCTCGGGGAAAACCCTCTGGTTCTGAGCCACCACTGTAACGACCTCGTACAGCAGCCCGAGCGGGGTAACGCAGGAAGCTGCTGTCTGAGAACCAGCACTCGTTGGAAGTGCTTTACAGTGAGTGGCTGGCCTAGTTAAACTCTTTGACGGCTAACAGGACGGAAACGATGCGCACGGGGAAAAACCGTGCAGACATCATAACCGAAACCCAACAACGCCGAGGAAGGTGGTCCTCTGGAGAGGAGAGAGCACACTCTTCTTTGCGTTTAGCCTCAACCCCAACACATTAAAGAGCGCGGGAACAACATCTCAATGTTGAACCTCTAGCTGTAGCGACTGGGTAGAAAAACCAGTCGTCAGTATAATCGAGAACTCTGATTCATTAGAGGTGCAGCGGGGTTAGCGCTGCGACCATGCATATGATGAACGTGCGAGGTGAAAGAGCTAGGCCAAATGGAAGCACTCGATATTGGTAAGCCTTCCCCCCAAAGGCGAACCTGACGTACTTCCTGTGTTGTGGAAGGATGGAATGAAAATATGCGCCCTTCAGGTCGATTTGACAGACCAGTCCTCGGACCTGATCTGTCACGATCTAGTTCAAAGTCAAAATTGATGACGTGATTTAGAAGGCGCAAATTTAGGATGGGCCGCAATCCTCCATCCCTCTTGGGAACGATGAAGTAATGACTGTAAGCCTGACTTTCTGTCCGAGGGGGGTACATATTTTATGGCCCCTTGCCTCAACAGAGTGTCTACTTCCTGTTCCGTGACCAGAGCCTGCTCAGGGTCCACCACGGTGGGTAGAACCCTGCTAAAAGAAAATAATATGTATATATATATATATATATATATATATATATTGCAGGACCCAATGAGAAACTTCTGGTAGGCATGAGATGCGACCAGAAATTCTAATGAGGGAACCAGCCTCTCAAGGCTGGCCTCTGGTGCTTGAGTGGCAGACGCTCCAGGGCCCGGTTTTCAGGGGTACGCCTGGAGTGAATGCTCTAGGACCCTCCTTGGAGGGGGCGATCTCCTCAGAGCAACCAGACTCACGGGTGGCAGCTGAGGAGGGACGCCTGTGCGAGGTCTGGCACCGTAGCGCCAGGACCTCTTTGATGTAGCCTCTTTTGATGTTCTTGGCGAGGATGACGGTCCTCAGATCCGTCCTCTTGCCAGAGGGTTGAGGCTGGGAGTGCCGGCCCGACCCCCCGGGTTTCTGGAGGGGTTAGCGGGTTGCGACGCTGTGCCTCAGAGCGGCCCATTGTGAGGAGCTCTGGGGCTGTGGCTGGCTCACAGCCCCTAATTTCAGAGCAACGAGGCAGCGGCACACTGAACGCCACCTGCTGCTAGCAGCCTCCTAGAACTTATCGACGACCGTCTCAACTGTGTCGCCGAAAAAAGCCCAGAAGACGAGAGAGGGGCGTCCAGTAGGAACTTATTTCCTTATCTTTAAAGGTTTGAGCCGCAGATGCCTCTTTTATAAATATAATATATATATATATATATATATATATATATACACACATATAAGGATAGATTTATATAATGAAATATATATATGTATGCTCTCATCGAGGTCCCCCAATAACCCTGTTTACATTTCACTGACAGCTGTATATTGTATGTAACTGTATGTGAAAATAAAATTCTTGAATCTTATATGCTCGACTGCCCAGGAGAGTAGAAATAATTCTCACGGGTTTATAGAGCAGTGTAGGGTTTTTTTTTTGTTTTTTTGCATCAATACTGATTGAGAGAGGTAGCTCGCAAGCGCCTCCTCAGTCTCAGGATCGATCATTTTATATATCACGGGGGGTGACTCGCGCTAACAGGACGCGTTCATCTAATTATTTATTTTCTTAGGAGGAACGCTTCTTTGCCGGCAATAAATAGTCAACATGGCGCGAGTCACTTCCTCGAAAAACTCCTCATACTGGAGAGAAAAGTGGCGAATATTCTCTCATCATTAAATGCTGACAATGTCAAAACTCCTCAGAGATAGATCATTGCAGTGTCTGTGCTATATGTAACAGCCCTCGGGCTGCACGGGCACTGGATCTGCCGGGAAAGGGCTGAGATAGAGCAGGGCTCGTCTCACACCCCGCCGTCTGATCCATTCGCGAATCCCAGGACCCATATCACCGCATATCCTTGACTACAGCGGGACTTGAGCCCTGGGCAGCGCGAGCCAAGCCTGGACGGACTCAGTGTCAAAGACCGCCAGGCGGGAGCGGAGCATCTGTATGCATGCTCTGCTCCCACGCACACACATAGTAAGTGCGCGTTCCCACCCGAAATGTAGTGAAGGCAGGAATACGCGCACTACACAGATGTTTGATTCGCCATTTGGAATTTGGAGAGCCCTTTTCTTTTAAACTAGTCTAGGGAACTCAAACAACCAGCGCGACAACACAACACACTCTCACACTTGTGCTTGCGAAGACAAAACAAGCTACTGCCTCTGGGTTCTGTCGCCCCTTTATGACCTGGTTCGTGACGTCACCGACCTGCAACCGTCACTCACACTCGGTCGACGGAAGTTTACATATTGTGCTTCGCGAGGCATTGTCCAAGTATTCCCCAAAGCGATCGAAAGACGCAGCGCGAGTTCCCTTGAAAGGGAATAATATATTTTTGTATGTAAAATTTGTATGTACAAGGGATTTTGATTATCTCCCTTCACTATGATATTTTAACAAATCATTTTATTAAATTAAATAAAGTCTATTATTTAGGGCTATACCCATCTAATTATTTTTCTAGTCGACATCTAGTAGTCATTCATTTAAGCCATTAGTTTAGATTAATTTAATTACTTAAATATATAGTGGGGGGAATACTAAACCATAATGAGCCATTGATATATATTGGTGTAATATATGCCTATTCCGTGCTCAAGTTCACACATAATGCTTGCTGCAAAGAACCAACAAAAGTAATGATTGTGAATGTGTCAGATGCTGACTCGCCATCTAGAACCTTAACAGTTTTGAAATATGTCTTACTTTTATATATATGACCAAAAACGACAAGAGTATTTTAAGTTGTTTCCGCTATTATCAGGGAAAAAAAATGCAATGAACGCGCCGGCGCCTCCATGTAATTCAGTAAGCGAGCTATACTTCAGCTTCCACACTCCGCACAAACGCTTGGATATTTGCCTAATAGTGCACACTTATCTAAGTTAGTGTTAGATCTAGCAGCCATGTAAAGTTGCTGCTAATTACTTGTTTCTTATGATAAGCCATATTTGAGGTTGATGGATCATATACAAACATTTGGATTTACTGCCCGACATACTGTAATTACCACAAGGACCCACCGTTACTGATATGTCCCTCCGTGACTTCGCCACTTGCTATGGACTAACCAACTAATACAATTTTGGGCGGCTATTAGAGGGCAGCCCTACAATTATAAGTCAAATTCATATAAATAAAGCCGCCATGGCTTTTATTGACAATCCATTTTGCTTGATGAAAGAAGTTCAATGCTGTTTTCAGTCTTGCCCTGGGTGTGTGCTGCCCTTTTACATTAGAGGTTATCTTTGAGACAGTTTGTTCTTTTATGAGGAAGTTTTAATATGTTTGGATCAGAATTCACCCATTGTCACACCCGGTATGCTTATAACCTTGCAGACCTTTCATATCACAGACCTCATCCACCTCTTCAGCAGATGCGGAAAAAATGTCTGCTATTTCCTGACCAACATTCCTTTGTTATTGTTTGGATTTTTACTACTAGCGGAACATTAGAATGCATTGTGTTGTGCTAGCACGCAAATTAGTACACGCATTAATGTATGTGTATGCATTTGTGTGTGTATGAAAGAGCACAAGAAGGAGTTAAAGCTGTTAAGCTCTTATGTAATAACCAAGTGAGGTCATTTAAAAGGGTTCTTACAGAGGCAAGCGGATGACTGTTAGAAGCCCTGATAGAATATGATGCTATATATTACTGGAATTGTCACAGTTTTACTGCTCAGAAGTTACTCATTTCGTTTAAAACTTTTTACCGCTTGACATTTCAACATGGTCTACTGTTCTCCTGTTACTCCTTAAAAAAACACAAACAAATTAGGCAATTGCTGACAAACAGTAAGAATATAGGGCTGTGAAATGAGTATGGATAGTCCAGATTTGATTTTTTGTTTGATTTGACAATGTTTCCTTCTGTACTGAAAAATATAGCTATTTATTTCTATTTATGAATTTCTTTTGTATTTGTTAGTCACACAGTAATAAAATAATCTGTGAGTTTTACATAAAAGTAAAGAATAATCTTTAAAAGACATTTGCTTTGTAAATGCTTTCGTTTTGGTCTGTCTGCTACCGAGTTCTGTAACAACCCTAATGTACATAAATAACTGATAAAGTAATTTAAATGAAAAAAAGAAAAGAAATCATCAAATGTGACCTGTGCCGTTTAGTATAGTAGTTTTTCAGCGTGTAAACTAAGGAAACTTGCTGTTAACCAATTAGCAGGTTTTTACTGTCAGTCTTTTACCATTAAAATTAAGATAGCAGACACATACAAGGACTGAAGAAAGGCACTGTACATTTCTTTTGATTATTCAAAATGAGACATCTGAGCTCTGGACAGACAGAAAAGCCATGAGAGAGAAGGAAATTCCACAGTTATCATTTACCTCAGAGGAGGTGGAAAATGAATCGGGTCTGAAAATGATGTCATCGGAGCGTGTCTGTGTGTATTATGTTCCTGATGTGGTTCCTGTTTTAGTGGAAAAAGTACTGTGAGAAAAGGAAAGAGATGGAGAGAGTCAAAGAGGGAGGGGGGGGGGGGATTAGGGGAGGGTTGTGTTTAATTTTGTTTTGTCCTGTCCACTCAAGAACCTGCCCAGTCTCCATGTGCATTGATGATGTCATGGTTTACTGATACTGAGTTACTCTACTCACATAAACAAACTGGACACACACCCAAATGTGTGATTTGGGTAGTCATTATGAAATTGTATTGTATTGTACTTGTAATGTATCTAGGATTTCATAATGCTACAATTTCAATAGTTAATATACAACCAGTGAAATATGATTCTCAGTACTATTTTCATTACCATATGATATTAAATACTATCCTCTATTTAAAAAGATAAATATAAAAAATAATTGAGGCAATTAAATTTAATCTATTAAATAAAATTTTTTTAACATAATTTAGTTTAATTTTTTCTTGTCGTAACGAGGTATGATATTACAGTAAGAGGGAAGCGGAAACCGGCGAACATTTACCACTAAACTTTAATTCCAGAATAAACAAACATAAAACGAAATTAAAAGTGGCAGTGCCCTCATGGATATCAAGTTCGAGGACGTGTGTGATGTGGAGACAGGACGAGGAAGCACAGGATCATCTTAAATACTCTTTATTCAAAACAACAGAAAACCAAAAGACTGATAAACAAACCAAAAACGGCAACACCTAACAGTGCAAAACTCTGAATACTTGGAGGGACAAGGAAAAACGGAGAATGGCATCCACACACTCATAACTTCCACATAACAACGTCAACAAGAGACCAAGACATGGGGACACAGGAGGGAATAAATACACGAGGGTAAATGCAACACACCTGACGAGACTTAGGTAAGTGATTCGATACAGACAAGAGCGTAAAGGACCTGGAAGATACATAAAAGGGACCCGGATGTGAACAACGAGACAAGACTGTGACAACGGAAGACTGCCGCACACTCATAAATAAAACACAATGTAAAATGTCCAGGCCTGGTCTTCTCTCGTTCTTCATTGTTGCCACTCCTCCTTATACGAGTCCGGTGCGTTCTCTCACTGCTCGACCCCGCCCTGCTTGCCACACTTGTTGATACTGTATATTAGATATTATAAACTTGATTCAACTAGCAAGTGGCTATCATGTTTCAGCTCCATATATCCTCACTCTTTTCAGGTTTTTCACATATTCAAACGACTTGAGTTATTATAAGGTTTAGCCCTCTGTAGCTTTAACTCTATTCTCTCTCTCTTTATCTGCAGTTTGTGGATGTGACTTGGCTCAGGGAGGCTTTTTTGTGCGTCAAGGCGAGTATATCTGCACTCTGGATTATCAGCGACTCTATGGCACCCGCTGCTTCAGTTGTGAAGAGTTCATTGAAGGGGAAGTAGTGTCCGCCCTGGGCAAGACATACCATCCACGCTGCTTTGTCTGTGCCGTCTGCAAGTAAGACTCACATGCAAAAACACTAGCATACATTCACTGTTGGTACTTTTAACTATTTAGGTAAGGTAAGGCAACAGTAACAAAACTTCAAAATGTTTTTTTTTTATTAGTGATCCAATTAATCACACATCAAATTTAGCTGAGAAATTCAATGTTGTCATTTATTGTGTGAACTAACAGCATCAGCTGCGTTGCTTCACTGCCATTCTCCCGTAATCCCATGGGTCCATCGTATGCACACATCAGAATCTTGTTTGTACTCTTTTATGAGCACTGTGAAATCGAACATACTACTTTTGTCACATACACTTTTGTTTTTCGCCTACTATATAGTAGGAAAGTATGCAATTTCGGATGCAGCCATCTCATTCATTCATTAGATTTCTTGCAAATGGCTGATTCATTCTGGAATTAAGTAAATGGTTCTCTTTATTAATGGGCCATTGGTTCACACGATTCGTTGAAAATTCTGATTCATTCAGTAATGAAACACTGCTTTGTGATGCACAACAGTTCTACTTTGGCTTTCTAAGTAATATTTTCAATTGGCAAAATTGAGCGAAAAGAGACAATGTTGCAATTAAAATATAACACAATATTAACTTGATTATTCAGGTGAAAAACAGCACTCGATATAGCTCAGCTATATCATATCACGTCATATGATAATATATAATTTCATATATAAGTGTGTGAGTACATTTTATGGGAAGGCAGTCTTGTTACTGAGGGAGGGGAAGGAAAGGGTACCCATCAGCTTTCAGTAAGAATGTTAAGTGTATGCTCTGCTCCCAGGCCACTTATTTCCAGAGTGGTGTAGGGTGTCCCTCAGCCTCTGAATGGATGTTGTGTATGTGCATGTGACATGTTGCTCAGGACGAGTCCCTCCTATATTTCCATAGCGATGTCCATGTTTCTGTGGACACAGTGTACCCAATTGGTATCCTGGGTGTGACTGGATGTTAAATCACCTCATAAATATCTAATTCGTAGTTACTCTGGATCTCTATCCAGTATATTCCAACACATAATGTTTTTATGTTTGTCAGTTAGAAATGGTTACTGTTAATATAACTTTAATGGCAAGCGAGTAGGTGTGAACAGAGTTCAAAGTAGCTCTAAAATTAACTAAATGGGGCCAACAACCACAGAACAGAGTATGCATTGTTATACTATGAAAAAAAGACAACCAACATCCATCACAAAGAGTTTAGCAAAACATTGGCTAGCACATTGGGTTTAAATTCAAAATCAGGCAAAGGTGTGTTGATGGGACTTAGACATTCATTCTTCCACTGGGTGATGAGAGCAAGAGAGCTGATGATCAACATACCGCGATATCATCAGCTTTCATACTGAACTATCAGCCAGATATGATTGAGCCTGTGCCATGAAGGCCTGTTTCACTCAACCAAGAGGTTTCATTTCTGCCCTAATCATTGTAGCACAAATGTAATAATGGTTGGTTAGTTTTTTTAATTTAATTATTTAATCATTTTCATACACTGTAAATAATAATGCTATTACTATTAAGCATGTTACTGTGTGCATGCCATGATAGGGATCTTTGCTAATTATCTTATTACAAATGTATATGCTAATGCTACAATAGCTATTTATTAATTAGTAAAAAAAATATGAAATTTAATTCTCTAGTTTTCATATTCCTTATTTAGTCTTAACTACACAAAATATTTGAATAGAGGTTTTTTGCTTTGTGTTTTTGGATTTTTTGTCTTCTGTGTTAGTTTTTCTTTGACCCAATTTTCCCCATGAGTTTCATTCATTCATACAGTAACAGTGTACAATAAAACTGATGTCAATCTCCAAAAAAGCACCATAAATGTAGTCCAAAAGAATGTGGCTTTATATGTGACACTATATACTATTATACTACTAGACTACTACTATACTATATATAAGTCTTCTGAATGAATGTTTTGAGTGATGAACAGTCTGAAATGTATGTAGTTATTCACTAAAAACCTTCCCCACAGCTTTGAAATCTCTTTTATGCTTGTATATATTATGATGTTGAATGGAGAGACCTGTTACAGCAGGTCTGACACCAATAATGTTTGTCATGTGCTTAATAACTTGTTGTGATGTGGCAGTTTGAGTATGCAAATGTACAATTAAGTTACGGTAGGTCTGTTATTGCTACTGAAAAATTTAAGTTTTTCATAAAAACAGTGACTGGTAGAGGTTTAGAGGTCTTGTAATGTAGTGCACATGTCTTTTTGCTTTCTTTTATGCTGCTTTTTTAGCAACATCTGACCCCATTGCTTTTTGTTGAATGTAAAACAAAACCTTTTTTTTAAATTTTATTAAATGAAATTTTGGCCGAATTGTCTGTCCTTTTAAGAATGCATCTGCCTTTGCTTATGCTTAATTATTTGACTTATTTTAAAAGATTAACAAAGCAGTGATTGACTCATGACTTAAAGGGACTTTCACTCAATTTTTGCAAACCTTGAATATGCTAAAATATTCAGCGTTTTTTTTTTTTTTTTTTACATATATAGTATAGTGCCCCTAATTTAAAGTGGTTTGCTAAAAAATAGCTTTAAGTTCATCCTCATATGAAAGTGACTTTATAGCCTTGGTAAATGATGTGGTGACTTTGTGTGTGTGTGTGCATTTCTGGCAGGCAACCATTTCCAGCTGGGGACCGCGTGACGTTTAATGGGAAGGAGTGCATTTGTGAGAAATGCACTCAGCCTGTGCCAGTCAACAGCACTGCACCCCCACAGGCTGTGTACAGTAAGTTCTCTGTGTGTTTGCATTGCTATCTGTTTCCATTATATGTTATTCTCTCACTCTTACATGCACTTTCCTACCCATTCATTTCCTAAATGTCTGCAATGACAGTTCTCTCTGCTGTTTCATTAGTACTACACTATATTTTTGTCTCGGTCTCTCTGCAGATTGCTGTGGCTGTGGAAAGGAGTTTAAAAATGAGCAGTCTCTGGTGGCATTGGACAAGCACTGGCACCTTGGCTGCTTCAAGTGCAAAGTGTGCAATAAAGTGCTTAATGCAGAATATATCAGCAAGTTAGTCCCATTCTTCCTATTATGTGTGTGAATGTGTGTGAGGGTGTTTGTGTGTGTGTTTTCAATCATAGTAATGTGATATAGTGATCTGAAAACCTGCTGAACCCTCTGGAATGACTCAATATCATTGATGTGCTTTAATATGAAAGAACAGTTTGGAATTCTCAAGGCCAGAGAGCAAACAGAAAGTTGTCACCATTATTGAGTTTGAATGAAATACATGTACTAAAATGTGTGCTGATGTTCTGTAGGGATGGGATCCCGTACTGTGAGGCAGACTACCACGCCATGTTCGGCATCCAGTGTGAAACCTGCAAGAAATACATCACTGGAAAAGTACTAGAGGTTTGAAAGAATTTTTATTTACTATTTGGCATTGGTCCTCAATGGATTCATTAATGGATGGAAGTAGATGAATGGACGGCATAATTAAATTGTTAACGTTGCTTGAAGTCAACATGAAATCAAAATGGAGCTAATTTTATTCTTTGAAGTTGAAGATTGAAATGTTCTTATTAAAATGGAAAGTGTTACGCATTATTGTACTATTTATTAATATTTTGAATTAGCTTATATTTTTAGATTTTATGAGATTAAGTGATACTTTTTTTAGTAATTATATATGCTTATTAGTTTACAACTAAAATGTAGCTTCATTTTTATTTACGTTTTTGTAATTTTAGTATTTCATTAGTGCTATATTTTAATACTATATTTTAGATTTACTTCAGTTAGTTACCAAGTTAATTTTCACTATTAATTAGTCAACTTGTAGAAGTACACTATCATATCTGTTATGGTTGTAAGGGTATGGAACGAATGCATGGAGGCACAGAATAAACTTTAAATGTACTTTTTTAATAATAAAACTCAAAGAAGACCACTTTATCAACCAATAAGGGAATGCACTGTGCAAAACCGTACTTGTAAGAGTAAATAAACATACTGAAGAAGAGATCGGACAAGGACTGAAAGAAACACAGGGAATATATACACAGGGGATGATTAGAGGATAGGACACAGCTGACAAGACTAACGAGGTGAAGATGATGAGACAGGTGGCTGGAAAAAACACCAGGAGAGCATGTGAGGAACCAGGAAGTGAACAGACGACAAGACAGACACTTAACAATATCAGTAGCAATATGATCTCAAAGCTAATCGACATGTGTTATCCGGCTCGTGGTGCGATGTGCAATGCGGAGAGAAACTTGGAAATGCAGCATTGCGGCAAACTCAGGTTTATTCACAAAACGTAAACAAAAGACTTACATGAACAAAAACCGGCACTCATAGTGCAACAATAGAAAACACTTGGAAGGAGAAACTCGGAGATGGCATCCACACATACGCAGAAAGGGACACAACAAGAAACAGTTTCAACGATCGACAAAGACTAGGGAATCGACAAAGACATGGAAGATACATAGAAGGGATCCGGATGTGAACAATGAGACAAGACCGTGACAACATGGACTTAAAGCTTCAAAATTATGGTGTTATTCTGGCCACTTTTCATGTGTCAGTCAATTCCAGTAAATACTATCAAGTCCTGCCATACAAAGTATTCTGTTTCACTCAGAAATATGTCACATTATCAAGTAAAATGGGTTGCAAATGCTGTTTCATGTTGATTTTAGAATTGTTGCCCCTAAGATTTGGTTGCGTTTTGTCATGTCTTTTCTTTGAGTGAGAGTGTGTGTGTGAAAGGCTTTTATTCTCATCTGAGAGCTGGTACTCTATAATCCCAATGGTTATGTTGGAGGGGCAGAAGCTGAGTGGGTGCTTTCAAAGAGAATCTCAGACAGTCATTTCACAACCCCTCTAAAGCCTAATTATAGTATAGAACAATCCATCTCCTCATATTGCATCTCCCTTTCACTTTTTCTGTTTTGTTCACTCTCTTTTGTTCTTACATGCAAACTCTTCCTCATTTTTCTTCAAACAGCTATTTTGTTACACCCTAACAATCACTCTATTGGTGTAATTGTTCTTTGTATATGCTTCGTTTGTCATTGGGTGATCTCAAATGGCTAATGCTGTTTGTAAATCAACACGTTGTATGTGCATTTCATCTTTGTCACATATTCATAATGATCTACAGCTTTGTGTTCTTTAGAGGTGTATAAATCTGTGTATGTTTAAATGTGTGTGTGTTAGATATTTGTCTGAAGTTGAATATTTGTCATTGACTCCAGTCCCATTGGCACTGCCACCTTCTCTTAGTAACCGAGAATTAAATTGAGTCATTGTTTGGCATCATACTTTGGTATTTTTAACTACACTACTGCCTTGCCAAGTGCTTTAAACAGATGTGAAGTCATGCAAAATGACATCTTGGCATATTCTTTTGCCCCCGGCAACATTTTTTACATGATATGAAGACTAGCTGATACAGGTATCCTTATGTTAGCAAGAATAATTGGCCCACCTTTCAGGAGTATTGACAATTTACAAGCTTAGACACCATAAGGGTTTTGAGGTCATCAAAGGTAAAGGATTTTATTGTGTATTTGAGGGGATTTTTAAGCTCTTTTGTTCCAGTTGTAGAAATACTCAGATGGAAACAGAAAGAGATAAAAAACAGAGTATTTTTTCAGGCCCAATTTACTCTGTAACTCTGATAGGAAATCGTATCTAGATGTGATATGTCATGACATTTCCAGTGGCAGGACTGTTGCTGTGTTCAAAGAGGATGGTCTTTGAGGGGGAGGGGGCTGAGTTGATTTTCCTGTGCAGGTTATGATGCACGGGAAATTAAATAACTAAAAGCAGTGCAACACAGCATGCAAACAATTTCTGAGCATAGAACATATGAGTCCTTTAGGACTTATAAAGACTCTCAGAATAGATGGAACAGTCTAGAACCTGAGTAACTAAATCTAAATCTGTTTCACACTGGATGAGCAAGCAGTGTGCAGAAGCTGTTCGTATGTAGAGCGGGAGCAGCATGTGCCCTTTGTGTTTTCATTCTGGCGGCGTTGTTCTCCTCGGACCACTGTCTGTCACATGCTTTGATGTTTCCTAATGGGAAACATACTCTAATGCGATGCGACCATGTCTGTTCCACACACATATGCATTATAACATGTTGCATATAGGTAGTTTACATGATAAAGGTCATCTTAAAGTTAAGATATACCTCTAGTTTTAGTCATTTAAACAGGTTTGGGCAAAGTTTGGGCAAAACTCCTGGCAATAATGTTTTGCTGTATTTTATTTATTTTTTCTCACAGTGTTAAATGTCATATGGTGGTTTTGAAATAAGAATCACTTATTTGATTTTATGGTGATTTTTTTTTATTTTTCGTGTTAACTCAGGCCTTTGTTGAACAAGAACAATGTACTGTGGCTTTAATTCAGAGTGAGCGCCTCAGCAAAAATAGACTTGGGCTGAAATGATCTGGTCAGAAGCTGTGCTTTGCAGGTCCAGGGCAGAAGCGGCAGTGCCATGCTCCACCCTCTTTGTGCGATGTGAATGCTCTAATCTGTTTACATGGGTGTTACTGCTTATGCTCTGCTTGCATATTCGGTGTGAAATGGGCAATGCACCAAATATTTACACAAAAATTACAAAACTCTAATATGACAGAAGTCTTAGAAACACTAAAATGATTAATTATCATATGCAAACCTAGAGAAAATACAAGAACAAGACATTATCTTGTTATTTTTTGTTGTTAATATTTAAAACGAGACCATACTATTCCTTTATGACATATTATCTTCCTGTTTGTCTTTCAGTCTGGGTCATATTTTACCCAAGGAACAAAAATATCTAAAATATTATAGTTTACAGTTTTCAGTTTGACATTTTTTATGAAAAACAGCAATGACAAAACCATATTCAAATACAATGTAATGTATTGTGGTACTTTACAAATGCACTTTAAAATGTCATGTAATGAGATTTTTTCAGTAAAGTACAGTAGGCCTGCTCAGGCCGAGCCACTCAAGCTATATGGAGAACCATTTTGTGTATTTAAGTTTTGAAATGAAATTAATTTGACCATAAGAAATGAAGTGTGGCAGCTTTGGACCACCAGCTCCTCTGTCTGTGTTCCCTCTACTGTTCAAACACATGTAGTGCAAACTGTTTTTTTCCCCCTCCTTCTGCTATTAGCATTTGAACTTTATTAGATAACCTGAATTATTTGGGGAGTAAATCAATTAATTACATTGTCAGGAGGATTATGACAAATGTAGTCTTAATATTCTCTCCGTGTGAAAAAATACATATTACTTTGATTTATGTTTTGTGTAAGTTAATTCATTATTTCCAGCAGTGGAGTTGAATGACTGATGCGTACTGTCTGTTTATCTTTTGCAGGCTGGAGAAAAACACTACCATCCCACATGTGCCAGATGTGCACGCTGTGAGCAGATGTTTGGAGAGGGAGAGGAGATGTACCTGCAAGGTAACTTAAATCTCATCAAATCTACATGATGAAAAGATTTGATTCTTATGCTTGAATTTTATTCACACAAATCCTGCAATACAATAAAACCTTTTTACATGTACTATTAATAACAAAAAACTATATAATAGTATCAGCAACTTGAACGGTATAACAATATCCAAGTGCTTTGAATTATCAAAGTTGTCAAATATATATATATATATATATATATATATATATATATATATATATATATATATATATAAAAGATGTCTAGACAATCAGTTTGGTTTTCAAATAATTAATCTGATGGATGTAGCCTTTCTTGCCTCCCAAATCTGCTTGTAAAAGTGATTTGATTTGTTGTGGAGATTTGATGATTTGCGTCAGAATGCTGCAGGAAACATTTTTCTCTGCAAAGTTCTCTAATTTTAGACCATGAAACCAGACAGACAGGCTGTTCAGACACAGCTGTGGTCTACTGATGAGGACTTTTGAATCATTTGTATATATGTATTAGTGTACTTGGAGTTTTATGGTTAAAGTCTACCCTGTAGTCAATAATTGTATCCCTTTAAACTAATCTTTGATCACCAAAATTACACAAAAAATGTATCCCTGTGAGCTTTTTTAATTAAAATTGTAAGCTTGAATGTAGATCCACACCCTTACTTTATTTAATGCAGAATCATGAATATGCAAATTAGCCCTGTCTCCACTCAGAGATCCACTCGCTCAACTTTACTGTAGTAAATGCTGCACAATAGCAACTGGAAATACATCCAATTTAAGAAAATGAACATTTGACATCATAAGATATATGTGGTTTTATTTTCCTCTTGTGTCCCACCTCAAACATTGCAATAATTCAGTCTCTCAATGGAGTCTGCACAATGATTTTGCAAAGAAACTCACTGCACTGCAGTTTGTCAAAGGAGATTTATAGTCAGATGCGGACAAGACTCTGCTTTTATGGCAGAATAAGTTAGACGCCTTTTTTCAATCTGGCTAAAATAAAATGAAAGACTGCTGACTCATTCTAGGGGTGAATGATTGTGTTACTAGTTTATGAATGTAGTTTATGTAGATATGAGCATAGTTGATAAGTTATGTGGGCCCTAAAATATTAAAGCTACACTTAAAACTCTACACTACCATTCAAATATTTGGGGTCTGTAAGATTTTTGAAAGAAGACAGAGACTGCATTTATTTGATGAAAATACAGAAAAAAACGGTAATATTGTGAAATGTTATTAAATATAAATATATAGGAATATAAATATAAAATAGTTAAAATAAATATAAAAACAGTTGTGCTGCTTAATATTTATATGGAAACAAGGATGTTTGTTTTAGGATTCTCTGATGAATGGAATATATTCAAAAGAACAGCATTTATTTCAAATAATACATTCATAATGTTACAAACACTTTGTCCTGAATAAAAGTAATAATTATTTTTAAAATATTATACACATTTTTTTTTTTTTTGAAATCGCACAAATATCTTTTGAATTGTATTTGTGCTATATAAAAAAATATGAATCCACTAATAAAGACACCAGTTTGTTCAAAGTTATTGCAAAAACAGCTCAGGAAAATTAAGTTAGTACTGATTTTATTTTATTTTTTAGCTGATGCTACTTTTAATGTAATGACATACAGCCATTACAAGTGTGATTTAAGTTTCAAATACTGTTGTAGAGCATTTCAGTTTTTTTACATGGACGTTTTGTGGCTGTCTCTTTTACAGGTTCTTCCATCTGGCATCCTCCTTGCAGACAAGCAGCACGAATGGAAGAGAAGAGTAAGGTAACTGCAATCCATTTTGACAAGGAGCTAAATGTGAAACGGAGTCATTCTCTATTTGTAAATTAGGATTTACGTATTGTGCCTTTTTCAACCAATTTGCCGCTTTCACCCACAGGAAATAGGTTGACTGTATGTTAAAAGAAGATTGTGAAAAATTGATCATGCCAGTTGTTATTCATCAACTAATGGAGAAAAGTGTAATTGGCAAATATCCAGATGTATGTTATTGTCAAACACACTTTTGGCATTTTAAAGACCCGATTCAGGTGCCCGGATCATGGTAGTTTAGTGATACTGTATAGTTTCAGTAAAGTATGAAAGACTTAATTTTCCAGAAGAAAGTTACAAATTGTGCTTAGTACTAATTTTGCATGGCTGTGCTGTTAATGAATTAGCTGAATTCCATAAAGTGCCCCTATTATGCTTTTTCAGATATTATCTTTCATGCCCTGTGTTAAATAGCTGAATATGAATGTAAAAGGTATGCAAAGCTTCAAAGATGATAAATCCATCTTTGCATGATAAATGGAGTTCATCTCCCAAAAGAAAGAACCAATTCTGAGCTGCACTTAGTTGTCAGTAATTCCAGTCTTCCTGCATGACCCTACATAGGTTTGTTCTGCTGCCCTCCAACAACGTCTACTTAGACTGGCCCTCAAACACTGTAATTATGGCTGAGGCCTAGTTTGGTTTGTGTTGTCGACATGTTTTCTGTGCTTCGAAAGCAAATCCACTTTACATGCTCTTCAAAAGGATGAGGACTCCAGCTCAAGTTGATACAGTAAAACCAATGCTTGTTATAAGCCGATCATTACTGTTCATATCACTGTGTATACAAGTGCTGAGGAATCTTTCAGAGCTGAAGTTCAGATACGGTAATGGGAATTTAGTTTGACGCACTGTAAGCAATACACCATTCACAACAGACTGGTGCACCTGACTAATCACAGCAAAGTAGGCTCTTGCAAAAGGTGTTTAGAGATACTGCTTTACTACTATACTACTTTAGAGATTCTTGAAACCATTCAAATAGCATAAAAGGGGCAATTTAAGTGAATCAGGCACTAAATCAATGCAGATAGAATGTGCAAATAAACACCACTATAAGCAGATCCATTTAATTTCCTTGGGAATTCCCCCCACTTTTATGTCATTAAAGACCAAAGCCTATGATTGTATTTATTTCATAGCAGCTAGAGTCAGTGAAAGCACCTAAAAAAGGTGTAAAACGTTACAAAATATACTATGCAAAATCATATACCAGGGAATCCATCGAGTTGCATATCTTAAACAAAGGTGATATGCAGTGTGTGGAAGCGCTTCACTGTAACAACCCTTTCCCTGCAGAAACAGGTGCGGATTCAGCTCAGTGATCTCCATTCCAATGTACACGAGCAGGTTTGTGACATGCGGCCCACTCCCTTCTGCATGGGCTTACCTCCTGACCTGCTTTCCGCTTTAATAAAATGCTCATCCAAAATGGGCCTACCAGGCCACCGTAGACTACTGCCACACCCACCCTGTAGAAATCAGGAACCAAAGAACAGGTCTTAACATCTGGATAAATACTCTAAATGAGGTTGCATCTCAATCAGCTCCCATTTTAAGTAGTCAGGGCACTGATCAGGGAGTTGTCTCAATTGCAAAAATCCTACCAGTTTATTTTAAATAACATAAAAAATGATGTCAGAAAGATATCAGTTCTGCTGTGCATAAAACCAGTAGTGATGTTATACAATGAGGACGTTGTCATGTCACCAGAAATAGAGTCTTCAGTGTCCCGATAGATACCAGTGCCTGAATTCATGTGCTAGATATACTGATTCACAAACTAGGAATCTAGGGAACTGATTGAGACGCATCGTTTGTGCAGGTACAGAGAAGACACATGCATTACTAATATTGTAAGAAGAATCTCTAGATATATATTAGGTATATTACTGTACCATTTGTTCAGTGGGCCATTTATACTGCAACATTATAAATTTATATTGCATATGAATCAGAAAAATATGGTTTTCTTCTCCATATGTACAAATGAGCACGTTTATATACTTTTATTTGGAAAAACTATTTATTGCAGTTTGTTTCATTACTATAAGACAAAAAGAAGAAAAAAAGCATTGTTCCTAACCTTTTCTACTTTTCTGTTGAATCCTTCATAACCTGTGTGAAGACTTATCAATTATTGTTACATCCAGACAATAGTAACAGTCACATGGAAATTGCTCTATAATAATTTATGACCTTAAGACTTAAACATGACTGATAAATTGTATGATTTCAATTGAGTCATTAAAATGCACTAGAACGTTACCATCTTTTTCTACTGTCGTTTTGTTTGCTCTCTCCTTCTGTATTTGTATTTCTTACCTTGTTTTTGTTTCCAGGTGACGAGAACCTCCTCTGAGAGCATCACCTCTGCTCCTGCCTCCAGTGCTTCGGGCTCCCCTAGTAGAGTTATCTATGTAAGTGCATGTCTGAAAATGATTCCATGCTTTATTAATTTAGTTCAAGTTTGCCACCAGTGGGCAGCAACACACAAGCAAATGAATAACAATGTGAGAGTTATCCACCTTTTTCCTGACTAGCCTACTGCGTTTTGAATTATGGGAGGCACATCCGGTTAAGCATAAAACTTTGTATTCTGCAGTAACAGTATGAAAAAAGACAACATATACATTTGTTGTCTGCTCTCCTGATTTACTCTACAATATATCTCATGAATGAGTCACTGGTATGCTTGAAGAACATCATGTCAACCCCACACACACACCCCCAAAAATCTTCTCAAAGGCTTTAAAATGTAATTATCACGCCTTTTCACTTCTGTGTACTGGAATGTTTCTAAAGCAGGAACATTTGTTATCTGTCAACACGGCAGTAATCCCTTTGAAATATTATCACTCTATGCTAGTTAATGAAAATTGTTCAAATATCAGTTATATTTAACCCATTCACAATATTGTTATGGTAAGAATCAAGCTTTTGCACTTTTAAGTTGTTAAAGAATCTTATTTTTGTTTCATAGAGTGGGCCTTTCACTGATTGTTAATAGTCACACTTAAGAAAAAAGGTGAATGGAGAGAGTTATAATGCTATAATGTTGCTCTTTCTCAAGGCAAAACTGGGTGATGAGCTTCTGGACTACAAGGACCTGGCTGCTCTTCCTAAGATCAAAGCGATTTACAACATTGACAGACCTGACATGCTCTCATACTCACCCTATGTAAGCTACTCTGTGGAGGACAGGACCTTTGGAGAGGTACAAACATGCCTCATTCTGGCTTGCTGGCTTAATTTGTAAATTAATAATTGTCAGAATAATTCAAATGTGCTGTGATCGACACTGACCATACAAAAGTTTTCCCGGAACATACAATGACGTCACTACATGGCGGTAGCACAACTAAATAAGAGCATCATTCACAAGTTTCTTACTACAGCCTGGTTTATTATTATGTCATGTGTAGCTACACTGAGGTGTCATTCTGTTAGTGTCTTCAGTGATATTCTCTCTCACCGACCACACCGTTGCCTCTTCATTACATCAATTTCCGACTGATCTAACTCTCGTTGCTTGTGTCTCCCGCTATCCTGATTAGTCTTAAAGGAATTGTCCAGAGGTGTAGTTCCAACTTCTCTGGATTTCTTTTGATCAGAAACACAACATCAGCTTTACTCACAGATATAAAACGTGAAAATATCTGTGTTAATCATCACAGTATAACATCAAGTCAATTAAACTTGGGGGATATCAGTCTGTCCAATTAGTTTGAGAATCACTTTCACCTCCTTTGGGGCAAATGAAAGTGACAACAGGTGCACTGGAGAGGCAACAGCAAAAGGAATGATTTTCCAAGGGGGAACAGAATGAGCACTGCCAGGGCCCTACAAACAGTCTACTGGTGTGGATGTTTCTGACTAAACTGTCAGAAACAAACTTCATGAAGGTGGCATGAGGGCCTGATGTCCTCTTGTGGGACCTGTGCTTAGAGCTCAGCATCATACAACTTGATTGGTATTTTCCAGAGAATTTAAGTCTGTTATTGGCCCCCCGTTCTTTTCACGGATGAGAGCCGGTTCACACATGTGACAGACTTGAAAGAGTCTGGAGATGCCATGAGGAATGTTATGCTAAGTGCATCATTCAGCATGACCGGATTAGTGGTTGGTGAGTAATGGTCTCTGGAAGAATATCCTTGGTGGGCCATATGGACCTCCACGTGCTAGCCAATGGTTCCCTCACTGCTGTTAGATACCAGGATGAAATCCTCAGAGCCACTGTCAGACCTTATGCTGATGCAGTTGGCCCTGCGTTCCTCCTGGTGCAAGATGATGCCCAGCCTCATGTAGATCTGATCTGAATCCAATTTAGAACCTGTGGGACATTATGTATGGGAGCATCCAAAGCTGCCAAGTAGCACCACAGACTGTCCAGGAAGCCAGTGATGCTCTGATCCAGATCTGGACACAATCTGCCACCTTATCAGAAGCAAGCCCAGACATTGTCATGAGTTCATACAGTCATACACATGACTGACTTACAAATGAGTTGCTGTGATGAACTTCATGCAAGTTGGATCAGCCTGTTTTATTGAAGTTCTTAACAAATTATGAATGTATATAAATAAAGATTTTCTAATTGAATATTTCATCCATTAAGATCTAATGTTTGATTTAAGTGTTCCCTTAATTTTTCTGAGGAGTGTATATATGTTGAGAGACAATAGAAAAACATAACCCCCATTTACATAATACATCTGCATAATCCGTGCTGGGTCTGTCTCGCTCTGTCTCACATGCGTGTACGTACTGTCACCTTGTAATGCACTTGTTAACGCTGGTTAGTTAAGAAATAAATACCTGAATACAAAAATGCTAAATCTGACATTTTCCAGAACAGGATCTCGTAGGATCCGGCTCAAATTAAGCACTGAAGTCCTCCATGTTTGACAGTGTTTACTTATCAAAGGTGAATTAAAGTAAAAGTCTAGCATAATAATCAAGCATAATTACAGCTGCAGCAGGTGTACTTATTTGGTATAACAGTGCCATTTTTAAATCTAACCATCTTCACTCATAATCCATCATCACTCCAGCATGACATAATTTTGCTATTTCACTGAAGTATTAGAATAGTTTCAGTCATGTAAAGTGACTCAGCTATGGTAAAAAGCTCATCTTTTTATTAACATTCCAGTCCATCTTACTCATTTGCTTTCTTTGTCTACAGTCACCCCAGCAACTCACCCCTACTCCAACTGAGGTACAGTAGAGTTGACATGAAGAAACAGGCCCTGTTATTGTTTCAATGGGTCTTATTTACTAATCATGGCAAATCAGTTGTGAAATTGAATGTACATAAAAGGTTCTCACAAAATCGCTGCCAAATTATTTTTTAATGTTGATGAAGCATTACATTTTTTAATAAATGTTTTTACACACACACACACACACACACACACACACACACACACACACACACACACACACACACACACACACACATATATATATATATATATATATAAATTGATTTTTCTTTTTTATGCAGAATCTGTGCCAGATCAAAAATTTATATTGGTCTAAAATGAGTAGGGACTTAATGTAGGGTTACTTAGTTATCATTTAATTTATTACAATTTATAATTCTAATAAAAAAATAACAGTCAATAGACATTAGAATGCATTTACTGAACTTTTTTTGATGAATCATGATTGCTAATTAAAAATTTGCATTGTATGTTTTATGCATACATGTGCATGATTAGTAAATGAGACCTAGTGTTTTCTCATATTTTGTGAATAGATGTTGTGAAGTTGAACAGTTGTGGTATGGTGACGTGTAGCATTATATGTTTTTCACCATCTTCAGTTCTCTGTGGTGTAATCACTCAATGATCAGCCTATTACTTTTTAGGACTGATTATTGTCGATTGGTTTGTTTATAGTTTCCTCCTGTGTGTTTCAGGCCCATAGTGGTCACCATTTAACTTTGCTACTTGTCTGACGCTTTTAGACTAAATAATACTGTCTGTTTGTTTCTAGGGAGATGGAGAAAAGTCTCCCCGCCAAAGGAGGCCCTCCAGCCCCAGCTCCAATAGCTCTTTAGGGGGTTATGGCCGCTATACGCCTTCCCGCTCACCACAGACCTACAGTAGACCAGGTATTCCTCCACATACATGTCGATACTAACATAAACACAAAGACGTTATTACCTGTGCAGTTTTTGTGTAACTATCTATGCGTCTTTTCTGTGATTTGGATGTACTAGAGCTTTAAACTTTAAATGATTACCCTTGTACGCTGTTACAAAACCTACTGAATCGTCTCCGTAGGCAACATTTTAAGGCATCATAGGCCTAGGTGATTACTAACTTAAACCACAATCAAAAGCATGCCCTATAAATAACTATCTAGTTAAAACACCTATTCTTTTCTTCTATGTATGTTTATCTATTATCCACTATAGCACTTTTCACACTGTGCTTAACCCCTGGTTATCATCGTTCTAAAACCTGCTAAATGTTTCACGCTTGTAATTTAGAAGCAAGTTAGTACTGCTTTTTCCCCGGTGTTATGAAAAAGTGCTCCGGAGCTTTTGCAGTATTAAACATTGCGGTGCCAAACATGTCCGATGGACTGTTAGAAAGTTACAACTAGATGCTTTGCAACCAACAACCAATAGCATACCTTACATTCACATGCTTTGGATCTTCATAGAAAAATCCATGAGTTGTATATAACATTTTTTTTAAACGCATCAGTTGTAGTTAAGAAGAGACCATTTTTGTCATGGTCCAGGGTTAATGGATAAGGCGAAGACCCAATGATGCAAAGAGAAGGGCTTTATTAATAATAAAAAAGAACAAAAACACACACAAAAAACTACCCCAAGGGGGAAAACTTGACTTCACATCACACAATGAAAAAAACGATAAATAGGGAACAAGAAGGGCAGATAATCAGGGAGGAAGGTGGGGCAAATCAAACCAATAAAAAGGTAACAAGACGGGCGGGGTTACACGATAGACAGGAGAGCACATGGCACAAGAAACACACGTGTTCAGACAAAACATGACATGAACACGCAGCCAGTGAGACACTAATAAGCCACGTGTTCACACAAAATAACACAACATGAAAGCATGTGGCCGATGTAAACATGAACTGCGTGCTACACAACAACTGATTGTTACTGTTTTTTTATATATTTGATCAAATATATGCTGTCTCATACAAGTACAATAAAAGCACCAACAGAGCTAAAGCATTCCATTCTAAAATCACATTTTAAACAAATTGAATGCAGCATACAAGAATTATTTGTTTTTTGTTGCTAATCTCATATTACTGCCATTCTTCCCTGAACGGCTGGGTCTCTTGCTCAGAGCAATATCTGAACGTCAAATACATCACCCATCCAGAAAATTCCAACTTGTTGTCTGTACCAACCCCGGGGAGGAGTGGCACCCATGGTACTGCCAGAGGCTCTTCCCCACTGCCTTTGTACAGCAGCAGTGGTAGAAGCACTCCACAGCCAGGGAGTGGTGGTGTGGCCTTGTCCCTTAACCCCACTACTCTGGCAATGCTCCAACAGCACAACTACGTCCCTTATTTTAGAGGTACCATAGCTCTTTCTGCAGGCCTTTGTCTGCCAAACCACCTACTGACTGCACTTGTGTGGACTTAAGTGTGGACTTGAATTAAATTCACTTCCCCCTGACAATATGAATGAGTGAGTTCAATACTAAAAATGCTGTTTAAAGAACTTACATAAGATGGCCACAATGTGCATGAAGTTCTTGCTGTTGGAATTGGATTGCAACACTAATGAACTATTGATCAAGCTCCGTAACCCTTAGCTTCATTAGGGTTTACATTCACAATGGACTAGAAAATTGCAGACATGAAATTACTACCCTATCCTTCATCCACCTTTCCTGAACAGGGATTGAGACAGGATTCACACAAGAAGCAAAGTCTGAAAGTAGCCCTAGGACAGCCCTGCACCTCAATTTGCCTTCTCACGGTAAACCCTAAAAACCAGTCTCTCTTTCACTGTGTATCACCAGTGTATTACAGTGATGTGAGATTGTAGGTGTACTGCAAGGTTCAACCCTTGGACCAATCCATTTTTATGCTTGCTGGTATTGTGTTTATTTAGAGTCTGTATGTCCAATCATTTTGCATGGAAAACCTGTGGATATTCATTATATATGAGATCTAAAAGAGTACCTTTATTCACAAGACAAATAACCATTACTATGCATTTATTTGTTGTAATGTAGTTTATGTTGTGCTTTGTCTGGTAAGGTGACACGTTCCACCATGCATTTGATTATTCAAAGTGACTGTCTATGTTTGTGTTTATTGTTGCCATTTAATTTGTGGCTGTCTGTGTTTTTTTAACACACATACTCAGGCATTAATTTTCAGGTGGAGATATAGTGTAGCCCAAACGTCTGAGACAACTAGCAAAAATGCTTGTATTTTGGATTTTTAATACTATCGCATTTTCATTACAAATTATACTATTATATAAATCAACAATACAAATCATTACCATTTGAATGAAAAATGTAAGAAATTAAGGATTTCAAAACAGATCAATGTCAGAAGATATAGCAAATGTTCTTATTTAATTGCTGACATGGAATTAATGCAGAATCTAAACTATTTATTCATTTTACAGTTTAAGTTTCTTTAAAAATGTCAAAATCCTAAAAATTTCTGTACGTACATTATATGTATATCTAGGATAAATTGGACTGTATTTATTCGTCAAGAAAAGATGTCTGTGATGAAGAGGAAAGTATGATTGAAAACAGGAAAACCCTTTAAATATACTGTAAATCAGGCTACAGATTTGGGTTTTGTGGTTTCTCTGCAAGAACTAGAAAGAGCGGGAATATAGTTTGCAGGAGAAGATTAAAGGGGTAAATTGATGAACTATAATTTTGGGTTGGTTTGCCTTGCTAGGCACAGTGGCATAAACTTTGTCCTCGTGCAGTTCCAGACCAACCCTTTAATGCAGCATGAATGTACATTGAGGTTGTGTTTGGAGTGTGCCGTTTATGATTCACTTAGATGTCTAATTGACTTCTTATTGGTAAAGGAGCCACACAAGAGGAAAATCGGTTCTTCCTTAAAAATGCAAAACCATTGCATACTGTAGCTGCTTTGATCTTTTCACATCATCATCTGCGTTTGGTTTCTATTAAAGAAATATAAAATGAATATGGAAATCATTCACAGAATATGTGTTTGTGATGAAATACATGCTGCATTACACCCAGCAGTCACGAGAAGAGCTTCACAATCGCAATAAAATCATATTTTTATGAGTAATGGGGAGCATTCAGACCTTCATATTCCACAATGTGCTCCAGTGTTGTGATTTGTGTATGTTCGGTGTGTTTTATGACAATTTCCTGCTCCCCCAACTCCAGATGTGTGGAAGATTTTCCCCTGATACAGGGTGAATTTTTACTAACAGCACTTTGTGTGTTAAATGGTGTGTGCATGTGTCTGAAGGACGGTTGCAAGTGTGTTTGAAAGAGAGATATAAAAGAAAAAGGAGACAGAGAAAGAGACAGTTATGTTAATGTGTATTTATATTTTTGGCTTTCAAAATATGCAAATGACTTTGCATTGATTTAAATAAAACATTTCAGTGAATAGTTGAATAAGAGATTCTCTTTCTCCTTTAGTCTCAGTTTGTTTATAAATACCTAATCTTTTCCCCTAAAGATGATGATGATGATGATGATAATGACATCACAATTCAGCCTGCCAAAAAAAGTCTTTTTTAATGTTCAATTGTTATTAACTTGTCTGCTCAGTTCAAGCAGAGTACAGTAATCCCTCACCACTTCTCGGTTCAAGTTTCGCGGGCTCAGTGCATCGCAGATTTTTCCGCAAAATATTGAGTATATATTCAAAAATATTTATTGAAAAATAAAAATTCAAAAATATCGCCATATCGGCAGCCGTATTGTGGAAAGCAGATTTGTTTTATCGTGATGCGCAAGAGAAACGGTTTCCCAGGATGCCAGACAAAGAGAGGAAGTCTCTCAGAGGCTTTCTACACACCCGCGGGCACTCAGACAAGACACGTGATTGGTTCCCGGTGCGCGATCGACGAATGAGAGCATGAATTGATGTATCCCGTGAGCTGATTGGCTGATCCTACTTCGCGGATTTTCACCTATCGCGGGGGGTTCGGGCCACGTTAACCGCAATAAACGAGGGATCACCGTATGAAGCTTCAGCCTCTGCTGAACAGATTATAACAGTTATAAACATACTTTCAAAATCTCCAATTAAAAGACAAATTTGTCTTTTTTGAGCTGGCTGTGTTGTGAGGTTTATTAGAACTCATTGCAGCATAATTCTGGAAACCCCATTAACTCTTCTTCTCTTTGTTTTCTGTGTCTGGCGTGACCTTCACCCCCCGAGGTAGTGAAAGTGGTCGGAGTACCCCCAGTCTCTCCACCTACTCTGATGGCAAATCTCCTTCTTCTACATATGTGGCGGCCCCACGGCATTTCCATGTCCCAGGTATGTGCAAAATCTCTTGTCCTTTACTCACATCACTTTTGCTCTGCTGTCCTCTCTTTTATATAATGTTAAATCCTCCTGTCTCTTTTTAGGGAAAAAATCATTTTCGAATTCTTCCTTCATAGTGCCATTTTTGTGCATCATTGCATGATTTACATCAATTTTGTACATTTATCATTTATTATTGCAAGCAAAACCCTATTTTAATACATAAAAGAAACGTATTACTGTCATTGCTCATCCCTGGATGTGTTTAAAATGAACCTAATGATCAGTTTCATGTATTTTCTGCCCATTTTTCTAATGACGACTTGTTTCCAATGCTGGCAGAGTTTTAAACAGCCCTTAAAATGTCCCACATGTGCTACATTAACTGCCTGATGTTTTTTTTCTAGAAGTAATGGTTGAGATGCAGACGTGAGGTTGAGATGGCCTAAACAAGCTGTAGAGATACACATGCTGTGTCAATTATTAAGACATTATGTCATTGCAATTACACCATTTATCTCCCTGTTTTCCTTTGGCTTAGTTCATTTTAGGTGACATTTCTGTCTTCTAGATTGAAAATGAGAAGTGGAATGTTTGATCTTTGACTGCAGAAGAATCTGTATTTCAAATCCACTTTTTTAAAGCCGAGGAATTTGTCAAAGTCAAAGGCAAAATTTTTGATTGTTGCATGCCGACCATGAACATTTCTGCCCATGATGATATGAAATGAACTACAATATCTGGAATCTTTTACAGCATCATATACTGCATTTGCTGCCCTTTCTTTTGCTATGATTCCATGCTCTAATAACTCATGCTTCTTTATTCATTCTCTTTCTTATTCTCTTACTCCCTTCCTCTCTTTGTCTTCCATTCTCAGAGGCTAAAGTCAAAGATAATATCTATAGAAAGCCCCCTATCTACAAACAGCATGGTACAGTCCAGTCTCCGTACAATCATGTTTTTTTGCATGCTATTACGCATGTCACCATGGTTCCTATTGCCATGAAACCGTAACCTTTGACCCTCCCTCCCTCTGTCTGCTGGTTTCCATTTCAGCTCCAAAGAGTAGGCCTTATAGGTTTTACAAATCCCAGAAAAAAGTTTGGATTTGACAAGGTACATGTTATCAAGCAGTCAGTACCAAATTGTTTTTTGTGCATCAGCAAACATCTTGACCACATGCAAAGGGTCATATTTCATGCATATTTATTGGGTTTATTTGGAGGACCACCAATTAGCGCTGTCAAATTATTATTGCCTTTTAATGTCAAGATAATTGTTGTTTTGTTTGCATTTGATGTTACACATACACTTCCGTTAAAAAGTTTGGGGTTGCCATGATTTTTTTATTGTATTAAATTTTTTAAATAACTGATTTCAATTAAAATCTCTCTCTCTCTCTTATATATATATAAAAACTTGTTTTTTTTAAGTAGATTTTATTAAGTAGATTTTATTTATTTATAGATTATTTAGTGATGGTTGAATTTTACTCAATTCTTCAGTGTCACAAATCCTTTAGAAATATTTATATAGGAATGAAAGGTTCAAAAGAACTGCATTTCTTTTAAATAGATTGTTTTGTAATATTTAAAGAAAAATCTAACTGACCCCAAACTTTACATTTAATGTAAATAATGCCTTTGATATGATGTTTTCATAAACAAAATCCTACATTTCCTTTGCAATTTTGTGGTATTGGTTAATCCTGACATGGAAACAGCAGTCAGACATAATCTTTCTTTTATTTTCGTTCCTCTGTCCATCCATTCTTACTCGGTCGTCAATTGCAGTATAGTTTTACATCTGTCTGTGGTGTTGTAATGTACTGTAGATATTAGACAATGTTTGGCGTCTGTGTTACTCATTGGTTTGGTGAAATGTCAAAGGCATTTGTGTAACCCATTGTGATTGGTTCAAAGAGATCAGTAAAGCACATTGTGATTGGGTGGTAGAGGTATTACTCATTTGACTAATTTATTTTGTCTGTTTTTCTGAACTTGCCCCTTCACCTTGATTGGCATTGTTTGGTTGTCACTTTTCACTTGCTTGTCAATTTTGTTCATAAATTAGTTTTTCTCCTTTAAACCCTGTCTAAAATCAAAGTGTACTGGGAACGAAATCAAATGAAATGTGATTTATGAGTATATAACAGTACTTTAGTTAATGTTTTTATCGTGTGTGGTAACTTGCATGATGTAACTTGTGTTTGTCACTCTCTCAAACAGTGTACTGTCCATTACGATATATTTAAACTTTCTTACTGTGCTGCAGCTTCCAGAACCTCCTGGCAAGATGATGATGTTGACAGAAAGGTGATTTATATATTTACAAAAACATCTTAGCAACTTATTATGGAAATAACATACTTTAAATGGTTAGTTCTCCCAAAAAGGGAAATTCAGTCGTTTTAAACCTGTAAAAATTTTCTCAAATAAAAGTACAACTCAAATTTTAAGATATCAACAGCCATTCTACTATCACTCGGATGCTTCAAAAAGTTCATAAAGAGATTATAAAACTAATCCATATAAATTTAGTGTACATATGTCCAAAACTGGACTTGCATCTGTATACTGTATCCAGTGTGAAAGTATAGGTACATATCAGCTGTTAAGCGACTGAATGCCAGTTGGTGAGGCTTATGTTGTGATGATGCATATCTATTTCTCAATGTCTTGCTCTGGAGGTAGTCATATGCAAATATTTTTGCCCTTAATATCAAAACTAGCCGTATTTGGAGGATGTTTTAAGTCATGAAACTCATTGTAATGTAATGTTACACACCTCTTATATATCAAAACATCAAGGCAAATTTGATTTTTCATATCATGACCCCTTTAAATGTATAAGAAAGTAATATAAGTGTATTGATTGTTAGGATAAACTAAAACTAATTAATACTTAAAGCAGTCTTAAATATTTATGTAATTACACATTTGCAATGATGAAGTTGCAATTTAGTACATTTAAAATATATTAACAGTTAAAACTATAATCAAGTAGTTTATTACAATTTGAAATAATTGTGCTCCTATAAAGCAAGACAAAATAAATCAAAGCATAATATATTTTTATTTAGAAATTTTTCTTAAGTGTACTTAAGTGTGTTAAGACAGTCATGAAAAGTGTGCCGGTACTCTCTTTCAGAACATTTAAGTGATCTTTTATTTTATTTATATTATATTATCGGCAAGTAAAAAAAATTTAAACATACTTTAAATATTTTAAATATTCTTCAAGTGTACATTCAGTGCAATTAAATGCACTTATTTTGTTTGTTTTAGTAATCTAATCAAAGGTATATTTTCATTTTCATGTTTTTGTCTGTCGATAGACCAGAACAAGTTGGATGAACCTTAAAAGTGAGATTGATGGACAGTCTCCAGACCTTGACCCCAGGACCTCCACCCACAGCTTGCCCACCGATATGTCTCAACCCAGTGAGTAGCCAATTAGTGATTTTATGAAATCCAAACTCCAATCATATCAACTCACTAAGCGGCCAATATGATATCCCCAAGCAGCTATTTTCTATGCAGGCAATAGGAATAGTGAAAATACATAAATGAAGAATGACTAAAACATGCAAAACTGTTTTTCAACATATTCATTTAAATCAGCAATGAATCTGACAAGTTGTATTATCAAATCATGCTTAAGAACTCTGTGGATGAGCTATCTAGAGTAAACAGACTCATGTGATTGGCTATTTTAATTATAAGGCAAGACTTTATTCCTAACAGCTGTCATAATAATTTTTCCTCCTTAAACTGCCAGTCCACTTGAACATGATGCTACAGTAAAGTGCCATAAATCTACATAAACCATTCAACCAACTCTGTTTTGCAGACTTTCCATACAATAAGTCTGCTTCCCTGCCAGGATATGGGCGGAACGGCATATACAAGGTAAACCTTATAACATCTGATGACTGCACACAAACACAGCACCCTTCAAACTTTTTAATACTCCATCTGTCCGTGATTTTTGGGAATATTTGTGAGCTGTGGTCACAAATGCTGTCATTCGCGCTCTCACCAGTGAAGAATGTTGTTTGATCCTAGTTGGATTTGTCAAACCCAGCTGCTGGGACAAAAAGAGGGCTGTTGTAATCACATACGTCACGACACATAGTCACAGATCAGTTAGTGTAGAGATTTATCTGAGGAAGCCATAATGATGAGAGGGTGTGTCTTGCTCCCACCCTCTGGCTATTTTCCATGTTCTACTTTGATCTTGAGCTAGAAATCTAGCTCCTTTAATGAATTTTCCTCTTTAATGAAGAGCAAATGTGCTTCCACAGCAGAAAACCCAGGCACATGCTCTATTGAGAATCTGATTCAGATCTTTTATCTCATATACAGAGTGCGAGTGTCTTGGTTTTGGGAATGATTTGAAAGCATCTCCTGTACACTAGGTGGCAGTATTTTGCAACGGTTCTTTGTATCCAACTGCCTGGACAATAAACTACTTGAAAACAGAAATATTACCCATTCCTTATATCTAATCTGGTATGATTTAGTGGCATATTCCGCCCTTACTTTCCACAAGCAATCGCAAAGGCATGTGAAACAGAGAACTGGTCATAGATCAATATTTAACCAAATACAAGCTTCAGCCCTGAGGAGTCAAGTCTCTGTCTGCACTAGAGTTTAACCTTTAACCTCAGGAAATGAAAGAAAAACTTTCACAGTTACAGCAGCCGCTCTGTTCAAACATGATATTGTTACTCTCATTTGATAGTAGCAAAAATAATTGATCAAGGCATGGTGAAACGTTTCTGTGACCTTCTTAAAACTAGACTTAGAAAGACTCCTTTGGGACATAAATGTGCCTGTAGCTGAAAAACGACCACCTACTGTTTAATAAAATAGGGATATTTGTATTGTGGGTTTTCCACGCATTCCGCTTGTGTATAAATGTGCACTATATACCATTTTTATGTATGCCATATATATACTCACGGATTGCTATTTACTAGGCGGCTGATCTTGGTGAGGATGATGCAGATCATAACTCATCTTGGAGTGGAATGAGAGGTGAGTGAGTGTGTATTCAACTTGCATAGATGATAGACGAGTTGCATTTGTACCACACAAGATTAATGATTGTAATTTGTTTTTCCTTTCTCTTTTTTCGACCTCTTTCCTGTTTTCCATCCCTTCCTCAGAGTATAAGGTAAGTTCTGCTGTGTTAAATGGACTGTTATAGCTTTTCAAGGCTGCTATTACACAGTTTATCACTTTCACATTTTGTAAGACAGGGATTTTTCAATTTTAGAGTGGTGACTCTTAAATAAGTTAATTGAGTGTTCTCGTCAGGGTGGGAAATGTTACATTAACTTAATAAAATGCAACAAACCCAGACAGCATTAAATATAGATCGACTTGCACTGGTGAATTTTGTGTAGTAAGTTATCAGTTGGAAGATGCTTTTGATGATTAAGTCATTTTAAAATTGTTAAATCCCATTCAGCCTATAGTGTCTTAATACTTTTGAATGTTTTTTGGTCCATACAAATCAAAGTCAAATTTGAATGCTTGATTTTAAGAAAATATTTCTACAATAAATAATTCTGATAATGGATTGGCCCCTTTAAAAACTGGTTTCTGAAACAAAACCAGTTGAGAACCACTTTTGTAGTCTCACCAAAGCTGCATTTGATCAAAAATACAGTAAAAAACGTAATATTGGGAATTACAATTACAAAACTGCTTTCTCTTTTAATGTATTTTCAAATGGTTTTTTTCTTTTTAAATCAGAGATACATTTTCAGCGTACTTCAGTGTCACATGATCCTTCGAAAATCATTCTAATATGCTGATTTTATTATCAAGAAACATTTCTTATAATCATTATTACTATAGAATGGTAGTATATGTGTGTATCTGATTAATTGTCTGTTTTCACATGCATGTGTGTTGCAGGTTTACCCCTATGACATGCTAGCTGTGACCCACAGAGTCCGAGTAAAACTACCACGTGATGTGGACCGCACCAGACTGGAGGTAATATTTTATTAGAATTATACTGTTTCTGTCTTGTCCGTCTTTTCGATACATTCAATATTTTCGATATATTCTCTATGTGGCCTGTTTGCAAGGAATCATACTTAGCCTTATGCTCTAGAGCAGGGGTTTTCAAAGTGTGGGGCGCGCCTCCCCTGGGGGGCGCCAGAGCATGCCAGGGGAGGCGCGGAGAGTTGTAAAAAATTCTAGTCTAATAATAACTCGCCGAACTTGTATTAAAACTCCTTCATTTTACATTTCTCTGTGATGTCATTCTGTCGCTGCTGCAAGCGGCAGTGGAGTATGCATGTGTCGAATATCGCGCATCGCCAGTGTTGCCAACTATTTTCAAAGGAAAGTCGCTAAAGGCTGGTCAAAAAGTTGCTAAATGTTGCTAGGTGACGGCATGCGTAAATTAGCATATTCGTGACGTCTTCACGCTGTACTAGATTGCATACTTTCTTGCGTTCTGCATGCCTAGTGTGCTTTCTCAACAAGAATGCCCGTGTATTATCACCAGTAAACGGCTTTTAGAATTCAGGGTTTGATTCCCACTCCTTCCTGTATTTTTGGGTGTACAGTTCTGACTGAGACATGATAAGCAAGCCAGCTAGTTAGCTTTTGTCACAGACAGGCGCACATACACAGTGGGCGAGAGTATGTGACTGAGAGTATAGCGATTTATATTTGTGCAGTGATTCAATTATTTTTAGACCATTTTATATCCCGTGCTGCCATGGCGGGATCAGCCAGCTCCGGCTTCCCGCACATGCGCGATTCATTTGCATGTGGAGGAGTGAAGATCTCTTGCTCTGCCTGCATCTGGGAGCGGATGCTGCGCGAGGACTGGGCCACCTGTGAGTGCTTTGGCATGGGGTTGGGTCCCACGGCAGCGCTCGATGCTCATTGAGAAGAGTAAGAACGATATGTGCTTTCACTTCAGAAAGTCACCAATAACTCCAGAAAAAGTCGCTAGATTTGTCGCTAGTCGCTTTTTGGAAAATTTGACGCTAGGGTGATCTGAAAAGTCGCTAAATATAGTTAGCAACAGTTTTTCAACAATTTTTTTTGGTTTTTGGGAGGGGGGGCGTCATTGGGTGGGTTGTGTCAAAAGGGAGGCCCACTGTCTCAGACTTTGAAAACCTCTGCTCTAGAGGATTTTACTGAGTGTATTTTGTGTGTGTGTGTGATTTATATTTGTAATAGATTTCACATTGGAACGTCCAAATGCCTTCCCAAGCTAAAGTCAAGTGATTCTTTTATAACGATTTACACTTAAATGCAGTTGTGTCATTGTATATTATGGAGCATGGGCTGTCTTATTGCTGTTTAATAATCATTTTGTCAATGTTAGTCTGGATCAAAGAATGCAAGAATGCAGCCAGACGGAGAGTTGTTTATGTTCTTGTGTATGCCTGACTGCTCATTTGCCTGTCTGAATGTTTGTGAGCATATGGCTTTGCAGGACCACAGTCCACTTGCCCAACATGTAATATATCCTCAGTGGTCCTGGACATTCTGTCAGTGTTATTAGTGGGTTTGAATGGAAAAGGGAGGAAAAATTTCTGGCTCACTTTAACTTCAGCATGAGTTACGAGAGATGTTGATTTATTGACACCCACCCCCTACAACTGTTAGCTTGGAATCACTGTGGTTAAAATTGCAATATCTAAAAATGTGTGTGTGTGTGTGTGTGTGTGTGTGTGTGTGTGTGTGTGTGTGTGTGTGTGTGTGTGTGTGTGTGTGTGTGTGTGTGTGTGTGTGTGTGTGTGTGCGTGCAGGCGTATGTGTGTGTTTCATCATATGTCTGCTTTTCTGATATGAAAGGCCATTGTTACATCTGTTTGAATTGAGCATGATTGGAGTCAGTCTCCCAGCGGGAGACACTTGCAACACCCAAAACTTTCCAAAGACAGTGATTTCAGCATCTATTTGGATACACACACATCTGCAAGTGTTACAGTACCACATGCGACAAGTCTTGAAAGAATAAAGATTTATACAAATCCTTTTTGGAATGGTTTAAATCCAAATTGAGGTCATAGGCTTACAAGCCTGGCAACTTTCATAGCAGTCGTGCTTGTAATCCTGATTCTGCTAAAGGCAATGAATGTCTTCAACAAGTGTAAAGCTTTAGGTGACACATGGATATAGATGGTTGTAATTATTGTCAATACTGCATTATTTTTTACTCTGTCTTTAATCTGTAATGACGTTTGCGTCATGTAGATATTGTTAGCAGAATAAACAGTGCTTGGATTCCTGGCGGGAAGGTCCTTTGGGTTTATTCTGATTATGGTTTGATTAGCTCTTTGACAGTGTTATTTTAGGCCTTTCTTAGATGGATGACTATATCATAGAGCTATTCTGCTTGCTTTAAAGTGATAGTTCTACCAAAAATGACAATTCTGTCATTATTTGTATGTGATTCTTCTTTGGAAATCAAAAAGGTTTTATTTTATGTATAGCAGAATGTTCAAGCCGCTTTTTTCCATACAATGAAAGTGAGTGGTGGCCACAGCAGGAATAAAGAGAAATTATCAAGGCAGAATTTTTGATAAATAACTATTTTAGTTTTGGTGTGTTCTTCACTCAAAGCTTTAATATGATTTCAGAAGATTAGGGCTGCACGATTTGAGGGAAAATATTTCTATATGCTAGGTGTGTTACATGCTACATCTGCACAATTTAGCCAAAGATATGTTGATTTATATATAAATATGCCTATAGAATAATAATAATAATTACCGTATTTTCCCGCAAATAACCAGCGGGTTATACCAGATTTTACAAACCCTGCGTTGGTGGTTATATCACACATTTTTTACATGTAATAATATTTCAATATAATTTAAGGTTTAATATAAGGGGTTTTTTTTGCGGTATTTTATTTCTGTTTTTCTTTTAGTTCTGATTCTGACTTGTGTTTTTTTTTCTGATGCGGGTTATATAAAGGTGCGGGTTATGTCGCAATTTTTTACATAGAACCCAAAACCCCCGTGGGCTATATATTTGAAACTATATTTTTGTATCTCTTCAAATTGGCCAGTTAACACAAACATTTGAATAACTACATTTATTGTAATTCTTATCATTTCAGAGGCACCTGTCACCAGAGGACTTCTACAACGTCTTTGGGATGACCATTGAACAGTTTGACCGTTTGGCTTTGTGGAAGAAAAATGATCTCAAGAAAAAAGCACGCTTGTTTTAAATCACAAATCGCTTGAAGGAAAACAAAGATAAATAGAAAACCTCTTCTCATCTGTCCTGTGTGCATGGAGGGATGAGTGTGAGAGAAATATATATATGCACCTTCATTCTGCTGCATAGCTACTGACATCCCATCTTTCACAACGCTGTTTGCCACCTAGCTTTGTGTGCGAACGCCACACCACATGGTCCGAATGTTACTCTGATGATGGAGGGACTGGAGTCAGAACTGAACTCTTTGTTTTTCTCATTGATTGTCTTTAATCTTGCTTCATCTCAAAGCTGTCTTTGTGGTTACTGTGTTGTATTCTCTCTTTGTGGAAAAGGCAGTCAATATTGATATAAGCCACTTTCTTTACATTTTATACCGTTGATAAACATGGCCAACCAACTCTACCTGTAAGTCTTTATGATATGTAATACTATCCATCTTCCCCTGTCCCCTTGTTTTTGACTGCAATGAATGTTGTCCAATGTCTTGTCCTTGTCTACTCGTATTCTTTGCTCAATGCCTTTCTCTTGCTCTTTTCCTGCCTGTTCCTTTTTTACCTTCTAGACGTGATACTCAGCCACTGCTTGGACTGTAATATCTATCATGTAATATCAGCTTTATATGGAAGCTCATTCATCCATGGCTTTAGCATGACCAGGCCAAAGACTCATTCAGAGCAAGAAGTCAACAAAGCACCCGTACACGTGACCTAACCAGACGCAACGCAATAAAGTGACGAGAAAAAACCCTCCAAGTCATTTTTGTCCTATCCAGCCTTGACCGTGTCAAGCGAAGAGCAACGGGACACTTTGTCAACCACTTGATTTCAATTTATGCAGCATCAGGCTGGGTTGCCCCGCCCACTGTGATTATTGGTTCATCGGAAGAGTACATTAAACATGAAATAACTTCTCGTTGGCTGTTCAGAACTTGTAGTATTGTTCCTGGTTAGGACACAGTGTTAGTTGATAAGTTTATTCATCTTTACTGTTGGAACAATGCATAGCTTTTGTGTTATGTTATGTATCTGTTTGCTTTTTCACGTCAATGTGCAATTCATCAGATGTCATTATTATGACATCACAGTTATTCAATGAGACATTTAAACTGGACTTCACATACTCTTTCCATATATATCGTACGCAATATCAAATGCATCAGCCAAGACATCACATTGGTCTTTCTCGTTGTTTTAATCTACACAATTGAAAGTGCTCATTGCAGAGTAAACCCTTATTTTTGTATGTAGTTTTGTTCATACAGACGTTTGCAAGATACTTTATTTGCCATTTGCAAATAATTGCAACATTGACTTTAGCATGGAACCATGCTAAAGTTTACAGTTTCTGTAGCAATTAGTGAAACTAATACAACACAACACTCAATTAAAAGCATGTAGTTCAGCGGCGCTTCGTTTCATTTAAAACAAATATGAATCTGTTTTTCTTTTCTTTTTTTGATTGTTAATAAATATGTGTGCAGTATATTGATATAAATGTCCCTTACACGGATCTTGTCAACCTGTAGGAATGCACTGCATATACTGGAAGCGTCGTGTAATAGCTTCATATTCAATTGTGTAATCATGGTGTGTTGTTTGATTTGAGATCTGAAAGTTTCTGAGCGATTGATTTGTTTCTTCAGACACATTCTTAAGTTGCACAACGTTTGTTCTAGATATTTAACTTTGATGAAATTTAACTTGATTGTGATGCCATTACTCAAATTTGCTAAAAAACATGCAAGGTGTTTTGTCCTTTTAATTACTTAAATATGTCAGAAATCTGGAACTGTTAGAAACACAAGTTTTGACTAATGATAACCATATGTAACGTGCCTATATCTTGTACAATATCAAGTCATTGGATTTTTTAAAACTGCTCAGCAGGGAAATTCAGATTGTTTTACTTTATTGTTGATTGTGAAAGTATGATGTTTCTAACCATCCATAAGTGTGTGCATATCCAAATCTCTTTGTTCAGGGTCATAAAGTAAACCTTTTCATGCAGTAAATTTTAGCCTTCGCCAGTCATGCCAAAATCTGTTGTGCTTGGGACAATACAGTAAAGCTTGTCTCAAATACATGAATGTGTTTTGTCTGAGTGCGTAGGTGGGAGCCTTCCCAGAAGAACCATGTAGAGCTGTGGAGGACGAATGCGTTAGTCTTATTTAAACAGCTGTAGAAACAGGCACGTGTGTGGGTGTGAGTGGTGTTAGTCTCCAGTGCAGCAGTCCAATAGTTCAGGCTAGGTGAGTTCAGATCAGTGTACTTTTGATCATCTTCATTAGCATTGCTGTTAACCCTTAAAACACAACCAAATCAATACTAAACAACGAGATCATATCTACATCTGCATTGGTTCAATTGATGTGTTTATTAAAACATTTTTTTTGGAAATCATTTTAAAATGCATTTTTCTTTGTGTGTGTGTGAAGTCTCAATGTCTGGATGAAGGCAGATGTAGGACTGTGACTCAAGAGAACTCTGACCCAACAGTTTTGAGAGCTGCTACTACTACTTTTGCTACTATTACACGTGAAGAGAGTTTGTGCCTGCATTCACACAAATATTTCATTTTATACCTAGAACATTTGAGAGACTTTATGGAGTTGTCTTTGTGTTATGATGAGGTCACACAACATAATGGGTTTCCCATTGGTGCGCATGGTTTTGTGTTAATATGCAAACTAACTAATGCGTATAACTGTGATTGTGATGTTATTCTGACTGTGCAAAGTTTGAGAAATGTAAATGCACCCATTTTATTCACCATGTCTTTGAGTTGCTTTGCAATAAATATGGATATTCATCTCAATAAATACAGCTACTTCAACTCCAGTGTTTTTTTGTTTTGTGTAAAGAAAGTCAGTGGGTGAACTAGACTGATAACATATACATTTATATTTGCCAGTTTGCACTTACATTGCATTCAAGATACACATTGACACTCTAATCAGTCCTTGCTTTTCCTGGGAATGGAACCCATGACCTTGGCATCGCAAACACCACGCTCTACTGTTTGTAGACAGACAGACAGACAGATAATGTATGGATGGATAGATAAACAGATAGATGGACGGATGGATAGATGGATGGACGGACAGGTGGGTGGATTGATAGAGAGACAGACAGATAGATAGATGGATGGATGGACAAACGGACGGGTGGGTGGATGGATATACAGAGAGACAGACAGATAGATAGATAGATAGATAGATGGATGGACGGACAGACCGACAGATAGATGGATGGATGGATGGATGAATGGATGGACGGACGGGTTGGTGGATGGATAGACAGACAGACAGACAGACAGATAGATAGACAGACGGACGGACAGGTGGGTGGATGGATAGACAGACAGAGAGACAGACAGACAGATAGATAGACAGACAGACAGATAGATAGACGGACGGGTGGGTGGATGGATAGACAGAGAGACAGACAGATAGATAGATAGATAAATAGATAGATAGACGGACGGGTGGGTGGATAGATAGACAGAGAGACAGACAGAAAGATAGATAGATAATGTATGGCTGGGTGGATGGATGGATGGATAGACAGATAGATGGACGGACGGATGGATAGATGGATTGACGGACGGGTGGGTGGATGGATAGACAGAGAGACAGACAGATGGATGGATGGATGGACGTTTTAAAATCTATTAGCTGTTTCCTATTTGTTTACATTCGGTAGCGGTAGAACAGCCGTCTTCGCACTTTACATTCACATTAATTTACAATATATTTGCATAAAAGATTCCTAAACTGTATCAAAGTTTGAAAAACTACATAAATATATAAGCGAAACTAAAATGTCTTGCAATACTCTTCTTCCCAATGTATTTGTGTTCCCTGTTCTGCTATTGGTTGGAGATTTTTGAAGCTCGCTGCAGGATTGGCTCACGTGGTTGTCAATCCCGGGCTGATTTGACAGCGTGCGCGGTCCCAAGAGCCAAGAAAATGAATCCGAAGAAGCTCACGCTGTCCAGAGGAACAACAGAGGTGGCCGTTATCAAGAGCACGCGGAGACAGGACAGGTCGGAAAAAGGTTATGACGGAAAATAACGGAGAAGGTAAGATATCACTGTTAAACGTATTAGACAGTTGTCTCTATTTATACCTTGATAAAGAGCCTTTGTTATCCATGAACTGTTTCCTAATTGGTCGATTTCAATACACCATTTAGGGTTTCATAAGAAAAAAAAAACGTAGAGAAGAATAGAGAAGAAAAAAAACTGTACAGTTATTAACATAACTAAATCTAAATTTTCCCTGACAAATGTAAATGTGATGGGCTTTCTTTTCATTGTTTATTTCTTTACAAATGCTAATAATAACATAAAACAGTTGTCATCCTGCTTTGAAATTGGTGAATGTTTGGAGCTGCCATCAACCCTTTTCTTGTTTTGGAGCTGAGGCTGAGCACAAAGAAGCACGAGGCATCCTGATGAATGTGCGCTAGTGGGGGCCCTTGTTGAATAGAAGGAGCCTACAGGGATCATCTGGCGTCTGGAGCCCGAGTCTCTGATTATGCAAAGGGGGGAGGGTCCGAGAGAGAGGTGAAAAGCTAAATTGCGAAGAACAAATCCAATTAATTTGATATTTTGCGGGATTATGTTTTTTGTGGTTTATATGAGGATGACACACTGTGATACCCTCTCCATGCCTTAGATTCTAGTTTTCTTTTTACCTTAGTTGACCATTTTTTTTCTACTCAGGTGTTTTGTAAGTTCAGAGGATGTTTGTTTAAATAGGCTATTTATATAAAGAATTTTGGAACCATGTGAAAGTGTTTTCCATCTCCAGTTTAGTTTTCCTCAGGGAATTACTGACAATAGAGCGGACAAGAACCATCATCCTGTGCATTGTTGGCATTAGTGACTCTGGCTCTGAGATGAGGGAAAACAGGTCAAAATGTAAAAAGTCACCAAAGTGGCCTGCTGCGTCTCATATCTCATTGTCCAGACTGTCTCAAAACAGTCAAACCAGGTAAAGAAAATAAGGAAGAATTGACTGGAACAGGTTGGGTTTGGCCAAACACAGTCCTTGGACTCCTTGTCTAGAAATACGATCATTTGGAAAAACAAAGATAAGCATGTGGACAAAGCTCAGCATCTTTGATCAATAGCCAGTGTATAGTTTAATGGGTGTGACCAAGTGCTTTGAGGGATGTTAGTCAAGGACCATCTGGTAAAATGGCCGATGGAGCCTAACTTGACCTGTTCATCTGCATTTGGCAATTTGTGTCTCACAAACAGGAACTTCAATTCCAGATGTTCTGCTTCCTAATCTGAACAGAAACAAAATATATTTTCTTTATTTAATCCCAACCTTTAAAAATAGTATTTCCTTCCATTCTTTAGTAAACACTGAATTACTGAAATTCGATCTAGCGAAGAATGAACAGCATTTTTTTTTCAGAAGTAGGTGGATTTGGATCAACATTTAAAAAAGGCATATTGCACTCTAATTTACACTTAATTTCAAGAGTTCTGTAGCTACACAAAGTGAGGTCATCCAAGAGCTAAATGCCGGTATAGCTTAGTGTTGCATGTGCTCAGTAGGTGGGAGTTTGATAGTTTGTCTGATAGCTTGATGACTGTTCAGTACATGTGGTATCATGTCTGATTGCTAATGCAGTGACATCATCACTAGTTCACATCTGGACCTGCATTGTTGCAGCATCTGTGTTGGGCAAAAATGGATGGCCAGTCTTGCTTAGTTTGCAAGAGAAAAAAATGTTGCACAGATATTTAGTGGATGTTCATTAACACTGCTTTGGGAAAATGTAGTGACGATGTAAAAATGTTTTTATAGTAGCTTGACCAGTTCCCGTCCAGGCTGTTTCTCCTTTCTTGTGGTTCTTGTCTAGCAGTCTTTGCCTTAGGATAGTTTTCACAGACAAACAGAGTCTCCAGTGGGTTTATATTAGTCTGCCTCAGGATGCAGTATGTTGCTGAATTCTGTGAGTGTGTGTGTGTCAAAAACAGCTGTAAACAGCTGCTGATTCTTTGTCTGACTCAATACCAAACCACTTCCTGATCTTTGACGGTGATTCTATGGAAAGTTGTATTGGTACTGATACAATGAAATTATGCATAGACTTTGTTTAATTTTATAGACACATTAGAGAGAGATGGAAATGTAACATGCGTCATTACATTTATGCATTCAGAAGACACGTTTACATAAAACAACTTTCAGTGGCAATTGCTTTATTTGGGAATCGAACCCATGAGCTTGAAGTTGCACGCACCATGCTCTACCAGGAGGTGGTCATATCTTTGTTTTATTGAACCTTTTTATATACTCTGTCCTGTTGTGTTTATGTGAGATAAAAGGCCCTTTGAGAGCATATAAAGACCACTCACTCTGTCTTAAAGGCCCCATGAGATCAAAATGAGTTTTGTGGCTTATAGTACATGTGTGTTTACTTTGAAGCCATCTATCCACCTTATTTTTAATGAAATAGTGGATGCAGCCTTTTTTATTTAAATGCAGAAGGCTTCTGGTCTCAGTTTCCTGCTATTTTACAGTACAGTTATTTTAGCAGTAACAGTAACAGTTATATTGCTTGATGTCACAAACTGGTATTTGTTATCACATTCTTTTAATTTATTATCGCAATCATAAACACTGGTTTGTAATGCAAATAAAATCTGAATCCAAATGTTGAAATACTTTGAGAGTCTGGTTACAAAAACAAAATTCTCACCATTAAAAGCCAAACACTTCAACGTAACTCAAACAACAATACAGTACAGTAGACTAGTTTGAACCAGTGTAAGATTCCTTAACTTTTAAAATTAATTTTACACTCCTATGGCAAACCTTTTTTTTTAAATAAAACAAATGGAAACACTTTACAATAAGGTTTAATTTCGTTAGCGTGAGTTAACATGAACCAACAATGAATGAGCGACACTTCAACAGGATCTTAGTCTTAGTTCAAATGAATCTCAACATGTGAGACTTTTTTAAGATCCAAAGTTATATCTGTTAACATTAGTTAATGCGCTGTAAACTAACATGAACACAAATATTTTACATTAACAAAGGTTATCGCTCTCTGTTAGTTCATGTTAGCTAATGTATTAACAAATGAGACCTTATTGTAAAAAATTATTAAAAAAGTGTAATGCCTGATAATTGGTTTTTTTTTTTTAAATAAAATACCTAAATGACGCAAACACGTGATTGGACTACATTACTCAGGTTACATATAAAGAAACAAAATGCATGTGCTACGCATCAATAAAATGAAATTGATGAACTTGAACTAAGTTCATCAATGTGTAACTCCTGTTGTGGATGCTCTTCCAGTTGCAACACGCTAAAACAGCAACTAAACTCAAACAATTCAAAACATTTTATTGCAATAGTGTATACAGTTATAATGATACATTACAGCCCCAATCATAATTAATAATGTTTTGCACTGCTGTTTATCGTGTGCTGAAGCTGAAGATGATCACCGGAACAATCGAACGCTGTGGGTTATTAACTCAATGAAACGCATCCTGTATGAGATGTATCTGATATTTATACTTCAGTGATAGCAGTGCATTCATTCAGAATGGTGATTAATGACTCATTCTGTGCTACACAAAATTTTGTTCAATCAAATGCTTTCCCTGATATTGTTTGCAACCAACTAGCATGGTTCATGGTTGAGATGCTAAAGGCTTTTGGCTATTAAAAAAGACAAGCCCTTCAAAATGTCCAGCGTTTCAGAAAGAAAATATGTCAACACAAGAAAGATAACTGTGCTTGTCTTTTTAATTTGGTCTTTAAGAAGAGTATGAAGTGTACTAACAATGATTAAAATGATATATGAATTTATAGGTTGTATAAAAAACTATTATTTTTATTATATATAAATATGTGCACAAGTACAGAAATAACACAGCACACTAAGAGATGTGTTAATCGTCTCTCCAGAGTTATTCATATTCCCTGCGGCTCTGTAACATGACTGGACTGGAGTGGCAAATCTTTCAAGTAAAACACGAAAAAGTGGTGTTGCATGCCTTTGGCCCTTCTTTGGCTTTGGATTTGTTTTCCCATTAGGGTTTCACATTGAAACCCTAGCATTGAAACCCTAACATAGCCAGAGGGAAGATTTGAGGGAAGTTTTGGTATTTTTTCTTTCTGTCAATCTCACAACACCCAAGTGTGTTTGTGTTCAAAAAGTAAGTGCTTATACTTCAACTTGCCCATTTGAGAATGTGTGTGTATTTGTGTGTGTGTCTGTGTCGTAAACCAAGCTGAACTTGAGACCTCTGAGTCACTGAATAGGAAAGCTGATGCCTCATGATCTTTAGAAAGAAGGTCTTTCTCTTGTTCTCGTCGTTAACTATTCTCGGAATCATTTTAAATACCGTATTTTCTGCACCATAAGGTACACCCGATTGTAAGGCGCTGTCTCAATTATGGGTCTATTTTTGTACTTAATCCATACATAGGGCGCGCCATGTCATAAGGCACATGCTAAAACATATGGTCTACAAAAAAGGTAACGGAAGCAAAACAGTGAGCTTCCTTGAGCATATTCACTTATCAATCAATATTTGTTTCCACACAGCAAACATCCAGAATGTGCAAACAATCACCCATCATGTGAAAAAATCAACAGTTTTCCTGGTGTCGTGATTAGACAGAAGTACATGGCAGTGGAAGATACATAAAGAAACATGGAAAATACATGAAGGGACCTGAATTGTATTTTCCAGGTTCCTTTATGCATCTTCCAGGTCTTTTAAGCTCCTCTGTGTGTGTCTCTGTGTGTGTGTCTGTCTAATCTTGATTCTAAACCTCCTCAGCTGTTTGTGCTGCTTTGTCTTTGTCAGTTGTGAACGTTTCTAGGTTCGTGTTGCGTGATGAGTGTGGATGTTTCTTCTTTCCACTAAGAAGTGCCAGTTTCTGTTGTATTTCAGGTATTTTGGATTTCGTGTTTCCTTGAATAAAGCTATTGCGTTTGGAACTTATTCTCAGAGTCCTGCTTCTGCATCGTTCTCGTTGGATGACACCTTTATACATATTTCATTATTTAATTTAAGTGTACTCCACTTCTGTGCACTTTCTGGGTGTTTACGGTGTTAAAAAAATCGATTGATAAGGGAATATAATCAAGGATTAATGAATGCACGCGACGGGAGTCAGGAATTATGTTATGAAATCAACAGTTCTGCTGGTGTCTTTATTTCTCATCCTGATGAGGAAGTTTAACTTTAAAGTTTAAAGTTAGTTTTGTTTTCGATATTTGTCACACATTCAACGATAAATGGCAATAACTCCAAAACGACTCGCACAAAAAAAATCTTAACAACTTTATTACAAAAAGGAAATATATCTTAATGTTTCACAAGCTTCCTTTTCGGGGTTTTTTGCTGGATATAACGAGCACTTAGCCGTAAAGCCCGTCCCGGCATAAGTTTCGCCAGGAAAGCTTACACAGTGGACACAGTGGACAACATTGAAATCTGTCTTTTCAAAAAGGGAATTGCATGTCCAAATTTACCTTTCTTTTACCAATAGCTTTCTCCAGATGAAAATTGCACTTTTCCCACGGCCCCTTACTCACAGCTCGGCAAAGAGCCAAGCTTTACAGGCGAAACTCACATTCAGACGGGTTTTACGCCTCCTTGCTGATTATATCGAGTGAAAATAATGAAAAAGAAGCTTGTGAAACATTAAGACATATGTATTCATAAGTATACATTGTTAAGATTTTTTTTTTGATTGAGTCGTTTTAGAGTTATTGCCATTTTATGCTTAATGTGTAATGAATATCAAAAACAAAACTAACTTTACCCCGCTTGTGCGTTCTGGGTGTTTTCTGTGTGAAAACAATTTCGATTGATAAGGGAATATGCTCCAGGAAGCGCAGAGCGACGGGGAGTCAGATTTCAGCTCAATCTCTCAGGTTTTTCCTCTCAGCAGCACCATGGCAGAGGTAAGCATATGGTATTACGTAATGTTCTGTGAGTGGTTTATCACTGCTAGTGTGCTACTGTCCCTGTGTCAGCGTGAAATGGTCCAACAGTCAATCAAGCTGAGCGCTTATCAAAATCACACAAAAACAATTTTATAAATTTTGGAACTCAGTCCACAGATGAGGCGCACCGGATTATAAGGCGCACGACCGATTTTCAAAAAAAGTCATTTAGGTGCGCCTTATAGTGCTGAAAATACGGTAAGTAGAGGATTACTGTCATTTATGTCTCTGTCATTATTTGTTTCCGCCCCTTTCCATTATTTGTCAATGAGATGGAAAGTGAGAGAGGGAAAAAGCAAATGAGTGAAGAGGGTGCTGTGGAAATTGTGGTAAAGATACAGCAGATGAAATTCGCTGTGGTTCTTAACACTCCTGACCACATCCCAGGCGGGGAGGGATCTGATTAGACTGATGTGGTCTGTGTATTCAGTGGGTGGAAACTCTGGTTAAGTATTTTGTTTTTAGGGTGTGTTGTCACCGCCAAGGTAACAGGCTTTCTGTAAAGGCTTGTTTTATAGCTAACAGATGCTAGAATTGTTAGCATGAATAATTAATACAGTGTGCTGTAATTGTTTGTAGCTTTTAGGAGCTGAGCTAGCTTGGGCTTTTAAGAATAAAATGATTATTTGTTTCCACAGATCCCAAAGATTTTTGGTTTGATTGACTTATACCTTAACATTTCCTCAAAAACGCATCAATATTTAAATAGCAAATCTGTGTACATTAAATAATAATTAAAAAAAAATCAAAATAATAGTCTCAAACACGTGTATGTAGGCAGTGCAGATGATCTTCATATCCTGTTGTATCTTTATCTACATTATCCTATAAAACAGCTGACCTACATGAACTCTTTTTATCTTTCTTTCTTCACCACATTCTTTCTGTTCTAAAAACAAGCGCCATCTGCGTTTTGGGGTTTTTGATCCTGCAGGTGTATTTGTACGTACTGGTATTTAAGCCTTGAGGCAGCTCTCTCATCTTTGTACAGTAATTTCTCTTCTTCTCTGCCGCTCTGCATGCATTTTCGTGCCTGTCGTTACCTATTACCTTGTACTTATTTTGATTTGCCAGATGAAGAGACAGGAATTAAAGAACACACACACATTCACTGTACTGCATAAAACAACAATTTGGTGGACACATAAGAGGCCCACATTATAGGAATCATTCTATAGTCCATTGGGAAAGTGACAGTGACTAATAGATTATGCCACTTCCTGTTGCGGGTCAAAAAGGGAGTAAGACTGAGTCAGCCTTTGGGTTCTAATTCTCAGAGGGAGTGCATATATTTTAATGCTCAGAAAATATGCTTGTGTGTGTGCACAAATACACACACCTCTTTTTTATGTTATTGTAACCCACTTTCCATCAATTCCAATTTATTTTTAGTAGGGGCGTATGATTTAGGGTGATGATGAAGGCAACCTCCCCTTCGGGTATTTGAGTAAAATGCTTAGTTTGGAATTTAGCCAGGACTTGTTTTCACATGTTTTGGAATAGTGGTTTCAGGCTTTTCTGAACTAAATTGATGTGCGAATGTGCATGTATACATGTGCTGGTAAAAATAATCAGGTGTGCAGTACTAATCTGGAAAAGTTGAGAGCACTTAAGTGCCAAGGCCTCCAGACTTGTCTTTTTAAATTGACTGTGCATTTAGTTTAATGTCAAGGTGTTATGATTTATGGGAATACTTTCCTTCTTCCTCTGTATTTCACCCTTGACACCCACACAGAGCCCAGAGGCTATTCATACTAAGCTTCAAGCTTAGTGTGCTTTTAAACCAGCACTTTTTTGTCTGCTTTTGGTCCATTTGATGTCAGTTTGGTGCTCTTTTGGATGGTGGAAAAGAGGTCACCCAGGACTGTAACCAACTAGTGGAATTAAGCAATCTGTTTCTTGTCGTGTCTTTTTATTTTTTTAATGTCATGCATTTTATATGGTCTCAAATGGAGCAGTCTATTGCATTCATTTGTGTACTCAGAGTGAATGTGTTTGTGAGTGTGTGCTTCCTGTTTATGGCCGTTGTCATTCTGTATTAACTAAATGTTCATAAAAATTGTAATTCTGTCATACTGAATTTAGAATTCTTAAAAGTCAATTCTTACATTGAAGCTTTGCAGATGTTTCTTTGGAATGCTATCCCCAAAACCTCTCTCTCCTCAGTGGTTCTCTCCAGTACCATCATTGGCTGTACATATAGCCTCTGCCTCTTATACTTATATCTTCACAGAGAATGAGTATAATTTAACCAAACACAAATCTGATAGACCAAAATTATATTTTGTCTTTACATGCTACATTACACAAATCTACAAACAAAAACACAACAGGAAAAAGTTTCATAATACAGTGGTACCTCGAGATACGAGCAGCTTAACATACGAGTTTTTTGAGATACGAGCCGGAGCTCAGGCCATATTTTCGTTCAAGATACGAGCCCAAATCCGAGATACGAGCCATGTTTCCGTGATGTCTCTGTCCTCCGAACGCGGAAGTAACGCGGGTGCGGCGGCGCGATCTGCCTGTCCTCCGAACGCGGAAGTAACGCGGGTGCGGCGGCGCGATCTGCCTGTCCTCCGAACGCGGAAGTATCTGTCGACGGGCGGCGGCGTCAAAAGAGCCATATGCAGCCATCAAAAGAGCCATATGGCTCGCGAGCCATAGGTTCCCGAACCTTGGTTTAAGGCAAGCCATGGCTGGTTTGATCATTTTAAGAAGATAACTGGCATCCATTCAGTGGTGAGGCATGGCGAAGCTGCGAGTGCGGACGTGAAAGCACCCTCCCTCCTCCTCGCCGTTCACCTTCGTTAACCACTCTCGTCTGTCTCCAAAGTAAGACTATTATGCTAAATAACTCTTTTATTTCTTTATTTCATTTTTTAATGTATTTGTTAATTATACATGTTTATTTGTTATATAAAAACATATCTTTATTCATAATTTACAATGGTTTGGGGATTTTTCATAGGTCCGGAACGGATTAAATCAAATTCAGTTATTTTAAATGGGAGAAATTTGTTTGAGATACGAACTGATTGACTTACGAGCTCAGCTCTGGAACGAATTAAACTTGTATCTCGAGGTACCACTGTACAATATAAAAAGATATCAGAAGAAATAAAAAGTTCCATGGCTAATTTGCCCCCTGTAACGGAAGGGACTCACAGGCAGAGATCCAATAGCGTGTCTTTAATGAGAATGGTCGTACAGGCAGATAGTCAGGACAGGCAGAGAGCATACATAAATGATAATCCAGGCAAGGGTTGAAAAGGTAGGCGGACAGAATCAGAGTCGTAGTACAGGCGGGGAAGTCAGGACAAGCAGATAACAATCACGAGCGATAATCCAGGCACAGGTCGGGGCAGGGGGACAGAATCAAAACGGGAAAACAGCAGAAACGTTATCAGGAGATTAGGCACAGGAATAAACGCTCAGAAATGTTAGCTATTTTCAAAACAAGACTTCGAGATGATACTGCAATTGACAGTCTTTTATAGTTTGTGTAATGGTTCGCAGCTGGTGCGATAATCAGTCCAATGAACGGTTTCATGGGAAATGTAGTGTGTGTGTGTCAGTATACGTGTGAGAGCTCCCTCCGGTGGCCAGAGGGGGGAGGCGCGGAGCTCGTAATCATAACACCCCCACAATGCTAGGGTGTTGAACCAAGCAGTTTAAAGCAGGCTGATTTGAAATGTTTGCATTTGAAATCAGTAGTTTAAAAAAACATACTACATTCTTCATACTCTAACATGCTACATCAATGGCTAGAGTCTGTCAAGGAACTATGGTATTTCATCAATCAATTTTTTTTGTGTCAAAGTTCAATGTGAATATTTGAGGGACTGCTGGATTGTTAAAGCTGATTGACCAGCTTCCCGACAGTAGGTGCGTCGTTTTGAAATTTGTGTTGGGCAAGTAAAGTTAAGATCTTCCACATTCGCCCTTAGCTTTCACCCACATCCTCTCTATTTCCCTCTAGCCTTGCATGCTCTCAATACCTTTCCTTTGTGGTGGTCAGTAGGTATGTTTACATGCAAAAAGAATTGTCAATTTGCATTAATCATTTTGATTTCAGATTCTGAAAGTTCTGTTTATATGAAACTTAAACTTTGCAATCCGATTCACAAATTTGTTTGCATATGTATTATATGTATTCCAAACAAAACTCTAGTCCATTCGCAATCCGATTTGGATTCAAGCATTTACATGCTTACTTATTTCCTAATGATTTAATTATTTCAGATCTACGCCTTCCACCTCTTCCAATCTAAATTTTGGATCGAGCTCAATTGGATCGATTTAGGTGTTTACATGAAGGTTTTTTAGTTCAATTAAGCCATCAATTTGATTACTAACAAACAAGCAAGTTATTTGCTTCCAAAGCAAGATAACTGGGTATGCTACAGGGGTATAAATATATTAAACCATTTTCTTGTAAATGTAGCAACTGTCCTCCTCAATGATACTATTCCTGGTTTATAGTGTGTATGCTTAGGGTCAGGATGAACATTATAAACACAAATCAGGATTGTGTGACTCAATCTAAACGGAATAGTCATTTAACAGAGAAAATGAATGAGTTCCCATGTCTTACTGGCCATGACAATAGTGCTCTTTTCTTTGTACTGTCTTGTCTCTTTTCTTTTGTTTGGATGATTTATCAACACTAGGTTCACTCCTTTTGTCTGTTGTGAGAGGCCATGACCCATATATGTACAAAATCATATATCAGGAATGCTCTCTGGATCATAGCTGCTTCTTTGCACTCCTTGGCTTAAACCTTAGTAAACAATGTGAAAATCTGATCCTAAATCAGCACTCTGCACAAATACATAATGTTGGATCTCCGGGGGAGTACTTCCTCCCTGAGGTCTGATGAAAATCAATGTCTGTGGTTCTGGCGGAGTCTGGTTGAAACATTTATCAAAATCATCTGATGGGCCTGGATAAGAGGAAATTAAGGACTGTATGATGTCCGCTATGTACTGAGAGGATTTGTATTTGATTGCTGTGTTCGGTGATCGAGGGAGAACCAGATAAAAAGATCATTGGGAAAAACTGTGGGATGGGGGGCTCATACATTTTGTATTAAAGCAGATTGGCTTCTTAATTGCCCCATAGGGCCGACTAGCCATAACCAACAAGTCTCAGCCTGGCCAGATGGTGGATTGAGCCTCAGAGTAGTGGGGTGGCCTGCCTGAGTGAGGTGTGTGTGTGTGTTGAGTGTGTATTAGTGGTTGTGACTGTTTGTCCTGCTGGGCTATCCTCCCCTTCTTACATATATCCATCCACTCATCTGACTGTTTGCTGTGGACCGTTAGAGCTAAAGAGGCACCCTGGCTATAGCAGCTGGGACTTGAGACTGGGTGTGGATTGGGGGAGGTTTGTGCATGTTATCAAGAATGGGCATCAAGAAGAACAAGAGGAAGGAAGGAAATGTAATGGACAGAAAAGTAGGTGGAGGTCTTTACAGATGAAAGAAGTCAAAATGTACTAAATTATGAAAAATCTGACCAGGCAAACAGGAGTTAAGGATCAGTGCATAGTAGTGGATGCTGTAAAGATCAATAGAAGAAAGCACAGCATGAGCTTCATGCTTCTGCTCATTCCTGGTGATAACTTGCAGATGGGTCTTCAACAGTGTCCACTCCATTAACTCTAACAAATGGACTCAAATGAACCCAAATTGGACTCTTGTCCTGGTCACTTTGTCCTTGCCAACACTATACTTGGAACTCATTTTACTTTGACAATTTCTGTTAAGACTAACATGCGAATAGAGAGTGGTTGCTCTGAGACAGTTGATAAAATCAAAATGATCAAATCTGGTACAATTGGTCAGACTGAACTATTTACATGATTTTAAAAAGATTAATTATTGCTCTAGTCTGATGAAAACTTTGTGTGCACGTAAATGCACTTATTGACTATTCTTGGCTATTACTATTCTTGACTTATTGACTATTCATACATTTTCAATGTAAAGAAAGTAGAAAGCGATAACATACTTTACCGTGGCCTCATCTACACTATTCCGGAGTATCATGCATGGAATGTTGAGCTATTTTTTGTCAAAGCCTTCTTTAGGGTGTTTTAAGGATATAGGATTGTATCTCCTCTGAGACCCCTTGCTGGATTGGTTTGAAGTGCACTAGCCAGCTGATCCTGCCCAACTCAAGCACAGCACAATGCATGTCTGAAACAGAGCCAGGATATTACAAATGAGCAGTCTGTCAAAAGGCAGTCATGCTCACTCCGATTCTGACCTAGTTTTTAAATATTCTAACTTACAATTGCTCTGTCTTCCCTCCATCAAGGCTTTCCTCCGCTGGACCATAGCCAGTGTTCCAGACTGCCTGTCCATATGCGGTACAGCTTTCTAGGCTTTCTACACTATAAAATGACTATGGTGTCAAATTATGCATCTGCAGCTGAGCAGAGAGGCCTTTACTGTATAGCCATATGGAGAGTCTATGAAGACTGATTGCTTGTGATGAAGACGATGATGACGATTTCTCCAGACATGCATGCAAAGTTTTGGTTGTAGTCTACCAGCTCAGAAAATTTCCATTATTTAAATGTACTGCCTGTGCAAGTAAATATATGTGTGTGTGTGTATGTTTAATTTTCCACAAGATAACATCTTATCAGGGGAGAACCGTGTACTGGAGAGCAGCCATTGAAAATCTTGACAAGGTTTTTATCGTTGAGTTTGTTGCTCTTGTGCCCTTGTGTATACGGATTGCTATTTGAAGTTTTGCAGTTCATTTAGCACATTTCCTTGATTTTGAACACATCTGAGGTATTTACAACAGCAACATCTGTAGAAATAACTACAGCCTCTGCAGTCTGAGACAAATTAATTTTCTTTATAATAGACACCACAGATCTCAATGTATGTGTTTTTCCTCCGGTATAGGCTACAAATATATTACTGGTAACTTTATTTTACTAATATTGTGGAAATCCACCAGTTTGTAGCAAACACATAGATGAATCAATCATGTCTAAAGGCTTATCTCTAGACTGACTAGAGTTAGATTTGTTTTCTAATTAAGAAAAGATGTATTGATGGCTATGAAGGGTTTGGTAGATTTGCTGTGCCTCCTGTGGTCCTAAATCCTGTCTGTCTACTCTTTAATTCCATAAGGAGGCTTTGACTTGATTATGCTATATAGATGTGTGTGTGTGTGTGTGTGTGTGTGTGTGTGTGTGAGTGCGCTCATGCATGTGCAACTGTGTATGTGTATGTGTAAGAGAGTACAGCCAAATATCTTTTTTTTTTTTTTTTGCTGTTTAAATACTGAGATTAGCAGTGCAGATTGCAGAAATGATAATCAGTTGTTTCAAAAGAATCAAAAACACTCTGCAACACTCCAGATAACTGAAAACATTATCCTGTAATTGTAAAGGTTCAGCAAGTCCTTTAAACATTTCAGGTCTGAAAAATAAATGTCAAAGGGTTCATTCAGGACTCGATTAGAAATGTTTGTTTTCAATAGTGTACAGAAACAACAACCTCTAGAGTATTTAAATTAATTTGTCTGTGGAATCAAAAATCCTCTTGTCTTGCAAGTGGTGTGCATATGATTTTAGCTTGTGTATTTTGTCAGTGAGGCCAGACACTTTAGTAATGAGGTGTTTCACCAGGGCACAGATTGTTGCTGCATTCCTTGGAGATATGAAAACACATAAGCACTGATGAGTGACACATAGGCACACTCTGAGATTCACTTCAAAAGACCTTGAATTCAGTGTTTGTGTTGCCCCTGAAAAAGCATTTGCAGTAATGAATGCCCTGCAGTGAAACCCAGAGGAAACAGTCATTCGACTGGCTACCAGACTCTTTAATGCTTCATTTGGGATTTGTTTTTGTTTAAAGCTTACCTTCCTCAGTTACCAGTTTGCAAGTATGGGGCCTCCGCCCTGCTTCCAACATCCTGAGCACGTGATGGAGAACCAAGTCCCGTTGCGGAGGGGCAGGGGGGTTACTTTTTGATGGTGTGTCTGGAACTGGAAAGAGATCAAGTTTAGATGTGGTTTACTCATAACTTTGTTTCTGTATCACTACAGTTTGTGTATTCCATGTGTCTTTCATTAGAAATTAGTTGACTAATGACTGAATGTTTGAGATTCTAACTTAAGTGTATCACAATTTACAGATGTATAAACTTTTCTTAATGGCTTTCAGCTCTTCTTGCTCTTCTCGCATACTGCTTAATCTGATGTCAAGGGGGCCAGACCAGTAAACTCATAGCAAAATGACATAGAACTAACAATAAGTCTGCTTTAAATTAAATGAATTGTTCTTTTACAAAATATATTATGAACAACCTACGTAGTATGTGCAGTTTCAACACCATTACTCAGTTTAACATTTATTTAAGTGCATTATGCATAAAAATTGTCTTTTTTTTTTTTTACAGTATTTAGAAACAGTTTTGTGGAAACTTAAAAACACTGTCCTGCATGTTAACAAATCAAATATCAATTATTTAAAATTCATTTTCTAACTCTGGGAAGCAATTCTGAACACATTAATTGACTTCATAGTTAAAATCTTAAGTGGCAGCTGTTTTAAAAAGATTTTTTTTTTTGTAAAATTTGCAAGTCTATACATAAGTTTAACTTTATCAACTTGCGAAAACTGCAATTTGCAATTAGAGTTCGCTAAAGACATGAAATTGTTTCTCAAACCTCCTCAGCAACTCTGAAATTGTGTCTTTGTGCTGTCTCTCTTCAGGATTAATGCTTCTGCGCAGAGCTGTTCTCACTGCAGCATCACTGGCCTGTCGGCTCTGGGTGAAAACAGGTCGCTGTTTCCTCAGACATGGTAATCATGGAGTTTAGGTGCCTATATTCAAATGGCCACAGATTGCGTAATTTCAGATGGCTGGGCAGCATATGCAAATCTTTCCAATTTACGCCAAGGAATCAACACTCACGGCGTTGTGGTTCATCAACACAACTTTGTAGATCAGAACGACAGGGAGATCCACACAAAAACAACAGTCCCTATTGCTTATTTAATGGTTTTTGAATATAGGCACCTAAACTCCATAATTATCAGTTTTATAGTGGCGCCGAATATTATATTCCTTAAGCACCGAAACTTGCTGCATGCACACGGGTTTCCCATTCACCTCCGTGAACATATAGGAAGAGGTCAATTTGTCTTGAAAAATCCGACACTTTGTGTCCACTCTTCTCTTTTTTGACAAAGATATTTTGACGATGAGGGTGCCACGGCCAACAGAAAAGCGCGTAAACGCATAGAACTAAACGGCACTCAGACCCTGAAGCTCAGTGCTGCCATCTGCTGTTAGTTCTGCCAAAAATGAAAATATTTTTTCCCATATTGCAGATTTATCTCCCGCGGGCCATACGTTTGACACCCCTGCTCTAGATTGTGCCATTTTTAATGTGAGTATATAAACATGGGTTTGTCCTGACGGGGGACAAAGGGGACCTATTATGTCCCTTTTCACTAGATGTAATATAAGTCTCTGATGTCCCCAGAATGTGTCTGTAAAGTTTCAGCTCAAAATACCCCACAGATCATGGTTGGTGTGTGTAAGTATGAAGGCACGAAGGCAGGAATAACTCAAACTTTTAATAATAAATTCAAAGGAAAATACACACTGCATCAACTAAGATTTGCATGAATAGTGCATAAACGTCTGATGGCTAATTAACGTCTGATCAACACTGATGACAGGGGGCTCTGGAGGAGGACAATGAAGAGAGACAAAGACAGATAAGACAAGGGAGGGGGGGATAAGGGATAAGGATCAGTTTAGGGGCCTCCAGGGTGGTGCCGGCAGCTCAGGTGTCCCCCCTCCCCCCCAGTGTTATATTTGTTTTGTAAGAGCACTGTAACAATGTTCAATGTTCAGGGAGGAAGGAGGCGGGAACCGGCGAACATTCAACCAACTTTAATAAAACATAAATACAAAATAAATGTAATGGTAGCAGTTCCTCACGAACGACTGCCGCCCACACAAACACAAAACACAACATAAAGTCCAGGCCTGATCCTCTCTCGTCTTTCACTGTCCTCCTTTTATGCCTCCACTACTCCGTGAGATCCAAGACTGGTGGGTCACAGGTGACGCTCATTACCAATCACGCCATCGGCTCGGGGGTTCTCACGAGACTGCGCTCTACTCCCCCCGCCTCCTCCTCCAGGGGGGCCCGTTCGCGGCGGCCGCGGTACCTCGGGGTAAGGACAGACGATGGGACTGGATACTGATGACTCCTCCTGGCGAGGGCAGCCGGCAGAGAGCCCCCCATTCTTGGCAGACAGCAGCAGGCTCTGGCGCTCTGGCGAACAGGGCGACTCCTCCGCTCCCTAACGGACGGCAGCCTCCCACCTCGTCCCAGGAGCACAGCAGGGGTCTCCGTCCCACGTGATCTGACGACGCTCCAGCGCCACCGCCGTGGGCAGTCCCTGACGATCCTGGCGTCTTCTTTCGTGCTGCCCGACCTCCGCAGGATCGCGATCCCTCCCAGCAGCGAGGGCTCTCAGACAGCGTGTCCCTCCTACCTCCCGGGTTTCGGCACCAATGTAACAATATTCAGGGAGGAAGAAGGGGGGAACCAGCGAACATTCAATAAACTTTAGCAAAACATAAATACAAAATAAACGTAATGGCTGCAGTCCCTTATGGACGACTGCCGCCCACACAAACACAAAACACAACATAAAGTCCAGGCCTGATCCTCTGTGAGATCCAATACTGGAGAGATCCAAGACTCTCGTGACGCTCCCACGGTCGCTCGACCCCACCCTGCTCGCCACAAGCACATTATGGATAAAATCCACTTTGAGCTCATGGCAATCATCTATGGAGCTATCCCCCATAAGCTATCCCCTATTCATCCTACAGCCCCATCCAGAAGCATGAGTTGAGCATAGTGGCACTTCAACTCACCAGACGGGCCAGCTCTAAAAACTTCTCCAAGTACTCCTCCAGCGGCCGGCCGTTCTGGCAGAGACAGAGAAGAAGATGTTTCTCAGCCTGCTGTGTCCTCTCTGCCTGATCCATCTCTGCAGTCACTTTTTCTGTTGATAATATTCCAGGTCCGTTGTTCTGTCACGGGTTGTGTGTAGAGATGAAGGCATGAAGGCAAGAATAACTCAAATAAACTTAAGAATAAACTCAAGGGAAAACACAATGCATCAACTAAAATGAACAATGCATAAAGGTCTGACAGGCACCGACGACAATGGACCAAAACTGAAGAAAACACAGATTAAATACAAATGAGGGAAACAAGGGGGGTGGGGGGGTATAGCATTTCTAGAAATAACATTTTTAGTCAAAAAATAAAAACCCGCCAGTGGCATCAAAAACCAGCCCAAATTTTATCAACCAGCCCAATGCATTTTTTCCCCGGTCGGACTTACCAAAAGGAGCCCAATTGGGCGGGAACCCGCCCAATCTTGCATCACTGCTTGGAGAGCACATGGGAAACCAGGAAGTAAACAGTAATTGTGTGTGTCCCTTTAAATTCAAATTAACTGCTGCTCCCAGCCCCCTTTCCAGAAGAGGGCAGCGCTTTCACAGCTTGTGCTTCGGATCCTCAACAACAAAACTAGAGAATCTCAGGTAGCCAAAAAGTGTCAGTCTTGGCATATAATTGTTTTTTATGTGAAGGTCAAATACATGGATCAGTGTCCATACACAATATCCTGCTGACACACAGTAGAGTTCACTTGGTCACCCACATACAGTATGTGTGGATGTTTTTAGTCCAGACATGCATTTACATTGACTTGTAGTAATGGTTATATTATCTGATTGTGCATGACCATACTTAATTTAATTAATAAGATGATACATTTTATAGCATTTGAAGTTATATAAATGTTATTTCAGTTTCACTAGGATTTGCTAATTTCAAATTATGTTGTGTACGCATTTATGATTTGTGTTTAGTCCCTGTCAGGTGTGTGGGAAGGGATGAATGAGGACTCAATGATGCAATGAGACTGGGGATTTATTCATAACAAAAACGTAAATAAAAACTGAACATAACCAACCCCGTGGGGAAAAAACAAGACTAGAGGACAGACTCAAACTAGGACTAGACTTCAGACTTCAAACTTGACAGACTTGACTCAGGACTAGAAACAGGACAGCATGACCACTACCTTGAAACGACGAGAAACCAGCACAAGACAACAGACACGGATGGATTAAATACACACATGAGGGATGGTAATTGAATGAGACACAGCTGGGAACAAATCAAACTAAAACAGGGAAACAAGGTGGGAGGGTTACACATTGACGAGACAAAGACGACGCGCAGCTGGCGACAACCGAACTGCGCGTGACAGGAAACATAACATAAAAACATAAACACACGGACGAGAGGAGGCGCGGCTCGCGCAAGGCTTGAAACCGCGCCCACTCACATAACGTAGAGCTCGCAAGAACGAGTTCTCACGAGCTCACGACAAGGACTAACACACACGAGTTATGAATGCCCGAATCCCGATCCAAAACCGAAACTGAACCAGACCCAAGTATCGGGACCGGACATCATAACTCGTACGAAAGACGTCACAGACAAGCGCGCGCGCGGCTCGAATCCTCGACGCCGTGCGCACACACACCAAACACGAGACATAACGGTAGTGTCAGAGCTCTGCCACAAAACCAAGAAATGACTACTAGAACGAATGTGGCAGAACCCTGACAGTCCCCTCTATAGGTCATGATGAAGGACAAAAATTTGGATAAATAGGATATGCACCTGCTTGCTGACTGAAATCTGAACTTCAAAAGAAAGATACTTTTTTGTTTTGATTGTTTTTCAATTAAATGTCCAACAAATTTCAGTCTTGGACTTGTTTATAGGAAACATGAGAAGCATTAGTCATAAATTCAAGCATCAGTGTTTCCCAAGTGTTAAAACAAAACAGGGACTAAGGTTATTGGGAAAACCCCACATTTTTACCCACTAAAGACTGTCTATGCGCTGTTACGAAAAACATCTGTATGTCAATGACTCTGCTGTTTGATTATATAATTTCTCTCTTTTTATAGACCCTTTCAGATTAATTAATTGTAATTATTAATCCATAAATAGATGATGTGATTTATAGAAATGCATGTATAAACTCTGCAGAGAAGAGCATTTAGTTGTGCTTGAATGAAGCAGCTAACCCTTTTTCATCTGGTCTCATCTGACATACAGTTATAATTATAATTTAGACATGTTTATTAGAAAATACCTATAGATCAATATGAAGAGTTAAGCTAATGTATTAATTTTTTAACTTCTTTAGAATTAATTATTTATTTTAAGACACACAAGGATACAGACATTCTTGATTATTCTGAGGTAAATGTTCTGAAACGATATGTTGTAGTAAATATGTAGTAGTAAACGTATCCGCGCATGGAGCTAAACATTAAATGCTCGTTTATCGTCCCTCTCCACACACATGCGCTGTTTCCAGCTGTGGAATTGGAGAAGTGGGGCTACAGGGCGGAGAAAAGAGGGAATAGGAAACTAAACAGAAAGGAAGGAGGTCCCACTTTTCGTTTAACACGACATGGAGAGAAAGTGAAAGATTTTCTTTTAAGTCTCCAAGCAACTCCTCTTCTTTGGTGCAGCGGTTTGCTGTCGGGATCGCGATAAACAGAAGGCGAACAGTGCTGCTCTGTGTCAGGATCAAGGAGACAGACAAGGGAAGTTTTCAGAGGAAACGAGACATTGCCGGGCGGTTCCGTTAGTTTGTACAGAGAGAAAGCGGGGGAAACAGAGACGGCTCTGTTGCGAGAATTTTAATGAAATACAGCAGCTGTCGGACACACGCCTGCAACCCCTACCTACTCGGAGTTAGATGCGTTTGACTTTAAGATGCGGAGCGACCCCATACTGTTCGCCTCGAGGGGTGAGTGTTCAGTGTCTCCATGAGGGGATTTATTGAGGTCGTCGAATGTTACTGAGTCCACGTGTAATTTATAGTGGCTAGGAAAGAGCATTTCAATCAATATGTATTTAGTGAGATGCAGTATCACAAAGTGTAAGATAGAAACGGATTTCTCATTACACTCTCACGTTTTGCGAGAAAGAAAAGTTAAATAAATAAAAAAACGTATACATTTAATTTAAGACACAGTAAGTGAAGAAAGTATAATATTTCACATAATGGATATTTCAAGGCGATATTACCGTCTCAGTTTGGGAAGAGCCGAGTTCACTCCACGAGTTAGATCATCTTTGAATCGCTTACAATCTTCTCTCAGGTCCTTTATAAAAACCGTTGCAGTTTGAAATTTGAAGAGGCGGTAAATTTAATGACATGAAGTTGCAAGAAATTTAGCTATTTATTTTTGTTTATTAATTTTCAGATGCGCATTTAATTAAAATAAATAGTCCTAAATTATCTTTTACATTGTATTTGAATAGTATTAGAACACTAGAGTTAAATGTATTTATTAAATCAGAAGAGTGATTCCAGTCATCCATAATAACTCCAGGGTGATACAGGTGCCCTGTTATCTTCTTCTTATCTTCACACAAGTCTGCACTTTTTAAAGCATATCATGTTCTGGATAGGCAGGGCATTACTGGCTGGTTGGCTGGCAGCTGTGAGGTGTCAGGTATCCAAAACTCTAGGATATGACAGAGCCCTATTGTCCTTGTCCAGAGTGGTTTAACTGTATCTGAGTGCGGGGCGTAGCTTTGACTTTGTAGTTTTGCATATAAAGGGCCAAGTGTGGTTTTGCCATAGCATTGTTGTTTTGCTCCCTTAAACACTTTATTCTAATTTGTCTGTTGCTGTGGTCAAACATTACTTTTCAGAATGACTGCCGTCTGTGAAATGCGACTACTGTCTGTATCATTATTGCTACAACACTATTTAAGTTCATGCACTAAAACATGTCAGCATAGCTCCAGATGTGACAATGTTCCTTGTGGATTTGAACTTTTCATCTTGTTTTAAAGCTCATACTGGGCTGTGCTGGTGGTTAATGTGTTTATTGGCATTTAAGAACATATGGCATAGTGTTGTTAGACCAGTCTGACATGGTATGAATTGGCACTCGGATTACTGTGTGTGATGTGGGTATTGGTCTGTTAGCCTACTTGGCTTTTATTTTAAAGAGTCTTTTCTCCGACAGTTTTCACATTGATGAGTTTTTAAAGGCTTACACGTGCCAAAACCTTCTTTCCTTCTAAGTAAAGATGTCTTGACACACAAAAGATGAGAGGCAAGAAGAACCCCTCCCAATTGCTACCATAAACATTCAATATTACTTTGAGGGATTTAATGGCGCTCTACATTGTAAGCGGTGACTGCCAGAGAGGTTATGGTGTTTGCCTTTCTGGCAAAACAATTTAAGATAATTTGGGAATCTATACACCTTATTCAGAGCAGCACCACGATAGGTATGAAAGTGATATTGTGAGGGATAGATTTCTGGTCTTTTCAATGACATCTGCTCTATAAAATGTATATATATATAAAACTCCTAGATCACTTATAATTTTCCGTAGCTCTTATTATTTGGAGCTTTTTGTCTGCTGAAAGTTCTTGATAATTTTTTTCCAGTGTTTTGTCAGGAGAATAGTCCAAAAATACATGAAATAATAGTGCAACCCACTGAAGAGATGTATGTCTATCCCTCACAGCCTCGCTTTGCTTTCCATTAAAAATCAAAGATGGCGCTATTGTGAATAAGGTCTATAAGAAAAAGGAACTTCCTTGCTTTCAAGACATTACTATTGCATTTATTATATTTTTGTGGCCATTGTTTTAGCCTTATTTTAATATGCAATTATTGTTCAATAATCAGGTCATGATGGGCATGGGAAGCATAATTGTGGCGTAAACTAAATTGTCTACATTCGTAGATTTACATTGAATATTTGATGTTGCATTTTACATTAATGATACCATTGAAAAATATTATTAATATTTAAAAAATAGTTTTGTGTATTACATTACCATTCAAAAATTGTGGGTCTGTGAGATTTTTTTGTCCTTTCCTTCATTCACACCACACATAAAAAGGATATTGGATACAATTGCTTCTCTGCTCAGTTTCCCAGGCACCATGGAGTCTTCCCCACCCTCTAGAAGGATGATCCTTAAAGGTTTCTGTAACCAGTGGCTCCTTTATCCCACCCCTCTGCCCACTGTGGTTTAGGGCTTAGTGCTCTGTAATTACACACACACACACACACACACACACACACACACACGCTCACACACACACACACACACACACACAAACTCATAAACACAAGTACACATTAATGGACGTATATTTTAAATTGTCCTTTCATGATTGAAACCTCAGTATTTTTCTCATATGTTCATGTGAACAACACACATGGATAGTACTCGCATATAATCAAACACAGAGATGATTGTAATCATGTAGCTGAGATATTCTCTTATTGATGGTCTCAGTGCATTTGATATATGTGACTATACAGATGCTGGCATTGAAGCCCAGCATTAGCGGGACAGTGGAGCATCTGTTCAATATTTTCTCTCCTGTAGTTTTCTACCGTTTTCCAGGCATTTGTAGCCTGAGTGGTATTCTGGTGTGCCCTGGTCTGTGGCAGCGAGCGGTAACCATGATGAGGCCAAACCATAAAGCAACCTAATTTCACAAACCACAGATTAGCTGCCTTATTCACAGTGGCACCCATTGCCTCTCAGATCTACAGGATTCTATACAGTATATAATCAATGATTTGTGATATTGATATTTTGGGCTCTGGTGGGACAGGGATGGACAGACAGATTGGTCATAGAAAAATCAATCGGAGAACTTGTACCGGTAACAGTCATTGTGGTAGCTGACTTTCAGTTAAAAGTGCCAGTCAGTTTATTTAGAGTTTAGTAAAATTTATTTACATAGGTCAATGATATGATGCTCATTTTTGTAGAGATATATTCATTAAAAAAATCCATTAAAATGAGAAGCTTTTTATTAATGCTTTTTTTGTAAAATAATTTTTTTTTTCTGAATTAAAATTCATTTTTTGAACTGTAGAACAGTTTTATTGATGATTTATAATTCATTATGAAAGCTTTCGTAATTTTGAGAAATTTCAGGTAGTTAGTAGTTTCAGGTACACAAAACACTGTTACAAAGTAGTTGCAGAGTGAACTGACTTGCTTTTAGAGAATTTTGGTATGACTTGTGTTGTATCTCAGTCATCACCAGCTCTCCGTCTGGATCCTGTCAGCAGACACCAAAGAGAAGCACTGTAATAGATGAGGAGTCAGGGAAGAGAGTTACTGTTCTTGGCAGGTTTCTTAATCAAAGCTAAAGGTTGTTTATCTCCTTTATTTTTCAAAGGTTTACCGCCATATCTTCACCCTTCTGAAGTGAGAAGTGAGGAAAAAAGAATAGCATCTTGGCTCAGTATGGAAGTTGAAATGGAGAAGTGGGAGCGGTGAGAGAGATACAAGTAGAGAGAAGAGTGAGTGAAGGATGTGGGATGGTGTGTACTCCACAAAAACTTGGCATGTGTTATTGCCTGATTATATATATACGTAGGTCATAGATCGTGTGCATATAGATTTGAACGGTTCATTAAAGAGAACTGCTCTAAAATGTGACCGAAGGGTCGAATAGGATGACAGTGTGGAGAGAAAGGTTCTCTGTAATCTGTACACACATTTCTTCTGGTGAATTTCAACTATGTTGCTGCTTCTCAGCGGCCTGGGTGGTAGACCATAACCACATATGCATACACACCTACGCAAATGCACACACATTCTGCATCAGCAGACAAATAATACTGGTTCTTGCATGCTGGCAACATCACAATTGGTTTTGCAGACCACATCCCTCTATATTATTGAATTTGGGTTGGAATGGTAGAATAATGCGCTTTTTGTTCAGCAGAGGCTGTGAATGGTGTTTATTCTGAGAGTTCACTAGGTCAGCTTGTCAAACTGGTTCTAGATAACCACCAAACTGAATACCATTCATTATTTCTCGCTGTCAACACCGAATTAAAATCAGCTTTGCTTGTCGAAGCCTCTTTCTGGTCAATTAGTCAGGTATTTGTAAAACAAGACTAAAAATGCTGACCTTGAGGCCTTTTTTTGGTCTGGATGTGTTAACATATTTTGTCAGTCCTCAGGATTTCAGCTGGCGGTGTGTCTTTTTTGTTTTTTAAAGATGGGCTTTTTGGACTAATTCCTTGCTATCTTTCATCGTTTAGTTGTGTTTACACTAGGGTTAGTCAACCGAGAGTGTGCGAATGAAGAATCTTAGTCAGAGAATTGTGAATGTGGGTGGTTGTGATTGTTTAATGTTTTTCTCTTCTCCTTTTTCTCTCTCGTTCTCATTCTCGACTTTGCCCCCAAGCATAGTTTGAAGGTGGTCCTTGTTTCTGTGTGGCACTTAGTGCTCTTTAATGCAGCGATTTGGTTCGCTCTGTTGGTTTTTAAAGTGTATTTTCTTTCAAGTTATTTGGCCACCATCAATGAAAATGCTTCTTTAGCTTTATTTGTTCTGACGTGCAAGCTGTTGGCAGGGCTAGAATTACAATTTTTTTAGGGCAAGGCAAGTGTTGCCTTGGACAGAGCTAATATTTTGGGGGCATTAAGGCAAGTTGGAGGGGCACCAAGGCAAGTATTGCCCTATGAAAAGGGGCACCAAGGCTACTTCAGTTTATCGTCGAGTTTTAATGTAATTTCATGTCCTCTTCATTTATTATGCATTTATACAGTGGAAAGTAATCTTAATCTGTTCTTGCAGCACCACAACCCATTTCAGTAAATTTCCAATCATAAAATGAACCCCCCGTCATTACACTGCAGTTGAAAGTGTTGACGTGGGAGTGGACACGTTAGAAACAATAGCCGATAAATTCGTTGGCGGGTAAATAAACGCATGAAGAAGGAGGGGCTAATAACATTATTATGGGATGCGTTTTTGAACCTCGTGTCTCGTAAAACTTACGAAGTGAGAACTGCGCCCTTCTCTACTGCGCAAGTGGCCAGTGACAAGGTAAATTTTCGCGGCAGTATCGGTATTCGTCACTTGCTTTGTCATTCGTACTGACTCGACAACCTCCGGCAAGCTTCGGAAGATAGTTCGTCAATATTGCGGCGACATTGTCACATAATTATACTCGTAGAAAATGACGAGATGATCCGAGTTTTGCTTTAAATTAATGAACAAAGGGGAAAATTCAACAATAGGTACTTGTGTTCGTTGTTAACATGCAATTTTATTTTATAATAAATGAGGGCACTGATGCAAAGAGGGAGGGCATCCACGGCAACAATGTTGCCGTGGATATTGGCATTATTCTGAGGGCATTACGGCAAATAAGGAGGGCAACCACAGCACGTGCCGTGATTGCCGTGGTGTAATTCGAACCCTGTGTTGGACAGGCAATGAGACAGGAACAACTGGAAATGGTATAAGCTTATTGTATTTTACATAATTTGATTACCATATTATTTCCAGAAAAATAGAAAAAATATATTTATTAAAATAATAATTTTGATGTTTTTAATTATAAGTATTGTTGGTTGCTAGAGACGCCTAAATGTATCTTCTATCCCCATTTTAATCTCTAATAAATAACTTTATTAATTTATTTATGATTTAAATAATAATATAAATATTACATTTTTAAAATCACCGCAAAGAACAGAAATTGTTTGGTGTGTGAATTGGAATGGCTGTCTTTTGTATTTTATGCACTTGGATTTATAGATCACATGGTTTTCTAATGGTTTTTAGACCATTTAGAAAATCATCCCATAAAGCTTGTGAATCAATTTTTTTGTCCTGTTGAAATGTCATGGTAGACTCACTGTAGTCAGCAGGAACCATGGAGCAGTTTAAGAAATGTCCATTCAGTTGAATGCAAAATTATATGAATTATATGAAGAACTCCAATGATTAAACTAGATGTCCTTTTTAAGGACACCATAATGTCTTCCTACATCAGTCAGTGCTCCGGCAATCAGTTTAACTATGACGCATGAAATAATTTTCAGAAACGTTCTACCCTTTTTATAACAATTGTTGGGGCTGGACTATATATATCGACCTGTGTAAGATATCTTGATATATTTTTAAATGAGATATGAGTTGTTTATATCAACATACAGTAATACCTCGGTTTACAAGTTTAATTTGTTCCAAGAGCGAGCTCGTAACCCAAAATGCTCGTACACCAAAACAATTTCCCCCATAAGAATTCACTAAAAATCAATTGATTCGTTCCACACGACCATCAATTATTACGCTGATAAATTGATAAATTATCACGCCCATTTAAAATATTTTTTTGGTTTTACTATTTATTAGTTTTTACTAATTAATAATTGACAATTAAACTCTAAAAATACAGGGGCAGCGAGGTGTTACTTAATAGACAAGAAAGCATACTTGAAGGAGGGACTTTCATTTGTGCAGACTTGGAGCGTTAATACCTGCATTCAAATGATCTATAGCCAAGACTGGCTCATATCCAGATGCAAGTACACCGGCTGGAATCTAGAACAGCAGGCATACAGTGACACACTCAATTCGCTATGCACACTTTATTTCACAGCACACACTAATCAGTGAGCTCTATTCTCTGTTTTACGTCAAGAAACTGTCCCTACAGCAGACAACCTCCCCACCCCCCAGTCTTATGTAAACCTTCAGCTATGTGTTTGTATGGGCCTGAGCCCATTGTAATGCTGTTTTATAGACCTCTGATTTTCCATCACTGCAATTCACATTTGATAGCCTTTGATATTCCTCAGGTGCAGAGCCAACAGATACCTATAATTCACTGCTTTTATGAGATGCCAGCCAGCATCTCATGGTAGAGCAATGCTGACAGCCCATCTTTACAGTGTCAATAGGAGAAAGTCAACAAAGCAGAATATGTTATGCCGCAAGCTTTTGCTCTTATTGTGCTTATTGAATATCTGATTTTTTTTTTCAGCGATGGAGGAGTTGTTGGCAGAGTTGCGGGTCTTTCTGGAGTTGTTAGACAGAGAGTATTTAACTGCTGGAGTGAGAGAGAAGAAACAGCAAATATTAAACATCCTGCACAGAGTTCTAGCCACTAGAGGTAAGCCCAAACCCACTTTAGCTGCTCATTTGACCTTTGAACTTTCACATTGCACCATGTATCTTCATCATCATGACTAATATTTAATATTTGCATCATTTCGTTTTTTTATTATTCTTCAGCTGTGTGAATGTGTTTGTTTGTTTTTTCTCTCAGAGCCTTCATGTAAGACTGAGATACACACCTCTCTCCCAGCCCCTCCTCAGATGCCCCTACCGGAGATTCCTCATCCCTGGATGGTAAGATATGCATATTATTACAATTAATTCAACAAGTATTATATGCTTTTCTGTCACTTTTAAGTTTAGGGTTTTTCTACGTTTATTTTTATTATCCCAGAATCAAAAATAGCTTTGTCTTAAATTTAGAAGTGATGTCGCCTGAACCCTGTCTGCCACTGGCGGGTGGTTTGATCTCACGTTTTGTGAAGTGTTCAGTGTTTTTTTACGAGCTCTGTAAAACAGCAGCAGGAAGTGTTCACATCAGTTTGCTTTCTGTCACATGACCTCATAGTTACCGAGACATGACCCTGATGTGGTCCCATCCATCACACATGAAACGGATTACGCATGTGTGTATGTGCTCACATGTGTGTGACACTAAGACTAACAATCGTCTTTGTTGGAGGGCAGCAGCAGATGCTTGTGATACATAGCAGGTGTTTATGGGTCGTAGTTGGTCATTCTCAAATGCACAGTTCCCTGCACCCTATTTTTTAGTTCAACATTTACACACTCAGCACTTTACAGTATAATTAGAAACATCCTTTCCTACCTCAGCCCTCCGTGCATAACTTCGGTGTGCGAGGAGCTGACTGTTCCCATTCCCGGAAGGTGTGAGGGGGCAGGGGATTGTGGGATAGACTGAAGGAAAAGAAATATCCATTTACAACAGTTAGACCTCTGCCTGTGCAAAACCTACCCAAGGAAAGGCATAACATGAAAGTCGCCCGTGTTACTTTTCCATTGCACTGTTTGGTTTTTCTTATTCCATCTCCATCAACCACACCCTCTGCTCCATCCTCTTAATTCCATCTCTCTCTCTCTCTCTCTCTCTCTCCCCAGCTATGTGATGATTTAGTATTACATCATAGAGCCAGGTTTATAAACTGACTCCTTGACATATTCTTGCCAGACCTAATTCTGCACATTCAGTGTGTGTGTGTGTGTGTTTGGCTAAAGCCTTCTATGGACCTTACAAGTGGTCAAGACCACAGCGGGAAACAAAAACGGTGGGATTGAAAAAAAGGGACTGAAGCGGGTCATGTGGGTGGTGAGATAGGGCCATGGACAGGACAGCAGACGCCAAAGTACGCAAGGGGGAGAATCGTGTCTGGAGAATTTTTGTATGTGTGTGTCTTTGTGTTGAATTGAACTCTGTGGCTTTGAGTTTCTAAATGTTTGGCAGCTAATTCACAGCAAAACGTCCCTGTTTGAGTACTACAATGAACCCAGGAAAGGGATTTCTGATTTTCTATTGATTAAAGTGGTTCCATTTACACTCTACCATATAAACGTGTCTCTTCAAAACTAATATAAATCCGATCTTCAAATACCTTATTATATGCAAATTCTTTTGTGATCACGTCAGCAAAAGCAACATGAAATGCACTGCTTATCATCAACTAATTTAATTTACATTCATGTATTTGGCCGACACTTTTATCCAAAGCAACTTACATTGCATTCAAGAAACACATTGACATTCTCATCAGTTCTTGCTATCCCTGGGAATTGAACCCATGGCTTTGGCATTGCAAACACCATGCAGCAACAGGAAAGCTCCAAGATCCAACAATGCATCAGCATTGGTAAGATCATTTAGTCTCACTAATTTTAAAGATGATTGTGTTGAGCATCTGCAAAGTTCATTTGCATTAATATGTGCGTAGAAAGAAGAAATAGTTAGTTGCAGTAGCGCAATCATATCTTATTATTAGATTTCATATAGCCTTTAACACACTCTTACACATTTATTTTTTACCATTTTGGGAGGAGTCAAATTTACATATGTGGTCTCAAAAGCCAGATGGATTTACACTTGACCAGTTTCATTTGGAATGCGTCTCAGACCAGTGGTTTGAGTGATCAAATTTAAATGAGTCTCGAAAGCGTTTCAGAGGGCATTTACTCCCAGATACACCCAGACACACAGATCCATCCGATCAGCGAAAGCGCATGAAGTGACCAGGTGTAAACAGGCCCATCAGCAGTGCCGTACGCTTATATAAGGTGTTAGAGAAGGTGTTGTCTAGGTGGCAATTGGTTGGTCTAATAAGTTAAAAAAGAACATTAGGTTTCAGAATTCTTATTTTACATCTCAAGACTTCTTCTAGTACGAGTGCTGAGTGTTTCTGTTCAGAGCACATTCATCCTTTCAAAATGAGCTAGACAGAATGTATTAAATTGAACAGAATGCATAGGTCTTGAGGTGTGTTTTATCACACCATCTTTAAAACTGTTATGCTTAGAAGCTGAAAATACAAAGAGATGTGATGCAACCCCCCATCATGCACAGTTAGTTCAAAGACAACACTACCATATATCAATAAACATTTTGGGATTTTGTGATGGAGGGGGGAAATCCATGGTACACTATCTTTAATCATCGACTTATATCCTGCCGTTCGTAGCTGTGCAGGGAGAGTGTGTGTAAGAGAATATGGGGAAGCCATAACAGACTCCGCTGGGACAATGATGACTTCCATCTGTGTTGATGTTGGCTTCTGCTCCTCCCCACCAGCATCCCCCAGCCTCCAGATCTGCACCCCAACAATGTCACACTAATGAACACAGACACAGACAAACTCATTATCTGTCTGCACTTTGTAACCCAAAGAGGAGTAGAAGAACCACCCCTTGATTTTAAGCCATTTTTAAGTCCTCCTATCTTCCTATTTTCCCTTTATCTCTTGTTCTTTCAGTGAATCTTTCAAAGATAATGACAACAGTCCATCATAGCAGAAGAATCAAGTTCTTTTGAACTGATGTTTTCTCTTTCTAGGCCCACAGTGCAAATGATGGACATCCTAAGAATCATTGTGCTAAAGCGAAGGGCTCTACTGTACACCCCCCCCCCCCCCCCTCCTCCCTCCTTCTTTTTAAGGAGGGTTAACCACAGTCTGGAATGCAATGACCTAATCCCTCATTGTGTCATGGACAAAAGGAGGAAAATGAATTATGATTCATGCATAACAATGCATTTTGTCCGTTGCCATGGAAATACCAATACATATGGTGATTTCTACCCTTCCGAACATCTTTTATAGGTTATAGCAAGTGACAGTTTATATAGTCATTTCATTTGGGAAAATGAGCTTTCAGTTATTCAGCTGCTTTTTGTGTGGGACTGCTGGAAAGTTTCTTTTGAAGAACCAGTTGAGAATAAAAAGATTCTCCAAAACACATGGAAAACTATTTGTAGAGACACAATCCTCCCAACTCCACTACGTGAATGTGTAAGTGAGACTGAGTTGTTGTGCATGAATAGTGCATGCATGAATATATTGCATATCAAGGTGGACAAACGAGGAAATATGAAGGTTAAATGATTGAATTATTGATTGAGTGCTTTTCCCTGGCTAACCTGCACTACAGCCCCAGTACAATAGATCCAGACTGACCCAGGCGTCTGTTTCCTTCAGTCCGCACAATAACTCTATACACTGTTCTGAGGTGAAATGGTAACGTGAAATGAAATGGTAATTTAGAGCTCATTTTTGAAATATAGGTCAAGTATGTATCTTTATACATAAGCACAGACTTATTGATATACTAAGGCAGTGCTTCTCAATTATTTTCTGTCACGCCCCCCCCTAGGAAGAGGTAAACATTTCGCGCGCCCCCCCTCCCCCCATTTTGGAACGTTCACCTTATGGTTTCCATGGCAACGCGTCATGCTTATCACGTGACATACCGCAGTCACAAAAAGCGCTGTATAATAGATTAATACATTTATTTAGTTTTTCTTTTTTATTCAAAATAGTCACCAACTTGTTGGCTCAACTTGTTGAAACCTAAAAGAAACCTTATGTGGTTGAAAACACTGAATTTTTGTGATAAATGACAAGTTCTGAGCGCGTCTTTTTTGGATCAGTGCCAGATAACGCGTGAAAACACGTGTGAATTTAGTGGTTGATCATGTGACACATATGAACACCGGTGTGATCGTACACGTCAAAGGATGAGGGGATGGTTATATGAACTTCATATATGCTGCTCTTGTTCAGTGCAAGAAAACTACTCCCTGGCAAAAAAAAGCATGTGCCCCACTATTTGAGAACCACTGGACTAAGGTTTCAGGGTGGAAGTGCACTTTTTTTTTTTCTAGGTATAGATGCAGCTTCATGCAGATTTCCAGCTCAGACCAGAGGTGGAACTATGCCAAAAAATACTTGAGCGGCTCTGGTACAGAACGCTGCTTCAGCAAGACTCTTCGTACTGCAGTTTTTGCCTGGAATTCTGTCCTCCCTCCGGGCTTAGATGCCCTGATGAACCGAAACCATAACAGGGAGTAACACAACAGTCTTTTTTGTTTAGTTGGGCAGTTTATGGCTTGATGGGACAGAAGAAACTGATAAATAGTACTTCTGTATTTGGGAACCTTTAGACTGGAATTGACAACCATAAAATAAAAACAGCTTTTTGCCCTTTAGGTTTTCAATATTTCATTGTGTCATCACTCTCTCTATTGGGCATAGATGATTGGTTCCTGTTGTATCAGTAGGTAATGTAATATTGTAATTGTATTAGCATAATTAAAGTAGGTCAGAGAAAACAAAGCAGAAGAAGAAAGGAGCAACCAAGTCTTGTTTTGGACACTCATGTCTGCACTCTACAGATGTTAATTTACAGTATGTACACTATTAACCACCCACACAGATGAAGAGTGCATGGGGATTTTGCATGTTCTGGTCTTCATTATTTTTTTAAGCCAAGTTGTAATGACTTACACTGAGATAAAGTATACTCCTCTACCTTGGTTGTCAAACACGCTCAAATGTGCAAGGAAGTCACACTAAAACACTACAGTTTCTATTGTAGTTTTGATTACACCGGTGAATGGAAACTCTAAGGAACCAGAGTAAATACTGAGTAAAGTCCAATCACAATCAATTTTGACAGTTTTTGTTACATACTCTAATATGTTTAAGGGAGAAATTAGCAAATTTAGGCCATGAAAAATGCAATTCTGGCCAACATAAATAGTCTAAAAAGCATTAACCTGTGCTGTTTATTGGCAATATCTGACCATAAAAGGTCTTGCAGTTACTTCCTAAAAGGAAAAGGGAATAAAGCACTCAGCACCAATGAAAGCTTGAGAAAACATCTTTTGTACTGTTCTTTCCTGCCTATATGTCTGTTACACCTTTCTTTATACAGTATATTTCCATGAGCAGTACTTTTGCAGTGTTTGTAATGTAAACAGTTGTTCATGCTCTGTGTTACTATTCCACTATATTGAGGTTACCATGGTGGTAAAGTGTGCCAGGTGGCAACTGAACATTGGGAACCAAAGGGTCTCTTAAAATCTTGTTGTAATTCCCCTCACCTGAAAAGCACTGGAAAATAGCAGTGCTTTCTGTTAACTGAAATGAAAGAAAAAGAAATAAAGACAGACTTTCCAATGGGTTACAGGCGGGAGAAAGGAAAATGAAAAGCGTTTATATGAGTTTGTCATCAACCATAATTGTTTGCATGCAGCCTGGGAAATGAGGGAGGCTCTGGAGGGCCTGTGTCGTTATGACAACACCGTTTTGTCACGTGTTGCCAGCGGGCCCAACCAACCAAGGCCCAAATCAGTCTAGTCTTAAACACATTGTAACTCACACATGCACTCTCATTTATGCTTATATACACACACAATCTCCCTTTCTCTTTTTCTTTCTTTTAAACAATCCCACTCACTTACTAATGAGGTTTTATAGTGTGCCCATTGGTTATATACACCAGGGGCCTATAGTAGAAAACTTTCATACTAAAAGTATATGTATGCACAAAGGTTCTTTTGATTTTTAAACCCTATATTCTATTTTCATTGTCCCTTTAATAATATATTTTTTTGATAATAAAATTATTTATATTTAAATTATTTTTCACTGAAGTCTTGGCGGTGCACTGTTGGGTTGCCTTCTCTGCCCTAGCAATTTAGCCAAAGAAAGTATCTTAGAGGGCAGCATAATTATATGCCTACCTTTTGGCTCTATCTTGGCATCAGGAGAGTCTGTGATGATGTAAAACGCTGCTTGCGTAGGCAGCACACTAGATTTTGGAACATGATCTCTATTGCAATAAACTAAATGAGTGATAGGCTGTTAGGTATACCTCTATATACTACAGCTGTTTTTGTTTAAACACAGACAGAGAAATTTGGCTGAATGACTTACATTTAGTAAGGTGCCCACAGTTCTGTTGGTTCGCCTCCCTGAACTCTTTTTTTCTTCCAGAACTTGCTGGGCAGCCTTATGATTCTGATATTTCTGATCTGTAGTTCACTCTGCTTTCTATTTTTCCCACTAATTTCCTTCTTTTTTTTTGTTTGTGTGTGTTTGTATTTCAAAAATTAGCTTCAAACCTTTTTGTTCCTCTTCTTATCATAACCAGCTGCACTTTTACCATAATTTCTCTTATTGTTTACATTCCCCTTTTGCTCTTGGTACAGATTTATACTGTAGGCCCCACCATAATGTCAGAGATCTTGGTGCAGTATGAACAGTTGACCTCTAAGATGCACTTCGGATTAGATGAATGATGCCTCAGCAGTTTTGCTATTATTAGCTTGGATTCTTTGGTACCAGTGAAGCTGATATTTTTGTCCTCCCATTTCTAAGAAAAGCAGAAGTAAACACTGTAATCCAGGTGGCTAAATGATTGAGCTGACCACTTTCTCTGTCTGTCTTTCTCTTCCTCTCTTTCCCAAAGCCTCCAGACAATGGGCCTCCTCCCTTGCCGAGCTCCTCTCTTCCAGAAGGTTATTATGAGGAAGCTGTTCCGCTAGGCCCTGGAAAAGCACCAGAGTACATCACCTCTAGTAAGAACAGTAACACTATAAAGATCACTTTAAAGTTTTAGAACTATGACAGTACTGTAGCTAAAACTGTAACCTAAGAAAGACTAGAATATCTAAGTCTAATCTGAGTCCCAAATGTTTTCTCAGATTATGACTCGGACGCCATGAGCAGTTCATATGAGTCATATGATGAGGAAGAGGAGGATGGGAAGGGGCAGAAGATGCATCATCAGTGGCCATCCGAGGAGGCCTCCATGGACCTGGTGAAAGATGCGCGAATCTGTGCGTTCCTGTTGCGAAAGAAACGATTTGGACAGTGGACCAAACTGCTGTGTGTCATAAAGGACAACAAACTATTGGTGAGCACAAAAGTTGTCAAGTCATACAACTACATCTATTGACTATTTTACTAATGCACAATCCCATTCAAGGGTCTTCTATTTTGACACATAATTTGCATTTTTCTAAACCAGTATGTAGAGAAAATACATTTTTGATATGTCGATGTGGCTTACCCCAATGCATCTAGAAACTTTACTCCACAGTTACTATTTTAGGAAAGATTATTCAATTACCGTATTTTCCTGCATATAACCCACGGGTTATACCAGATTCCCTTTCGAAGGGAACTCTATGCTGCGTCCCCTAGGGGTCGCTTTGGGGAACACCTTCGGTGTGACAGGTGTCTGAAGCAAATCATCTAATCACGTCAATGAACTTGACAATGGCTGGCAGCTGCCTATGACGTCACCACGGGTGCGGCTGCAGGTATAAAGGAGCACACAAACAGTAAGTCATCCTCTTCATATCTTCAGGGAGACAGCTTGTCTAAGCGATTGTCTGTCATGTTGGTCAGCAAGGAAACCACGTTCGTTGTGTTCATCCGTGTCAGCGTTTTTTGACACTTGATGACACACGCGATATGTGTGTTTTTCTTGGCAAGGATCATGCTCGCTCAGTTCTCGAGGGAGCTGTTTGCGTGCATTGCATGCGCTTCCCTTTGAGAGTGTTACGCTCGCGTTTGTCCCTTTTCTCGAGGGAATCGGGACATTCATCTGCACCTGGGGGATCCGGTCCTGCTGCAGCTGAGGCGAGCGGGAGACTGCGTTCTTGGGGCTCACAGATGGAGCTTGCCGAAAGGCTGGAGAAGGTAGAGTTTCCCAGCCGCCGGAGGCTGACGCGAGCGAGCTTCTCGGGGGGAGCGCGCCTTTGCCTTCTTCCTCGCGGGAGAGCGCGCTCCCCGCGGATCAAGGCGAGCGGGAGATTGCGTTCAGTGAAAATCTTTCTGAGCATTCCTCCCCGCCTGTCCCGCGTATGACGAGCTGCTGACGGCTGTGACTCGCGCCAGTGAGCGGCTCGATATGCCGGGGAAGCGTGAATCAGCTGACCGCCCGTTCGGTCGCTGGGATGAACGCTTCCTCGCGAGTCTCAAGCATCAGCCTCGGGCGCCCTTTCCTCTTCTGCCTGATCTTCACGCTGAAGTGCTGAGATCATGGGGAAACCTTTCTCTGCGTGAGTTTTTTCTCTCAGCCTAATTATGCTGATGTGGAGAATGGGAAGAGTTATGAGGATGCCCCAAGCCGAAGAGACGCTTGCAAGCTTTCTCTCGGTGGGCGTGGCCTCCACGTTAAAGGTGCCCTCCCTGCCGTCGAGGCCGCTGCGTGAGACATCGCTCCTCAATGGCAGGGCATATGCGGTGGCAGATCAAGCCGGTGCAGTCCTGCACACCATGGCGGTGTTACAGGCTTATCAGACAGATCTGTGTAAAGACCGGGACCAAGGCCAGGGGCTATCAGCTGAGGCAGTGGCTGAGCTGCGCCGCACTACAGACCTGGCTCTCCGCGCCACTAGCAAACAGCTTTTGCTTTGGTCGCTCTGTGGCGACCATGGTGGTTGTGGAGAGGCACCTCTGAGTGAACCTGGCTGACGTCGGGAAGGAAGAGAGAGAGTTCCTTCTCGATGCGCCAGTCCCGCCTCATGAGCTCTGGGACCTCTGTCGAGGCAGTGGTTTCGAGGTTCAGGGAGGCGAGGGCGCGCTCAGTGGCTTTCAAGTCTTTCATACCATGGTGCCCAGGGCCCAGGTCTCAGGCCACGCAGGGGCTGGCTCCTCCAGATCTCAGGATCTGTTCCCCTAGTCGCAGTTATTCCAGCGGTGAGCGTAGCAGGCCTCCGTTCCTCCGTCCCTCTCGTTCCTGGAGGCAGAGCGTCGTCAGGCCTCCTCTCTGAGGGGAGTCGTAGGCCTCCGCTTTTGGTATTCAGGAGTTAAAAAAAAAAAAAAAAAAAAGCCAGGGCGTTGTCAGGCCTCCTCTCTGAGGGGAGTAGTGGGTCCCCGCTCTTGGTACTCAGGAAAGCGTTAGCTCCACCCAGAGCTTCACAAGCGCACGGAACGTTGTCAGGCCTCCTCTTTTAGTAGAGTCTGCCCACTTTCGGCGAGGCCTCCGTTCCCCCGAGCTCCGCCCGGCCTATGTGAGCTAGAGTCGGTGGCCCCAATGGGGCCCCCTCGCCTAAGCCTGTGGTGTAAAGAGGAGTGTTGGGGCCGATGCCTTCACTCCTGAGCTCGACCTGTAGAGGGCGTAGTAGGCCTCCTCTCATCACGAGAGTTTTCTTTACTGAGGCCTCCGCTCCACGGAGCTCCGCTACGAGCGTCGTCAGGCCTCCTCTCTGAGGGTAGTTGTAGGTCTCCGCTCTTGGTGTGGTAAGGCTGCTGCGCTTGGCCTTCACCCTAGAGCTTCGTAAGCCCAGGGAATGTTGTCAGGCTTCCTCTTAATAGTAGAGTCGGCTGCCTTTCAGCGAGGCCTCCATTCTCCTGAGCTCCGCCCGGGCTACCTAAGCTGAGTCGGTGGCCCCAATGGGGCCCCCTCACCTAAACCTGTGGTGTAGAGAGGAGTGTTTGGGCTGAGACCTTCACTCCTGAGCTCAACCTGTAGAGGGCGTAGTAGGCCTCCTCTCATCACGAGAGTTTTCTTTACTGAGGCCTCCGCTCCACGGAGCTCCGCTACGAGCGTCGTCAGGCCTCCTCTCGGAGGGGAGTTGTAGGTCTCCGCTCTTGGTGTGGTAAGGGGGTGTGCTAGAGTCGGCGGCTCAAGTCGAGCCCCCTCGCCCCGCCTGTGGCGTAAGAAGGAGCATGTTGACTAACACCCTCGCTCCTGAGCTCATTCTGCTAGGTCTTTGCGAGATGAGCAAGGTCTTCCTGTGTGTTTGGTAACTCACGGTATCCTTGCTCCCCCAAGCTATGGCTGGGGTATGACTCCCTCCGAGTCTCCTCGCTAGTGGCCTGGAGTACACTGTGATAACAGCACTATAATTGTCCTGTGCACCGTCCCGGTTCACGAGTGAACTTGGGCAGCCCTCCAGGTTTGGAGGGCCTGCACTGTTGCTTGCTGTTTCCTGTGCTTGGCTTACTAGACCCTAGCAATAGAGCAGTGTGTGAGGGCCCTGAGAATCCGGTCGGTGTGCCTTCCCTGCTCGCCGGAGCTCCACTCAGTTGGTTTAGGGGCAGTGGCTCTAGCAGAGCCCCCTTTAGTCGCTCCTGAGTGTTCAAGTCGTGTTTACGTCTGAGCTCCTGAGGAGCCTAGTTGTAGAAAAGGGGTAGGTGTGAGCGGCTTGCTCCTCTCTCTCTGAGAGTTGTCCCCTTACAGGTGAGCTCCCGCTCCCCTATGCTCCCTCAGGCACGTTCTGCGAGTCGTCGGCTTCTCTTAAGCCTCCTTCTCACTGCCTGGGGTCTGAGAGGGCACTTCTTCGCTCTCTGAGCTCTCTACGGCTATCCTCCTCTCCGTGGCGTCGTAGGCTTCCTCTCGTTACGAGAGTATTCTCTGCCGAGGCCTCCGCTTCACGAAGCTCCGCTCGGCGACCTTTTAGCGAGTGGTAGGCGAGGTAAAGTATTCCTGCCTCCTCCGGTCGGTTGATGCGTAGGGGTGTCGTCAGGCCTCTCTGAGGAGATCGGGCCTCCGCCCCGTGAGACCCCGCTGCGCTCTTGAAGTACAGGAGTTTTTTGGCCCTCTCTTCTTGAGAGTGTACCCTTCGGGAGGTTGGCCCTACTTCTCTGAGCGAAGCGATACTGCACCTCAGTTCTTGCCTGAACCCAAACGATTTGGGTCGGCGCGAGGGCAGTGGAGTCACTCTTGACTCCCGAACTGGACTTGGCTGTCGAGCGTTGTCAGGCCGACGACTATGGCCTCCGCTCCGGTGAGCTCCGCTTGTAAGAAAGTGGTTCCGCTGAACCCCCTTGCTGTCCACAAGCGTTGAGTGCTGTTCCCCTCTACGCTCTAGAGGAACAGCTGCAAAGTGCTGGCCGTGTGCCCAGCCGCTCTTAGAGCTCAGTAGCGCCTAAACGTGTAGACCTAGCAGTTGCGGCTCTAGGTCTTCGCTTTGCGGGTTCAGTCCTGAGTGGAGTGGCTCCTGCACTCCCTCGGACTCTAGATCGAGCGTGCTTGGGCCTCGGCTCTGGTTCCTTGAGGCCTCCGTTCTCTAGTAGCCCGACCCGGGTCATTGCAGGTCACGGGACAGTTCCCCTGGGGGTCTCTGACTGATGGTTTTTACCTATTAAGTGCAGTCACGCCCTTCAGCATGGCGGCGTTGGTATTTCGTTCCCCAAAGCGACCCCTAGGGGACGCAGCATAGAGTTCCCTTCGAAAGGGAACGTCTCAGGTTACTATTGTAACCATAGTTCCCTGAGAATAGGGAACGAGATGCTGCGTCCCTTTGCCATGCTTCGAGCCTTCCTGCTGCTGTCTCCCTTCAGATATGAAGTGGATGACTTACTGTTTGTGTGCTCCTTTATACCTGCAGCCGCACCCGTGGTGACGTCATAGGCAGCTGCCAGCCATTGTCAAGTTCATTGACGTGATTAGATGATTTGCTTCAGACACCTGTCACACCGAAGGTGTTCCCCAAAGCGACCCCTAGGGGACGCAGCATCTCGTTCCCTATTCTCAGGGAACTATGGTTACAATAGTAACCTGAGACGTTTTACAACCCCCGCAGAGGGGGTGTGGGTTATATAAGAGTGCGGGCTATATCCCAAATTTTTTACACGTAATAATATTTAAATATATTTGTTACGTCCCTAAGGACGTATGTTTTTTTTGTGGTATTTTCTTTCTGTTTTTCTTTCTTGCGAGGGTTATTGTCTCTGGTGCTTGTACTATCAATCCGACAGCTGGCGCTGATAGGCTGACTGACCTGTCAATCATGCAAGAAGACGTGATTGGCTGTGCTGCCATGAGGGCGTGCTCTTCAGCCAAGCCTGAACAGTTATGGATAATTGATGTCATGCGAGCAACATTCGAAATTCGAAATGTGAACTTACACAAAAAAGTTCATCAATCTATGGGTGCGGTTTATATAAGGGTGCGTGTTATATCCGCAATTTTTTTTATTTTATTTTTTACACACAAACCCCGCAGGCTATATGAGGGTGCGGATTGTCTGCGTCTGCGGGTTATATGCGGGAAAACAGCTTACATGTTTTCTACATTAATTATATTTTTAATCCTGAAAATCTTACTTGTCATTGAAAAGGGAACTATAGAGGTGTCATAATTTAACTGCTTTCCCATGTCCTCTATTTCTAAACGATTCTGTTTAGTTTGATTCAGCTTGTTGTAGTGTAAAATGTTGTAGTTGGTAAACAAAATGCTTTCAGAGGAAAATGTTTATAGCTACATAGCTTCTCTAATATGTCTCTGTTTCTCTCAGTGCTACAAGTCCTCTAAAGACCAGACTCCACAGATGGAGCTCCTCCTTTCTGGCTGCAGTATCACACACATTCCCAAAGACGGCAAGAAAAAGAAGCATGAACTGAAGATCGTCCATCAGGGAGCTGATGCTCTGGTGCTTGCTGTACAAAGTAAAGAACAGGCTGAAGAGTGGCTAAAGGTAACCAGAACACAGCTCAAACAGTACTAGGCCTCAGCGAAATGATATGCGATTGGATCTGAAGTAGCTTATTAGAAGCCAGCTGTCGACTAGCAAGTTTTTTCTGGTGAATTGCATGGGTGTGCTTGCATTTTTAGCATAGATGTTAAACAAACAAGTAGTAGCAATCCTTAGGTCCAGCTGTTTAGTGTTTATGTTCAGCTGTGTTTGTGGGGTTAAAAACGGGTTGCTCTGTGCATACTAAATACAGTACTCTACATACTATTACAGCTTTGTTCTCTGCCGGCACATCAATACATTTGAATATTTTATGTCCACCTACAGTTCATTCCACTTCTATGGCCACCATATTGGTATCAGCTGATAAATGCTCCTTTTACATTTTATAGTTTTTATTTTATAGAAAATTAGGCTGATTTTTTTAAAGCCAAAAAATAATAGTATTATTATTGCATCAGACTGTTCACCATGATGTTTTACTTGATATGACTGAAATAACTTCCAAAAGGATACAATTCAGTGCAACGTGCAGCACAAATTTGTCTTGTAAGCTACATAAAATTATAATGAGAACACGACTGTGAAAGAATGTTGTGAATTCTTTGGGATTAGCTGTTGTGTTTCAGCGCGTTGCTGTGGGGAGCGCATCCATAACAGGAGTTACATATTCTTATTAGCAGAGTCAAGTTTGCTCTTCACTTTTTTAAGTAAAATTAACATGAACTAACAGCGAGTAATAGTCTTAATGCTAGTTAATAAAATATTTGTGTTCATGTCAGTTCACAGCGCATTGGATCTTAAAAATGTCTTAAATGTAAAGATTAACATTAAGATTAATAAATGCTTTAGAAGTATTGCTCTTTCATTGTTGGCTGATGGTAACTCATGCTAACAAAATTAAACTATTTCATAACTATTTCAAAAGTTATAAGGAATCTTGCATTGGTTCAAACTAGTCTACTGTATTATATATGTTTGATTTATGTTGAAGTGTTTGGCTTTTAATGGTGAGCATTTATTTTATTTTTTGTAATCAGTGTCTCAAAGTATATCAATTTGAATTTAGATGTATTGGTCAGTAATCGGCTAGCTCTGAAGATTGCACTTGTTGATATCTTGTTATTTGGATAGTCTGTTGTATATCTATTTAAAGCTGTTTTCTCCCCATCTGTTTTTCACAAACATTAAGAAAAGTGTGAAGGTCTCTGGGCTCTCGTGTGATGGATCTTTGTGTTAAGAACCTGAAAGCAACTTATGCTGCACGAAGATCATGAAAACCAGCTGTAGTCAATAGATGATTTATGGAAATGGTGGTGCCCTCAACGCTGTCCATCACTCTCCTGGTGTCTCTGTTTATAAAGACATCACTTGTTGCAACCATCCCATTTATTAAGACACACAAAAAGAGATTTCCTGAATCCGTTGCCATGTTTCTGTGTGGTAACAAGCTTCAGTTTATTGATTTGCGGGCAGGAAGGCACATGCAGTGAGCTGGATAGCACCTTCAAGTGGGCGTGGATGTCAGACTGTGCAAATACACAGTTCAGAAAAGCAACAACAGCTGTAATTGCTGTTTAGGAAGGAGCACTGTTTGGTCAGGTGTCCTGTGTACTAAAAACATACTGGGGTAATTGATTTCTGCTTGGGATAAACTGAAACAACCCTAGCTCGGAGGACTTTGTTTGTATTGAATTTCATTCAGGCACACACTGTACACCCAAAAACTCAAGGACTCATTCCCAATATTAAGAAACACATTCCCTCTAACTTCTAACTAATAACTTTGTAAATTATTCATTCTACAATTTTAAATGTATTATATCTAATATCTAATATATATTATATCTAAAATTAATGGCTCAACTCAAAACCCTTAACACATTTTGTACTCTTTTTCATTCATGCACACACTCTACATGGCAGAACACGTAGTTTGTGGCATCTTTGATTTGGAGAAAAGAAAGTTTATTGACTATTGCTGGGTTCCCATGGGGAAAAAAGAGTAGAATTATAATTTGCTAGAAAAATGTCCAAAAAAAAAAAGTCAGCTCTTTTTGAGTGCATTTGCTTTTTTAAGTACCGGTAAGTAAGTCTTGGATTTCTTTTCTCGTTCATGTAATTCTTTTCTAAATATTAAATAATTAGACACTAGACATTAGATCATTAATAACCCAGTAAATTATTTATTGCACTGAAAATCCTTTGAATATTCACAAGTTGAGGTTTCAGAGTTTAGCTCTGGTTCAGTTGAAACCAATTTTTAAAAGTGGAAAGAAATGGTTTTATTTGGGAGCCATTAGATGTAGCATTAAAAAATAGTGGAATATAAGGTGATAAGGAAACTTTTTTAGCCCTTAAATGGAGTATTTCATGTCTACTTCAAAATGACGATCATTATAGAAGCCTAGAGGCGTCTGTGGTCTGTTAATGCTTTATCCAGTATGCTAATGATATATTTATGGAAAATGTTAGCTTGTTGTTTTCCATGATTAATTTTTTATTCTCTTTTAGTGTTGTATCTTTTCTCTACACTGTTTTCCTCTTTGTTTCTCTTTCTTCCAGTCTTTATTCGACTAGTTCTCTATTTGATGTAGCTCCTCTGTTCTGATACTTTGGACAAGCCCAGGGAATTTCCACCTCCTGTCTTTCTTCTCCCCTTCGTTCTTCTCTCTTCTCTCTTTTTTGTCATCTGACTCTCTACTCCCCTGGGCTAGAATGGTAAGAAAAAAGCGAAGTATGTTTGTTCTCCTGTACGTGACCACTGTATGATGTTGACCATTTTATTCCTTTTGTCACTTCCCGCTTTCTGTGGAATTTCATTTTACTAGCTATTGAAGTCTGTGACTGGTATGAAATTAAGCACTGCCATTCATTAATGCTTGTCATTGACTTTGCTTCTCATCACTATCTTCTGTGGCAATTTTGTATTACAACTAAAAGTTTGTTTGGCCTTTAACTTTGACTTTGTTTGTTTTTATGCAGTAGTTATCCTTAACTCTTCATATGAAAATATAAATGCTAATGAGGGCACATTAGTACGGCAAAACAATTTTTTTGACTGAGCAAATCCCAGAAACCCACATCTTTGCAGTTAAAGCCAAAGAGTGAGGCCACAGCCTGCAATTTTCCCGTGAGCCCAATTACGAAAGCAGGTTGCCAAACCTCAACGTGCTGCGTCAAGTTACGATGCTCTGAAGAGCTCAACAAAAAGGATATTTGGTTATATTTGGGTCTTTGGCATGGAGGCAGGTTGGGATGATGGTGTGTTAATGTGAACGCTTCTCTTTGTGATGCTCCCTTTATCCATTTAGTTCACTCGACACCACTGGTTGTGGGTTTTTTGGATGTAACCCCCAGGTAATGTGAGGTCATGTTCTTATGTGGCGGCGAAGAGTCTGTGCAGTCTGGAGATCTCTGGATATCTCATTCACACAGAGCCACTGCACAGCGCATAGACAGCCACGAGAGCAATGACGCATGTAACAGCCTTCCAGCTGCACTTCCAACTGCATGTGACGTGCAGAATCCATTTGAGCGCATGTGCGTGGCAGAACGTTGAGGTGGTGGAGAGTTTGTGGCATTTGCTCGACTGGGAGCATAGAACATTTTTGATAGACTATTCCAGGGTTCCCATGAGAAATGTGCAGTTTTCTTAGCCTGAAAAAATCATAAAAAAATCATAAAATCTTGAGTCTTGGAAAAGTGGTAAAAATGTCTCTAGTCTAATTTCTCTCTCTCTTTTTAATACTTTTCTACGTCTAATTAATTGTATATGGAGAATATTTTCTAGAAAATTGATAATTTGTTTGAATAATTCTTGGAACATTTCTCTAGTTATTGTAATTTGTTTTCTATAGTTTTCAAGCTGTAACTATTAATAAAAAAATATTACGATACTACTACTAAATTAATCTTTGCGAGTGCAATCTTTAAAAAAAAGTTTTTTTGCCCTTGAGCCCAGAAAAGTCTTGAAATTCATTGGTAAAAAAGTGTGGGAACCCTGCTAAACATCATAAGAATATAATTTTTGTTTGATGTGTGTAATTGGCTTTCTTTGAGAAAGTTATCACATGAGAAGATTTTTGCACAGAGCATTCCTTTATTTACTATACAACAAGCATCCTCATTCATTTAAATATGGAGAATTGAGGAATATTGAATTTCTGCCTGTTGTTTTGCACTTTAACTTTTTGTTCTGTGGTCTTTTCAAGGTGATGAAGGAAGTCTGCTCCAATGGAAATGGAGTTGTGGACTATGACGGTGCTGGCTCCGGTTCCACAGTTCACAAAGCAGAGCTGGAAAAGGTGTGAATTCATAATTATATTTATGTAAAGTACATTTGTGTGTGCATGCAGGTATGTGAGACTGTGTGTTGGTTTGCATGCTTGCCAGCTTCACCACACCTCAGTATCCTGCACAGGCGTCTCTTCTCTGAGTTCCTGCATAGTAATTCTGCTGCCAGGGCATGGAGGGCTATAAAAGCTGCATATGCTTACTAAATTCCATATTGCCATGGATCTGTGCTGCTGGCAAGGTTAAATAGGTGTGGGAGGAAATGTGATCTTATCATTTTTTAAGAACACATTCTTTAGTACGCAGTATGCTGTGACATTATATTTGCAGCGTGTGCATGTAACACTTATTTATGTGTGTGTTGTTTTTAAGACAGATCTAAGGGGGTTTAATGTAAAACCTCTTAAATTGGCACAGCATGCATGAGCCTAGTCTAATTATTCACACTTAATGCTAAACAGATGCTCTTTGAGTTTTGTTTGGGTAGACTGTAGAGATTAAGTGTATGGGGTTTAGTATTCCATACTCTTTGTTTTCTTGTATTCAATATGTCTGTTAAATTATCATTGAATTTGAAATTGAATGCTCTGTTGTTTGTGCTGTTGAGTATCCATTCTGCTGATGAAATGTGTGCTTTCTCTGTGATTGCAAGTACATCCATAACTTTACGCTTGTTTTGCAGAAGCTGTCCTGCGATCGACCCAGTTCAGATGGAGAGCCCTGCCATGAAAATGGTATCTTAGATGGCAAAGATCCAGGTGAGTCTTCATGTTCAGTCCTTTTGTTTGGTCCATATCATTGACACTGTTTCTCTATGTAAAGGGAGAGAATCTTGTGTCCTACACTGTAAAAAGTAGCTATTTCAAACTTTTTTTTTTTTTTTAGACAACTGAATCAACTTAATCATAATTAACGTATCATGCAAAATATGTATACACACACACATATTGGTTTCATATGGATTACATAATTTCGATTTGAACTGGTTCATTTAAATTTCACATTTTACAAGGTTACACAAGGTTACAAAATTATACAAGGTTTCAGTTAATTAAATACATTTTGTGTCATATTTCATAAAAAAAAACCGCAATAGCACAACGTGCTGTCAACATAAAAAATAGACTATATGCCTCACATGGTTTGAGGGAATTCACCTCCGTCCTAATGGCTCCTATTCTCAGTTGTTATATTTTTAGGATTTTTTTAGGGTCCTATAAAATACAATGACACACTGCTCTGAATAGTTTTCACTCTTCTTTAATTTGGCTCTTCTTTAATGTAGTTTTCATGTTGAAATTGACCATTGTGCTTTGTGACATTATGAAAAGCTGTGCACGGATTAAGGCCACTGGAACTAGAAGCAGGGATATTTAGACCAGAGGGGGGAGGAAATCCCCGCCATCAACCCCCCAGCAAATTGTCACAGTCTTGTCAGTTTGTTCACATCCGGGTCCCTTCTACGTATCTTCCATGTCCTTCCTGCATCTGTCCTTGTCAATCACTTACCTTGCTAAGTCTCGTCAGCTGTTTCCCATCTCCTCTTGTTACAAATACCCTCCTCTGTTCTCATGTCTTTGCCGATCGTTGATGTTGTTTGATGTTGTATCTCCGTGTGTGGGTGTTCCCTGTTCCGAGTTTCTCCCAGTTTTGCACATGAGTGCTGCTTTTGTTTATACCTTAAAGTCTTTTGTTTTATCGTGTTTGTGACAAAGTATTGCAGTTGGATTTTACATCTCCTCGTGCTTCCACATCGCACACCAGCACTCAACCGTAACATATACACATGTACACAATATCTAGGTTGATTCAGGGATATTTGATTTATTATAATAATAATGATGTTATGAAGCATGATGAATTATAATACAATTTAATTTATTAAGATAAACATGATCAAGTCTGAAATGTTGTGGTTAAGAAAACAAACTGGCTAAAGCAACCGAGCAACATTACTTTTAAAAAACACTAATCCTATAAAGTGGATGTTTATTTGACTGGAAAGATTCCATTGTCCGAGCAACGCCAAAGTCAAGACAAGGGGACCTTCTTAAATAATCTAATAGGATTATTTATCTAGTATTTATACCACGCAGTCTCAATCTGGGATTGAACTTTTCAGGACATCTGTTTCAAGTCTTTCTTCTTCGTTTTTTTCTATTTGAGACTGTTGCCTCAGATTTGTTGGTGAAGAATTGCCTAATTTGAATGGATTCCAAAGACTTTTGCATCTGCAAACCCATATGATTGATAGCTCAGCATCACACCCATAAACTGCAGTAACTGCTGTGCTGTTTTAACATGAGTTATGGCATATGACCGTTGATAAAGTAACTCCTATAATAATTCCTGTAAAAGTGTGGGGTTATCTAAAGGATCACAGGTACACAAATGAAGTTAAATCTTTTTTTACAACATAAAATTTAAGGTAGCGTTTCTTGGCAGCGGAAACACAAACCATCTCTATCTGATCTCTTCTGTCTCTGTCTAAAAGCACCTAAGATATTCTTACTTCACACCAACAGCCAACTGCTGCACCTCTTTGATGAGAAATGGAAGAAAAATTTAAAAGAGCCAGGCAGATTAATCAGATTCCAGCTGAGATGCTGTGAAATCGTATTAGCCTGATCTCAGAATTTTCCCTCACGATAAAATGAAGAGCTATGTCTGTATTGGTTCTTTAAGGGCCAATGGTTTTTGCATCTGTGGCTCTGGGTTTTGCCTCATGCCTGAGGCTGCTGCACTGAGTCAGAAAAACTTTAGAATTTCTGGGTTCAGATGAGCTTAGCATTAATTAAAGGTGTCGCCAACTAAGATGTAATCTTCTTCAGTGGAGCTTGGACCACATCAGACCTTCTGAGGAACAAAAGTTTCACTGTCTCTTTATATATTCTTTGTCCTTGTTTGCTTCTTTTCTAGTAAAGACCTTTTAGACTTTGAGAAAAGCCTGTAATTTCTTGTGCTGTACACATTTCAACCCAGTCCAGTGTCCTTTAACATTCAGTGCTCAAGGTTGATTCTAGATTTTTTTCTTACAATAACCACAGACCACACTTAGATAAAGCATCTGAACAACTTGGAGAAGAATGAAATTGGTTTCACGCAGTGCTTAGGATTTAGATTATGTCCAGTCATTGTCACTTCAGCCCCTTTCTCTCTGGCCTAAATTACTAACATTTTAAAGTGTACAGATTGTCTTTTGTCATTTTCCATAATTCAGTCTTTTTCCCACCAAATTCATCCCACAAACAAAATGTTTTCCAAACCAATCTGTCAATAGTTGCAACACCAATGGGTTTGTAGATATCTAGCATATCTGTATAATATATTGCAAAATAAAATCCCATAAATACTATATTTCAATCTTTGACACTAATTTGCCTTTTTTACAGCCAAAGGCAAGAAGAACTCTAAATCAGACCAGAAAGGCACTGTGGGACGTGTGACTGGAAAGAAAATCACTAAAATCATTAGCCTGGGCAAGAAGAAACCATCTACAGATGAACAGACCTCATCAGCAGAGGAGGATGTCCCAACATGTGGTGAGCAGTTGCAATACCATATTAATTACTATTTAAAAGTTGGATACCATTCTTTTAATATTTTTGAAAATATATTTTTTTAAAACCTTACCAAGTCTTCATCTATTTTATCAAAAATACAGTAAATTTTGTAATATTGTAAAATATTATCAGAATTTATTATAACCATTTTCATTTTAATAGATTTTAAGATACAATTTATTCTTGTGATGGAAAAGCTGAATTTTCATTAAACATTACTTCAGTCTTTCAGGATTCTTTGATGAATAGAAAGTTAATAAGTAACAATTTAATTTTTACAGCATTTAATTATAAATTTACACACTAAATCCAGCATAACCCCCGGCACAATATTCATATTTTTAAACGTTCCTGAGAGTCATCTCTACCTGAACTTCACAGCGATTGTCTGCATTTTCCTCTTGATATTTACAAAAAGTCAAGAATTACCCAAACTCAGCTCAACATCCATAGGAATTCATTTAAAATGCTTGCTCTGCTCCTCTTTGTCAGTGGACACTCACTCTTAGTCTTACCCTTACTGCTGCTGCTTCTGATTGCTTTTCTGATTGCTTTTGCAGCATTGAGCAGTGTAGACAATCCAAATATATCAGTTGATTTCTTAAACGCAATGGCCAATCAGAGGCATTTATGTTAGAATCCACTCACCAGTCAAAAAGCCAGAGCTTATGTTCAGAGTGGAGTTTTACACACTTGCGAATCCTCTCATTATAATAAACGAAGTACAGACATGATGTAAATAAATGACTCATTGTGCAGTGTAGACGGTGCAGTGTATAACGGAACTTTGTGAGATCCGCTTTTTTTGTGATTATAAATAGAGTGCCAAATCATATCACGCATGCAGTATATGGTAGTGTATATTCATAGTTTGTTTTGTGATTAATTTGAACTAATTTCAGATTTGGTTGAATTTATTATACCATTTCCTAAAAATAGGATATGAAATATGTGAAAATATCAATTATTTAAAATATTGATTTCCCCCCACCCCCTATAATCAACAACTTTCCATACTGCTTGTGTGTCTCTTGGCTGTCATATAAATCTCTCTGCCCAATCCTTCATTTACAGGCTATCTGAACGTGCTATCCAATAACCGCTGGAGAGAGCGCTGGTGCCAGCTAAAAGACAACCAGCTGTTGCTCCACAAAGACCGGGCAGATCTGAAGACACACATGGCCTCTCTGCCACTGCGGGGGTGTGAGGTCATTCCAGGGCTGGACTCCAAACATCCCTTCGCCTTCCGCCTGCTGCGCAACGGACAGGAGGTGGCGGTCCTGGAGGTACAGGCCAAGTCCCTCAGCTCTTGCGGGGCAATTAATGTGTCTGAGACAGGACCTCAGGGCAGGGATTAGATGGATGGTTAGGTTGGCTGGCTCTCATAATGATGTCAGTCCTGTATCATGTGTTGAATAGATTTGCTGAGATTGCATAGATTAGTGCTTTATTTATCTCATATTCCACTGACTCTCATTAATTGCGTCTTCCCTCACTCTTTTCCCGTCAGGCCTCGTCATCTGAGAGTATGGGAAGATGGTTGGGGGTCTTGCTGGCTGAAACGGGCTCCACAACAGATCCTGCTGCACTGCACTATGATTACATTGACGTTGAGACCACTGCGAATGTCATTCAACTGGCCAAGCAGTCATTTTGGTGAGAAGCCAGTATTGCTAAACAATATTTTATTAGTATGCTAGTAACTTTTTCCTAACCTACTTTTTTCGGCGTAGTGGTGGAGAATTATTATTTTTAATGTCACATTGTATTGCAGACATAGCTTTACAGCCAAGTGAGGTAAGGTAATAAAAGACTCGATCATACCACATAGTCTGATTAATTTTACTGAACTTGTTCATTTAGAGAAAGTTCATTAATCGAGATATGTCCATTCTCATCTTAGAGAAATATTGCTTTAAATGAAAGAATGCCAGTATCTCCAATACCAATACTCCTACTGAGATTTTAGTTATTATATGCATTCAACATTAGGCTTTTTATTTTATTTATTAACATTTATTAGGCTTTAAATAATATACCAACTTTTAACAACTTAAAACAATCTTCACATAAAACCATTATAATAAATGTCACTTTTACTCGTGTCCTTTTTACACTACCATTTAAAAAAGAAAAAGCACAAGAAATTATTACTTTTCTCAACTAAGACACATTAAATTGATTAAAAATGACAGTAAAGACATTTATAATATTATAAAAGTTTCCTATTTCAAATAAATTCTGTGCTGTTCTTTTCTTTCTATTCATTAAAGAATCCTGAAAAATGAATCACAGTTTCTACAAAAATATTAAGCAGCACAACTGTTAATAATAATTAACATTAATAATAATAATATGTTTTTTGAGCAGTAAAGCCTGCTAAAAATTGCCATCACATGAATAAACATTTTAAAATATATAACGTTATTTATAGCTTGTAAACCTCCAGTTTTGAAGTGTGTTCCCCAAATGTTCTGTTTAGAGTTGTCTGTATGTCATTTGTAAACGTAGTAATGAATGTATGTGTGTTCTCAGTTTCACCAGTAAGCGTGCAGTTTCTCCAAACCCATACTTGGATAACCCAGTCAATGGTTATGCCTGCCCAACAGGGGTTGCTCTGCATTATGATGATGTGCCCTGCATCAACGGATCGGTATGCAACTTCACAAACTTTAAATCTATTTAATTCTCACCTTCATTTCTGATCCTGCCTAACTCCTCTCCGTTCCTGATCCTCCCTAACTTCTCTCTTCTCCTTCTCCTCTAATCACTTTTCTCTTGCTTGCACGCTTGCGATACGGAAGGTACCAGATGCGCACTACTCCACCCCAGCTTCAGGAGATCGTCGCTGGACAGAAGAGTCTCATTATGAGAATACAGATCTTTATGAAAACATGCCCTCCCCCAAACTAGCAGCACGCTACTCTCCCAAATCCATCCGCTCATCATCTTCTACAGGGCATTACAACACACCGCTTTCCACCAAATCTCTGTCCTCTTCCTCCTCTTCCTCAGCTGCTAATACTAACACTAAACAGGTGACTAACCCTGGCTAACATGTGTGCATATATATATAATTTATTTTCACTGAAGTAATATTCCTATCGGTGCGCAATCGGTTCTTACTTAAATCAGCATATTTATGATACTTGCCCTCTTAAATGGATTTCCTGGGATCTTTTTCTCATTTAATGTATGAATCATCTTTCATCTTAAATCTTACATTTAATCAATGAATTCAATTATTATAATAAGACACTAAAGGGCTATTACCAATCCAATTAAATTCAGTATCAACAAAATCCATCTTTCAACTGAAGAGCTGCATTTAGATTTATTTAAACAGACTGTTTAATGAAGCTCAGAGATAGCATGAATACATTTACGCTGCAAATTTAGAACCACATCAATAATGTTATGAAATGAATGTTTAAAATATAGTTTTTTTGAATATACAAATAGGAAATGTAATTATACTATTAAATATAAAAACTTAGTTACTGTCTTAATGAATCATTCCTTCATCTATTCAAACAATTAGTTTAAACGACTGATTCATTCAAGAATGAAGCAAGTGCAAGCCTCAAATGGCTCAGCCTTGTTACCCTCTGGTAAAATCAGAATCATCCTTGCCCAAATATATTTGGTGGCCGGAGTTTTGGTGCTTCCCTAGTTATTTTTTGTTATTGATGTTTTAACAAGGCTACTTTTCCAGTTGGACAAGTACAATTCTCAAGCACACAAGTGTTAACGTCGAGCCCTGCAGTATATCTTAAACAGTGGATATCGCATTCCTATTTAAGTTAATATTTTTAACAGACATAGAATGGAAATAAACAGTGCATACTGCATGCATTATGGACCACCCAGCTCCATAAATGACTGGTTTTGATCTATATAATATCCATGTCTGTGTGACCATGACCTTGAATGGATTTATTGAGGCCTTAGTTCGCTCAAGGTTACATTTTATAGGATGGAAACAGAAAAAAAGGGTTGCTGCCAGCTATAGTATAACTAAAATTAAATGTCTCCTCTAGCAACATGTGTGGTTTAATAGATGTGGTTTGCAGAAGAAACCTTTGTGAGTATTTGTATGAAGTGGTAAAACTAAATCACAAATCACACACTTAAAATGTAACAGGTGTTGACAGGGAAATCAAAGTTCTTATATATTAGTTTTTTACCCCAGATATCAGTTTGACCTTTTTTGTATGTTCAAGAGCTCACATATGTTTCTTTCTTCCAATCAGCTGAAAGGAAAGAAAGGCCTGCTCACCAATGGGTTCAATGCAAAGCAGAAGTTGGACAAGAACCAGCCCAAAAAGTCCAATGGAATTAGCAGCACTCTCCCAATGAAACGCAACAACTCCAGTAAGGGAATTTAACATATGAGAGCACATCTGATAGATAATCTCTAAATGAGCGCTTCCCTTTTTTATAAGTGAATATTCGGCAGAAACTAAACTAAGCAGACATTAAGTCTGCATCCATATCCTAGCTATTACACCACTAATTTCTTTCAAGGAAAAAGAAGCCACACAGATTTGTGGAGAATGCCGGTATGTGGAAATTGCAGTGCTGTTAGACAGCAGTCGATCTGTTGACATGCTCTTTTGTAAACTCAATCACCCCAAATTCCATTTCAGACAGGCAGTCAGTCTGTCACAGACATCGTAACCATCCAGTGGCCATTTACGTGGACTCACAAGTATTTGGATGTGGTACACTGTACATTCTGCCTTCCTTTTAATCTGCGTTTGTGGCCTCAGATCTCTTTCATGCCATAAAAACTCTGAATCCAAACGTTTAAAATGGAGAGTTTCTAATGCATCATTACCCTTCACAGGTGTGGATCAGTATAAGTATGGGAAAAACAGAGTGGAGGCAGATGCCAAGAAACTCCAAGCGAAAGAGGAGGAGCTGATGAAGAGGAAGCAGGAAATTAGAAACCGCCTGACTCAGCTTAAAAAAGACAGGAAGGACCTCCGCACTGCTTTAGAGAACAACACAGGTGAGGATGTCAGTGGGTTTGATTAAATCTGCGTCAGTGTAAATGACAAATTAGAGTGTCTAATGTTATTAAAAGGACTAGTCTATTTTGAAAGTTTATAGTATATTAGCTATACTTTTCAACAAAAGTTTTATACTGTAAAATTGTGATTTAACCATCAAGTTAAAAGTAATACATTATTATATATTTTAATACAGTAATAAATATTTTCCTTATATAGTAAAAGATCAAAGGTCAGTATGATTTAAAAAAGAATGTGTAGTTTACAAGACATTTATAATGTGACAAAAGATGTTTTATTTCAAATAAATGCTGTTCTTTTAATACAGTTTTCACAAAATATATGAAGTAGCACAACTGTTTTCAACATTTATAATAATAAATGACCTCGAACTTTTAAATGGCAGTGTACTTAGAATGTACAATTTCTTATGGATTTAATAAAATCTAAAATTGTCGTATAATTTATTTATGTGTAAAAATAAAAACATATTTTCATTATACCTTAAATATCTGAGTTTACACATTTAACCATTTTTTAAAGTTTTTTTTTTTACATTTAATGTAATTTTTGTTATATTTAATTCAATTTCAATTTTTTCAATTTTTTTATATTTAATTAAATTATTATTATTTTTATATATTAAATGTAAAAGTTTATTCATTCGCATATATCATTCAAGTATTTGAGGGTTGTACCACATGGCCATTTACCTGAACTAACCTTGCCTTGTTTTAAAAGGTTACAATTTTACGATATTTTAGAGACTTGCTGCCCTTGACATGAGTCATGAGGGATTGCAGGGGTCCTGTCTGGCATGATTTTCTCTTATGTTTTTTTCACTGTATGACTGTCCTCCTAAGTTGTACCACATTTAATTGGCCACACAAATGTTTGTTTACAACATGTTTTGCCATGTGACTTTAAATTGAGCAGCAGCACTGAAAATGAAATGAAGCAGTAGTGCAAATTGTCTCTTAAATGAGAGCTATAATGTCACCCACTGTTTATTCCACCCAGGCAAGCGTTCTCAGGCATCTTTGACAGAGAGACTTAAGAAAGTGGAGGATGAATGCAAAGTGAAAGAGGAGGAACGAGTCAATTTGGAGCTGGAACTGACAGAGGTGAAGGAGAGTCTGAAGAAAGCCCTGAATGGAGGCGTCACCCTGGGCTTGACCATTGAACCCAAAACGGGCAGCTCCAGCCCACAGGTCTGGAAAAACGGCAACAATTTCTCAAATATAAACATGATGTAATACTAACTGTAGGTTTGTGTCACGTTCAGTTCATGATGATAAAGAAAAGCAAGTATCAAAATGTCTCGTCTGTCTTTAGTCTCCAGTGTTAATGAGGCGAACGGTGGACAATTCGCCCATCTCCAGCTGTGACACCAGCGACACTGAGACCTGCTCTCTGCCAGTCAATAGCGCGTCGCTGCTGCGCCGAACACAACAGAAAGCCTCACCTGTGCGAGGACATGTCCTCAGGAAAGCCAAGGTCAGTATCCACATAATGCTTCTTTTATACACCGTGATCCTCCAATTGTATTTACTTTATTTTTTCTTTACAGTGCATATATTTTCCCCTGTGCACTCAATATGTTTTTTGTTTTTTTTGCAGGAGTGGGAGATGAAGTCTGGCACATAAGTTCTTTTCCACCAACTTTTCACTTTCATTGTATCTATTTATTTAATTTTGTCCATATGAGTGATGTTGAAATTTAATTGACTGAACCATAGACACTATTTTCCAGAAGGAATTCTGGAAGACCTTGACTGAGTCCAGTGCCATTTTATCCAACTATGGTCTGACTAGAACTATAAATTTACATTTACATGTATCGGTTTTATTCAAAGTGACTTACAAATGTGGAAAGATGCAAACAATTTGTCATAAAGGGGCCAAAAGCAGTGCCACAATACCAAATTTATTCCGTAAATACGAAAACATTACCATTCAAAAGCTTTGAGTGAGTAAGATTTGTTTTTCTTTTTTAAAGAAATTCATACTTTTATTCAGCAAAGATGCATTCAAATGATCAAAAGTGACCGTAGAGGCATTTATAATGTTACAAATTATCTTAATTTCTTAATATCCTAGTTTCCACAAAGATCAACATTTATTTATAGTAAAATAATGTTTATTTCGGCCCAAATAAACATATTAGAATGATTTCTGAAGTATCATATGAAAGACTGGAGTAAAGATGCTGAAAATTCACCATCATAAAAGTAATTTTAAAATATATTAAAAAAGAAAACGGTTATTCTAAATTGTATTACGATTTCACAATATTACTCTTTTTACTGTATTTTGGATCAAAGAATTGCAGCCTTGGTGAGCAGAAGAAACATCTCAGATTATGGATCATAATTTACAATCTAAATATTATGCTCTAAATAATATAACTCGCTGGTCTCAGTTGGTAATCACTTAAGTCTATAAGTCTGTTTCTTTCTTCAACAAGAAGCCGTTAATGGAAGACAAAATCTCCAAGTATTTATTTGTAAATGTTTAAGTAAATATAAGCTTTTCTGTGTTTGTCTGTTGATGTTTAGTAATGCCTTTTGGCTTCACACTAGTTGTAGAGAGCAGCTTCGGGATATATGTCTTAAGATACTTGTAAATTACAGAATGTGATCATTCAGAGCTTGTTCTTTGCAGAAAAAGTGTAATCTGTATGAAAGTATTTTACCAGCGTCTCCTCCTCCTCCTCGGTGTCTGGCCCATTATTTTCAATCCAGTGGTCTGGCCAAACTTTTGGCTATGGTAACAGCAGCCCATGGGGAACAGGGCAGCTCAGGCCAGGGTGTGGTTCTCTGTTGGCTGACTGCTCTGGAAACTGGGTCTGAAAGTACTGCACTTCCACACTGCATCCACTGCACCGAAGCTGTAATGCGTCATACACTGACAGTTATACATGCACTGTATGCTAACACAAAGACGCTTGCATACAGCATGTGAAGTTTCATTATAGTTTGCAGTTGTTATCTGTGCATGTGCAGGTATAAGAGCTTGTAAGTAATCTGCGTGCTTCCTAAAACCAAACGTTTGGTTGAACACAATAATGTTTTTGGTAGAAGAGTTCAAGCTGTAGCATCCAGCTTTGTTTTGACCACTCAAAGTCCAGCCACCTGGCTTGCTGAAAATGGTGCGTTCACTCCTGATTCAGCCAGATCATGGAGTTTTGGTGCTTAATTTAGAAATTAATGTTAGGGCACATTTATAACTCTTTGTTTATTGTCCAGTAAAGTTCAGCTTTTGATTTCAGGCTACACATTTTCAAGTTACGCTGCACACAGGGTCCTGTGTAAGTATAATTGTAATTTTCCTACTTGGGGCCCATAGAACTTTAGAGCTTTTCTTTGTCCAGTCATTTTGTAAAAGTCAGCACTGGATGAAATCTTAGTATCTTTTGGAAGTTATCAGCTCAAAGTAGATGAGATGCTTCAATCTTTCTGCACAACTGCTTATACTCTGGTCAGAGTGATTTACTGATTTGACACAGTAAAACTGTAGAATAAAACCTTTAGGTTGAGTCTGCTTCAGCCTCACTTTGCAGAAATAAAGAAATGTGAACCATTGATTTAAATGCCATTTTGCTTTGAGGGTGGGAGTAAAGACTCAATTGTTTGTTTTGCACCTTATGTATTAATCAGTTTTATTCTGCTGATGACTGTTGTCAACTTGGCAACAAAAGGAATGTACATATAAATAATTAAACTGCTTTTAAAAATGTGCTTGTGTGTATTACTATGTACAAACGTGTGTATCCCTGTAAATGCCTCGATAGACCACAGCTGGCAACAATTTCATGGATTTTTATGAAACTATATTTATTTACAGTCCCAATGACCTGGTATAAAACTTTCCGTAGATTTCAAAAGTTTTCAGATTTAGAAAAGCATTCCCTTTTTAAAACCAAGATTGTACTAACATGCATATCCTCCCTGATTTAGCCAGACATTGATCTTACAACGCCTAGTTTCATTATGCATAACGTCATCTGAATAATTTGCATATTCCCATCCACGGGAAGGCTACCTGAGTTAAGGAAATATGAAATAAGGACTATAATGCTAGTTGACGTAGTTATCCCTTTTACATGGCTAACAATCAGTCATCCTTGACTAGTTTTAGACTAAATACTATATCGAAATTCGTTCAATTCATTTTTATAAATCCCTATTTCTGCGAGCAAAATTGCTTGCATTTATAAACGTTGCTTACGCACAATAAAACTAAACAAAAAAATGAACAAAATTCAGACACTGTTAGTTTTAAATTTATAATACACACACACACACACACGTGTATGTATATGTGTGTATTATAAATTAAAAACTATCAGTGCCTGCTTTTTCATATTTTATTTTACAACAATCTAGCCACATAGTCATATTAAAAGATTAGCAATATAAAAAGTTTCCTTTAATTGTGACTAACAAAGCCCAGAGTAATTCCTGCGTCATTAGATGCAGTGAGAGACGGAACACTGGCGACCTCATGCGCGCGCAGATTAAAGAATCAAAAGAATCATTTATGAACAGTTAACAGATGTGTTTATCCTCCCGGTTCGATTTGTGTGAAAACAATTCTCTCTATATCTTAACTCCTCGCTGTGTATTTTTATTCCCAATTGCTTTTAAAGTTTCCTAAAGTGCGGAATATTCAATGTACGCGTCACCTGGTGTCTGTTACCTCTCTCACGACTGGATAGGCTCGAACAATCAGTAAGGATAGTTTTTAATTAAAAATATTTTAAAATATATATGATATATATTAAAAAAAAATATCAGAGGCTTTCCATCTGTCTGTTGGATACAAAATCCTGGATAATAAATGATACTTCGTAATGTATAAACGTCTGCAAATAAATGGAAAACGCTAGGGGGCAGAACTGTGTTTCTCAAATGTTTATCACCATCGAGAGATTTTACCGAAGAAGAGAGAAACGTTTAACCCTCGAATAGTTTCCCCATTCCGTTCTATTATTCTATTTACATCGACAGTATTTTTAGCACATAGTGGCATTTTCCGGTAAAGATGAATGAGGATATTTTGACCACTCTGAAAATACTAATCATTGGAGAAAGCGGAGTGGGCAAATCCAGGTATGAGACTTAAAGTTTACAGATCATGTCAGCTGACAAAACACACACTGCACGATCTGCTTATAGAAACAATATCACCTAGCATTAGTTATGGCTTATTGAAACAATATCACCTAGCATTAGTTATGGTTTATTGAAACAATATCACCTAGCATTAGTTATGGCTTATTGAAACAATATCACCTAGCTTTAGTTATGGCTTATTGAAACAATATCACCTAGCATTAGTTATTATGGCTTATTGAAACAATATCACCTAGCTTTAGTTATGGCTTATTGAAACAATATCACCTAGCATTAGTTATGGCTTATTGAAACAATATCACCTAGCTTTAGTTATGGCTTATTGAAACAATATCACCTAGCATTAGTTATGGCTTATTGAAACAATCTCACCTAGCTTTAGTTATGGCTTATTGAAACAATATCACCTAGCATTAGTTATGGCTTATTGAAACAATATCACCTAGCTTTAGTTGTGGCTTATTGAAACAATATCACCTAGCTTTAGTTGTGGCTTATTGAAACAATATCACCTAGCTTTAGTTGTGGCTTATTGAAACAATATCACCTAGCTTTAGTTGTGGCTTATTGAAACAATATCACTTAGCATTAGTTATGGCTTATTGAAACAATCTCACCTAGCTTTAGTTGTGGCTTATTGAAACAATATCACCTAGCTTTAGTTGTGGCTTATTGAAACAATATCACCTAGCTTTAGTTGTGGCTTATTGAAACAATATCACCTAGCATTAGTTATGGCTTATTGAAACAATATCACCTAGCTTTAGTTGTGGCTTATTGAAACAATATCACCTAGCATTAGTTGTGGCTTATTGTATCACCTAGCTTTAGTTGTGGCTTATTGAAACAATATCACCTAGCTTTAGTTGTGGCTTATTGAAACAATATCACCTAGCATTAGTTATGGCTTATTGAAACAATATCACCTAGCTTTAGTTATGGCTTATTGAAACAATATCACCTAGCATTAGTTATGGCTTATTGAAACAATCTCACCTAGCTTTAGTTGTGGCTTATTGAAACAATATCACCTAGCTTTAGTTGTGGCTTATTGAAACAATATCACCTAGCTTTAGTTGTGGCTTATTGAAACAATATCACCTAGCATTAGTTATGGCTTATTGAAACAATATCACCTAGCTTTAGTTGTGGCTTATTGAAACAATATCACCTAGCATTAGTTGTGGCTTATTGAAACAATCTCACCTAGCTTTAGTTGTGGCTTATTGAAACAATATCACCTAGCTTTAGTTATGGCTTATTGAAACAATATCACCTAGCTTTAGTTGTGGCTTATTGAAACAATATCACCTAGCTTTAGTTGTGGCTTATTGAAACAATATCACCTAGCTTTAGTTGTGGCTTATTGAAACAATATCACCTAGCTTTAGTTGTGGCTTATTGAAACAATATCACCTAGCTTTAGTTGTGGCTTATTGAAACAATATCACCTAGCTTTAGTTGTGGCTTATTGAAACAATATCACCTAGCATTAGTTGTGGCTTATTGAAACAATATCACCTAGCTTTAGTTGTGGCTTATTGAAACAATATCACCTAGCTTTAGTTGTGGCTTATTGTATCACCTAGCTTTAGTTGTGGCTTATTGAAACAATATCACCTAGCTTTAGTTGTGGCTTATTGAAACAATCTCACCTAGCTTTAGTTGTGGCTTATTGAAACAATATCACCTAGCTTTAGTTGTGGCTTATTGAAACAATATCACCTAGCTTTAGTTGTGGCTTATTGAAACAATATCACCTAGCATTAGTTATGGCTTATTGAAACAATATCACCTAGCTTTAGTTGTGGCTTATTGAAACAATATCACCTAGCATTAGTTGTGGCTTATTGTATCACCTAGCTTTAGTTGTGGCTTATTGAAACAATATCACCTAGCTTTAGTTGTGGCTTATTGAAACAATATCACCTAGCTTTAGTTGTGGCTTATTGAAACAATATCACCTAGCTTTAGTTATGGCTTATTGAAACAATATCACCTAGCATTAGTTATGGCTTATTGAAACAATATCACCTAGCATTAGTTATTATGGCTTATTGAAACAATATCACCTAGCTTTAGTTATGGCTTATTGAAACAATATCACCTAGCATTAGTTATGGCTTATTGAAACAATATCACCTAGCATTAGTTATTATGGCTTATTGAAACAATATCACCTAGCTTTAGTTGTGGCTTATTGAAACAATATCACCTAGCTTTAGTTATGGCTTATTGAAGCAATATCACCTAGCTTTAGTTATGGCTTATTGAAACAATATCACCTAGCATTAGTTATGGCTTATTGAAACAATATCACCTAGCATTAGTTATTATGGCTTATTGAAACAATATCACCTAGCTTTAGTTGTGGCTTATTGAAACAATATCACCTAGCTTTAGTTATGGCTTATTGAAGCAATATCACCTAGCTTTAGTTATGGCTTATTGAAACAATATCACCTAGCTTTAGTTATGGCTTATTGAAACAATATCACCTAGCTTTAGTTATGGCTTATTGAAACAATATCACCTAGCTTTAGTTATGGCTTATTGAAACAATATCACCTAGCTTTAGTTATGGCTTATTGAAACAATATCACCTAGCTTTAGTTATGGCTTATTGAAACAATATCACCTAGCTTTAGTTATGGCTTATTGAAACAATATCACCTAGCTTTAGTTATGGCTTATTGAAACAATCTCACCTAGCTTTAGTTATGGCTTATTGAAACAATATCACCTAGCTTTAGTTATGGCTTATTGAAACAATCTCACCTAGCTTTAGTTATGGCTTATTGAAACAATATCACCTAGCTTTAGTTATGGCTTATTGAAACAATATCACCTAGCTTTAGTTGTGGCTTATTGAAACAATCTCACCTAGCTTTAGTTGTGGCTTATTGAAACAATCTCACCTAGCTTTAGTTGTGGCTTATTGAAACAATCTCACCTAGCTTTAGTTGTGGCTTATTGAAACAATATCACCTAGCTTTAGTTGTGGCTTATTGAAACAATCTCACCTAGCATTAGTTGTGGCTTATTGAAACAATCTCACCTAGCTTTAGTTATGGCTTATTGAAACAATCTCACCTAGCTTTAGTTATGGCTTATTGAAACAATCTCACCTAGCTTTAGTTATGGCTTATTGAAACAATATCACCTAGCTTTAGTTATGGCTTATTGAAACAATATCACCTAGCTTTAGTTATGGCTTATTGAAACAATCTCACCTAGCTTTAGTTATGGCTTATTGAAACAATCTCACCTAGCTTTAGTTATGGCTTAATTGTTGGCTTATTGAAACAATATCACCTAGCATTAGTTGTGGCTTATTGAAACAATATCACCTAGCTTTAGTTATGGCTTATTGAAACAATATCACCTAGCTTTAGTTATGGCTTATTGAAACAATATCACCTAGCTTTAGTTATGGCTTATTGAAACAATATCACCTAGCTTTAGTTATGGCTTATTGAAACAATCTCACCTAGCTTTAGTTATGGCTTATTGAAACAATCTCACCTAGCTTTAGTTATGGCTTATTGAAACAATCTCACCTAGCTTTAGTTATGGCTTATTGAAACAATCTCACCTAGCTTTAGTTGTGGCTTATTGAAACAATATCACCTAGCATTAGTTATGGCTTATTGAAACAATATCACCTAGCTTTAGTTGTGGCTTATTGAAACAATATCACCTAGCTTTAGTTATGGCTTATTGAAACAATCTCACCTAGCTTTAGTTATGGCTTATTGAAACAATATCACCTAGCTTTAGTTATGGCTTATTGAAACAATATCACCTAGCTTTAGTTATGGCTTATTGAAACAATATCACCTAGCATTAGTTATGGCTTATTGAAACATTATTGTGGGCAACATTGTATATCTTGTTGTTTTCTATTAAAAAAATGTATTCCCTTTTTAGAATGCTTTATACTAATTTTCCAATCACATTTCTTTTCCCCTTTTCTCTCTCAGTCTTCTTTTGAGATTCACAGATGATACATTTGATCCAGAAATTGGTGCAACAATTGGTAAGTGTGTAAAATCATATGACTATGAACAAGGTAATAATGATAAAGAAAACAGAGGTTTAAACACAGTATTCTCACCCGACAGACACATTGTGTTTTGAGTTTTTGACTTTCAACATGTAAAAAAAAAAGTAGATTTTATCCCTGTCAAGTCCCATTTTACATTTCACTAGCATCTTTTCAATATAGATCAATATATAATCTATTGGTTCCTACCTTACATGTTGTGGAAATTCATTGGTTGTCAATGCTGTGATCATCACTTTGACACATTTAGGTTGGTGTGTGTTGGTTTGCCTACCATTTTCTTTTCAAAGCCCCTCCCAATCCAAACCAAACAAGTTCAGATTGCCTTCTTTGGTTTCCTTTGGTAAATCTGTCAGTGCTGTGCTGAAATTCAGGAGTATTTCATGCCTCCAGATCTTTCATTCACAGAGTGCTGAGAGATTTATTCCCCTGTCAACTTTACACATGCTTTCATTTTTCTTTTATGAATGTAAATCACTTATGTTTGTAAGTGATGTGGCTTTGTTAAGTGATGAGACAGGTGGTTGAGCCATCCTGTGTTCTTTTTATCTGTATGCAGTAAACCCACAATTCCCTATTCAGTTGTAAATTCCAGTCTTTCTAACTTTAGTCTCTCTGGGCTTGTTGCCTGACAAATATCTGGGTCTATCAAAAATTAAATCTACCTCACTATATATGTATGGTTTTACCATAATCCTCATAAAGCATCTAGACCGTATTTCCATTCTGTAAAATTAAAAACTTTAAAATATTTTACCTGGTCAAATTTGTTTACATGTATACAGTTAATAGTATTTTTTTATTATTATGTGTACTAAACTCGTAATTTATTTTCCATTTAAGGTGTTGATTTCAAGGTGAAAACCCTGGCTGTGGATGGAAACAGAGCAAAGCTAGCAATCTGGGTGAGGAGTCAGCAATGTTTTATCTCTCAGTCTTAAACATTTTAGAGAAGCACCAATTTATGTTTTGAGTAGGTTAACTAATTTTCCACTCTCTTTGATTGTTAGTTATTTAGATATTTATTCTCCAGGAAAAACATGTCTACAGTTTGTATGTGCAATAGGTCCTAATAATACCACAAGGTGGCAGTGTTTTCCCTTCTTTCTTTCCCTTAACTCTCTCTCGCTCCCTCTCTCTCTATTTAACATCATTTCACTTGAAGGCTGATTTTGTTTAATGTTTACAGGACACTGCAGGTCAGGAACGTTTTCGGACTTTAACACCCAGTTACTACAGAGGAGCTCAGGGTGTCATTTTGGGTAAGCAAGCACAAAACAAAACAGTTTTTTTTTTTCCATTTCTGTACTATTTTAAAAATATAAGAAACCTTTATCCTGCTTTAGATTGATCCAAAGTGTTTATGAAACCAGCACAATTATAGTCTGTAATCTTATTGAATGCTTACTTAACTATCGTCTATTGAACGTTATTATATTGTGTCTTTTTAGTGTATGATGTCACTAGGCGAGATACTTTTGCTAAGCTGGATAATTGGTTGAATGAGCTAGACACATACTGTACAAGAAATGACCTTGTCAAGATGCTTGTTGGAAACAAAATCGATAAGGTAAGTTAAACTTTATGCATTTTATTTATTTATTTTTCACACCCAACACAGCCTTTCCACTTATAGTCTTACATTTTCCTTTTTCTTTTTTTTAACACCTGCCTGCAGCCAGTTCCTAAAGCCTGACATAGACCGATCTGTTTTTCTATTTCAGCTTCATTTCTACACTGCTTTAAATGCATCTACAAAAAAGTAGTAGATATTCTGCATTGTTAATTAATGGATGATGCCTTCCTGTAATTGACAAATAATAATTGATTTTTCTTTCTCTGTGCAGGAAGACCGTGAACTAGAGCGAGACGAGGGTCTGAAGTTCGCTAGAAAACACTCCATGCTTTTCATAGGTGAGTTGACACTTGGATGTTCGCTTCAAACTGTGATGAATTACTCACGAACCCTCATCATTTACTAAATCATTAGCTTTAAGTAGATAAGCATTGCCCGTTTACATTGATTTCAGTTCCCGTTTTTCAACTTTTGATGTAAGCTAGTTAAACATACAGGTTACTATTTTTACACACTTGGGCCCGTTTGCTAAAAACAAAGATTATGTTATTTAATTGAAAGATGGATTATTTGTATAAGTTGAACATTCATTTATTATGACAGTAAATTCAAGTCAGACTTTTCAATGGTTCTGATTTATTTCTCATTTGAGCTTGTGTAATCGTAACAGTCCTGTATATGTATTTGTGGGTGACGTCCTGCATTCTTCTGCTCTGTGGGTTTGGTTTGTAAGTCATGTGACACGCCTCATGAGTGGGTATGTAAGCAGCAATCTGTCTGAATTAGCCGTGAAGCCCTCACACCAAATGAAATCTGCAGATGGACAATATGGCTGCGGCCCATGTGCTGGAGGCCAATGCTTTTTTCCCCCCTCAAATTTAATGTTTCCCTTCTATTTTCTACTGACTTTTAATATTAAAAACCAATGTGTTTCTTGCACATCATAACATACTGTTTGGAGTCAGTAAGATATAGATATATATTTAAAGAAATTAACACTTTTATTCAGCAAGGATACATTAAACTTCTCCAAGTTGACAGTAAAGACTTTTACATTGTTCCAAACGATTTTTATTTCAAAGAAATTCTGTTCATCAAATTGGTGCATTTTATTCATCCTGGTTTCAACAAAAAATTACTGATTTCAACATTTAGTAACACAAAATTAGCATTTTAGAGTGTTTTTAGAATTAAAAGATTCTTCATCTTTGTAATCGAATAATCAAAGAAATAAATTACGGTTTAAAATATATTGAAATAGAAAACAGTAGTACTGTTTTCACTGCTTTTTTTTTTTTCTCCAATCAAATAAATTGAGCCTTGTGGAGCATGAGACTTTAAAAAAAGTCTTAAATACTAAAACTTTTGTGTGATTGCAAATATGTCAGTATAATACCGTACAATTTATTTTATACATATGCATTTTTTATTTTTTTTTGGAGTGAATCATAAATTGATTTTTTTTTAAATATACTTGTATGTCTGCTGGTGCTTTTGACTCTGGATAATCACTAGTGAATGTTTTTGTGGCGATATCAACCGATCAGCATTATCATGATCTCATTTTCCTGTGGCTCCCTAGTGATTGGTCGCATGTCAGATTTCTCCAGGTGATATAGTGTGTGTAATGTTTGTACGCTTGTCTCTCTCTCTCTCATGCAGAGGCCAGTGCTAAGACAAGGGATGGTGTTCAGTGTGCATTTGAGGAGCTGGTGGAGAAAATCCTGCAGACTCCTGGCTTGTGGGAGAGCGTACACAAGACAAGAGGAGTTGCCCTGTCTGAACACTCTCAAACTGGTCAAGGAGGCTGTGGGGCGTATTGCTCACTTCTCTAGCCTGGTGTTTAAACAGTGCAGGTTAGATTAGCTAACAGATATACACCTATTTGGTCTATCCAAGTACACAAGTTGTCATAAGAGAACAGTCATATCACATAACAGAGCCGACATGTACAAGGATTCTCGCTGGAAAACCTGATAAGCCTTAGAGGGACCTTTGCCTTTTTTTTCCCCTTATTTTTTGTTTTATGGAACTGTATTGACGGCATGCTCATCATTTGTATTCAGGAGGGGGATAAAAAAGCTTGATTACTCTATTATACCTCAGATCAATTTACTTTTTGGTTTGTATATTTATCGTAATGTTTTACTTTGTTTTGTCCCAGTGCCTGTGTTTCTTATTTAGGGAGAGGTAAACACTCATCAGTCTAACTCGACCTTTCAAACTGCTGGAATGAGACCTCAGTAGAACACAGATTTCCATCAACATGCCCTCGCTTGATGTCTGCAACGTGCGGAACACCATTCTGTCTTTATCTGTCCATCTTTGAATTCCACTTTTTCCTACTGTCAATCACTTGATAACTCTCTTTCCTCTCTTTCGCTTCATGTATCTGTCTTCAATTCTGTTCTGTCTCTGTTTCTCTACGTCCCTCAGTCTCTTCAGAATAGTAGAGATACCAAGGCTTTGGATCCTTGTTTTGACTTGGACTGCCCACTTAAAAACATTATAAAGCTTTATAAATCAAACAGATTAGCACAATAAATCTCTCTTACACATATAAAAATAGCTTGAATAGAATGGAATCGATGGAAAAAGGTTCATTTCTTTCTGTTCCCCTTGTCCAGACTGATGGGCAGTGTAACAGTTACTGTCCTGACATGTCTGACCATCTCAGAGAAAGGAAAATTTGTGAAAAATCTTTTGAGTGAGTCATTATGGTGTGACTATAGATGGCTGGTTTTCATACAAAGAAATGGAACAAAAGAAATTTAGAAATAATAAATGTTCACCAAAAAAAGAAAGAAAGTATGACACCTAATAGCGATGCCAAATGAATATTTCCATTCTCCTGGTTAAATCTGGACTATGGACTATTCGATCTGGCCTATTTAGTGCGTTCTGTTTGTTTTAGGGAAACATCCAGGGGGTCCCAGATGTCTCGTCTTGTATTCATTGCTTAAAAACTGGGTGGTAAAGTCCTCAGTTTCAGAAAGTGTGTGGCACATGTGGAAGGGAACGCTGGGTTTGTATGTACACCCACAGAGAATTCCTGATTTTGAGCATTTAAGCATTCCTTTTCACAGATTATTATATTATATATGTATTGTATATTTTCCAGTTGCATGCGACTGTGTCTTCTGTATGTTTTTTATCCACTATTATATGTAATCGTGTATTTTTAACCATTCACTACATATCAAAATCATCCCATGTGAGTTAATCGCCATTGTTTTGAGGACTTTAATTTTCCAAAAACTATAATAAGCATAAATCATACACAAGATTGTATTTACACAATATTGCATTCTGTTATTGCACATTAATTGCTGTATGTAAATATTTGCTAATAATGTTCATAAATGCATTGTAATGTTGATTTTCGGCTCTCCTCACTATAATATAATGACAATATTTTGTCTTTGAATACTCTTCTCTTTCATACTTTTTCCAGCACTGAGTTCTTGTTAAATATGACCCACCACAGGAATGTATCTCCAGGCCTCTGTGATTTCACCGTTTCCCGTTACATTTCTGCGTGAACACTGTAGTGACTGAAGTGTTTGCTTGTTCACATGTTCAGACGGCATCTTCATATGGTTTCCGCACCCGTCCAAATGATTGTATTTGGTCAAAGAGGCAGGTAACCATAGTGATTACAGGTTTTTCAATGTTGATGTGTCTTCCGAGCCAGTTGACCAAGAGGTGTGTAATTCCTAGTTTTAAAAAGAAGGCATAGCTGAAAGATCTTCTTGTATTTAGATACACATTTTGAAGAAAGCATGTGTCGATCATGCATTAATGGTGTGTGGTGGCCATACTGCATTGTCCTTATATGACTGGCTGTTCATGCTATAGTCCTGTAATTCAATATGCTATATTTCCTCCAGAGTCTTCCCTAAATGCTTCCACCTGCCAGTTTCACCTTTCTCTTGGATCAGGAATGGATATTCCATGCACAGTAGTATAATTGCATAATATAATACTGAGGCCTAATTATGCTGCTGGTTAGGGTAGTTAAAAAGCCTGGTTTGGACCAGTATTCTGGGGATCAGTGTCCAAAATTCAACTTTTGCGGGTGACCATCCATTTTGGTCTTTTTGGGTAAAGTGTACAAATCGACTTTGGTGTGTTTTTTTTATCAGGTCCCTATGTTAAGTTTGTAATATTTCATTTCTTTTTGGCTGCCTGAATGGTTGGAGTCAGGCTATGTAATTTTTTTTAATCTTATTATTATTTGTTTTGCATTATTGAAAGAAATTACAGATTCCCAGATCTGGAATTCCTACACACTTAATTTGACCTAAATGCATAATAAACCAATAAGGAATTGGGTAGCTGTAGATCTTTAGATCTTTAAAAAAAAAAAATTATCATAGTTTTTGTTTCTTTTATATATATATAATATTTAAATTTAGTCTTCATATTCAATTTAGTACATTTTAATCCAAGTAAGATTTTGTCTAAATCTAGTAATCAAAAATAACATTGATCATGATTATTGGTATTTTGTGCAGAAGCAAGTTGTAATATTAAATTTATGTAATTTATGTGTAAATATATAATCTATCATGTATAGCAGTGGTCCCCAACCTTTTTTGTGCCGCGGACCGGTAAATATGCGCCAATATGCTCTTTCTTGCGCGGCCCTGTACCATAGTGCCGCGGCCCTGTAGCACTCTCGCCGCAGCCCGGTTCTGGGGGTTGGGGACCACTGATGTATGGTATGCTTGGATTACCGTAGTAAAATAACAGGATTACATTGGATTACCCGGTAAAAAAAGTGCTTCAGTTTATCATTCTTTGTTCACTGTTCTGACTTAGTTCAAGCAGTTCAATCCCCTACATTATTGACAATTATAGACTTACTTTTTCTTCATCAAGAAACATTTTTATTATATTCTTAATATCAAGCATTTTTTTTTTCCTCATCTCATATTTTATTACATTATGATCCATATTTTTCGTGAGATCAACACTGCTAGTGTTTCAGTCTGTGGAGATACAATAATGATCTTCTGTAGAAGATCAGTGGGTTCTGTTCTCTAGACACTGTTCCCTCATTACACCAAACTGAGAGCTTATTTCTGTCTGGGTCATCAGCCCATGTTTCATTAACCATCGTCTTTAATGCTTTCTTTCCCCCCCTCTCTCTTGCATGCTCAGTGCTCAGATGGCCTCTCTGTGGGCTCATCACGCTGTCCTTCATGAGATCATCATGAGAATGCAATGGTGGTTTCAGAAGGTGTTGGATTTCCCAAATGTCGCTGCATTTGGCCTGGTCACACGCCCTGCTCTCGTTATCAGTCTGATTGATTTGCCATGTCGGCCGGGGGAACAGATCCAAAGCAGTTGTGGGTCGGAGGATGGCTTGCGGAAAGTGCACGAAGGGTCAGGGTTTAGCGATTATTTCAGAATCTGCATTTCACTCTAGAGGCACATTTAGCACATCGTGCTGTGTATAAACCAAAGGAACATTTTCATTAGAGTTATACGGTAACTGCATCTTAATGTGTGGTGAAATGCAGGGGTTCTTTGTACCATGGATCCTCTAGTTATTGATGGCATATTTGGCCAGATTTGAAGCCTCAGTTAAGCGTGACATTGGTCTGAAAAGCGATTTGCTTGGCTGCTTTCCATTTCCAAATCCAGAATGAGACTCGATCTGGATCTGAAACAGTATTTATGTTAAGGATCAAGTTGATTAGAAAAGTCTGTGGTAATACATGTAATTTTTGCAGTAATCCTCTGCGAGTGACAATCAATTGCTTCCAAGTTTTTAAAATGCATAAACTTTTAGAATAACTAAAATTTATTCTTTCTTGATGATTAGCTCTTCTGACTAGTTGGCTGTGTATCTTGGAAGTTCATATTTGTCATAGTGCAGTTACTCAACCTACAACTCACAAGCTATGTGTGCCTTGACGTTAAGGCACTTCAAAGTTTCACTTAAACAAAATTGTTATTTTAACAAGTTTTGGTTGGATGCAATAACTTTCAGTATCAATATACAACTTTCAAATACAATGTTTTGAAATCACAAAAATAATTGTAGTTCAGTATTTTAAAATATCAATGCTCCCAGTTTCTGTGAAACTGCTTTACGTAATTATCATTGTTTAAATGGATTATGACAGAGAAAATATCAGCCAATATGGGAGGCCATCTTTGTCGGTGTCAAGTCAAAAAGACTGAAAATTACTGCCATAGTAAAATACTGTTATGCACCCTTTATTTTTCATACAAGATTAGTTACAGCTAAGCCAGTCTTTTTAGGCTAATTTTGAGAGACTTGAAGATAAAAATGAATAAGAACATTCAGAAAGCTTTTTTAAACTGGTATGAACTGTAAGAAGAAGCTCGCGGTCTGGTCCCCTACTTTAATCTGTTAAACAAACTTTTGAATTCCAGTTTTCTGCACTGGATCCTGGCTGTAAAACCTGTTGCACACAATTTAGACTTGGCTGAGCTGTCCACGCTCTCAGATCTGTCCAGTTTCCAATCTCTGACAGAACTCCGACATCCAGAAACCCAATTCTGTTTTCTTCTCTTTCCTCACCTTTTATTTTCCAGACAAATGGACAGCAGTGCTTTCCTCATCAATAAAAAGGAAATTAATAACGCTGTCTAAATTCCATAATGCTACCGCATGAATTCAGACGTGACCATGACCATCCGTCTTCTGTCCCTCAAGTATTGATTTAGTGGTGATGGAAAATAAAAGACCCTATGTTGAAAGGAAAAAAGGTCCTTTGCTCTCAAAGTCAGTTTTTAGCACAAAGATAAGTGGGCACATGGGAGGCCAGAGTATGAATTAGTGGCTTCATTCATCTTTAGCAGATCTGTGGTTTTCTGTGTGCTCCCTTATGACATCCCGCTGGCCTAGGTTCGCTCAGTGGGATTCCTGTAGTATTCTGTCATTCACTCCACATGTACATGCACACATAAAGATTACCAGATTGACTACTACAGTATAGAACGCTGTAGCCACAGGCTTCTATAATAAACTAATCACATTGTATCAACACACAGAGGGTGTAAGCTTTCCTCAAGCAGAAGAGGCAGTGCCATGGAAAAAACCGCATGTTTCACTGAGACAGTCCCTTTTCTGTGTTCCTGAGGAATGAAAGGAAAGGGGATGAAAAACGTCTGGTGGTCCTACGGGTCATATGATTGGCACACGTGGTAACAGACTCTTTATTTTGTGTAAATAATCTTGCCTTGTGAAATAATTGTACTATTTATTTCTCTTTGACTGTCTGATCTGGTGCACTTGGACACGTCAGTGAATTGAAGGCACAAAATTGCCTGAAATTTCATGGATGGATGTTTCAATAGTCGGTCTCTGTTCCTCTGTTGGAATATAATGTGAAACCCATCATATTGTGTAATACTGGTGGGCTTAAATGTTGCCATAAATCACTACTATGTTTTTACTTGTCTGTCCCAGGTTGTAGATAACCTGTCTGTTTTTACACACCACCCTTAACAGGCCAGTCTGATTTAACTGCATCAGATTTAAACACTTTCACTTTTGTGCACTTGTTAATGCGCAAACTATGATTTGTTGGCTCATTTAAATTTTTGTACCCTGTATGGTACAAAAAAAATACATCTATTGATTAATGCTTTTCTGAGCGTGTAGTGAGTGCCAGTAATTCTTTCTTGCACTTCTGGCTTTAAAAGTGTAAAAGCAGCCCTGCTTTGAGGTGCTTTCGACTACGCTGCTGGAGGTCTCAAGTCTGATTTCACCTTTGGCAAAGTTTAGTGCTAAAATGTTTACATTTGGCCAATCAAGCTCCAGACAGTAGCGCCTACACTAGAGTGAGGTCATTCCTGCCCTGAGCTCACAGTTCTGCCACCAGCAGCATTATTATAAGGCAACAGCACATAACAGACCAGGTGGGCCATCATATCCCTCCTTCACATCTCTCCAAGTACTCAGCATCCCTTTCTACACCTCGTTTTACAATTTCAAGTGTCTCCTGAGAGCAGAATGTCTTGAACTACATCGTGTGTAGCTGCCTTATGTAAGTGTAATGCACATTTGAAAAATTAAAGTAAAATAATTTTGTCATTTTAACTTAAGTTTTTAAGTTTCAATCAGTGCATGTTTGACAGGTGATTAGGTAGTTCAGTTATTCATTAGGGCTCAGTGTTTACACTACAAATGTGATGTCCACGTGTTTCACAAATTGTTTTTACGCCTCCAATTAGCTACTAGATGGATGTTGATGAGTCTAAACTTGGTCACAGAAGTCTTTATTTCTTTTTAGCATTTTAATTTAGATTAAAGTATTTTTATTAATAAATTATTATTAAAGGCATCATGCAGCTGCTTTAAAAGTGTGCTGAGGCACCCTAGTATCACTGGCCGCCTGGTTAAAAACCACTATATTGCATTTTATTAATTTCTTTAAAAATATAATAAAAATATATAAAACAAAAAATCATAGATAATATTCTCACATTGTTTTTGTTAGGACTTTTATTTTTTTTGCTTGCTTGTGCTGACTTGTTTAATTTCAGATACCCTGTTAAATGTCAGCACAGTACTTTAATAAAAAATCTGCACCTCTCAGATTCTACAGTCTCAAATGTCAAAATCAAAGCCTCTAGAATATCAGTAAAAAAGCTCTTAAACGATGGCTAGTGTGCTCCAAAAAGGAAAAACTCACGTTATGCTGTCAGTTTTTATAAATCCAGTAGTATGTCTAATCTTCAGACCTGGATTAAGCCATCTGTTACGTGGAGACCTCATAGGACCTTTGATGGTTAGCAATTGTTCAACTGGAAAGTGGAGTGTTTCAGTGAACTACAATGGACGTCAGAGGATCTAGAGAGACATATATTACCATCATAGAGCGATTCCCAGGCACATCTCTCTATTTTATTGTCTTTTTATTGCCTTGGATAGATGACAGAGAGCAAGAGCCCTATTTGTAATGTGATGTGCATGTGCACAAAGATTCAATGTTGATTCAATTATGTTGGCCAATCAATCATTTTCCAGGAGCAAAACAATGAAGGAAGCGGAAAAGTTGCAGTCTGGCCCGCCTTTCTTTTTTTTTTTTCCTGGAGAACTAACCTCTTTTGTTTGATGACTGAATGTGTAATTGAAAAAAATAGTTTTGCTGTCGGAAGATAAGGGATAAGGCCTCTATCAAACTCTAACCTAACTCTTGTCTTTGGACCTGTTTTGCTGCTGACACCCTGTGTGTTCAATTTCTCCTCGCTTAATGACTATTGCACTCTCTATATGTGTTGTAAAGTGACTCTTGCTCACCGCAAGTCTCCCGCCATGTAGTTTAAATCCAGACATCAGGCTTGTATCAAAAATACAAACACACAAAGACATGTTTAGAAATGAGTGAGTTAGGGAGCAAATCAGCGTACGAAGGGCACCCTGTGGAAAGTGTCTGTCAGCATTCGGATTTATGAAGCCGTCATAACGTTCTTGTATGAACGCTGCCCCAAAATACCCATTGGCAAAGTGATGCCACATTGCCTGCCAAATTTATATGTGTAATTGTGGATTCCCTAAGAGGAAATATGTCATGTTAAGGGTAAGTATGTATGTGTGCGAGTACAACAATTAATAAATCTGTCATTTGGCTGTATAGGCACGAGGCCACTGGTAATCACAGCCATATGCTGATATTCAGACCAACAGCACAATTCCAAGCCTATTCCTTTTATACAACAAACAATAACTTAATATTGAGTAACTTGCATTTTAAACACAATATTGCCTGTTGATTTGATTTTTACTCTTCCCAGAAAAAATATTTCTAAGCAAAGCCCAAGCAGAATTAACAGCCATTATCGCAAGAAACACAGAGTACTGGTGTATTGTTCCTGAATTTGTGTTTTTCGAATGAATTGTTTGAGTGAATAATTCAATGACTCCAAAGTCACATTCTTTAGAATAAGTAGTTACTTCATGACTGTTAGAATATGTTTTGTTCTAAATAGTATGAATCAGTGTAGGCTATAGTATAAATCTGGACAAATTCACCAACATCATTTGCATCACTACATTGCCTATCACTGCAAATCCGTGAAAACTGAAAACCATATGTTGATATTCAGATGAAATGACAACATTAAGAATAGCGTAGCCTTTTATCAAAAGTGCTGAGATACGATTTTATGTCATCTATGGTCAGAACCAAATAAATCTTGCCACGGGGGGCATTTTAACCCAACCCCCCCTATTGTTCTTGCTTGAATCCCAGTTTTAAACAAATCAGTTAAATGACTCATTGTCACCACTATGTAACCACCAGATAGAGTCATTGAAAAATCCTGAGTTATGCAAACAGTGAAAATCCCAGTGCTTTTGGACTGGTATGGAAATATGACTCTCATTTTAGCCTTCTCAGGTTACGATTCGGATTAAGTGTGAGGGGAACTGAGACTGAAGCATTCACTACTGATATATTGCAGACACCGAGCTCTTGAACTAACAGCAGCCTAGGAAAGAAAAAGGGAGACACTGAGCAAAGTGAGTTGAGGTTTTGTGTTACAGATGGTAATTTGTAAATCATAAGCCCCATTCAGAGGTCAATTTTAAAACACTGTGACTCTAGGCGTATGGAAACTTTTGTCTGTAATTTTTCATTGTGATATGATGCGCTAATATGCGTTACTGTCAGTTTAGTTGTAAATATCGTCTGCCTGAAAACATTTGGCAAGCGGACATCGGCATCTAATATGATTTCTGTGTATTTATCATTGTATAGTCTAGAATACATCAGAAAATGTTCCCAGAGACCAATATTTTGAGTTGGGAGTCTAGACGAATTGTTTATTGACAACAGTAGGTTTATCCAAAGTGGAGTCGTTGTTGTTACCTTTACATTTTTTAAGTGCTTTCTTTTGACTCCGTGCCACACACACACAAATGCAGAACACTTCATCAGCAGCAGTGTATTGGAGAATATGAACGACTCAAGCGCGTGAGGACGTTGCTTTCTTTCTCTCGCTGTCCTTCTCAGCCAAACCACATTCCAGCTGCAGCTGCCATCCCTTCCATCTGCTCTACTGACGCGGTTCCACTTCGCTGTACTAAGGAATTTATTTAACTTTCGGTTTAGAAATATTAGACAGAGAAACATGGGCCCTGAGGTTTCGCCCCCTCCCCTCTGTGTCTTTTATGTTTGATCTTGTCATTATATGCTGTGTGGTTCAAGCTCCTTTGTAATATATTTCTGCTGTCGTAACCACTCGTGGCATGGCACTTCTGACCTGGCAACGGCTGATCCGGTTTAGAAATGAAAGTCAGTTATTCTAAACAAAACACAGGGCTATAGCAGCAGATATACTTGATTTAAGAAAAGAGAAGTTTAGACATAAGAGTGCACTACTGAAAGTCACATTGTTTTTCTTTGTCCAGTGAACTGAGGAACAGAAAAGTTAAAATTAGAGTAAAATAGTTTATCGTCAAAAGGAATGTTTTTCTCATTCGCCACCACAACCCAATCAATAAGGCTCAAATTCACTGACAAGTGTTCCTTAAACTATTTAGCATTACCATTAATAACATTAATGGTAATGCTAAATGGTAATGTTAAACATGAATGGAAATTGCATTTAGCATTACCATTAATAAATTACTGCTGCTACTACTAATAATCACCATCAGTATTATTAATATGATTTTAGAGTTAATTTAGTAAATAAACACACAGAGTTTTAGCTGGAAAAAGTTGCATTTTTTCTTCGTTAGTATTACAACAGTTTAAAGTTTTCAAAATATTGCTTTTATTTTCTATTTTAGAGTTTGTATCTCCATGTAGAGGTCATGGACCTTCCATGTTACTAATAGATACAAATAGTTATTTGATGCTTTGACCTGAGGTCACTGGAACTGCCAGGACAACCTTTTAATATTTTGTTCCAAAGGAATGAATCACTCAATCAATACATAAAAAATGTCAGGAACTGAAAAAAGATTAGTTAGTTACAGTAAAAGTTTTCCTTATGATATGGTTGAGTTTTAAAGTCATATTCTTCTTCTTTTTTGGGTCCTCACAGAGCGCTACATAAAGCTGCATATTGTGCATTTGTGTTTTAATAACGCCTTTAAAACCACAGATTTTCTCTGTTGATGGTGGTTCACTGAATTAAAGACAGGAAATGTTTTGAGCGCCTCAGGTTAGCACACTGAAGTACGGCTTCAGAAACACGCTGCTCTAAAGAGGGATGAGAAAGCCCAAATAATGGAAGGTGATTCCTTGAAACATCTGTCAATATGGAAGAGTAATCAAAGCTACAGGAAAACAATGCTAACTATCATCTGCGATGAAATGAAAACAAAAAAGATCTAAATCCATTAGGAAACAATGCAATGGATCAAACTTATTATCTGACTCAGACTATTGCATTTTTTGCACCATTTCTTTTCATTCCTTTGAAAATTGATCCTGGAAATCCTATTAATTCCTGAGGTTTATGTTTTGGAAAGAAGTCTCTTCTGCTCACCAAGGCTGCATTTATTTGATCAAATACACAGTAAAAACAGTAATGTTTTGAAATGATGTTCTACTGTTCTCATTTGTAAGATACTCTGGATGAAATAGTTATTTTAAACTCTTTTCTATTTAAAGATTTTTTAAAATTAATTCCTGCAATGGCAAAGCTGATTTTTCCGTATCATTACTCCAGTCTTTAGTGTCACATAATCCTTCAGATATTCTAGATATTCAGATAGTCTAATATTCTTATTTGGTGCTTACGAAACATTTATTATTATTAACAATGTTGTAAACCATTGTGCTGCTTAATATTTTTGTGGAAACTGTAATTTATTTGTTTATTTTTCAGGATTCACTGATGAATAGAAAGTTCAAAAGAACAGCATTTAATTAAATTTAAATCATAATTTACATGCGTCCTTTCTGAATAAAAGTATTAATTTCTAATAAAAACAATACAGATTGTTGTATGTAATATAACAAAATATAAAATAAATAACATTTTAAACACAATACATTTAGGGTGAATTCAGGTTGATTGGGTCACTTTTTCCCAGTCATATCAATTAATTCACCCCTATAATCATGGGGATCAAATACAGTGGAGTTCACTTATCTTGACTCTCGGTTATCTCGCCAACCCAATTATGTAGACGTTTTTGAGGTGTAACCGCCAAACTCCGTATTTGTCTAAACATTTTCTTATCGGTTACGTCGATTCTTTTGTCGCCGAACCCAAGTATCTCGAGCACAAAAGAGGGACAAATTCGCCACTTCACATGGTTATCTCGTGACTCATGATCGTACCTAGTTCACTGCGCATACATTCAGTCTCCAGTGATGCTTCACTCACAGTGCCGCGCAGCCACAGAAGAACTCGCGGACAGTGTTGCCAACTTAGCACCTTTGTCGCTATATTTAGCGAGTATTCAGACCACATTTTCAAAAAAGCCACTAGCGACAAATCTAACGACTTTATCTGGAGTTATTGGAGACTTTTGGAGACTCTCTGAAGTGAAAGCACATATCGTTCTTACGCTTCTCAACGAGCAGCAAGTGCAAGTGGGCCCAACTCCATCCCAAAGCACTCACAGCTGTGTGCACATAAAGCCCGTCTTCTCTGATTTGATTGGTTTTCTCAAATATTTTGACATTGACGAGCGGTTACCGACCAATGAGTATGAGGCTTAGATAAACACACACACCTGCTTCTGTTCTAATGTGAGCTCTGCTCAGCGCTGCTGTCGATTGAAGAACACGGTTATTAAAAGACGGGACGAAGACGAATTTGTTGAGAGCACATTAGACAGGCTGAACGCAATAAAGTATGCAGTCTAGTACAGCGTGATGACCTCACAAATATGTTACGAGCGAATGTGTTTACACAGCGAGTGTGTTGTGACTGTGTTTACACTGTGAGCGATCATTGTGTTTGCAGTGTTGGAGAATATAATTAAAGGTTTGTATCGAGAATCAAAGGTGTTTTTTATTGTATACTGGTAAATCTCTGCTGTTAGTTGGTGCACATATGCCTTTTGTTGTTAGCAAACATATACAGTGTATGTACTTTTTTTTTTTTTATAGCATGCCGATCGCTTTATCAAATAAATCGCCATATTGGCTGTTGGTTATCTCGATCCTCGGTTATCTCGACGCTTTTTTGCAACCCCCAAGGCCGTCGACATAACCGAATTCCACTGTAGTATCTGACCCAGTAATCAGTGCTCAGATTCTCTACTATATATCTGCACGTCCGTACAGGCAATTGATAAGTAATGAACTAACAGGCCTATAAATAACTAATTATTCCAATATGGGACATGGATCAAATTTCCTTATCTGACTGAAGAACTTTTCCCTGTTCTGATGAGTTTGGAAATTCTTTGTGCACAGTGTGTGTGTGTGTGTAGTTTTGACAGTATATTGGACCCTGTGTGTGATGAGAAGGGTGGAGAGAAGTCTGGAGTGTGTCACACGGCTGGCCAGCCCAATATCCCAACCTGTTCAGCTAAATAATGGGTGAGATCCACAAAACCTGCTCAAACGTATTTCAACAAATGGCCTCGATGGAAATTTCTGCTCAGAGTTCTGGTCTTTGCCAGTCTGCTTAGAGAGAATCAGGGGAAGAAAGGAGAGACAATAGTAGGACAGAGTGAGCTAAAGGGAGACAAAGGGACTTGATTTATGCTAGTGCCTTTTTGGAGAATTGTGGATTGTGGCCTTCATGAGATGATGAAATGATCTGGAAACAGCCTGTCCTAATTTGTTTTCTGTCCATCAGCATCCCACTCATTTTTAATACTATACATTAATATAACCATACTTCATTACATTTTTGCGTCTTTGTGTATTAAACATTAAAAACGAAGCCCAAAGTTCACATCTGAATATCTCTCTCTCTCTCTCTCTCTCTCTCTCTCTCTCCATCTCCATGACTGACATGTGTAACCATAGATTCCGCATTATTTTTAAACTAGGCCAAGCATGCTACCAATAAATGTGAAAAATGAATATTGGAGAAAGATGAGGAGTAGATGAGTGAGATAAATTAGAACCTAAACAGTCAGGAAATCTTGGTGGCTGTGTGTTTGTTTTTATTTATGTTTCTTTCATTGTTTTGATATTCTTTCTCTTCTGTTGATGTTATTTTCAAAGTCTTTTCAAGCTGTTCATTGGCAGCCGGGTTAGAATTAGTGTGTGGGCATTGTGTGTGGCCACAAAAAAAATATTTGGATAGTAAATTCACACTTTGTATTAAGATGTATGAATGTCTGTGCATTGTCTATATGTCCAACAAAATGTCCAAAATGAAATTTTCTTTTAGAAAGAACACTTTATATGAAAAGTTTTCAGATTTTACAGATAGATATCACGCATCCTTTAGAAATGAGCTGAACAACAGATGCATGAGAACATCATTGCGTATTGATTTTGATCACTTCTAAAACGATGAAATTACATTGTTTAGTGACTTGAGTGTTCAAATATGTTTTGGGGTGTTCGTGAGAGTATGTTTGGATAGACGCTGAGAAAATGCACTAAAAGGGCTTTCACATTTCCATTGATGCCGTTGTCAGGGTTCAGATCAGCTCTAGGATAACCATGTAAATGAAACGCACATTATTGCTTCAGTTTGGAGTCTTTGATTAATAGGGCAGAGGCTAAATGTTCGATTTGTTTAGCTAAGTGTGCAGCTTCATGACTCTTTGTGCTGTACTCAGTCAATACCACAGTGAGCACTGTGTGTCCATTCCCAGCATTTGTTCAGGATTAAACCCTTAAGGAAAGACAAGATCACAGAGAACTCCATTCTCATCATCCATTTCCAGCTCTGTTTGTGCTGTGCGGTGTCTTTGTATTTACTGGGCTGAAACCAGCGTGAAGGCAAACAAGGTCTCTGCCTCTGGCAAACTTAGCAGGACAGCTTTCAAAAAGATGCAGAGGCTAAAAAACAAAAGAGAAGCTTGTCATCTGAACTCGGGTCAAACTGCAGAGACAAATCAGTGAAATTTCTGCCTCAATGCTGTGTGAATTATTCATCACAAGTTGGCCCTAAAACATTTCTGTTTGGAATTTATTCATTTTAAACATAAGAAAATCTCAAAAAAGTTCAAATGCAAATGGATTCCCGGTGTTTAAATGTTAGCAATTAAATCTCTGATCAGATTTTATGAAAGATGTGTGCAGAACTACAAACTTTAATGATGAAACGCAAAGCAACATATCATCAAAAAATGTTTTATTCAATGTTCCGTAAACAAGGTTCCTGGCGTAAAACTGAACATTAAAAGAAAATCAGGGAATAAATGAGATATTAGGCATTCCTTCATTGGATAAACATCCAGTCTCTAAAATAATAATAATAATAAAAAAGAATATAACTTAATTTAAAAAATCAGACTATTATTACAAGTTTTGTACAGTCTAATAATTTCAAATGTTCTAAAGTGTGCACAAAATAACTGTTTGTCTGTCCACATCCTTTTGAGCAGTGTGTGCTTAAAAAAAAAAAAAACCTGTAAAAAGGTTGATACTTTCTCTTCTCGGTGTTCACTGCAAAAGCCAAAAGAGATCCACGTGTGATTTGAACGGATTAGAGGGGAAAACAATGAAAGGAAATTAAGGAGATCAGATCTTACATTTTTCCCAGTTTCATTAGAAAATGCACTAAAAATGTGTTATTTTTTACATAACAGGACATGGTCTCTATGAATTATAGTCTCAGTGGGTGTTTGTGAAATTTTATTTTTAATAACATCAAAAAGGAGGGAGGGGGGAGGGCAGATAAGTGCATGCAGCATTTTAAAATGTTTCTTTGGCCTGTCACACCACAAGCAGGTGGAGACTTTCCTAAAAAAACTCAAACTAAAAAACAACACATATATAATCAACATAAGCAAGTTACTGAGCTCACTTCAGAAGTGGCGTTTTAATTCTCTAAATTGTGTACTTGGCATCCATAACTCTAGTGTAAATAAGATTTGCATTGAACATAGTTTCTTTCCATTCAGTCAATACAAGACTAACACAACTTGGTTTCACCAAAGGCAAAAACACTAACAAAAAGAGTAAAAACCGCAGTACAAACATGGAGATTGCAAAAAAAGTTTGAACGTTCGCTGAATCAGAGATGTGGTAATACTGCTATGGTTTATGTCTTTTTTTTTATTATATGGAAGCGTCTCTCTTCTTGTAAACAGCGATTTGAGAGTAATTCTTACCAGCTGAGAGAGAAAACGGGGTAAAACACAACTGGCCAAATCATTTACTGTTCTGAGCAGAATTGTCAAAAGGCAACGGGTTTGGTTTAGCACTGGTAACGGATTCATAAATATCCATTTGGGTCATAGTCCTCGTTTCAAACAGATTCGGATGAAGCCTTGAAGTCTGTCTCTCTCTTTTTCTCTTTGTGTGCCTGAGCAATGTACATACACTGTGAGTTCATGAGAGGAAGCAGAGAGACCGTAAGGAAGAGCTGGAGTTTGATGTAGGCTGACTGAACTTATCTCTCGGCTCACGGCTGTTGTTGGTAGGTGATAGTTTAAGTTTTCGATTTTAGAGACAAAACAATGCCGTAGTCACAGCCACATGAGATACTGAGACAAAACATGCAGAAACGGCCTTAGGTTCATGTGCTTGTCTTTGTGACTATTGCTGATTTCATTTTAAGGTCAGCAACTCTTGTGAGAAACCGAGAGAAGAGTGCGCTATACACTCCTCCTGTCATTTCAACTGTTTATTCATTCAGAGAGGACATGAACTGTGTACATTCTCACTAATCTCTCCTTTTGAGATGCATGAAGGCACTTTGGTGCGATACAATACAAATTTCGGAATAATATCAAAATAAGTTAACATTGCAAAAGTGTCTCGTTCAGAAATACTGTCGTACTGACAATTCATCAACACTTATCAAAAACCTTTTGTGCGACACAAAGGAAATGCACAAATCGGTGAACTAAACAAGTGCTGCATTTCATCGTACTCATAATAACAATAAAAACAACCGTACCAAAAAATTCATTCTTTATCAGTACAACAAAGTAATAAACAATATTCAAAAGAACAAGTGAATTCCAAAGGTAGAAGAGCGGGGTCTTCTGCGAATGTGTGTGTGCATTAGTATTTGTGCAGGATAGGCACTTTAACAGTCTTGATTTCAGCTATATGTGAGGATTTCTGGATGATGCAGCTGGTGGTGGCGGCGGTGGCCGTGTTCTTGGGCTGAGCCAGGTTGGTTAGGGCCATAGCCGCATTGATCTCCCTCCAGTATGTCTCGTCTTTCCTCGTCTGTCCCTTCTCCTTCTGCATGCTGCCTCTGTTAACATATAACAGCTTAAATGAATAATTCTTAAATGCTAAAATGTAAAAGTTTAGACACACTTGACTAATGCTTTCGTTCTCGCCGTGTCGTAATAACCGCAATTTCAAGATGACAACATGTGACGTTCTACTTGGAGCTCTTGATGTGATTTTATGGCAAATCAATCAACACCTAAATGAATCTGAAGCAGTCAGGTGGTACTCTGAAATTTCCCAGCTTTTTCTACAAATTGAAATTGCGGTAATTACGCAATAGCGTGAGTACAACTTAAAATAATGCATGTGCGTGTCTGTTCCAGTCATACGCACCTGTCACATTTATTTGATCCATGCTCCACAGTCTCTGTAAATACAAGCACAGGACAAAGCCAGTGTCAATAACAAAACACTGTATCATAAAACTGACAGATGTGACGAGGCAAAGGCAGAGTAAGACAGTAAGTAAACATTCGGAGGACTTGTTTATGCGTAGATCAGTGCTACTTGTGTGAACGGAGAAAGATGCTTCACGAGCTGAGACTGTAGAGGCTTGTTTCCATTTACTCTGTGAATGGTGGAATCTTCCATATCCAGATGCTTGGCACAATAATAATGTGTTATTTGTTAAATGCAGAGGTCAGCAACACACTTAAGGCTAATTACTTAATGATAATCACCAGTGCCTCTACCACACACACACATGCACAGGGTTCATACTGACAAATTATACGTTTATGTATCTAACTTAAATGATTTCATGAATATAGTGCTATGTTCGAGAATATAAAAATTATATTATCATTATATGAGACCTCAATATAGTATGGAAGACATTTATTATATACAAATATTAAGTTGCCTGTTTTTTTTTCTGATAATTCCAATAGACTCCTATTTCTAACATCTCGCAAAAAATTTTCTCAGAATTGTACGCAGGGCTGGATTTATGTATAGGCATTCTAGGCAGGCATTTAAGTGTCTCACAATTCTGATTTATTTCTTGCAAGTCCAAGTTTACATTTCGCCGTTTTTAATTTTTCTTTGTGCATCACAAATGCATATTTAGTTCAAGAAATTGCTGCATTTTCATTACATACAACTCAGTTTATTACATTCATATTAAATGCATTTTGTGATCCATTTTGACCTTGTCATCCACAAAATTAGGCAGCTCATTGGTGATTTTTAAAAAAATATTAAATCAATTCGACATTATACATTAAATCAATAAGAAATCCTAAGGCTGTTAGTCTCAACTTACAAGTACAAACTGCTCAAAATAATACGAATACTTCTAGTACACCTCTACACACATGCATTTTTTTTCCATCTTAATATGCTCACCCAACCCTGCAGTCTTGTAAAGAGATTGTTAAGGGATGTATGATATTATGCCATGCTGATCTGTTACTGGACATGACAGCTATATTTTAACATGTCTCACACTTTTATCTTGGATGACATTTACAGGCACTGAATTTTCTAAATCCAGATCCAGGGTTTAATTTGTGCAGTGAGTTAAACCTCATGCCTTTTGTCCGCATGTCTCGGTTATCTCCCCTGAGGCAGCGCTTCTTGTACGTTCACCTCATCCCATCCTAAACCTTGCGCTCACACACACCCCTTGGATCCGGAACGGACATTGGAGTGCTGCCCGGACACCTGCAGGGCCAAACAGCACCTAATCATCCCCAACGGCTCGTCTGAGCCGGTGTTAAACTTGTTTTTCCTCAAAAACTACTCACATGTGCGGCGAATGGCAAATGGATGTTGAGGAAAGGCCAGCAGCGGGCCAGTACTGCCTCAGGCTGGCGTGAGGCTGATTGGGAAATATCCTGTTGTGCTCGGCGTGTTCAGTAATAGTTTTACACGGCTGAAAATGAGTGTGTTAGTCAGAATAACTCGATACTCACAGATGTGTATGGGGTTCAATTAACCGAACCAGAGTTTGTGTGATTGCGAAACATGTAGTGATGATCCAAGATGGAATGATTAGAGATCCTCCACGGGGAAATCTTGCCTTAATTCATCCAGTCTGAGATGGATTTGTTCAAATCTTTTTGAATATTTCCACAATGGTTCTGTCAGAATATTTAACGTCTTATTCTAATATTAATGTCGTATTCTTTGAATGTCAATTTCAGGTTCATTCAGCTAATGTCTTGTGGTACATGTTGTTCTCATATCAGTTTTCTCTTTCTGTATCTCTGTATTTACAGGATATGGTTGTCTGTTCTTTGTGCTAGATAAACTCTTGCTCTCAACGGGTTTGTGATTTGCTGTTCTCAGTACAAATAACAAATCTAGATCTGGTTTTTCTCAAACGCAGGTATTCAGTCCTTAGTTATACATGCCATTAAACCTTGAAATTATTACACTGTCCCCCCAGTATTCAGCTCTTCCAAGTTTGCTTTTGTAACTGTCTGTTCTGTCTTGAATGATTTCATTTATCAATGCTATAATGTTAAATACAAACAATACAGACTTCTTAGAAACTGCTACTGTAAAAATTTGGTTTTGGTTTCCTAAAAATACCAGCTTCAAGACTAAATATGAATTTGACTTGGACCACATTCAGGTTCAGTGTGATAGAGCTTTTGTCTGACATTATTACCACAGTAACAGTAGCTCAGTTTACTCTCTTGGCAGTTGTACGACTGGTTTCTACTGACAACCACTAGCTTAACGAATAAAGACAACAACGTTCGCCCATTCCTCACTCCTAAATCATGGCTGGTAATGGTATCTAATCTTCTAAACAACATGAATCTCCTGATGGTCAAGAAGAGAGGAAATGGAGGAGAGGGAGGCAAAGATGTTAAGCCACTAGAATACAAAAGATAGAATCAGTAGAAAAAGGATATAGGAGAATGAAAAGAAATGGCGTAAATATACTGTATGCAATGATTTAATACAAATCGTATAAGATTAATGTTTTTAATTTCTAAATTAGAATTTAGTTAGACTTTTTTTTTTTTTTTTTTGCAGACAAACATGACTAGGTGTTGTAGCTTCTTCGGGAGGTTTAATACGGCAAAAAATGTGAAAGACATTATGAAATCAGGGATATATGCAGGTTGGAGTTATGGGTATGTGCCCTAACCTTACTCCACACCCTAACAGTCAGCTTTTGTGACCAAGTGTAAAGACATTTTGGCAGTCCCTGCAGATTCCCACAATAGTTTTGATCGATCAATGATTGAACGATTGATCCTTACACATTATTATTTTTTATTTTATATAGCCTCATAATCTTTAATCAAAATAACCTCCCCTCCCTCTTACAATGGAATCTCTATTCTTATGATGTGTTCACTGGCGGGACAACCTGTCAGTCAACTGAGATCATGGCGATAGCAAACCACAATGATCCGATGGAAAGAATTAAGTCCCGCCCTATATTTTCGCTTGTTCGTGAAGCCGTTTTATTCAGATATTTGTTACAACATGTAAAAAACATTATCACAACTTCAATTTCACATTAACTGAAGCTGAAACCCTTGGAAAAAATGAACTTGTTCAACATTTACATAGTCTGGTTCAGTGTTCACTGTAAGCTGATCCTGTAGCACGTTATCAGAGATCCTCTGAAACCCTTCACCTCCCCCAGCTCCACCTGTCTAGATCTGATACGGGATTTATGTATGTCTACTTACGCAGCAGCAGTAGCAAATCACACACTCTCCCTGCAGCATGTCTGTGTATCTGTTGGCAGTAGCAAGTCAATACTTCCTCTGCAGCAGCAGCAGCGTGTGTGTCACATCCAGCCCATCAACACCAATACAACTACAACCTGGCTCTCATGTATAGATTTTTTCTCCCTCAGACATCGTTATTTGTCATTGACCCAAACGGAGAGGATGCTCACTGCTTTCTGATGACTGTCACTCATGCTCGTGTCTCCAGCAGTGCTAAGGGGGCTTGTCTGCACGCAGCATTAAGCGACCCTCTTTAGAAAGCAGATTGTGACTCTGCTCTCTCCCCCAGGAAAACACTCTGCTGAAAATTGGATGCAGACCTACAGCAATTTCCAAATGCTGCTGCCTAAATCATCTAAAACTAAGATTTTTAAAAACAATGGCTATGCCAAAAAAATTATAAATCCTCTATAAATCAAACTGTGCTAGATGTTGCTATTTTTCTGGTGTTTTTTTAAATAATTTTTGCAGCGTTTGCTACTGAACGAAATATTGGCATGGCTGTGAGTTGGGGGACTTATATGATGCTTAATAAAACCGCTCCTAAAGACGCCTGATGGGTTTAAAACGCCCCAGTGCACTTACCATCACCAAAGGAAACAGGAAGAGAAAGAAATAAGTGCTAAAAAGAAGACTTCTATATCTCTACCGGGTACAGCTAGCAAAGATGTATAGATCTATGCAAAAACAAATAATTGCTTTCAATTAGCTAGACAAATAAATACAGACACAGTACAGTGTACTTCATGATTCACTCTAAATCATTTAATGAATATGACAATATTCATGTATTTAGTCTTGGAAGATTAGATATACTACACACACTGCTGCTGCAGAGCAACTATTGGGCTTGCTACTGCCAATAGAAACATGCGGCCATGAGCATATAAGACATAAAGCTGCTGCATGAATAGGCATGCCATAGGTATAAATCTTGTTGCAGATCTAGACTAGTGGAGGGTTTCTCTGATAACGTGTTGTAGAACTAACCATATTCACACCAAACACTGAACCAGACTATTTAAATATTGAGAAAGTAATCTCACAAAAGAAAACCTGCTCATTCTTAATGCAGAAATAACACTAGACCTTGCAGCCATGCTATTAAAGCGTTATCAGAACGTTCCTCTCACCCTGAACTGGGGTCAGCACCACAATCAAGAGAATCTGGTAGATATTACTCAAAGAGAGAAAACAGCCTTCTCATTGTCTAATGCAGAGAACACATCGATCGTTCTGTGAAATCAAGGGTAGCTTTTGAATAGTGTATGTATAGAAATGGCATGAAAAAGGCAGGGTTGGCATTGGCTTCATGGACGAACGGGTAAACTATTGCAGACAGCTCTGTGTCTGTCCAAACTCTCAATGAGCGATCTAAACGGAGACAGAATGGCATCATGGTTGGCATGTCAAAGCAGACTGGGGCTGGAAATATACCTCCATCCATCCGTTCATTTGTTCTTTTGATCATCCATCTATCAGCTGCGTGAAGAGAAGTGACAAATGGAATCTGGGCAAGTTGTCATGACTTTTTGGCTACGAAGCCAGGCAGACGAGAATGGAAAAGACGTCAATGTCACTCTGTGGTGACTGAGTGTGGCAGGTACTGTTTTAAAGCCACTGAGAAACATCCTAGCATGTAGAACAAAGAAACATGGTTATAACTTGCTAAAAATTAGTGAACATCGGAATATGGTAGGCTATGAATTAGTTACATTTATACTGTAAGAACTGGAGAAATCCGAAATGTCTGCTGGTTTTTCAAACTCATCACCATCATCTCTGCCTGTTTTTACTGGTTTATAAAATAGCAGTCACATCTTTCACAGCCTTTCAAATAAAGGAGAGGAAAATTGGTTCTGCCCAAAGCAGACAGACATCGTCAGTTCTTGGTGTCTCATTTTTACTATGGGCTATGTGTGCTTGAGAAAAATGAACGTTGTTCTTTAATAATGTCATAGAAGGCCTGCGAATGATGTTAAGATGAAGCTGGCACGCGTGTCGTCTCAGATCTGCCAGCTCTTCCCTCACTAGCTGTCCGGAATGGCAACAATCAACATCCACGCCATCCCTCTGTCTCGCTCTCTCTCTTTTGAGTGTCTCTTCTGGTCACTCTCTAGATAAATCCATCTCAAACTGTCTGAGTTTGTCTTTTGGTTTGCTTCCATTTTTCTGACTGTTTCCTGTGATCATCATTTCTGTTCTGTTTCTCTCTTCAACTCGTCTCTGACGTTCACAGTTTTTTTTTTTTAAACCTAATGTCTTGGTTCTTGTTTTCCCATTGCTTTCCCAGATCATACTTTTGGTTGAGGTTTCATTCACTGTAATGACCGTCTTTAAACAGCCGCTCCATTACTGACTCCGTTCTTCCATTCTCTCCATTCCATTCACGTTTATCAGTAATCGCTGCACTATAAATATCCATGATATCCTCTGTTTCTGGGTCAGGCTGGTTGGAAGAGGCATGAAGCCCAAATAAAGAGTGAAGAATGATAGTGATTCTTCGCACATGACATGTTCTCATATAATTTAGAAACTCTCCCTGGTGAAAAACACAACAGTCTGAACACTGTTGGACTTCCGTTTCTTTGAGCCTTTGAATCACAGCACATTAATCTGTGATGGATCAAACTGAGTTGAGGGTGCTGACATGTTCTGGGCTGTAAAATTGACTGGTGGGCAACAACCAAACAGTGGCAATACTGTATGGGGGTAAACGGGGTGAGCGAGAGAGAAACACATGGCCACTCATAAACTGTTAAAGCTCATCTTAAGACAGATTTTTTTTTTTCCCCCATACTTTTAGGATTTCTTTGGGTCTGCACAACAGATGACAAGCAATGACAGTCCATAAAAATAAAGCAGCTGCCACCAATGGCACTTGCAGCCTCAGCATCGATGCAGGAAATGTGTTATATCTTCCCCTCATTTTGTATTTACCAGTCAGAATAAACATATCACCACAACAAACACTCTACCAGTCAAATAACAGAACAGTCCGTACCAGGGTCACAAATTAACTAGGGCATCAGGCAAAAATGTAACAGAAATTGACAATGTTTCAAATGGGAAAAAATGCTCCCATTATCAACTAATCTGTTGTATAATGTAACAATATACTTAATAATGTGCTATTTTTGGCTTATACAATGATGAGTTATAGGTCGAATGGTTTCACATACACTGTAGCTGTCAGATTATTTTTATTTTCACTGTCTCAAACATGTATGCTATTGCATACGTAGTTATTTGGGGGTGTTTTTTCATTAAAATAATTAAAGTAAGCTTTGAAAATCACATCACTGCTCAGACAAGACAGTAGAGCATATGCCGGTAATCAATTAATCGTTCAGTTAGTCTGTCTGTAGGAAGATGTTATTGAAGAACTGTTATTTAATTCAGTGTTTATTGTGTAATGCAACTTTGTACATTGTTTTACAGCTACATTTTATATTTTAGCAATTTAACATAAATGGATGGCATTGCTGTGTGTTTTTGAATGGTTAGAAATAAACTACCCCTTAAAATCAATTCTTGGGGGCAAATATTAAAACCCTTAAAAGGGTATGTTAGCCAAAAATGTCACCCTAATGTCATTCCAAACTGGCATACATAAAAGAAGATATTTTGAGAAATATGAAGAATGAAGTCAATGGTAAATGTTTTGGAAAAGACTTTTTGATTTCATCATCTCTCAGAGGAATCCAGTCTTGACCATTAACAAGAGGTCATCCATTGGCTTCCTGTTGTGGACACGGACGTGTGGATTTGCTGTTTGCTAATGTCTGGACGATTGATTTCGATCTCTCACCCTATCAGTACCTATAAAAGTCCCACAAACAGACTTCAAACAGGCTAGCTAGAAGACATAGCACACCACTGAGGTATTACAGACGGTATCTGCATCCTGACGTATTTCGGGATGAGAGACAGAGGGACAAAGAGAGGGAGAGGGACGGGCTCATGCTGAAAGCATTTGCCTTAAGTGTTATCAGGCGTAGATAAGGCTCCATCTAGAACGCATCACAAAGCATTTTCAGCTCCAATAAAATTTAGTTTTGCTTCTGCTTTAGTGTCATTCCAAAATGGAAAAACAATTAAAAGCAAGCAAGTTTGGAATCATTGCAAATAATTTTGCAGAATGGAAAATCTTGTTTTGATCTCGTATTACAAGTTTGTATGTTTCTTTGCAAGTTAATTCTGCCCAGAGATGACTACAGAATTGCTTTCAACCGCAACCTCAGGGGAAAAAAAGTGAGTTGAGTGGAATATAACAATGTTTGAAAGTGTTTTCTGAACTAAATAATGATTGCCGACTTGATCCAGAAAATACATAGTGAAATTAATTGCTATGATGTTCCTTCAAGGTTTGCTCACACACGCATTCTTTATTATGTTCCCTTTGATTCTCCAACTGCTATTTTCATCCGTTAATCTGCTCTTGTGAAACGGCCTCTTTTTGTTTTCCTCCTTCACATAAAAGTCCTTGACTTTCCAAGTTAGACAAAAACACACAGGCCTTGCTCTTTCTGATGCTCTGACTGTCAGAATCTTTCATTTTATAGCCATTAGGTTCTCCACACTCATCTAATAGTCTCCCATTCATTCAGTGTTTCTTTCCTCCTGTCTGCTATCTATTCTCACATGAAAGCTGCCAGAGCAGTGTGTGTCTGTTTACACCTCTCCTCCACACAGTCATCACAATTCACATACACTCACTTTTCAAGTGTGGCTCGGACTATTTGCAATTCATCAGGATATATTGCGCTTGAGCTTCAACAACAGTTTATACACAGAACTGTGCCGAGAGACTAAGAATTCAGTTTTTGGGAAAAGTTTTGAACTTAATCATTTAAATTACATATGGATCCAAAACCTAAATTATACAAGATAGGCCAAAACAGTATCTGGATACATGCAGAATGTAGTAATAAAATAAGACCTTTATTAATGCTACAAAGAGGATGCTTATTTGCTCTTCAAGACTACTTGAAGATACTACTTAAAAGTTTATAATAATTTATTATACTGTATAATTTTATATTAAATTTTAAGCCATGAAAATACTATTGTAAAAATCTAGTGGTTCTCTTTACATTCTCAATTTCGCAATATTTAACCTTTCACCCCTCATTTCCAGCACATCTCTCATTGCTCCTTTCTTCCTTTTCTTCTCCGCTCCTTCCCTGAACTTTCTTTTCTCCACCTTTCACTTCTCTCAACATTCTCTCCTCTCTCTCCCTCTGGTGATGGATGGACTCTTGGCTCTCAGCCTCCTCTTTCTCTAAGATTGTTCGTCGTCTCTCCCTACTTTTTGAGGGATAGATTGGAATAAACTTCTCCAGGAGAAGAAAATCCTGGTGTTTCCGTGAGTGTGTATGGGTAATTAACATTAAATACTTTTGAGAAGTTACTCTCAAAGAGTGATGGGACGTACTTTCACCCAGGGATGAGGAAACTCGAGTCCTAGAGGGCCACTGTCCTGTAGAGTTTCGCTCCACTTTGCCTCAACACAACTGTCTGGAAGTTTCTAGTACGCCTGCAAGACCTTTATTAGATGGTTCAGATGTGTTTCACTAAAGTTGGAGCTGAACTCTACAAATCAGTGGCCGTCTAAGAGCAGAATAAAACATCATGTATTTTGCCAATTATTTTATAATCATGATTAATACAGCTCATTATATTATATCCATGCCTTGTCCTCTGTAAGGGCTGTGGGGATGCTGGAGTCTTATATTATATTAATATTACGCCTTAACTATCCATATTCACATTTGTGCATATATGAGAATGCGTTATATATTTACTTCTAAAATACCTAAATCAAATGATTAAGTTTAATATTTCAGTTTTGAAGCTAGAGATGAAATAAAGATGTTTCCATAAGTGTTTTCTGACGTTTGAGATGTGCACAGAAGAGCAGGATCAGCCGTTGTCTTGCTGTTCTGTGGTCAGCTACCATAAATCACTCAGTTCAGCATGTACTCTTTAAACTACATATCCCTGCCAGGCTGTTTCTCTAAATAACACATCCCTCCCCCAACACCGTATGTCACTGTCAAACAACACTAAAATACTGTGTGTTAGCCAAAGCCTGTTGTACTTTGAGAGTAAGAGAGACTTTTTTAATGGCATCAGTCTCGCAATGTTTTTATGTATTGTATGTGGTTGGATGCGTAGTACAACAGCAAAAGCAGCAATAAAAGTGTACTGTGTGTTTCCAGCTGCACACACACGGCTGTCAATTATCAGATGAACAGCAGGCCCTGCACATTAATAATGCCTGAATTTACGTGCTCCCACTCAGTTGCATGTTTAGGCCACCTACTGTACCTTTGAATGCCATGATTGCAAATGTGACGTTTTTTAGTTGGAGAGATTGTACTTTTCTTGGACAATGGCTTTTAAAATATTTTCTTTTGGTGGCTTCTGTCCAATGAGTCTGCAGGACTCTTATAAGTGAATGGCACCTATGAGCTCCAGTGGCCTTGTCAAGCCTCTCTGTTTTCATTTAACATATTTCTGCCTCCTGCCTCTGTTTAATGTCCACTGACCTTGAAAAATAAGGTCTTTTCATGTCATAAAACACAGGTGACATTCTTGGTTCTGTGAAGAAATATGTCCCACAGAGCACAGCTGACACACTAAAGCACAGCAAAAAGACCGATTGGAAAAAAGAGAGCTATACCAATATATTTTTTCTTTCTTTCTTTGGCAAATTTTTACGGGCTGTTTTTGTGTGTGTGTCTCATTACAGATCATACAGTTATATTCTTCTTTTTATATTTCTAGCCATTGGAGGGGAATGCTTGACAAAAAAAAAAAAAGAAGAAAAGGAATGAGATAACAGCCGGATTCATTTCACCACCATAGCGCTGTCTCCCATAGCCAGAGCTTTGTCTAAATGGCCAAAGGCCTGGTCCACACTGCAGTTTATTCTGGACAAAAACCCATACTTGTATACAAAGGATCCATCTGACTGTATTGTAAATCAATAGATCAATCACTTTTTTTATGTGATGTTTTTTAGGGATTTAGATGTTACATACAGTTCTGCTATATATTTATAGAAAGATATTTCGTTAGATTGCTCAAATACAACTATAATTTATTTAGAGTAAATCCTCATTAATATCCACAATATGAGGTTTAGATTTTAAGGTGTAATATGTTTCATACTTTTTGAAAGTACAGTAAAAACTACAGTAAAAATTGTAATATTATAACAATTTAATTTAGCTGGTTCCTATTGTAACAATTTTTTAAAAGTAATTTATTTCTGTTATGGCAAAGGTGAATTCTCAGTGTCACATGATCCATCAGAATATCATTCTAATATGTCAAATTTGGTGCACAAAAAAAAATTCTTATTGCTATCCATACTGAAAACAGTTGTGCTGCTTAATATTTTTGTGGAAACCATGGTACTAGTGTAATATGCAGCATTTCAGATGAAACCCTCAGTCAGATTTAAATATCTCCTTCATTTCAGTTCACTGAAGCATATCACTACTATATTCATGAACCCCTCAACTAGCACTTAGGTTACAATAATTGGATCACAAGGACCCTGTTGAAAGCGATATGAGGACAAATAACACACCGCTTTAGAGTAAACGGTGCAGTGGCTGCGACTTTATGTTCCATGTGATGCTCTTTCTATGTGGCTTAAGAGATTCCTGCCCTGACGCAACCTGTGAAAATACATCTAAAGCGTTAGACGGCATTCTGAGAAATATTTTTCTGCATGCTCTCACTTTACTGTGAGCTCTCGTCCGCTCTGAGAGTGCGGTATATTGATCTATATCGTACAGGACGGCCCTAAACCCAATACCACGCATGTAGGGAAAACACTGAGTGAGATTCCTGCCATTAAATATCCCATTAAAGTGCAATTTGACATGAAATCCCTGGCATGTACCCTGGAATTCTCTCGCTTCTTGTTTTCAATGAAACTCCCATCAGGGTTCCTGTTGCTCTTTATTTCATATTTTTCTTACACAATGGCCTCTTTAGTTTTCCATCAGAAGGTTTGAGGCTTAGCTGGCCCGACAGCTCCTTTGCCACGTCTGATCTGTGAAACTTCAAGTGAGGAGTGACAGAAAGGAGGAGAGAGCTACTTTAGATTCAATTTGATCTATTAAGCTACATTTAACCGGTGGATTCTGAGATGCCACTTTGGTTTAAAGACGTCTGGGCTAAAACATTAGCGCCTTGGCTAACACAGCACAGACACGGACAGACATCTGTTTTTAAAAAAGAAAACACTCAAGCGTATATCTAAAATTTCAACCTCATGTCATATTAGTCTGAAACTTGAGGAATGTTTGTATGAAAATATTCTGGAATGCAGAAAGAAAGAAAATGGAAGGAAAGCGAATAGCAGAGAAAAGAGAGAGAAACCTTAGGAGGAAATGATGCAAACCCTTTTCCCCCAGTAACAAGATTGAATGACAAATTCAATATCAGTTTAATTCAGAGTTTATTGCTGTAGTTTTTGCTCTGATTGATCCCTTATTCACTGTTGCGCAATTATTGCTGTGTGTGATCCTGTGCTTCAAAACCTTTCTTCTGGCAAATACTCATGTGCAAAATGACAAACAGACCATCTACCTGACAAAGCCATCAGGGTCCTTAGCCAGGAAATTATATTTACCATGAAAGCAGAGCAAAGCCTCATAAATATCCATTAAGATATATAACTGTGTTAGGAAAGAACCGATTCAAGCTGAAATAAACAACAAAACACACCAAAGCTTTGTCTTTCTCAGCAGGTGTCTACACAAGCAACCTCGACTTCACATAGTGCATAGAGAGTTTAAACCTTGATCCAAAATGTAGTTACCAACAGCTTTTGGGTTTAAAGAGAATTCCAGCATTCTGTTCCTCAGCTCCGAGATAATGCAAACCATGTTTGTCAGTAAGAAATGGTGGAATGAAATGAGAAACAAATTAAAACAAAGACTGCATGGTGAGATCCCAGAGGCTTGATGTGAACAACAATATGTAAGCGAAGAAGTGAGGCGCAAACAATGTTATCAGTTATGAATCCTGTCAGGACAAGGACAAAGAGTATTTTGACCTGAAGAAACCAGTCTTTCTTTCTTGAGGCGCTCGAAGGCCTTGGTCGCCGACACAGTATCTCACATAAATTCCTACGAATGATCAATAGGGGCTGACAATCTTCCAGATGATGATGATGAACAGGGCTTAAATAATTGCCAGAACTTTTGGACTGTCCAAAAGATTTGTGATAACATCACAAACACCTGGAGGAATTAAACAGCACATGGGAGCAAACACAGCTGACTGTGAGGACTGAAGACGCTCCCTGCTGCGATACTCCAAAACAACGTTGACCTTAAACAGACGAGTTAGAGAGTCCTAAACTTTGGCAGAGCTTCCTCTCTTTGCTAAATGAGAGAGCCTGGGTTAGTCAAAAGCTCTAGAAAGCAACTAAAGCCATTATCAAGCAGCTGCAAAGAGGAAGTTGACAGGTAAAAGGCTCAAAATGGCTATTTACTTGCATATTTATTATAAGCCGTTTATTTTTCAAATACCCCCACTAAATAATAAGGTTTGATAAGACTCTTTTTAAAAGAAATCTCTAATGCTAACCATTTATTTGTTAAAAAACAGCAAACAAGATTTAAAATAAGGCTTTCTCTTAATGGCAAAGCTGACTTTTCAGCATCATTACTCCAGTGTCATGAGATCCTTCAGAAATCATTCTAATATGATAATTTGGTGGTCAAGAAACATTTCTTATTATGATCAATGTTGAACGTAGTTGTGCTGCTTAATATTTTTGTGAAAACCACGATACATTTTTATTCCTGACTCTTTAATGAATAGAAAGTTCAAAAGAACAGCATTTATTTAAAGTAGAAATCTTTTGAACTGTCAATTTTAATAAACTGAATGCATTCTTCCTGAAGATGTGTATTGATTAATATAAAAAGAAATCTTAAAATCGAAATCTTACTGACGCCAAACTTTTGAATGGTAGTTTATATCCCAAAAATCACCCATTTCACCTCATTTAAAATGAAAATAGAAAATAGAAAAATATATAAATGTCCTACTGAATTTAAAAGCTGAAACCACTGATAAGATATTTTAACTTTATTTAATGATATTAAACATTTTGCGTTTGAAATATGCAATGAGAGGAAATTTGACTCGCTTCAGACTTGACAGATTCTCTAAGAGAGTTGTTTTCTCACACACACACACACACACACACACACACACACACACACACACACACACACACACACACACACACACACACACACACGTTTTATTGGGTCTTTCCATCGATATGATGATTTTATACTGTACAAACTGTGTATTCTATCCCCTACCCCCTGCGTTTTTACATTTTCAAAAACATAATTTAGTCTGATTTATAAGCCGTTTTCCTCATGGGGACCAACTTTTTTTTTTCAGTTTTGACTAAAGACTATTCGTTTCTTTGCAGTTGGTGTTAAGACATGAACTCAACTTTGTTGAATACTGTGTGTGCAATACTGAGGAAAATGTATGAGGAGATAAAGAGAGAATGAAGATGGATGAAAGAGAATAATTGTCACAATGACTGAATAAGTAATGATAGTTAATGGGCTGAAGACTAAACCAGTATGAACTATGTTTACTGTACAGTTCAAATCTGAACTTGCATGACCTAAAACATTTTATCAAAAGCACAAGGCTTAATATAAAAGCGCAAACTCTTTGAACTTCAATATTTTTTAGCATACTAGTATTTTCATACTATTAAAAACATATTTCATAATATTTACAAATGTCAAGTTTAAATGAAATGATTAATAGAGAGAATAGAGAAACATACGACCCCTCTGTGACTCTACTTGTAGAAGCCAAAATCAAACATGGATTCAAAGACAGCTGATACTGGCCTGATGTAACCGCTTCAAGATGCCCTTCTTTCTTGCAAAGAGCAAGAGAGACACACACAGAGAAGGAAAGAATGCAAGACTGGCAGTAGCTCACCAGTCCTGTAGATAAAGTTGGCTTCTGCCTCTGAAGAGGACGGTGACAGCAGGTCTTCATCATACTCGTTAGAGCTGAAAGAGCCCGAGTGGTTCCTCCTCCGCGCGTCCATTACACCGTTGGCCACCATTACGTGACGGAGCGAGTCGTTAAGGTAACGGTGCAACAGGCTGCTCTTGTATTTGGGTGGCGACACATAGTCATCAGCCAATGAGGCGTCTGCAGCCGCTCGAAGACCCACCCCCACAGCACCACTTTCCTTCTTGATGACGCTCTGGTACATTGGCTTATTAAACTCCCCGACCTGGGCCCGTGCAGTGGGGTCACCATCTGGATGTGATGGAGGATACATGCAAATATGTCAATACAAGTTTGGGAAGAAAAAACTGAATTATAACACATCAATATTTCGATCTCCTGCCCTTTACACCTTCTCAGAAGGGAGAGACATTCATTCAATCACCCTTCTCTTCTACATGACCCCTCCAGTTCATTGAAAATGCTTGATTGGATTACACTGCTTAATAACACGAGCCTCCCCAACTGCAAGTGAGTGTGTCGGATCAAATTTAGTGCTGAGAGACTGATGTCTTCTACCGAGGGTGAAGCAAACAAGGTTTGGAACTCTGCACCTTGAATGACCTCATTTGAGAAAGTATCAAAATAAAAAACAAATTACTTAAATGTAATAAGTTCAAGATCTAGAGTGGTGTGAAAAAGCGTTTGCCCCCTGAACACTCTTGTACGTTTGTCACACTGAGATCATCAAACAATTTTAAATATTAGTCAAAGACAATACAAGTAAACACAAAATGCAGTTCTTAAATGAACAAAATCCAAACCTACATGGCCCTATGTGAAAAAGTGACCCCAACATAGCTGTGGTTTATCACACCTTTCTAGGAGTGGCCGGCTGACCAAAATGACCCCAAGAGCACAGCGTCAACTCATCCGAGAGGTCACAAAAGATCCCACAACAACATCCAAAGAACTGCAGGCCTCACTTGCCTCAGTTAAGGTCAGTGTTCATGACTCCACCATAAGAGAGAGACTGAGCAAAGATGGCCTGCATGGCAGAGTTCCAAGATGAAAACCACGACTGAGCAAAACGAACATTAAGGCTGAAGCAAACGTGGGTTTTGCAGCAGGAAAATGGTCCAAAACACACCAGTAAGTCTGAATGGCTGAAGAAAATGAACCTCCAAAATGAAGACCTCCAATTCTGCAAAACTGAGTGGACCAACATTTTTCCACAGCACTTTAAAAGACTTCCTTGATTGCAGTTGTTGTTGGTAAGGTTGGCCCAACCAGTTATTAGGTTTAGGGAGAAAACACTTTTTCACAAAGGGCCACGTAAATGTGGATTTTGTTTTGCCTTAATAATAACAAACTTTATTTAAAAACTGCATTTTGTGTTTACTTGTCGTCTTTAATATTTAAAATTGTTTGATGATCTCAAACAGTGTGACAAGTGTGACAAACGTACCAAAAAAAAGAAATCGGGGCAAACTCTTTTTCACATCCCTCTAGATAGATTTAAAGATCAAATACAAAATAATATGCTACATATGAATATACATTTTTTTTTAATATACAAGTGATAATCTAAAAGGTGCAAGTCTCAAAAAATAGGAATGGCACCTACACTACCAAACTAAATCTTGTAAAAACTGCATTCCTCAAAGTGTCAGTAAAGATGAATAACTTTGGTAGAACTGCAAGGGATAAAACGGCTAGTTTCATTCTGCTTTTTGGTAATAAAACTAATAAAAGTATTAACTTTCTCATCAGCAGGGGGGAAAAAACCCTATGGACATTCCAATGTCATATCTCCGCCTCGAGAGTGTGTGTGTTCAGTTGATCTTTCCGTTCCGTTGATCAAAAAAACACCCAATCATTCATCTCATATTATTTGCTCAGCCACCTGTAGTCCCATCAGTGATTCATTAAAAGAACATAAATAAAAGACAATGACATGTTTTATTACGGGATGATGAATGAGACATGCCTTTGATTTTTCTTTTCTTTTAGAAAACTAACTATTTGGTGAATTAATGCTGTTTGTAATACAACAGCAGTTCGATGGTCCAAAATGTTTTCTCTCAGTTGGCATTGTCACTCATGTAACAATTACGAAAAAAGTGAATACGTTTGTTACCAAAAGAATCAGACCATTTATCAACTGCAGTTCCACCATTTTTATTTATCTCTTGACTTGTTCTTAAAGGGATAGTGTCATCATTCACTCATCATCATTCATTTTTGGGTGAACTATAACTTTAACACACGAGTCTTCAGTAAAATCTATATAATCGTGGACTAGCAAATTCCTTTGAATAAGCGATTTAATTTTTAACTATGTATGCGGTTTCTTTATTGCTTTTGATTTACTCGTTTGAGAAGGTCCATGGGTCAAATTACAGTCGTTTTTTTAACATTCAGAATTTCAGAGCCACATCGCTCACTCCACATTCATTCCAAAGATTGTTTTAGTGCACCCTTATTGTATACTACCTTGACAACCATTCCATAATGCAGGAAACAAGGGTAAACACACTGGAGTTCACACAAATGCAATATTTCCTAGGATACGGGGTTAGGATTGCGTGAGTGAATGCCTCCTAAGTGAGCTAGGATTTCACTGCAAGGCTCTATCTTGACTCAAATGTGTGAAGAGTGTGTCTGAAGCTTAGATCTTCTGTGTAGCACATAATTACTGAGCTCAGACACGGGAACGACAGACCTGATGAAACGTCTGTGCAACACAACTTTCCCTCTAAACAACCGAGACATTGCATAGTAAACAACTTGTATGATGTTACATGATGGGCTTGTATAATCATAGCTTATAATCGGGTAAAGCTCAAAAAACACATCAGAAAATAAGAAGTAAAACACAAAAAGGACTATTTTTATCCCATCTCCTTTAATCTCTTGACTTTATGGTTTTGTTATGAGCTGGTAATTCTCATTATTCTCAATGGTGAATCTTACTATATTAGAGGAGTCTTGCGCAGATATTTTTTATGTATTTATTTTTTTAGGTCAGTTAGCTTTGTTGTCATTTAAAATTTTTGCAATTTAATTTTCTTCATGACGTACAAAACAATAATTCTGTGGGGGTTTTTTTCTGTATTGTGACCAAGAGGTAATTTAAATATGTAGAGTGAGACATATTTTCCTCTAGAAACATTTCAATAGCCATTTTTTATAGGATTTTTTTGAGCAAAGAGAGAATTTGCTTATCGAAATTCCTGATGCAAATGCTAATTATCGATAAAATTCCACAAGTGTCAACACAATCCTTTTCTGTTTAAGTTATGCCCTTAAATTAAATGACAAGTTTACATTTGTCCAGAAGGTGAGGAAATAAGAGGTCAAAGATTAAGCCAGGCTGCTGACACAGATTGTGTGCTATTCTAGTGTGTAAAAAAGCAGGAAGTTATTTGTAGGATGAGACAGATTTGAGAGGCAAAGACTGGCATTCCTTTTCTAACCGCAGAGTGTGTGTCCTTCTCCAAGACATCTAATCAAGGCACCAAATACAGAGTGTGTGTGTTTGGAGGTCACTGTTAAGCACAGGGGGATGATAAGTGTTCTGACTGAATGTCTCATTGTGTGCGGATGCTTATGTTAAGCGATGCAGCCAACAAACATGCAGTCTGTCAGAGATCCAGCAACATCCCTGCATTTGTAACGCCTTAGCGTGTAAATCAGAGCGAAAAACAGAAGGAAAAAAGAGAGAACTTCAGATAGTTAGCTAGGATGTTTTTGTGTTTATTCATGTAAGTGCAAGATTATGTGTGAGTGTTTGTGGTTGAGTCGTGACGCCCCATTGTGGTGTGCTAATCACAGTGTGCATGACTGTCTGTAAGCCTACGCGTCTGTCCGGTTAACTTAAACACAGAGGAGGATGCACACACCAACACTGCACTCGAACATACCCCGGCCCTGATTTATGGCTCAGCTGCTATATGATGCTATAAAAATGTTTGGAGTGTTGCACTGACTGTATTGCAATAAAACATCTGCGTTTAAGTATCCTGTCTGGTCTGTTTCAGCTACATGCTGAATAAAACCCCAAACAGTTTCTTATAAATACTACAACACTTCATACCAATCAAATTTAGCACCAAGATAGGTGAATTGGTTTGTGCTTGTTTGTTTTAAAGAGCAGTTTTACTTGCACAGTGTGTATGTGTATTTTCAAGCAGTGATTAACAGTGTTTATTGCACATGCTCTATATGCATGACTAAATATGCTCCTCCTTAAAGGTACAGTTCATCCAAAAACAAAAATCCTGTCATCATTTACTCACCCTTGCTGACTTGAGAAAGAAGGATGTTGCAATTGTTGTGTCTATACAAATTACAGACAGTGGGGTCCAAAACAATACTGACTTTAATTATTTTGAAAGTCATAGAGGTTTGGATTTTTTTGGTTGAACTACTTTAAGTGTGTGTGTATGATTTATCCATCACAAAAACGTTTGGAACGACATGTTCCCCCCAATTTTCTTATTAGTGGTCAATTGAAATGCAAATCAACTCTCCACAAATGCACTGTGTGATTGTGTGTGCAGGTATGAGAGAGTCTGTGTGTCGTACCATCAGAGCAGGAGTCATCGCTGCTGACGCTCAGTCTTTCTGCGTTGCCCTGGACGTACTTGTTGTAGAGTTTGATCCTAAGGGCCCAACTCAAATCAGGCTGCCTAACTGTGTTCTTCAGCCGCCGTCGAGCATTTGCAAACCAGTTAGACACCTGAAAAAAATAGGGAGGGCGTTTGACCAAGACATAGAGTTTTGAATGCACGAAAAATACATGACAAGTCTTTTTAACCTGTATCTTTTATTGATTCAGTTTTTCACACACAGACCCAGATGCTGCATTGTTCATTGGGACACTATGAAAACCATTAAAAATGGGCTGATGCCACACGCAAATATCGCAGGAACACTGTGAATGTAACATTACTACTGTTACATTGATGAAGACCTGGGTGCTTATTCTGGCTTCTGCCACGCTCACCTAATAATATTCCTTTTCCTCTGCCCGACGTCTGTCTTTTTGCAATAAAAACAATATTCGCCCCAGCCTTCTCCATTTCACAGAGACCATTAGATGATATACTAGGAAAACTTTTCATGCCCGATACACTTCAAGCCACTTATGACAGGCATTGTACTGGGGCACTTTAAAAATGTTATTCAAGCCCTGAGTTTCCTGACCTCTGCTTTATATAAAATTAGCAAAGGCCAACAGCCATATTTTTCCTTTTAAACAGGTCAATGGAGGCCAGTGGTTTTTGGAGGAAGCATTGATCATACGATCAGAGCCGATGCCAAAGGGGGTAGGCATTGGCAGGCCTCCCCCCCCTCCCCTACCCGCTGAACGTGAGCGAACTCGAAAGTGATTACAAATGTGTGAAATGCATGAATTTCATCGTGCTGAACACGATTTTGGCAGCCGGCTCTGTATAGTATGCATACTAGGTGGTAAAAGAAATACACTTGCGATGAGAAAAGTTCAGGTGCATCATTGGTCCTAAAGTCTGGAGATGTCACAAAAGTATTAGATTATTTATTCATTTAAACCGAGTATCAGTTTTGCATTTGTAAGTCCTTTTTTCCATATTGCAGTGCAGTCTGCTCTTTTTTTTTAACAAATGGCTCCTTTTCATGATTATTAGAACCAGATAAAATTGTTAGGGTCATCCAGAATAGCAACTACAGGCTGAGCCAATTCTTAACAAATTTAGAGAACATGTTTATGTCTTCATGTTGAGACACAGACTGAGACAGATATGTACACAGAAACCGACACAGACTGGAAAACACATATGTGAAGAGTTAAACACAAGCCATGTGTCTCTGAATTTGTATATTGGCTAAACGATAAAAAAGAGAAAGTCTTTACTAGAGTAAACCTGAATTTGCTTGCAGCTTGTGTTTGGGAATGAACACCTGCACCTTCATCTTAATGCAAAAAAACAAATGTCATTTTAATAATCCTTCTGTCAAGAACCAGTAGCTCTTGGTAGCACGCTTATGGAAATGTTGTGGAAAATGAACTTACTCACCTGCACGAGTGTCATTTGTGAGCCAAGCGCAAGAAGGATTTTCTCTGTTTTAGTGGGGTAAGGATTGTCCCGGTGTTTGTAGAGCCACTGTTTCAAAGGCCGGGCCATGTCCTGCAGAGCTTGCCGTTTATGCCGTACCTTTCCTGGGTTCTGACGAGACCTGCCGAGAAAAACAAGCTGACACAGGCTACATAAATCTCATGACAATTATACAAGACTTAAGAATGGACACTCATGTGGAGAAATTCCATAGGATTGATTTATTACAAATTTTCCACAGAGAGAATTTTGTTCTTACTGCCTTCCATTTTTATTGCCAGGAAATGACAGAAAAGGAATCTATAAAGCAATATAAAATTAGTAACAAAAATGAACTGAATAAATTAAATATTATTATTCAAATTTGTATGATTATCAATATGAAATTACAACCATCTATAGCTAAAGGTGGATATATATGAGCTTGACTACAAGTTTTACAGCTTTATTTCTAATGTCATTAGCAATAGGAGATGGCAACGGTAAAATTGAAAATATGCGAGAAAAATGTGTTCACTTTTCAGAGATATTGTAAGGGTTAAATACTCTTACACGAGGAGCTAATTAACGCTTGCACGCTGTGAAATGAGAATTGTGATGTAATTAACTCTCCCAGTGAGTGATTTTCATTCAGAGTCAGTTTACAGTCTGGCTGCAAAACGCAAACACTTAAATAATTACATGTAATCCAACATCCACATTATGACACGTGTACTACGCGCTCCGATAGTGACCGACTGTAATCTATAGACTTTATAGGTTCTGAGAGAACAAAATGTGTACAAATCTTCACCGTCACTTTTATCCTCAATTCACATTCAATACCAAAAACTTTCTTTAATGGTTGGGTGTGAAAAAGTCGTCTTTTATCAAAAACCATATTGGTGTAAATAATTTTTTTGGGATGTTACAACACAGGTGTCTGGTCTTGTAAACACTGCTGGCATGGGCGTTTCCTCAAAGCTCTAGAGGATAAAATGCTCTTTGTAGAAGTTTAAAACTTCCCCTGCAGCATCAGACCGTTGGTGTGTTTTCCTTCTAACTGGAAGCTTTATTTTCAAGCGTGAACAGAAGCTGGTTATTTAAACCTGTAGATGTCAGTATGGCGCTGTTATATCACCTTGTTATCTTCCAAAAACCTGACTGCACATTTAACATATTTTCCCTCAACGCTCCGAGGTTCATGTTCAGCAAATATTTTCCTTGTAACCCAGATCTGTATTAACGACCTAAAGACGGTTTTTCCTCCTCCCCCCTCCCTGTTCTCGATATCGGCGACACACACCTCTGTATTTATATTAATAATTTTCATTAGCAGCGATATTCCCCTCGAGGCGGCTGAAGTGTTGTCTTATTGGCTCCGCTTACTCGCGCGGACGGACCTTCAATAAGCGCGCGCCAGACGCACCCGCAGCGGAGGATGTTTACACAGGTTTTTCACAAGACATCACATTTAGCTTCGGCGTTGCTGTGTATCGCGGTCGTATAATGCAGCTCTGTGTTGTCCGCAAATAAAAACAGGTTGGAGGTAAACAGCTCGGGGCGGTGAGGCTGAACGCGCTGAGTTCGGAGGGCAAATAAGGGATGACATGGTTTCTTCTTAAGCCCTCGCTACAAAAATATTCGTGATTGACTGGACCACACATACAGTTGAAGGAAATGTTTATTTATTAGAAACAGCACTGGACGTGTTTTAAATTTGCTACCGAACACGAATGACCTCGTGCACCCGAACGACAAGCCCCCGCTAATTCAGCACCATCGACAGCGACTTAATTGAATTGTGAATATTAATTTCCTCCGATTATTTTTTTGAAACCTCAACGTATCCCAGATAAGAAAGAAAAAGACGAACGGGCTGTAAATTCAAACCAGATGCTCTCTAACCGCAACTGAGCGCAAAATCTATGGAAAGAAAACAAAAAGACTATGAAGAGTCAAACAGTTGGACGTGCCGCTGCATTTCACCGCTGGCCTTAAAATTGAACAACTTGATGTTTATCTTTTGTACGGTTCTCTGTGCTGTCACGCGGATAAAAGCATTAACAGCGTTAAAATGACCGCGGATGACTTCAACGGGATAGATTTAGTTCCATCCAGTGCAAAAAAAAAAAAGAAAAGCAGCCTAAATATGAAAACTTTAGAAAGTGAAATCAAAGCAGTGCTAATGTGACACCCTGTGGTGCCCTTAAAAGCTCGTTCTGCTTGTGTTTAGACCTTTTCGAATGACAAAAGGAAGGAAAGACAGATGTTACTTAATTGATGAAAACTGAAAACTGTGAGTGCATTCAGCACATATGACATACCCGGATCTCCTGTGCCGGGCAGCGGACGGGTCTTTGATGCCTGGGCTGCCGGAGAGCAGGTCCGGATGCTGTCCGTCTATCACCTCTAAATAATTTCGACTGCTTCTTTCCACCTCATTCGCCTTCTCTTCGAATAAAACTTGGCTACTTAACTTATTAAACACAATTGTGTTCATCTTTGGTATATTAGTCCTTATTTTCTCCCCTGTGTCCGCTGAAAGCCGCCGTGGGGATGTCCTACTAGACGGAGACGCTGCGCCTTGTCAAAATCCTGTGAAACAGAGTAAAAAGGCACGTTTGTTTACTGTCATCGGCGAGTAGACCAAAAACATTTAGTTGGAAACCGCATTTTACGGTAGGGAGGCTGTATTAACTTGAATGTAAAATAGCGTAAAGATCCCATAGACTCTGATCATAAACATAGACTCTGTAAATAACAAAATTTGTCTAGATGAAAGGTAGAATTTAACATGTAAAAAATGTTCGTTTTTTATCATTTACGTGATAGACCGCACTTTTTTACATTTGTTTACACTACATCCCTATGGAAAGAGTAAAACCGATGCAAGAGGGGGAAAATGTCAACATTTGTGATGCTTGCAATTCACAGAGCGATGGAAACGAACCAAACTTCACGAATCATCCCTGTCACAGTTACAGGCTGTAACGCGACAGTGAAAACATTTATAAGTAGGCTAATAACTGAAAACGGTTGTAAAGTATAGGCTGACTGAACGTACCTGAACGTTCCCCCTTCTGCCTCTTTCTGTAAAGTGTAATCCAGTTTCCAGTTTCCCATTCCCTTCTCACATGTTCTCCGCTCTAAGATCCTGCGCTCAAACCACACGAACCGCTTTCGCCTGTGCGCTTTATTCAAGCGCGCCCGGGAACATGAATACGCGACTCATCTCGTGTTTCCCAGCTCAGCGGCTCAGACGGCGAACATACAGGGATTGTTTTATGCCGGTTTCGCCGCCCTGCAGGGGGAGGCTACCGGGAGACAGCCAGTGCAACTGTGTATTCCCTTGTGTGGGTTCACGTCTGGAAGGCGTCCATCACCCGACTGCATGACAGCTGTATAGAGTTACTAACATCAGGCTAGGCTGGTGTGACTGGATGCAGTTTATCAGCTTCACCTGAGCATGATGTGCAAAACAGTCGCAATTCTGACGTGAGACAGATGAATGGATAAATATTAGTTACTACTGTAGTCAAAAGTGGAGAAATAAATCAATTAGATGTAAGCTTGGGGAGAGGATAGACGCAATGCCATGAGTTTATAGGATCTATAGGTGAAGTCGTGGAGTGCTCTAACACATTTTGTTTAAATGTGTAACTCGGTGTTATTTTCAAACATTAGCCGTCTGTATTATAGCCTATCTGTTATACTTATTATTAGTAAAATTTGTTCAGAAATCAACCACTAATTCCATAAATGTTTAAATGTCATGTATAGCCAATATTGCTACACCCTGCCACATTGAAATAAAAGGCATTTGCTTATGCATATGCGCTTCACTAATACAGAGACAGATCTTATCCTGCTTGGTATCATCGGGATTCGTTCGGAACGGATGTGTTGCCATTGCTTTTCTTTTTAAGCGAAAATGTTTATTTATGATAAATCCGTGAAAATCCGTTTTATGACTAGTAGTTATTGGAACGCTTGAAAACTTGTATATTAACGTAACCAAATTTTAATTTCATACGATACATCACATACAATCACATGATATCGTTTAATAATACATGTGGTTTTATCCCCAGCAATAACCAAAGACCTCGCGGAAGTCTGAGTTCCTCTCGTTCACCAAAAACGCTTACCGCTCTAGGACAGAAAATCCCTCGTGACCTCACTTTTATAGTCTTAACATTTCGAGAGCGGAATCACTTCATTGAACAACCTAATTCTTTTCCAAACAGGGTTACCGAGGTCTACAATTACTTCTATTCCCGTTCGCTTAAGAACCTCTATAAACCAATATATAAACAAATTAATTATATCAACGCCATGTGCGATGCTTAATCGGGAGACTTGGCGTGCTGAGGAAACGCCGCTCGCGTGAGTTCCCTCGCGAGCATCGATGTGATTCTGGTAACCTCTCATTTTCCTAAATTACACGACTTACACGACGCACTGAATGCCATTGACTGTGTCTTTCGGGTTTATCCAGGGTAGTGTTTGGAGGTGAAGTGACTAAACTCGGAGTCTCCTTACTCCCCGGATAATTGGCGTGTTCCTTTTATTTGGGTGTATTTTTACCTATTTAATGAACAAACTCTCCCGGACATCAACCGGGTGACTCACTCCCCTTGTGAAAGAGATTCATGGAGAGAAAAAGACAGTGCTGCTCGACCACTAACAACCACTGAAATGATGTCCTTTCTCCTGTCTATCAGAGGCTGACCACATATTGGGTGCCCACAGGTTTACTCTGACAGAGGGGTGACCGCATGCCCTTGGGCAGGTAGTCACATCACTTTGTGGTGTACTTCATTCCGTGGGATACCCACTGCTCAAGGTGTGGTCAGGGGGAGAGATAATGTGCTCTGTGAAGTGTAATGACCCTTAAGTGCACTTCACCAGTAAACTCCCCTGGTGCTTTGGATGTCTGCCAGACCAAGTGTCTTATTTAAGATCTGCATTTATTTGTACAGTGTTTCCTTGCAAACAGAAAAAAAAAAAAATCATTTTACTAAAACCATGGGCAAAGCAAGTGTTCTTCATTACTATTTGATTTCCTTTTCTGCTGGAGCAACATACTTGTGTTTTATTTGCGGAGTTGCCGCAACAGCATCTGCATAAAACAATTAAGTGTTTATGAAGAGCTAACCCAAACTCCACTTATAGGATAGACCGAAGTTTGATGAAAAACTAAGATGTTTTATTCAATTTAATGGAGAAATTCCAGGCCGTTGAAGCTTTCAGTATGTGAACTTGTGGTAGTCCCATGCAAACAAGATGCATCCATGTTTCTCACTGTTTCCAACATGGCAAATGTCAGCGTAATGGAACTGGCTTAATTAAACACAGGTAGTTCTTTCACTGTAGTTGTAATTTCCTGACATTACTTCTGTGTCAACATGTCTTTTCATTAGAATCTCAAAATCCTTTTCTGCTATCATTAATACAGTCTGTCCCTCATTTAAACCAACATTTTCACACCGGCCACAAGCCTTAAATAGGCGTTGAGCAGCCACTGAATGTTGCGCTTTGATTTGTTAAAATCATTGAGCCTTGTGGAAAATATAAATGGCTGAACAATTACACCCATTAAAGATTGTTAAAAGTGATTCAATCAGTGTTTTTCAAGTTACCTTAGCACAAGTCACAATATATATACATTCAGCAGCTTTTCTGTACATACGGCAATGCCATTACGGTGTCCAATCTGAATGACATTGGCGTCTTTCATGCTGGCAAACACAATGCCTTGAAGAATAATTGTGTGTTGAGCTGTTGGTTCATTTTTTTCCCACCTTTTCTTTCTTTCTCAAGCAGTGTGTTTCTTTTAAAGACAGTTTCCTAAAATACATCAATGCCTGTGAAGTATGCGTATCGTGTTTTGTTTAGTAATCTACTGGGTCGCCTGGCTCTGTGTTTTGGCACGCTGTTATCTTTTCAGGTTGCACTGTTTTCAGAGGTAATACTGTTCCTTTTTTGAAGTGGCTGCTTATTCGTGTGGTTGGTGTATTGAGGTTGGACGTTTCGTGACCTCATATTAAGAAGCTTGTGTGCATGCTGACAGCGCAGGGTTTATTTTAGATTTCAGGAGAACAAAAGAACTTCAATATAACGTTACATAGAACACATTTAGACATGCTGCCATTATGTGATTTACTGATAGCATTATGAGTAACTAGCAGCAGTACATCAAATATGTAAAAACCATAAAAGATTGTGGCACATAAGGATGATTGGCAGCAGTTTGATATATCTGGTCCGATCAGTTACCACCACCTTCTCCTGCTGTGTAAAAATCCAAAGCAAAAAGCTCCCATTACACCGTTTCGAACACACTATATGAGCAGAAAAGAGTCTGATAATCATCAGCAGTTGGCCTGCTGCTGCACTCCCCCTGTCTGTCTTTTTCCGTCTCGGTCTCGACCTCCTCTCTCTTTCTCTCACCCATGTTGGGTGCTGAGAGCTTGATGAACACATCCTGATGAAAAGTCAAGGATAATATCATTCTTGGTCCAGAGCCACAAGCCTCCTAGGTAGGTTTAGAACCCAGAATGGAGCAGGTCTGTGTTGCTCTAGATCTTATGTGTCCAAGTGCTTAATGTGTGTGGGAGGTAGGTAAGGTATATTTACTATATACATTTATAGCTTTTTGCCATCTTATAGCAAACTCATTTATTGGCATAATTGTTTTCTAATATAATATATGTAACCCAGTAGAATACAATTCTACAGATAATGGGTTTATTTCGATTGAGTGTACAGATGAGAAAAGAGAGTGACAAGTGCAGCTGATTGGAGAGAGAAGCTGATCTTCTAAAAAAAAGTTAGGTTCTCGTATTAAACCAATGAATAGTGCAAAATCGGACTTCATTCTTTAGATTGATATTACTGTACATACTGTTTTCTGTAATTCTAATGTTATACTGGTGAAAGACAAAGACAGACACTTGCTTGATTTTGTTGTTGTTGTTGTAGATCTGGTGAGGACCACATAGTGCCAATATAAACGTAAGAAACATTTACATTTAATCATTTAGCAGACACTTTTATGCAACTTACAAATGATGAGAACAAAAGAAGCAATCAACCCAAAAATAGGGCAACCATGTAAGTGCTGTGACTAGGCCCAGTTAGTCTAGCACTGTACATTTAGAAAGTAATTATAATTTTTTTTATCTATAGATTAGTATTAATGGGTCAAATATGCATCTTTAGCCGTTTCTTGAAAATCTCGGGTTGAGTTAGGCAGGTCATTCCACCTGCATGAGACAGTCAAGGTAAAGGTCCGCGAAAGTGAAGCAAACATAAGTGCCTTGAATTTGATTACTTTTCAATTGGCAACCATTGCAAACTGATGAAGAGAGGTGTGTTTGTGCTCTCTTTGGCTTGCTAAAAACTACTCTTGATGTAGTATTCTGGATTAGATGCAGAGGGTTGACAGTCAATGCCAGAAGGCCTGCCAAGAGAGTATTACAATAGTCCAGCCTGGATCGAACAAGAAGTTGTTTAGGAAGGGCCTGATCTTCCTAATGTTGTATAAGGCAAATCCACAGGAATGTGAAAATTAACCGATCGCTAATTACAACTTCAAGGTTCCTTTCTGTCCTGGATGGAGTTATGATGTTCTAATAAAGTGTTGGGTAGGCTGAAACCACAAGCAGTTCTGTCTTTGCAAGACTGAGCTGAAAGTGGTTGTCCTTCATCCAGTAAGAACTGTCTGTTAGGCAGGCTGAGATGCGAGCAGCTACCGTTAGATCAGCTGGCTGGAATGAGAGTTGCATGTCATTGGTATAGCAGTGATAGAAAAAAAAGACATATTTCTGAATGTAGGATCCAAGTGATGACATGTATATTGAGAAGAAAAATGGTCCAAGCCAGTTGCAAGATGTTGTGCTAAAGACTGCACACTGATGGTCAGCCAAATTAGTTTTTGTGGTGTGTTCCATACAACAGGTCTCGTCAGGCTCACGTCGGCAGTAGTTTGCCTGATTCAGTATGTTGAATCGGCCGTCTGTGACAGTGGGAATTCTGGTTGGACGTTCAGTTTTGCAAACGATTCAGTGCACAAGAATTATAGTGAAAGTGATGAAAGAGAGCAAGTCAGTCAAGATGGCACAGACAGAAGACTGGTCTAATGTTATCGTACCCGAGAATTCCAATAGGAGAATATTTTTGTAAAATGAGCCACTTGAAATGAAGAAAGTTATCAACATAACTGATATTCAAAATGGTATGCAAGCGTTGCTTTATTTGTATTATTGAACCATTGACGTGCGGTTCCTGAGATGCCCTTCGTCAAGAGGGTTGACATGAGGATCTTGTGGTTAACCGTGTCAAAAGAAATAGACATTGTTTAAAGAATGCACACAGAAGAGTGAAGAGGCTAGTTTGTGGTTTCTAAGGTCACTATGTACTCCAGCAACATCTCAGGCTTGCAACTTGTGTGTGTGGACCCGCAACATTATTCTTTGTGATCTGTGATCAGAGTGACATTTTAATACCTCATGGGATGAATTGACAAAATAACTCACAGGAGTATTTCATATGGAGACCAATTCCAGTCACCCAATGCATTCACTTATATTGTGGCACTTTGTGATTTAACAGGTAGAAGATGCTACAAATATAATATAATGTAATATAATAAGTGTTCTTTGACTCTTTTTAGCATAGATAACCTTTTTTACGAGCGAGTCATTGAATGATTTACTCAAATGATTTGTTAAAATCCCTGATTCAGGAACAAAAACAAGTGACTGGTTGTGTATGGAATTGCATTGGAACTTCTTTTAAATAAGTAATTACATTTTGTCTGTAAAAAAATGTGTTTTGCGTTTAAGAAATGGGCTGAAATTATACAAAAGTAGTAATCCCATTGGCTGGCAGTCACTGCCCACATTTTGATTCAGCAAATCCGAATGAGCCCAATAGTCTCATTAGCATTAATAACACAGTCAAACATTTAACAATAAAATGTAGCAAATAGATTAAATATTTTTGACCATTATATATTAATGCTGCTAAACAGATTTTGGTAAGATTTAATGAGATTTTAATCTTATTATTATTGTTGATGTTGACCATGCACACACAAATGTCACACTTTTTAGTTTTAATTCTCAAAGCTCTATCATAAAAAAAATGATACTTGAATAAGGATGTTACTTAAAAGTTAGGTTGTTTTGCTCTCAATTAACAATACCACATGTTCTTAAAAACTCTTTAAAACTGTCTTAATGTGGAGGCTGATTTTTCAGTTTTTTTTAATTCCTATGTCCCTGGTTGATATCGTACTACAGGTGATTTTTCCTATTTTAATAAATCTTACCATAAGTATGACTTGTCAGTACCAATGCAGTCTTTATTAAAGTCATTGAGCTCTTTATAGGGGACAGGTCTGAAAGCCGACCCAGACACTGTGGTATTTGTGCACTCATTTTTCTGTTTATTTATTGTTAGGCCAGCTAGTTATTTACACTTTATGGATGGGAATGTCAGAATTCATTTGAGGCAGTTAAAACATTTAAGAGAAAAAGAGTCAGAGGGAGGGAACTGGAGCAAAAAGGAGAGAGTGAGTGAGTGAGCAAACCAAAACCATCTAGTTATGCAAAGGCATTACAAGACATATTTAACCTTTGAGAGCGCATTACGTTTTGAGGGGTTGTGACCACAAAAGAACAAAAACGTAACACTTTGTTGCAACATGTTGAGCAAACTGGTGCATGTACGTGTGTAAAAATCTAAAAAGCTAGTCCAGATCTTTGGTCTGTGTACTAAGTGAGCACTTCAAGTGTATTTTCACAGCCGTGATGCTCTGCTCCCCATTTAGCTTTATATTAAAACACAGCCCTCTTGTCCTCTTGAAGGGAAAACAAAGCCACTTCTGATATTTGGAAGAAATTTTTACTAGTCATTAGTTACTTTATGAAATATTCTAACCCACTGCCTAGGGAGCTACGGGAACCTTCCACTTCAAACAGACGCGTTTCATTTTCACAAAAAATAGCACATGCGCATACACTTGCATTACATTGCTCCGTCCCAGCACGACCTTAAGTAAACACACTGAATTATGATTTTATACAAATGAGACCGTATTCAATGTAATTCAATCAAAATCTAATAAGGAAAAGGTTCCTGGTTGTTTTGATGAGGTCATATTTCTCGGTGAGGGCAGAGATGGAGGTTTAGGTGAAGCATAATCGCAACATATCTCAGCATATTTCCCTCCCCACTGATTTCCAAATTTTAAGGGCTCAACTGGTAATTGTGTGTGTGGTGACAAAACCTCTTGTTAGCTTTGAATAATTTCCTTGATCAAATAACAGATTTACAAGAAGTTTGCACAAGTAAAGCTTTCAGGATACTTTGAGATGCATGTTTTTTTTTCTCTCTCTTCAAATCTCAGGTAGCTATCAGCATTTTTAAAAACCAAAGTGTGGCGGGATAAGAAGTGCACTGATGTTTGACCATGCTTAGGCAGTTGCGGTTGAGAACGGTCTAAACTTTTGAGCTGACAGGGCAGGAAGACAAATTCTCATCCCAATGACATAAACATGCCCTCTGTCCTCAACTCACCATCTCATAAATTCCTGTCCTTCAGTCAAACACGCAACGTTTGTTTAATGGTGTTAGTTAGGCATGTCTTACTAGTCATCAAGCTCAGAGAGAGAAACAGAGGGAGTCAGAGACGGATGAAGGGGGGAGTAAAAATTAAGGGTAGCGGTTGTAACATCTGCACTGCTTGGGTTTAAAAAGGCCTTATTTATTTTTCGTGATCAGAGTCGTATACTCAGAAGACAATGATTCTCATTTAGAGTCTCTTAGTTTATAGTCTGTTGAAGTAAACTGCACTTAGCCATACATGATAGACTCAACACAGGAGAATCAAGTATGACAAATGCGGAAGCACAGGAAATCGGTTTGTAATCAAGCTCGATATCGATTCCAAAATTCAAATATTCAGTTCCGTTTGTCTCCTACTTTGTCTTTAAATTACATTTACTGCAAAAGACTGCAAATGTGGGTCTGGTTTCATTTTGATGTCATGTGACAGGTTGAGGCCAATTACTTTAGGAGTCGGATGATTTTTGTTTTAAAAATCCCGCTTCTGAAGAATGCCGTACTGCTCCCTCTCGCAAAAATGTGTAAGATGACAATTAGGTCCCATTAGAAATTTTGTAAACATTAGCTTATAAAAACACAATTGTTCATTGTTACTGTAAATTATGTTGGCTTAGGTCCGTTAATATTATCAGAGTTAACATAAAACTCGTAACAATGTGATCAATAAATGCTTAAGAGCTATTTTCATTGTTAGTTTATGATTACTAATGAATTTACAATTTTCCCTCCCCCTGTTGCCTCTGCTGACTTGACTTGATTTTATTTTCAGTCAAAAATATGAACATACACCAACTAAAGTCAAGAATCTGTTTCAGATCAGGTAAAAACTTTACAGTGCAACGCTGACATTTGAGTCAAATATAATGTTATATGACAAATTTCCACAGCTTGTTCCACTAGTTTGCGTAATTGTATATTTGCTTGTTTTGTTGTTTTGCATTCATTATATCTGGTAAAGAAAGTACTGGACATTGGATTGATGCCGATAATATAAAACGATTATTTTTAAGGATTACATTTTATGGGGCTGTCTGAGCAAAAGGCACGCTGCTGCTGTACTGTTGAGGTGGTCTTATTTTTCTCATACACGCTCCTACTTTTAACAGGCAAAATTAATGAGGACATTGAGAGGAGCCATCACCATATTTTTTCAATAACAAATAATAACGCAAAATACTCCATCTCATCAGGGAACTGCAGCACGTCAATTATGCACAAAATCATATTTACTCAGAAGGGACCTGCTAGCGCGCTGTTCCAAGCATTGTGCCCATTCACGTCACTATTGATTGAATTTATAAGCAATCTTTCACATTAATGATACTGTCCTTGTCAGCTTGAAACGATCACCAATCCATGTGTGTAAGTGTGTTTTGTTGGTTTCATTTTCTCTAAATGTTTGTGTATGCAGTCTTTATAACCGTTGTGTTTGTGTGCATGTGAGACCATCAGAGAAAGAGAGAGAGAGAAAAGAGAGGGGAAGAAAATATGGTGAGCGCTTCTGCTTTAATCAGTAAGCAGTCTTCAATTACAGGGTTGCATGAACTTTTTAAACAAAAGTCACATCACCAGATGTGCCTTTTATTCAGACATGTGGACATCAGTACCTGCTGCTTTTGTGAATGTGTTGTATTCTCTAAACCATTTCAGATGATGCAAACACTGGAACAAGCATTTATTGTTGTGGGAATAAAATTGTGGGAATAAGCTAAGAGACAAGGGTTAGCCAGGTTTATGCGGACAAAGAATTAATTAATATTAATATGTTTAGCTTTGACTAAAGCTAAATATCAATCAACACACATTGATCATCACAACTGATCCATTTATACTCAATAAGTAGATACCGGGAGTAAAAAGTAACAAATGTGTTGCCCTCTTATGTTGAGATTGGGAGGAAGATTATATCTGTCGCTTGTGGTAACTTTTTACCCATATTTAGCTTTGTCATTGGCCAGTGCCAGACGTCGAATGTTGGCCACACAGCTAGCTGCCGCCTCCTGTAGGATCTCATCCGTGGATCCGATCATGATGAGCAGGAGCTATGACAGAGAGAGGAACATGTCAGAAACAGCCATCATAGCAATCCAATAATGAAAACGCTGGCCAACATTCTCCTTTCATTAGACAGAACGAAAACCGCATAGCTACAATAACAGTCATTCACGAAGGCTTCTTACAAGCAGTTCTTTCCTGGGGCTTGAAGGAGACATCTAATCTGTTATTAAGCTATAAATGCAACTGTTTGCACACTGCAGACTTTTGCCAGAGGAGTTTACAGCTCCTGCGGCTGCCAAGGCTCGCTGCCTACTGGATGGCAGAGCACTGCGTCGACTCATTAGCTCACATATCAGTGTGTTTAGTTATGTCGAGAGAGTGAGGCAAGAGGTAGAAAGTGAGATTATGGCACACAACCTTTGTCTGAGTGAGTATATTAGTGGAATTGTGTTTGTTACAGTAATGAATAGCTTTAGTAGTTGTTTATAAACTCTCCTCTGAACATTTGGCCATGTACTAAACCACACAGTCTGGCCGAACCCTCCCTCAGATCAAAGGTCATCTCAGATCCCTCCACTTCAGCTTTGTGTAAGCTGCCTGATCCGTGTTCTCAAAAACGGGTTCCCTTACTAAAAAAGACCACTTTCCAGAACATCTGGGTATGTATTAAAATGTTTCTACTGTACAATGAGAGTTACTTATTATTCTGTCACACGAAGGGGTAGAGTTTGTGCCAATGCCACACTGTGGCTAAGTTATACAAGTTGTCTCTTCTGTCACGGGAGGGAGAGAAACCGATAGACTGACAGAACGATTAATGGCGAGTTGTGTTCATAAATCTAAAACACAAACTGTGGGCAAACACACTTGCACAACAAGTATTCTAAATCTGTTTGGTATGTGTGTGTCACTCACTGCAGGACCAATAGGAGGGTCATTCATTGAGTTTCATCCAGTACGTCCATGCAAAAATATCTGACTCTCAAGACTCCTAAAAACCCCTGGTCTTCTTTATTCTTAATGTTTAAAAGCAGGATATGAATATGATGTCATGAATATATTTTGCATAATTGCTTTGCATGTACATACTATGTACTTTATACAGTCATTACAATAACTGGATAATAACTTGAGTTGAGCCAGATACTTGGCTGAAACGAGTATCCTGTACGGATAAAGCGCTTTTGCTGAGTAAAAGTATTATACGAATACGAGTCAATATCTGTGCTTCTGATTGTATAAAAATCCTCATTGGATCACTGACTGTGTCTGTGTTCTGTGATATGCTAGTCACAGCACCCCTCCCCTACACATACAGATTTGCTGTGTCCTGCTCTGCTCACTCACACACAGAACACTGAGAAGAGAACAGCCCTCTTTCTCTCTCCGTCTCTTGCTCAGGCAGGTTCGCGGGTCTTTTCCGTTAACATTTAGGGTTTCTTCAGCTTTAGGTTTGTTTTTTATTTCAGTTTGTTTGTAGTACTTATTAACCAGTAGAGATCTGGTAAACGTGGAGTTTGTTCAGACGTGGTGCTTGGTAGAATGCGACTGGCGACTATGCGTCTCTGCCTGTCAGAGTTTTTTTTTTTTTACCGTCTGCTGGCTCCAACCAGTTTTTTGACTTATAAAAAATAAAGTATTGATATAAAAACTATATTACAAATTAATCAGCTACACACATACCTGGTTTGAAATTTAAAAGAAAAAAAGAACCAAAAAAAAAAAAAAAAATCACTGATCATAAAAATAGTAAAAGTTACAAAAAGAAAGTTATGTTTAGATAAACTCTTGTTCATTACATTTTTCTTCATAATTGCAACCGCATGTGTTGTATTCATTGTTGCAAAACTTGTTCTGTATATAGTTTGTTTGTTATCGTGATCAAAACCATTGATCTGAAGCTTAATGCTGATGCTGTCATGCAAATAGTTTTCTAATCAGCAATAAATATAACAATTTCTGATCAACCCATATCAATTGCAGGATTAAAAATAACATACCGGTTAAAGCCCCATCCATTTCAAGACAACGCGACCACTTCCGGGTTAAATCCTGCCCACTTCAGGGTTAGGCCCCGCCCAGTCCGAGTACAGATACAGATAATACTGTACTCACTCATCCCTAATTATAACCAGTCACTAACGCTGAACCTAACCTTAACCCACATAATTATCTTATAATTCTTCAGTAAGTACACATATAAATGCATGTACTGTGACAAAGGCCAGCAAAAAAAAAATTAATACTAGCTGATAACCAACATGACATCAATATAAAATACAGAACATCCCTAAAATTCCGTCTAAAACATTATCAAGTGCGTCTAAAACACTATCAAGTGTGGTTTTGGCTGTCAATATCAGTATAATGTGTTAGAGCAAAGTTTGATCTCCTTTCATGTTATACACACACACCAACAACACTGAGCCAAGGCACAGACAAGCAAGACATTCCCAGAATTCCCTGCTAAAAGTTCAATAGTGAAGAATAAACAGATGGAAAGACTAATATTCTGAGAGGTCCACCAGATTCCTGACATACACAAAAAATGCATTGATAGTGTCTCTCGTCCTCTAGTCTTTATTTGTTAAAAGTTCTTCACATAATTTAAGCAGTCGGAATGTATCAGTTATCATGTTCAGCTGGATTTGCCGTTTTTAAAATAGATCCCAAAACACCTTGAAGAGGCGAACGGATGCAAGCACGAGGCAGCAGCAACATGCCAGCACATTCAGACAAGCTGCTTTTGTGAGCAGTCAGAGGATGCCCGCGACAGGGTCAGCCACCGTTTGCCAGAACTCATAGAGTGTTATTCAGCCGTGGCCAGACAGGGGCTCCTAGGGCCTGGAGCAGAGCCTCAGATAAGCACTGCTCTCTGTCTACCCCTGCCCCTCTCTGCTCTCCCAGCTGGTTTCTGAACAGACTATAATAGCCCACTTGTTAAATACTTCCAAACCCCAGTAACATGATAACTTGCCTCATGTTTGAAAATGAATGAGTGCCTCTAAGACTTTCTTCTGTCTTATATGCCGCAAGAGCGGGAGGATCCTGACCTCCAGGAAGGTAGAGTGAAAACATGTTTTCCCAGGCTACTCTTTCAGCTCAAGCACATGTACATAAGTTCTCACACATGTACGCATGCTTGCACACACATGCTATGTCACGCATGTAGGTGTTGCGGTGTTAAGTGCAGCAGTGGTAAGCTGCCGTTTCCTGAGAAAAGCCCCCCGTCCACCCACCTCTCCTTGTTATCGTCCCCTACCCTCACTCCTTACAACAAAATTGCACTTTCCTTCTCCCTTCATACCACCGATGGCCTACAGGACCCAGTTTTAAATGGCTTGTGCCCTAAATGGCCTATGGAATTGTTCTTGTGATCTACACACAAATTAAACTGTACAGTACAGCACAGCAGATCTATTTCAGTTTCAGTAAAACAAATATAGTGAAATTGAAATCTAATCAAAACAAATTGGAAATTGAAATGAAACAAAAGCTTGTTACTCAAAACTAAACTGACATCTCTATATCCCAATATGCATCTCTTCTCTCCTCTTTTGGGTTGCAGTTCTCCCCAGTCTATTTGCTTACCCTTTGTCTCATTCTTTTCCAGTCTTCCTCTTCTTTGAAACAAGAAAAGGGCTTTTCGCACTACTCTTAACTTTTAGTTATCATTGTTCTAAACGTTTCACACATGAAATTTAAAAGTGGGGTTAGCACCTCTTTTTAGCCTGGGTTATGAAGCCCTGTTAATCCCACACTGCCGTGTGAAACTTGTATGAGTGTGAAACAATGCTGTATTCGAATTTTACGGCTAGATGCTAAGCAACAGACAGCCAATCGCGTGCCTCATACTCACTTGTCTTGTGCAGTCAAATAAAAACCAAAAGCTGTGTGGTAGGGAACAAATGTCAAATGGTGACAGAAAATGTGACTATTGTGACTCCACAAATATGCAAATTAGAACATTAAGCCCATGGTTTAGCAATGTGTAAGTGTGAAACGGTAGCTTATGAATACCCAGGGTTAACTATTTTCAAGTGTGAAAAGCCCTAAAGTCTTTTAAGGCTGTTCATGTCATCTAAACATATCTCTTAAACCTTTTTCTACTCTCACACCTGAGGCACCCTGCATTCCTCACCTTAGACGAAACAGAGGGTTGAGTCATTCTGTTTCAAGACATAAAACACAGCAAACTTCAGACACATGCTACAGTAGCCAGATCAGAGCGCTCAGCAAGAGAGAGAGAGAGAGAGAGAGAGAGAGAGAGAGAGAGAGAGAGTAAAGAGAGGCTGAATAGCCTGAGTGTGTGTACAAGGACGTCATCTGCTTGCCATATCCACACCAGCTTTAACCTGCTACACACAGACCATGACTAAAAGGAAACGTATGGAATATTTATACAGATCGAAGCAGAATCATGCTCTTTTAACATCTCTCCTCCACATTTTCCAAATTTATACTCATTTGGATGAACGTTTTTTTTTCCAAACACATAAACAGGACAGGAGGAAAAACATGCAGACTCAGGACGGTATCAACATCAGCAAGCGCACACATGGCAAGCGCAGGTTCGCAGTCCACAAAAAAATGCAATCTAAGCTTCACAAAACATACCAGGATCTGGAAACTCGCAGCAATTGGAATCGTCTCTGATGAAAATGGCTGATAATTACCGTTCGTATTTTGTAATTTGTCTCGCAAAGGTATTTTTGCCTATGAAAGGGGTTCTTTAATAGAAAAATCTAGCTAAAGCTGTCTGCAAGGATTTATGGTTTCAACAAACAATCTGCAAAGCTGTGGCAGTGTGCTGGAGGGAAAGAGAAACTGGATGAAAAGAGTTTTTTGAGCATCAGCCACAAAGAGGCACATCCGAATGAAAGCTGTGAGATACTAAGCGCTCAAATTAAAATGAAGTGTTTAATTGACACACACTACAGGGCGCTCGTACACACAACACGTTGAACGGTCTTCAAAGAGAACGTGTACGATTCTTTCAGAGATCAGCAACCCCAGTCATATTAGTTCCCAAGTGGGCTAAACTTTCGCACGTCTGTTTTTTGAGGTGTAACACGCTTGTAAAATCACAAAAGGCTTTTGTTTCAGAACCAATTTAAATGTTCTTTCATATTTTATGAAACATTCAACTGGAATATTAAAAGTTGTTTTTTTGAGTTTAAATAATTTGTGTAAAAAGTGTAAAGGCAGAATTTGGAGAGGCTGTAGGGTGCTCTGACCATCTCTAATGTATTTTCCAGTGTGAAATATTTTCTTCTCAATGCTTAATTTCCTTTGCTAAAGCTTAGGGGACTGAGTTCTACACCATTAAGAACGTCAGCAGCAAAGTTACAGACAGAACATAAGTCTGAGGGCACAGCATGCAAAGTAAGGAAGGGAGAGAGAGCGAAGGAAATCATTACAGCTCTAAGCTGTTGGGTGTATAAGAGCTTCTGACTTTGAAATACGATTGCAATAATAGCAAGAGGCAGTCTTGAGTTTTACACCCCTTCATAAATTAGACTGCAGTGCCGACATCATTCCCCGATAAACTCTCTCCAAACCCATTTACAATGGGTAGGAAATATTGTTGTAACACTTCTTCTGTCACATTAGCCTATATGTCATATTTTAAATGTACAGTTGTGCTCAGGTAGAAGCAGAAATATGTCAGTCAGAACAAGTGAGGACACAATTGAAGGCTGGTTGGTTCAACGCATGCATTCACACAGACACAGACACTCTGTGCTGTCTAGTTTTTGTCACTGCTTGAACCGAGCAAAAAAAAAAATTGCCTTAACGACTTTTGCAAATTGGACATTACTTTTTTGGAACACCCAAAGTTCAGTCCAGCCTCCAATTATGGGCTGAGCTGAACCACATTCACGGCACTAGCACATCAGACTACAGCACACCATTAAAGGAACATGGGAAAAAATATTTGGCTGCAACACGACAACCACTCTCATAATTTATATCCAGTTGTTATTGGGGGTGTGGAGGAGGCTGTTTAACTTTATGTTTGAGCTCTCAAACTGTTTTCTCATGTGAAAATCGCATTGGGAAAGCAAAATGTGGTTAAATTTGAATATTGGCAAAACATGTTTTTTGTTTAGTTTTTTAAATGAATTGGAATTTTTTTTTTTTTTTACAAAAAATGTCATACATCTTTTATTGAAGAATACTTGTTGAATATATTAGGGTTAAATGCAAGCACATTTGTCAGATAGAGGATATCTTGGGTATAGGTTTAGCCCAGTCTGAGTAAATGTAGGATATTGGTTTAGGCTATAAAAGAGCTCTTTGACATGCACTCTCAGAAGAGAAGTGCAAAAATAGTATGTCTAGAGGTACAGCAGCTTGTCACTTGGACAGTACCCTTAAAGGGACAACTTAGTATCTTATCTACCCCTAAAAGATGCATAGTTGTACCTTAGAGTAGTAATATGTACCCTCAAGCTACTACAGTGGAGTTCACTTATCTCAACCTCGGTTAACTCGCCAACCCTATTATGTTGACGTTTTTGAAGTGGAACCACCAAACTCCCTATTTGTCTTAGCATTTTCTTATCGGTTATGCCGATTCTTTTATGTGGCCGAACCCTGATACCTCGAGCACAAAATAGGGACAAATTCGCCACTTCACATGGTTATCTCGTGACTAATGATGGCACCTAGTTCACTGCGCATGCGCTGAGTTTTTTTATTGTATACTGGTAAATCTCTGCTGTTAGTTGATGCACATATGCATTTTGTTATTAGCAAACATATACGGTGTATGAAAGTTTTTATGGCATGCCGATCGCTTCATCAAATAAATCGGCATATTGGCTTTTGGTTGAAGAAAAAAATCTCGACGCTTTTTTGCAACCCCCGAGGCCGTCGACATAACCGGATTCCCCCTGTACTATAAATCTTTTTGGAAAAATAATGTAAAATATGTCTCTTTAAGATTACTGTACCAGTGACAAGCTGTTGTACCACTAAAGATAACACTTTTACATATTTTGAGTATGGAATAGCTTGTTTAAGGGTAATCACTAGGTTACATTATAGACTTCTGTATCAAGTTCCTTTTTTATTAAGTATACTTAAACATTTTTAAGTATAGTTTATAATTTATCAATGTATTAGTAAAATACTTGTAAGTGTAGAATTTCAATACTACCAGGGATTAAATTGGCCCACTTTTTAGTATATAAAAGTATACTCTTAAATACACTTTAAGTATAACTAGTTTACAACTATGGTTTTTGTTTGCACTGTAACTATACTACAAGTCAACTTATAAGTATATTGTTGGTCTACTAGTTAAATACTTGTAGACCATCTTTTTTTAATACTTTTAATACTTCTAGACCACATTTTTTAGTTAAAGTAGATTCAGTAAACTACTAGTTTAGTAATTTTACAACGCAGGTATACTTGTGAGATTTAGTGAACTTAACATCATACTTATACTATTTTTGCAACTAAAGTACTACTGTTCCTAGTATTTATATTTTCATTTTTACGCTTGAAATGTATAAAATGTAATAATAATTTTAAAAGTTGCCAGTTTTTTTATAATTTGCATAAAACTTTCATGGCCCCCCGCCCACAGATTATTTTGTTGTACTAATTTCTAAACATGCAATATATAAAAATAAACAACAGTCTCTGCTTTAAAAAATATATATATATATATATAATAAAATAAAATAAAAATCCATTAGCACCCCCATAGCTTCATAGTTCTTTACCTCTTTTATACACAGTTCTATTATATTCAATAATGCTAGTCAGTTTTGATTTATATGCCGTTTAATGTTTGATGATAGTGTTATTTTAAATGTGTATAAACAATGCTTCTATCTCTTGTTTCTGATTCTTCTTAGCTTGTGTTTTGATCCAGAGCTTCTGTAGCTTCGCCTACTGTATAACAGTGAAAAGATGGATTGCCAGAAAATTGTCAATGGCAGGGAAGCATTGTATCATAAATTAAGGAAAAGTCTGCCAATGGCAGAGAAAAATTCATTAAAATCTGTTTTCTTCATAAGTCAATATTTATCAAACAATGTAAGCTTATAAGACAGTATGTAGAACTATGTTTAAAAAAAAGTATTTAATAGCCCATTTAATCAAAGGATTACACTACCAGACAAGTATTGTATTTTTAAATACGTCTAAATCAAAAACTGTATCATAAAAAAGGCAAGACATTTCAGTCAAGTATACCTAAGTGTAATTTTATGTATATTCCTGAGAAAACAAAGTAGACTGAAAGTATACTTTCTCATTTTTAGTTTAAAAGAACTAATAACACACTTGAATAAACTACTTTTAAGGGATAAGATGCATTGGAAACACGTTACAATAAGATTAGGTTTGTTAACATTAGTTAACACAACCTAACAATTAAAAATACTTTGTTTTACAGCATTTATTCATCAATGTTCATTTTAACATTGACTAACACATCATTAAAATCAGACGTTGTACCTGTTAATATAATTTAAGGGACCTGAGCAAACATGAAGTAACAATGAACAGTTGTAATATTATTAAAGTGCTCCAATATGCTATTTTAAAGGTTCCCAAGGTCTCCTACAACAGATTTACATGCATCAAAGGTCAAAACACTTTCTCGTAATTTTCTTTCTTTCATTTTCTCATAACAAATATTGTTACACATCACCTAATTTCTCAGTTTAAAAATGTCCTGCCTTTCTGAGAACTACTCTGCTCTGATTGGCCAGATGACCCAGTCTGTTTTGAATGGTCGACCACTTATAGCACATGAGTCGGAAACAAAACGACCATTATCATAACTGAATTTCAGCTCCAGAGGCTTCCTAAAGCTCAGTGATGGTACACACTGTAAAGTGTGTAAGGATGGCACTGATTTTATCAATCAATTCGAGTGCAAGTCTAATGATGAAACATTAGAAGAACTAGTTATTCAATCTGAACTTCCATCTCAAAGACGACTTGAGCAGGACATTTCTCAGTGGTACGTTTTTAATTAGTTTGTCGTACATTCTGAGATGTTGCAACTTTAATTCCGTCTTGTAATTCACTAACTTAAATAACTGATGTAACATTTACAGTTTATAAACCAAATGCTCCATCTTTTATCATTACTCAAAGAAGTACTGGTAAGAACGACAGACAATTTGCGTTAATTGACACAATATTAGTGGGCAGTAATAACGTAGGTTGTCCAGTTATATCATACTTGCAAGTTGTGATTCAACAAGTTGTGACTTGAGACACATCTTGTTGACTTTGCCGAGATTTGAGCAGCAATCATCAGTAAAATGGCAGGAACACAACAAAAGGATATTCTGGATATTGTCTTGCTGTAGTCATTTTAACCTCTGACTCTTCACATCCTCATCCTTTGGAAGTTTATACAGAGATAAATTTGCGGCATCTTCTCGATATGAACACAACACAACATGGTGTTTGAGGGCAGGTCAAAGTAGATGTTGTTCGTGGGCAGCCAATGAAGACTATAGCATTAAGCAATTATGCAAGCATTGTGTTACAGTGTTTCGTATGAATGTTACGGAAGTGAGCAGTTCAGATTGGTTGTTTCTTTAGGGAGACGATAATTTTATTTGTCGTGCACTTTTATCTTTACAACTTGGCAGACCTTTTACATTCACAAACAGCTATATTACACACTGAATGAAAAACAAATATCTTAAAAAGCATAATAGCACTTTAATGTTAACAAAGATTAATACTGTAACAAATGTTAGTTAATGCATTAAGTGTTACTGATGCATTAGATTTAGCTGTTGCAGTCTAGACCTGTCACTCTAACACCACATCTTGAAATGCTTGATTTTTGGCATTTGGCGGAGTACATTTTTCCCTAAATAACCCTGTAAGCACTACAATAAAACCCACATCACACCTAACACATAACTCTGTTTAGTTACTTGTAAATTGAGCAATTGCTACGGAATGTTTTAAAGATCATGTAAGGCATTGTTGTCTAACATTGTGTGTATCTTTTGATTTGAGTGCCATATTGAGTGGATTCCAGAAACTGACAGTCAGAAAGTATCTCAGCAGTATTCTGTCACTCCAGACCAGTCTGCCCTGGCCAAAGTCATGCCACAGCCACATTCTGCTCCTTCTTCCCAGCAGCTTACTGAGCAACCGTTCCCCGCGCAACAGTCTTTCAATGATCAGCAGCCCTGGCATGCTAGAGCACAGGGGATAACTAGGGGGTGGCGGAGCGCAGCTCAGTATACACACTGCTGTTTGCTCTACTGAATTCCCATGACGGTTAGAAAACACTCTTATTTCCGCCACCCCCCTCACCAAACCCATCAACCCCACCCCACATCGAAAAATAAGAAAACATGCCTTGTTCTCCAGCCCTCATTGCTTAAAAATAGTTTGAAATACATCCTTTCAAAGCCTATTAGTGATGTTTTCATATGTCACAAGCCAACTCTGATTGCAATATATAGAGCTCTCAAGCAGCTAGCAATGCATAAAAAGGAGATGCATGTTACTGGTTTGCAAAGATATGAAGTATGATCAATACCTTGACCACTCCTTTTTCATGCATGGTGATGCAGTTGTTAGGGTCTTTAGAGAGCTCAAACAGAGCCCGGGCTGTTGCTTGGTGCACTGAAGGGTCGTTTGAGCGAAGGTAGTTTACCAGTGGAGCTACAGCTCCAGCCTCTCCAAACGACATACAATTACTTCCCCACGTACAGCAACAGGCGATGGCTTCCGCTAAGTACCGCCGTAACTTATCATCCCCCTGTACATCCACACAAAAAAAGAGCAAGAGACAGAGAAATCCTAATTAAATAAAGTCAGTGAGTGACAGTTACTCATTTTCAAAATGGTTACAAAGAGTTTTATTATTGTTGCTAATTAACTTTTTAGGATAAACAAAATGGCTATAACCTCATAAGGGTCTTATAAGACGATTCTAGATAAGTAAATTTGTTAGCGTGAAACATGACTGGAGCAGCACTCACAGTGTTGGTGAGATTGGCCAACATGGGAACGACACCATGGTCTGTAATAACGGCCAGGTTCTCCACATCTTTGGCAATTTTAGCAATGGCTGCACACACGCTTGCCTGCACATCTTTATTCTGTGATTTTAGCAAGTTAACAATGAGCTCCAAACCACCCACAAAGGAACGGACCATTTCCCCAGCATCCTGAAACAGAGAAAACAAGAAAATGTCATGAATTGTGATTGTACACAAGAAAATAGCTGATTGAGAAGGCTATTGTGTTGTGCTTTATCATGTGAAATCAATCAGTCACTGAACTATTGAGAATAGTAACAGTTCTCTTATGATACTTGGAGACACTCCAGCATGCTTTGGGATGTGACACAGACTGTGAAATTCAGCAAGTCTGTACTCATTCTGTCACACAGGAAACCTGTACATGTCAAACTCAATCAGTCCACACTACCTGGAGAATATACTCACCTCAGGAAGGAAATATGGCTGACAAAACGAGCATTTATAAAGTAGAGCTGGTTTTTGGCTTGATGGCACCATTATAGAGGGCATGTTTTCACCCAAAGGCCTTAGGTCACGTTCATGCCAAATTCATGACAGACAACAGAAAAGCCTGTCTTCAGAAGAAGAGTGGGCATTCAAAATATCATGGACATACAACACAGAAATTACAACTTTAGCTATTCTTTTAGTTCCAGTCCAGTCATTTCAGTGGTGCCAGAGGGTATATAGCATGCCAGGATGGCACCAGGCTGTTTAGAACGATTACAAAATAGTACAGTGATATCTTTATTGACAGTACAAAAGCATATCATTATGGTTTTGGAATCAGATGAAGCCAAACATTCAGTAAGCAAGCCTTTCTTGTATTGTGGAATGATTGAGTACCATGGGTTGCTGCTTCTGTTCTGGTGTCTTTAAATTGTCTTAAGTTCACCTCCATGTGAATTGGATCGTCCTAACTTAGCAAAAAAAATCTAAGGTCCCTGACCCTCTTGTAGTGCAGTCCTCTGGGGTTCTCCTAAAAAAATAATACAATCTGTCCCTCTAACCGTGTATTTCACAACACAGTTTAACCCTAATAAACCCTTGTACACAGCACGGGAAAATGCCGCCTTCCACTCTGCAGACCCAGAAAAAGAAGCAGAGACCCAGAGCAGGTCAAGCGTGCAGCGAAGACAGCAGCATCAGAGAGGAGCCTCTAAAGTCATGCCAAAGGATGAGCACTGTGTTTAGTGTGTCTGGGCAGAGACCAGGGAGGAGAGGGGAGGAAACTGCAGCATGTCTCACACAGGAAATGGCAGTATAGGAATACTGATGAACACTGGGAAATAGAGAGAGAGAGAAAAGCAGGAGCAGAAGAGGAAGTATGGCAGAGCCACCAGCTGCGGAGGGTCACTGAGGAACCCTTTCAACCCAGGGCCCACAAAAACATCCCCAACTAAGTTCCACATCAGCAAACACAGCACGGAGTAAGACATGCAGAGAGGGAGGAAGAGCGAGGGAGAAAGAAAGAGAACGGATGAAACACAAACAGTGTACAAAAACCAATGTAAGCCAAGCTGAAAAAGGGAAAGGAAAAGGCCTGAGGGAGAAAAAGAGAAGAACAAGATGCTGAGAGTGTGAATATAAGAGATAAAATTGAGGGAGCTGCCCTCAACAAATATCATAGCATTAAAGCAAGTGAGTGAAAGGTATAACATTTTAAAATGTATGCATTTGGCAGATGTTTTTATCCAAAGCAACATAAAAAAACTAGTGTCGCAGAAACCTAATTGTGTTGTCGTCTTGCTGTGCTTGAACATACCGTAAAATACTAGTTAACGGCCAATTCTCAAGCATGTTCTGTGCCTGATTAGGAGGAAATAAATCTCTGTACCAGAAGGTGGCAGAGACAAATTTCATATATAAATGCATATAAATTCTATCAAAACAAGCCTACAAATGCATATAAATTCCACTAAAACAATCCCCCCCCGTCAACAATCATGTGTAGCAAGAGTGAAAGATTTCCCCGCACAGATTTCACAATGGGCTCAAGGATTTACCGTGTTGATCAACAGAAAGGTGCTTGATTTGAAAGTGATTTCTTTTTATAAACTTTTTATCATTGCAAAATTTGCATGGCATTGAAAGTGGTGTTCATTAAAGCAGATAGCACATGCTGACCATCCTCTGCCTGTAAAGGAACAAAGCACAATCATACAGTAGCTCATAATCACTAGAGGATTCATAGCAAGTACCAGCTGTGAGTGCTGGTAGGGATTTTGAAGCCCCCAGATGTGGTTCCTCAAGCATGATTTTCATAAATCTGGCCCTGCAGCTGCTAACTCAATCCACATGGGGCTTTATCTAAATAACTGCTGCTGTGAGGCTGATCAAGTTCCCAGAGTGGATGGGTACATAATTTCATATAGTCTTTGCCACCAACCCTCACTTTTCTCCCTCCAAATGTCCATTGCAATACATGAAGTGAACCTGCACTGTTTTTAGCCACACATCACAGCCAGGGGGCTACATAGAGAAAGAAAAAATAAGAAATTCTTCTAGAGAGAAGCAGAAAACTGTTCGTTTAGACAAAAAACATACAATGTTCTTTTATTTGTAACTGTGCTGATAATCTACAGGAACAATGATCCATTTGTGCTAATGCGTTACATAAGAGGCTCAGGAAAGCAGACTTGCTCTGTGCCAACTATGAGATTTAATCTATATATAGATTAGACCAACTGCTTTGTTAGCATCTCTTGTTCTTCGTTTTCTTATATCGATACCACATTAAACATTGCACTGCCATCTATCAACGTTATGTAAATTACACTGCTTCTAGTAAGTTTTAGAGAGTGGTCTACACACTTATTGAATTCCCTTTGTTATTCAGGACTTTCTCTGTCATCAAATCTTTCCACCTTGTGTATGCCATAGAGATGTTTTTATGTTTTTTGTCTTTTTATGTTATTTATGTCTTTCTTTCGGTCTTCTGGTTTCTGATTGTTCTGCTGTTTCGTCCATACAAATCTGATATAACACGATACTAAGTGTGTTCTGTTATTTCATTTTCACACTTGGCATCACCAAACACTATGCTTTTAGTGTATCAACAATAGAGGCAGCCAAAAACATGAGGATTCTCTCCTAAAGCATGTTTAGTGAAACACTGCAGGTGGAGACGTACGGGGGCAAATTAACCTGGAAAATGTACCTTAGCATTTTCAATGCAGGGGCAAATGGCCCAGGCAGCACTGGCCTGCACTTCTGAATTGGGGTTCTTCAGCAACGACCAGAGAAGACGTACGCCATCAAGACGATCGATGATCCTGAGAGAGAAGAATAAGAGCTTGTCATTCCTTGAAAATGTGAGAGATATTACACCAAGTGTACAACAAACTGATTTTATCACCCCTAATTACATACTGTTTTTTCCCGCATATAACCCGCTGGTTATATCAGATTTTACAAACCCCGCAGGGGTTTGTAAAATCAATCACAAATGATTAACACATAATAATATTTCAATATATTTGTTACGTCCCTAAGGACGTAAGGATTCTTTTGCAGTATTTTCTTTCTGTTTTTCTTTCTTGCAAGGGTTGTTGTCTCTGGCAGCTGGCACTGATAGGCTGCCTGACCTGTCAATCATGCAAGAAGACATGACTGGCTGTGCTGCCATGAGGGCGGGCTCTTCTCATCTCATCCGATGATCAACACCTGTAGAATACACTTCTTAAGGGACGTGCTGCTGCACAGCGGGAGAGACTGCTTTTTCTTTTTGTTCTGATTCTGACTTGTGTTTGTTTTCTTATTGTTTGAATTTTGCGCACAAGCACTGTGTACCGAGCCTGAACAGTTATGGATAATTGATGTCATGCGAGCAACATTCGAAATTCGAAATGTGAACTTGCACAAAAAAAGTTAATCAATCTGGTGCAGGTTATATAAAGGTGTGGGTTATGCCAACGATTTTTTACACAAAACCCCAAAACCCGCGGGGTATATGAGGGTGCTGATTATCTGCATCTGCGGTTTATATGCGGGAAAATACGGTAGTTTACAATGTAGAGCACAGTGTAAGCTTTATACATCTATTCTCCAACATGTTTATATTTCTGTTTTTCCCAGGGTTCAGTTTGGCTCTTGCAGCAGACTATCCCTCCTGGTGTGATGATGAAAACATTATGATGATGAAACAGTAGCAGATCAGAAAGCGGCGCAGCATGGCTTTCCCATCACATCCCATCTGCACAGTTCCTTACGCTGGTATCCTGCTCACCTTCCAAAGCTTCTAACAACTACATTCAAACATGTTCACATCAGCCTGGCCGAAAACTGACCCGTACAATGCTTTTAGGAGGTTAATGCAGATATTTAAAGCGAACCGTGGACGAACACACACATTAACACACACACACTTGCACAGTGAGCAACGTTTAACTCTGTTCCTGTCGGCGACTCAAGAGGAGGAAAAAACCCAGAGAAAGTCAGTTTTCCAAGTCAAACATTCTCAGAGACAAGTCTTTCTATATTTCACTGCTTCTGAGTGAGGTTTACTTAAGAACAGGCTGTATTTCATGCTGCGGATATGATTCTACTAAAGGATCTAGTCAGGCTCTGGGAAGCACGGGAAAATGACTCTTCAGTGCGGTCCGTTTGTCAGGTATAAATAACATGTAACCTGTTTCCCATGTGTGCATCCCGCAACAAGGCCGACATTCAATGCTGTCATAATTGCTAAACCACGCCGCAAAGGGAGGCGCCAGTCAACGGAGGTTGGGCCAAGCACTGGTCAGATCCATCTTAACACCAAGCGTACCCCCCGACCCCATCCTCATAATAAATCAGTTTGAGAGGCATGATAACAGGGAGAGCCCCACGCTATCCTGAGAGGCCACTAAATCCTTCAGGAGCAGGACATAATCCTCCACTTGAACAGGTAAGATGCACTCAACACTACAGCAGTAGGATCTTCTTAAAAATCAGTTCCTGGGCTGGTGAAGCAGTGAAAGCTTACAGTTTGGGATCTGTGCAAATTCAGTTGGAATTAATTCGATTAATAAAGGTCAAACATTTCAACAAATCATTTTGAAAAGGTAATTAGTGTGTTTTCAAACGGACTAAAAATTCAAGTTTTCCAGATAATGTTATACTATATGGAGTGCAGACCATCAAGTATTGGTCTTAATGTCAGAAACAGGCTTAAATATGCTGCTCTACGAAAGAAAGCAATGATCAAATGCAAGCTATGGTAATTGTTTTGCAGACTACTCTGCTTAATTCTCAATATAAACCATCAACATGGAACACAAAGGAATTAAAGCACATGCAAAAAAAGACTCTCTGTTTTTAACTACAAGGAAATGGGAACAAAAAGACGAATCCTAAATATAGATTCCATGAGAAAACATGTTCTTCAAGAGCTGTTACATAGATCTTCAGCACTGAAGTTCTTGGTCACTCAAATAGTTAAATGAAATGAATGACCTTATTTCTTCAAAAACAAGCTTTGTGGACTTTTACTACACCACTGTGGTTGCTCACATCCATAAACGTATTAATCTCTCAGACAAAAGGCTGTGTGAGCTTGGGTGCTGAAAAGAATGGGAACAAAACGTTCTTCATTTGTGTCCAGCCTTAATTAAGAAGGGGACTGCAGTCTATAACGGTCTTGTAAAAGCAATGAGAGTCACATGTGCTAAATATTCAAAACTGCTAATACTCAAATCTCTGTGAATGTGTGAATTACATGGCAATGCTTTGCATTTGTTTTGAAACATTTGTTTGTTATCCAGATGCCACCTCTAGGGCTGAGTATTGATACAGATTTCCAAGCTCTCAATTAATTTTCCAATCCGACCAATTGGATTAAGTTACTAAATACTAAATAAATATTAAATAAATACTGATTCAATTCTGATTTAATTTAATTCAGATTAATTTGGGTGAATTTAATTTATAATGTCCATTTTGCTTATAAAGAAATTATCTCTCTAATAATGCAAGTGTTAAGTAAAGTGTTTCAGACTGGTTCAAACCAGTAACTTGTCTTTTTGAACTAATCATTCAAAGAACCAGTTCATATGGCCAATTTTCTTTTAGGAGAGATTATGCATACTGTAATTCACAAAAGTACTTGCACTCATTTGTTAGCCAGTTGGATTACATTGGTTGCATTGCATGTGTTTTTGTTGGATGTGGCCCGACAGAGAAAGTAAATAGAAATGCAGTAATCCCTCGCCACTTCGCGGTTCAAGTTTCGCGGATGTTTCAAAAATATTCATCGGGAAAAAAAAGAAAAAACAAATACCGCCATATCGGCAGCCGTATTGCGGAAAGCAGCGTTGCTTCAAACTCTCTCAGAGGCTTTGTACACACACGGGCACTCAGACAAGCACGTGATGGGTTACCGGCGCGAGATCGACGAATGAGAGCACGAGTGGAGTGGGAGCCTCTTCGCCTCTCAGAAGCAAATGTTCAGGTCCCCATTAACTGCAATAAACGAGGGGTCACTGTAAGTTTTTTGCAACTATTTCACAGTACACAGTCTTTTTTAATGCATGCTACTCAATACAGTACACTCAAGTGCTCAGAGTGAAAAGTTGACAAAAAAAACATTCTGTATACTCATCTGTGCTTATGCTCTCCTGCCTGTTTCTGTTTAGCAAGTCCAAATGGCTGTTGTCAGAAGTGCTTTTCAGCTTATACAAACTGACCGCACTGAGACAATAAAAGGCCTCCACCCGGCCACAGCTATGAGTCTCACAGCAGGTAGAGTAAACACAGATCTTAAGGCCCTGTAATTACAGCACCAGGGCTAAGGGCTCTCGCCCTGCATGGTTGGAGTGTGGAGCCCATTCAAACAGCTCAACCCTGGGCCTGTTGGATCCGCTGCAGAAGCGGTGAACATGGAATCTCTTACAGAGAACAAGAACAATGCCTTGTCATCCTAAACCATGCCAGTGGCAACAGTGGGATTTGAGGGCCAAGGTTGGATACTGTGAGGATTGTCAGCTGTTGGACTGTTTCAGGACAACTGTTTTAGATCCAGGTAAATTAGGCAATAAAATCAGTGAAAACAGTCTGATATGGGCACAGGGAAAATCTGTTATATTTATAAAGTACAGAGTGTCATTATTTGACTTGCAAATGTCATATTTAAGTCAAATATTTACTGTCGTAAAGCTACAATCAATTAGCCTAAGACTCACGCCATGTTGTCAGGGTCCGTAGCACAAGCTCCCACAGCCCTTGTGACGTTGACTAGAAGGGCCTGGTTGGTACCAGTGAGTAAGTTGACCAAAGGCTTGATACCACCGCTCTTGCGAATGGTGGCAAGATTCTCAGATATTTGGGCACATTCTCCAAGAGCCCCCACTACATTTACGAGTACCTCTTCAGGTTGGTCTGTGAGCAGACGTACCAGAATCTCCAGTGCCTTATACTCCTGAAACCTGGAAGAGAGAATGTGAGAGTGAGCCAAAAAATTACTTGCATGCAACCCCAAGACAATGGTGCATACAGTTGTGGACATAATTATTAGCACCCCTTGTAAATATAATACAATTATGAAAATCATATTATGAAATAAATGTTTTCTCCATAACATGTGGGCCAAAATTATTGGCACCTCTAGAATATTTTACCACCCCTGGAGTAAAATATCTCTAAAGTATATTCCCTGAAGTGTATATGAGCTTCACAAAATAAAAGTCTATAAGGAAATAGTTAAAGCATTGAAAATTCCCATTTCCACCATCAGGGCAATAATAAAGACGTTCCAATCAACTAAAGATGTTATGAATCTAGCTGGAAGAGGAAGAGCTGGAAGAGCCGTGTCTATTTTGTCAGAACCATTTGCCATGGTTCTATGGTCAGAAGAAATAAAACAAAAAAAGAGCATTTTAGCAGCAAACCCACTAGATGGCTTTGGTGCACACAGGGATAAAAAGTACCCCATGCCCACGGTTAAATATACTGCTGGATCTTTAATGTTGTGGGCCTATTTTTCTGCTGGAGCTCCTGGACTTCTTTTTCAGATACATGGCATCATTGACTCAAGCAAATACCAACAGATAAAAATATCAAAACTTGACCACTTCTGTTAGAAATTTTATAATGGGCTGTGGTTGGATATAGCAGGGCCATGACTCAAAACAAACATTACAATCAACACAAAAATGGTTCACTGAGCCCAAAATGAAGCTTCTGCCATGACCATCTCAATCCCCTGACCTGAACCCTATAGAAAACTAGTTGGCTGAACTGAAGAGGAGAAACATCAACATGGAGATGAGAATCTGAAGGATCTGGAGAGATTCTGTATGGAAGAATGATCTCTGATCTTTTGTCAGGTGTTCTCCAAACTCATCAGGCATTGCAGGCGAAGACTCGGAGCTGTTATCTTGGCAAAGGGATGTTGCAAAAAGTATTTTTGATTATGCCCAACATGTTAAGAAGAAAAGCACTTATTTCATTATGTGATTTACCCCCCACTTTCAATTATTGAACTTTAACGGAAAGTTAGAATTTCTGAATGACAGATCAAGAGTATAAACAATGCAGATTTATTTTTACAGCCATCTTTGATCATATTTACCAGGGAGTGGCAATAATTCTGACCACAACTAAACATAATTTGGAGTGTTTCCAAACAAAAACAAATAAAAGGTTATATGTACAAATATATAAAGGCATCGATTGATGTAAGACTTTATCAGAAGATGCCGAGCCATCTTGTTTAGAGAAGGGCTACTCTCTGAGTAAACAGGAAATTTACAGGGGCAAACAGGGGCTTTAATTCAAATTACCTTATGTCCTCTGTAAAGTGTAAATTATCCAGGTCTGGGACCTTGACTGATGCAAATTCCCATTGTTAGCTCATGCTTCCATCTGAAAGAGGTTTCTTTAAATACTCAGTCTAAGAGTCTCAGCAAGATTTGTGGTCAGATCAGCCTGTAATGCTGAGTGTTCTCCAGACACTCAGCATTATATATTTTGTTATATATTTTTCTGAGGTCAGGTATGCATATTTTACTTTATATTTCATAACATGTGATGTTTTGCTTTGAATAAATTATGTAATTGGCATGATACATTTATCTGACTAATAATAAATTGTTGCAATGTCTCCATTGTTACCACAAATCTATGTCCAGGGTTAAATACATAGCCTAGATCTCAAGTTAGGTGGAGCATGGGGCACATCAGGTGAGATTCTAGATTTCTGACTAACTAGTCGACTTTAGTTAAGTTGTTATGCAGTCATTATAGTGGGGCAAGATGAAAATACTATATAGAAGCATTGGTTCTAGCCATAACCTCTGGTTACTGTTTCAGCTCTATTCAAGTTATTATACAGTTTGGCTGCATTATTTCATACTAGCTTCAACTAAGTTGTTATATAGGTGACTGTATGAGGCTAAACAGAACTGTTATTTAAATAATGGCAAGTATGAGCAGCTTATTAAATAGCATTAACCATAACCTATTGACTAATGGGATCCGCGTAAAAACAATGGCTGGTATGAGACCCTGACTGGCATTGGTAACCAAATGAATGAGTAAAAGCAGATTAAAGAGTTAAATAGAATAATCAAATGTGTAATTAAAGTATTATACAAATGACCAATAATCAATTGGCATTATAAACTAAATTTAGTTCTGATAAAATGGAGTCAGATACAATTTTAATTGGCATTAAACTATTTTGCCACACTGAAAAGACCGAACGTGCAGAAACCTGCATCTGCTCTATTGGAAACAATTGTTGGGTCAATTGGGCGGGCCTTACATTGATTTTTTGCAAGAAAAATAGCATTTCCTGTTGCTTCCACAAAATGACAATTTCTGGTTCACTATTTTTCCCCCAAACTTGAGCACATTTCTTGTCTTAACACGCTTGTAATCTAAAATCCTAAAATGGCAGCTGTTGAATAACGTTTTGTAACGAATAGTGAGTTTTACCCCTTTGAATTTAAATTGCTAAGTTTAAAATGTAGAATATGATAATGGGCTCTACTGGCAAATCCAAGTCCATGATCCATGAAAAAGATCAAGTTGTGTCAATATTGCTCTCAAGGACCTTTCTTCAATGGACAAAACATATAAATGGTTTGTTTATAATTAGATGAAGCATTTTTTCCATCGTGCAATGGATTGTAAAAACATGAAGACTCAGAACTCTAAATAGCAACAGGAAGTACTTGTAAGGGTTGTGGATACTTGGGAGGAGAATAAATCCGGTGATGTTATATTGCCGCAACATTTCCCACGCTGCTTGCAATATGCATTTATGCTCAATGACCACATTTTCTGGTTTGGAGCAAGACAACAAGAGCTTTTGGTGCAATTCTGGCCTTGTTTGCCAAGTAGCGGTAGACTACAGTAAACATTTAAAAGGCATATAACGTGGTCACAGGGAGCCTCAACTAATCTCTGATGTACGTTTAAACTATATGGCTTTTTTTATTCACAGTTATGGTTTCTGGCTAAGCAGCCCCGATAGCCATTGGAAGGAGTGTCCAAGGTCACTTGGCTCTAGTCAAAGTCAACTAACATTTTCTTGCAAGTAAATTTAGAGAACAGCTGACAAAATTATCTCAGCTTTTATAAAAAGTCATAAATAAGGCCAGGCATATGCTTAAACATAGCATGTAAAACCGAGATGCCATCAGAGAAATGTTATCAGTATGCTACATTAAAGTTGTGGAGTAATTTCATGTTACCGCTGATAAATGGACTGTGGGCGTTGTCTATTTTTGTAAAGCCAAAACCAACCTGCCAAATAACCATGCCAAGAGAAACAACATGAAACAGCACCGGTCAGTCGCTGCCACAAAACAAAGGTTAAAGAGTGAGCATGCACGGTTTTAGAGCTTTAGAGCTTTGAGTAATAGTATAGAATATTTAGTTACCCTTTATTCTAAGGTTTCTTTGCTACTCTGTAATTATACATTTAAGTACTGAGTGATATTAAGTAACTACACGTACTAACATAGGGTTAGGATTAGGGAATGACTTTGTTTAAGGTTAGTTGCAATTATGCATAATGTATAGATATTACTGCAGTAACTGCATGTAACATACACTCACCTAAAGGATTTTTAGGAACACCATACTAATACTGTGTTTGACCCCCTTTCACCTTCAGAACTGCCTTAATTCTACGTGGCATTGATTCAACAAGGTGCTGAAAGCATTCTTTAGAAATATTGGCCCATATTGATAAGATAGCATCTTGCAGTTGATGGAGATTTGTGGGATGCACATCCAGGTCACGAAGCTCCTGTTCCCCCACATCCCAAAGATGCTCTATTGGGTTGAGATCTGGTGACTGTGGGGGCCATTTTAGCACAGTGAACTCATTGTCATGTTCAAGAAACCAATTTGAAATGATTCAAGCTTTGTGACATGGTGCATTATCCTGCTGGAAGTAGCCATCAGAGGATGGGTACATGGTGGTCATAAAGGGATGAACATGGTCAGAAACAATGCTCAGGTAGGCCGTGGCATTTAAACCATGCCCAATTGGCACTAAAGAGCATAAAGTGTGCCAAGAAAACATCCCCCACACCATTACACCACCACTACCACCACCAGCCTGCACAGTGGTTCTGTACCATCTGAATGTCTCAACAGAAATCGAGACTCATCAGACCAATGATGCGTGGTGCCGCGATGCTGTTGTAGTCTGCAAACACTGCTCACCCCTGGTGGAGTTTATGATTATTAAGTGTCGGCCTTTTTATCTACCGCGGGAATATACAGCTATTATACTTGTTGCTGTATATATCCCCCCCAGCTCCAACAACAACAACAGGAGTGAGGCACTTAATAATCTTTATAAACACATCAGTGATCAGCAGACAGCCCACCCAGATGCTTTTCTCATTTTGGCTGGGGATTTCAATCATGCTGACTTTAAGAGTGTGTTTCCAAAAATTCATCAGCATATTGACTTCCCGACACGTGGAAATAATACTCTGGACTTAGTGTACACTACTCAGAGAGGAGCTTACAAAGCCCTTCCCCTCCCCCACCTTGGTGCTTCAGATCACATCACTGTATTGTTATTGCCAGCATACAGACCACTCGTTAAAGTCACCAAACCAGTCCAGAAGCAGATTCAAGTCTGGCCTGAAGGGTCATCAGTGGCTCTTCAAGACTGCTTCGACACCACGGACTGGGACATGTTCAAACAGGCTGCAACCTACCATAACACCGTAGACCTCCAGGAGTACTCTGAGACTGTTACTTCTTACATCAACAACTGCATTGAGGATGTAACAGTCACAAAGACCATCACCATCTGGCCCAACCAAAAACCGTGGCTGACAGGGAATGTCTACAGTCTTCTGAAGACGCGTAATGCTGCCTTCAGAGCTGGAGATGAGGTGGGCCTGAGGACAGCAAGGGCCAACCTGTCACGCGGCATCAGGAAGGCTAAGAGACAATACTCCAGGAGGATAGCCCACTGTTTCAGCGACAGCAGAGACTCAAGGAGCCTGTGGCAGGGGATTCAGACCCTCACGGACTACAAACCCCCTGCACGGACATGTGACAGCACCACCCCCCTACTGAATGAGCTGAACACCTTCTTCGCTCGCTTTGAAGCACACAACAGCACCACTGCACAGAAGTCACCTCCTCCTACCGATGACCAGATGTTGACACTGCCCAGGGACAGCGTGAGTAAATCCCTCAGCAGGGTCAACGCACGCAAAGCTCCGGGTCCTGACAACATTCCTGGTCGTGTATTGAGAGACTGTGCAGAGGAACTCGCTGATGTCTTCACAGACATCTTCAACATCTCTCTGAGTCAAGCTGTTGTCCCCACATGCTTCAAAGCAACCACCATCATTCCTGTCCCTAAAAAATCATCTCCATCCTGCTTCAATGACTACCGCCCAGTCGCACTTACCCCCATCCTTATGAAGTGCTTTGAGCGGCTAGTCATGCACCACATCAAATCTGTCCTCCCCCCCTCCCTGGACCCCCACCAATTTGCATACCGGTCAAAACGCTCGACCGATGACGCCATTGCCACTGCTGTCCATTCAGCACTCACACATCTGGACAAAAAAGACACGTATGTCAGAATGCTGTTCCTTGATTTTAGTTCAGCTTTCAATACAATCATCCCTCAACAGCTCACCCAAAAACTGTCTCAGCTGGGACTCAGCACTTCGCTGTGCAACTGGCTGCTGGACTTCCTGACAGGAAGACCTCAGGCAGTACGGGTCGGCAGTAACACATCCAGCTCCATCATTATGAACACTGGAGCCCCTCAGGGTTGTGTGTTGAGCCCCCTCCTCTTCACTCTGCTGACCCATGACTGCACACCCATACACAACAGCAATCTCTTCATCAAGTTTGCGGATGACACGACTGTAGTTGGTCTCATCACCAACGGCGATGAGACAAACTTCAGGAGTGAGGTGAGCCACCTGGTCAGGTGGTGCGGCGACAACAATCTCTCTCTGAACGTGGAGAAGACGAAGGAGATTGTTGTTGACTTCAGAAGAATGCACACCCAGCACCCTCCTCTGACCATCAACGGTGCGACCGTGGAAAGAGTGAGGAGCACCAAATTTCTGGGTGTGCATATCACAGAAGACCTCTCCTGGACCACCAACACCACAGCACTGACCAAGAAAGCACAGCAGCGACTCTACTTTCTCCGCAAGCTGAGAAGAGCCGGAGTCCCAGCCCCCATCATGCGCACCTTCTACAGAGGCACCATCGAGAGCATTCTGACCAGCTGCATCACTGTGTGGTACGGCGCCTGCAACGCATCCTGCCGCAAGGCACTGCAGCGCATAGTGAGAGCTGCTGAGAAGATCGTTGGTGTCTCTCTCCCACCCCTCCAGGACATCTATAACACCCGCCTCTCCCGCAAAGCCCTCATCATTGCGAGAGACCCCTCCCACCCATCCCAGAGCCTCTTCAATCTGCTGCCATCAGGGAGGAGACTACGCAGTCTCCAGGCAAGGACCAGCCGACTGAAGAACAGCTTCATTCCCCAAGCTGTCAGGGCATTGAACTCCCTCCCGTCTCTGCCCCTTTTCCTCTCTTTTGCCCCATGCACCTGACCCCCCCCCCCCCCCCCCCCCCCCCTACTATTGTTTGCACTGTCTTTACCATCGCGACTTTATCTCTTTATTTCCTTAATCTATTTTATTTTATCTATTATTATTTATTTATTTATATATATATATATATATATATATATATATATATATATTTTTGGTGTTGTTGATATATATATATTTTGTTGCTGTTGTTACTGTTAATGTAACCTGGTTGCACCTTGGGTCTGAGAGTTACAGAATTTCAATTCTCTGTATGTATGTGCTGTATATATTGCAGAATTGACATTAAAGCTGACTTTGACTTTGACTTGACCAGGCAACATTTTTCCAGTCTTCAACTGTCCAATTTTGGTGAGCTCGTGCAAATTGTAGCCTCTTTTTCCTATTTGTAGTGGAGATGAGTGGTACCCGGTGGGGTCTTCTGCTGTTGTAGTCCATCCGCCTCAAGGTTGTGCGTGTTGTGGCTTCACAAATGCTTTGCTGCATACCTCGGTAGTAATGAGTGGTTATTTCAGTCAAAGTTGCTCTTCTATCAGCTTGAATCAGTCGGCCCATTCTCCTCTGACCTCTAGAATCAACAAGGCATTTTCGTCCACAGGACTGCCGCATACTGGATGTTTTTCTCTTCGTGGATGAAAGTTCACACTCAGTTCACACTGAGCACGTGACAGATGTGAAAGAGTCTAGAGATGTTATGGGAAATGTTGTTACGTGCAACATCATCCAGCTTGACTGGTTTTGGTGGGTGAGTAATGGTCTGGGGAGGAAAATCCTTGGAGGGTCACACGGACCTCCATGTGCTAGCTAATGGTTCCCTTACTGCTGTTAGATACCTGCATGAAATCCTCAGAGCCACTGTCAGACCTAATGCTGGTGTAGTTGGCCCTGGGTTCCTGTTAGTACATTATAATGCCCGGCCTCATGTGCCTAGGGTGTGTAGGCATTTTTTATAGACTGGCTCTCATGTTCTCCAGAGCTGAATCTAATTAAGACCCTCTGGGACATTATATATTGGAGCATCCAAAATCACTAAGTAGCACCACAGACTGGACTTATGCCCTGATCCCGGTCTGGGAGGAGATCCCCCAAGGACACCATCCGCCATCTCATCAAGAGCATGCCCAGACATTGTCATGAGTGCATACAGGCACGTGGAGGCCATATGTTGTGATGAACTTCATGCAAGTTGGATCAGCCTGTAACCATTTTTTTTTACTATGGTTTTGAATCCAGCCCATGATTTTGGTTTGTCACATAATTTTTTTCCTTAAATTATAGAATGTAGACAAATATTTTCAAATTGAACATTTCATTCATTGAGATCCAATGTGATTTATGTGTTTCTTTAATTTTTTTGAGCAGTGTATTCTCTGAAATGGTCAAAGCCCGCCATGGGATAGCACTAATTAAATGTCACTGATTCGGTCAATGATTTCGACCCTCTGTTTTTTTGTAATTCTGTTACTGCATAATTAAGCCTTTAATGCATTCTTAGCTGAAAGATAATAGATTAATGTGATCTTGCAATGAACGCTCTATGAATAAAATTACAGTGAATATCACCCTTTGTGTATAATTATATTAAGGTTATGATTATAATCATTCTAATATTTTTCTTGTTATACTGTAACATAACCATTTAAATTTTATGCATCATTAATCAGCTAAATGGTTAACATATGCCTTTCCCAGCATATTTGTGGAGGTCTCACATTCTCTTTAGGCACGACCACCTTCTAAAAGCCCCTTCAACCCAGCCCTGAACCCGTCTCTCTGCTGGACTCGCACGGCCAGCCCTCTCATCAGCCACACAAAGACATGCTGTCTGCTGCTGGCAAAACCAGGACTCTCAGCTTGTGTGCTATCAATGGAGAAAAATAAGGCACCTCAAAATTATGACCACTGTAAAACACATTCTAAAATGATTTTTGCCTTAAAACGGCAGGCTTGGATTGTTTCTGAAATGCCACTCACCAAGACCAGATGGTTCTAGAAAATTTTCCCTGGTAAATGCTAACTGACCTAGAGCTCGCCTACTTCGATAGATTACATTTTTTTAGATGATTGGTTGTTTTATTCCAAATGCTGTGTTTGGCCTTGATGCTTTATATGTTGTACAAAAAAAAAACATTGTAATAAAACCAGTTCTTTCTTCATGTCCAAGTATGCATTAAATATTATGCCAGAAACATAGTGATTTTCCATACAGCTGACATCTAAAGCTTTCAACCAGCCACCTGTGTAAGTGAACACAGCACAATACGGACTATAATACATAGGCGTAATTTGTGGGTTGGACACTTCCCCACCACTTTTTGCCAAAGCTGATTTTGTCCTCACCACAGGAAGGTTTACAAAGCAAAGAAAATCCACCGTACCTCCAATCCACCGTTCTTCAAAACTGAATTTGAAGATAAAAAACAGATATATCTGTGGTGACCAGACAGACCTGAAATTTATACCTTATTGGTATTTATAAACAATAAATAGCACAGGTATGTGTGCAGAACCGCTTACTGGTTTGTTTGATCTCTCTTAACCATAAGTTTAATCAAGGCTTAATCTTAACAACTAAATGTTTTCATTACTTTTCTTAGAGGACACTTATTTGGCTAATGGGACATTAAGCGAATTGAATGTGGCATGGGGCACCTGCCTCTAATGTCAGCAAACTAAGCTTGATGTAAACGCAGGATGAGCGTTTGTCAGTTTTGACTTATGAGGTGGAGAGAGAGTGGCCTTTCTGCTACTGGGGCATTTCAGACACAAGCCTCCCTCTGAATTCTTCTTTCAATACTATTCTATTTGCAACTGGTGTTGGGCCAGACAGTAGATCCTTTTACAGATCCTAGTCTATAACAATCCCATGAAAAAAAACTCTTATCATAAACTAAAAATGTAAATTTATCAGCTCCTTGGCCTCAAACTTGTGAAAATAACACCTGGTAATTTATAGACAGGTAATGGTGGAGTAAAATAATGCATTTTTGAGTCCCCAAACGCGTACGGCAAAGCAAAGTACTATGTGTAAATCACTTTTATATGAGAGTGCTTGTGTGACAGAACGGGCAAGCCAGATGAAGATTCCAAGGTTTTTCGTATTTATGGGGGAAAATGACTGGCTTAAAAGACATCAGCCGCCAGAAAAATTACACCAGGAAAGCCTCCAGGACGGTCATCATCTTCGCGGAGCTAAATGACGTTGGAATAAAGGCCAGCGTGCTTTACATGACAAACGATTTAAGACTCTTTCGGCTTACACTCCTGATTATTACAGCACAACGGTCTCAGAGACGCATTCCACGTCTTCCACAGCCCACTTGCCGCACTAATGGAGCAACGGTCTCGACTAACACATCACGGGCGTCTATAAAATCAACACTTTACTTCATCTTTTGTTAGCGGTATGGGTGAAAGAACAATTTGCATTCCTTAAGCAAAAAGTCATCATAAAAGATCAGAGCTCATTGACAGAGTTTATAAAAACTTTTGCTCTCCTTTCAAATAATCACTTCTGTAGCCACACTCAGAACAGACTCGGATGGACAATGGTTGACAGTTCTGAGCCATGGAAAATCTGAGTGTTAGAAGTGAACAAATGACACATCTCATAAAAATGAAGGCTGTATTTGATTGCACATCCTCTGTCCTTCTCCCTAACAGACCCCTTTGTGGTACACAATTTGACCAAATCTGGAGCCAATTACACATCTCACATCGACTTGACACCTAATCTAAAGATTTATATGCCACGTTGAGATCAGGAGGTCTAGTTGACTAGTTTTTGTTTTTAATGAACAAAATCTTAGTAATATATAAAACAACCTTTCTTTAAACCTGCAAGATCAAACTTAAAAACCTTATGAAACTAATGAAGAATGCTAAACAAAAAATGCATTTGTGTCTGTGATAAATGTAGTTATTAAATAAATTAATTTACTGCGTAAAATATTTTTTCCATTCATAATGCGCAATTATAGTTGCTCTGAGAGGAAAACTGTCATAATTTCTCCAAGAAAAATTAAGAAACGTTTTTGAAGAAGCTACATGCACATACTTAGCTACATTTTCCATGCTGATGGAACATTTCCAGATGGCTCCAGTTGTGGCGGCTAGTAACTGCTTGTTTTCAGCTTGGTTGAGCAACATGACCAGTGGCTTCAGTCCTCCGTACTGCCGCACCAGATCACGGGTGTGTTTATCTTCTGCACACTAAAGCAGGAAATAAAACAAACACACAGAACGATTTAAGTAGTATCGAGATGTGCACTGTATTGTGACAGTCAAAGCCAGGACTAAATTAGAATGTCATCTCAACCTCACCCCTTTTATACACTGCCAGAGAAAAGTGTAGTTGAGTGTGTATGGCCGTACCTTAAAGATAGCGCTGGCACAGTGCATTTGGAGCTCCTGGTTGTCACAGTTGAGGTTCTTCACCAGATCCTCAATCATGCCCTCAGTCTGTATAGCAATTCTGTAGCTCCTCTGCCAACACAAACATGCAGAATGACTTTCTACGCTGAACACCTACTGTAAAAACCACTCTGCCTTGCCAAACAACACTGCGTGCAGCGACATAGCACTTATTTCATCCTACGGTTTCTTGCTTCTGGCATCATACAGTCATTCACATCTTCAAACTGGTCCTTTAATAGAAACAATCTGCCAGTCAAAAGTAAGGTTTCATGAACAGCATGGTATTTTCAGATATACTTTGCACTAAGTGTCCTTATATAGAGTGGCTTAACATGCAGAATTTGTAACATGCATTATGTTTCACAACACTTTTGTAGATGAAAAATATAAATAAATATACTTTATTGTATTTAGTAGTATTTACTGTGCCGTAGCATAAAAATAATTATAATAAAAATATATTTGAAATTAAAACGACACTTCTATTTAAAGGTTGTTAAGCATGTTGTTTTTTGTGTGTGTGTGTGTTTTTACCACACAAGGGCAGCATGTATTAGATAAATCTTTAAAATTTTACAGTGTAATTTTTTCCTGTGATGTCACAAGAAATAATCTGTGTGATGCCTTCAGAAATCAATCAAATTTGATCATAATATGCTAATTTACTTAATTATTATTATTAATATATTATTTAACAATTATTATATATTAATATATTAATTAATATATAATTTCTTATCAATTACATTTATTTGACATTGTTTTGTTTTTTTGTAACATTACAAAAAATGTGTGTCACTTTTGCTCAATTGAACTTGACCTTCAAAGAGTTGGTCAATTGACCTTGATTAAACCATGAATAAAAGTAATAATTTTTTCAAAATGACTTGAATGGTAGCGCAAGACATTTCAAATAAACATTTTATGCATCAGGGCACAAAACATGAAAACATTTGTGAAAAAAAACATTCACAAAACATTCTTAAGAATAAAACTTGTCTTAACTGCTAATTTCTGCTAGTTAAGAAAAAAAATAAAAAACCTTCCTTAAGATTCTTAAGACAATTTAAGAAGTATTCATGTTCTTAGAAATCATTGTAAATAACATTGTAAAGTTAGGATAACCTCCAACCTGTCTTAAGTTCAGACAGCCTCCACAAAAGTAAGATGTTTAATGATTTGGTTGTATCAAATATGAAAAACTATTTTTAACTATTTTAACTTGACACGGCACATTAAAGGCAGGCAGCGCAAAAAACAGGCTTTGTGGTGTTTCATTGGGCAATTCTTCAGCAATAATCACCTTAAAATCAAATAATACCAAAGCCTCTAATTTTCTTCTTAAGTAAAAAATTTTAAGAAAATATCTGAGAAGTTCTTAAGAAGTTCTTCTTTCTTGAGAAGATTTTCGTGAATCCGTCCCTGGTTTTGGTGTAGCACACAAACTAGTACCGTTTGTTTGTAAAAGGGTTTTCAAAACATGTCTAAACTCATATTCTAAAACTGGCTGATATTAACAGTTGGAGCAAACCTCAGAAGCGCACTCCTGCAATGTCCCCACCACAGGGATGAGCATGTTCTTTTGCGGTGATTTGAGCAGCCGAGCGAGCAGAGGGATTCCCCCGGCCCGGCGGATGGCTTCCTTGTTCCAGGTGCTCTTGCTGCAGCTCCAGAGAGCCAGAGCCCCACATCGCGCCACCTCCACGTCCTTCTCCTGCTCCTTACTCAGAGACACACCATCGGGCACGCAGTCCAACAACCCCACCTGCCAGAAACAACTTCTGTTTGTTGCCTCATTTTAAAGCACTTTCCTATGCTTGAACTTTGAAGCAATGCAATAGATTTGTCCCTCTGCCTGACATGATATCATGATAATATTACATTTCTATTCCTTATGAAGCGTTATATTATTTTTATTTTACTCCGCATTAAGGTAGAAGAGTCGTGGCATGTGAAAACCAGTATGAATGTGTTATTAGTGGGGTCATGGTGTATTTTATGACATCTTCAGTGCAGGAAGTGGAATACAATATCCTGCCCTGAAGCTGCCAACATTCATCTAAACATTCATCATCAGCCAAAGACTGGCTGTCTGTTACTTAGGAGGGCTTGAAAATTCAGACTATGTCACACCAAAATCTACAAATGACCACATCCTTCAAAGAGTAAAATTCATGTTTCCCTGCTGTCAAGTCAGAAAGGCCACTCTAACACAGCATTACATGCGCGTGCTGTTCAGAGGTGGTCTGGGACTTTAAATGTGACTAATCTATGATAGCTACATTGAGAACGTCCGAGTCTGGCCCCGAGTAAATATACAGAGCAGAGTAACACGCGAACCCTAATCATACCGAGCGTCACTCTGTCAATAAACACACATGCCAGGATGAGGGGGAGAACGACATTCAATCTGTTTTTACCTGCAATGTGCTCCCTTTGATGCTGGCATTGAAAAAGATTGGGAGAAACAGACTGAAAGAGAGAAAGAGTGGAGAAATAGAGGCTGGTATACACGTGATCTGATGCTAACATTCTCCATCCTTTTGTCTCTTTTCAGTGTGAGTTAGGGCAAGGGCAACCTTTCTTGACAAATGCACAAGCGCAGAATTCATGTTTCTCACCAGTCTCTTGATGCCACCATGCTGTCGGACTGTCCTGCGGGCCCGTCTGAACTTGGCCACGTTGGCGATGGTCTCTGCTGCAAGGCACTTTAGCTCTTTGTCAGGAGAGTCCAGAATAGACACCGTGGTCTGCAAACCGCCCAAATCAACGATTGTCCGCCGAATCTGGGAGTTACAACTGATCTCCTTCAAGATCTTCAGAGAACCAATCTAACAGCAAGGGAGAGTAAAGTATCCATTATAAGAATAACTGCTGAATTTACCTAATGTAGAAAATATTGAAATTTAGGTTTACAACTGGCTCCAACTTCTCTTTCACACTCAAGAGAACAAAAATGGCAGTGGACTCAAAAGCATTTGATATGCTTCTTTTTTCCTTTTCTTTTTTTTAATAATAGCAGGTATTACCCTGATGTGCGTTTCATTTAACAATTTAATATTTTGTTAAAAGAGTTACCATTTTGTAATTATGATAATTTTGGCACAATTTAAATGTTGAAGCCACAGTATCTCAGTGTATTTTACTGTATTATTATGTGTGCATATTAGAAAGTGGCAGGGAACAGCAACTATTCATTGTGATGATAATAATATTAATGCTAAAGTATAAAAGTAAAAGAAAAATATGTAATACACTATTGTTCAAAAGGTTGGGGTTAGAATTTTGTTTTGAAATACATTATACTTTTATTCAGCAAGGACGCATTAAATTATTTGTAAGTGACAGTAAATACATTAATAAAAATATGTATATTTTAAATAACTTCCTATTTAAAAAATATTTCCACAAAATATTAGTTTTTATTATTATTACCGCATTTCTCCTACATAAGATATTATTTTTATCAGTTCTTTTGTGCTTGAGTCATTATATTTCTCAAGATTTTTGCTCGTTCTAAATCAAATATGGATAAAGTAGCACAAGTAAAGATTACATTTATAGGAATGCATTAGTGAGATGAATTCATTTTACCTGGCAGCGTCTCTCTCTTCTAATGGTGAAGATGTGGGTTATAGTTACTTTGAAATATATGCTCGAACTTTTCTTTGAAATATATGCTCGAACTTTTTATTTTATTTCAATGATATATTATTCTTGATAAATCATAGAAAAGTGTTGATAATACATTTCTGTGCAAATGAATGTTTTTGTGTGCATGCAATTAACTTACGCGTACAATAAGCTGTTTGAAATGTGCATTTGTCTGATCAATTTGAGCATTAAGATGGTATAATCAAGCATATCCTGTGGAGTGCTCTCAGAGTGTGCATTATTTGTAATTGTAACAGTTGGAAAGGGGGAGTAAAAGTGGACTTCAAATATTTCTCATCTTGGTGCACCCTCTATAGGCCATGATCAGTGACTTAAAGCAAACTTAAAGTATTATGTCAGAACATTAATGTCCACAAATTGACTAATCTGTGCAACCCCTACCTCAATGTGAAAATATGGACCTGAAAATCATACAGTCCCTGATTGAAAGGTTTCAAATATGGAAAAGCTGCTGAAAAAACAGATAATTTGCAGGATCTGGAGGATTTTTTCTGAGGAACATTGGGCAGTTTAACTGCTCCGGAAAAAACTCATGAACAACCATCATAAAAAAATAAAAAAATAAATAAAAAAAAAACCTGTGGATTTGCCCAGGTAATAAAATCCAGTCAATTTGATAAATGTAACTTATTTTGTCTTTATATAACTACATATAAAGATCTCTTATGTAAAATATCTTAAGGACCATACTAAATAAAAAAAACAAACACATTTTGTTAAAATAATTAACATTTTGCAGGTGTATGCAAACTTTTGACCACAACTGTGTGTGTGTATATATGTATATATCTCGATAGAACACAGTTATTTTAAATTGCAATATATTTATTACAATGTAATATATATTGTAATATATTTTACAATATTACAGTTTTTACTATATTTTTGATCAAATAAGTGCAGCCTTGGAAAGCATAAGAGACAGAAAACGACTTTAAGAATCATTTAAAAAAAATCTTACCAATCTTATCTTTTAAACGGTAGTGTATATATGTAAAAAAAAGAAAAGTTAAAAAAAATTCTCAGAGTAAACTGGTGCTTTTTGATCTAATTAACTGAGCCTGGATGTACTTACCTTACATCTGATCTCATCTGTGTCAAGCAGGTTGATGAGAACCTCCAGCCCCCCCACATCTCTGATAGCCAGCTGAGACATCTCTTGGACCAGGTTAAAGTCTCTCAAAGAGCACAAAACAATCACTGTGGCTGTCTGATTAGCCCCCTGTTCACGAACACAAACACATGTGCAGCAATTACATTAGGTGCTCAATCATAACCCACAGACAGATGACAGAAACAGTTGTTCTTTTATACACTTCATTCATCTAAAACATGTACAACAAGAACTCTGCCTGACATTAGACAGAAAAAGTATGAAGGCTGTTGCGCACGCCCACGTTTGCATCAATAACGTCATTTCTCCATTAACCGCTTTTTTCGACCCATACCCCAAAATCATCAATTTCTTCAAGTCTTATTTTGTTGAGCACATGTTGTATATAAGTGTCTGGTATTGTGACTATAAACAGGGGTGGGGAAAGATCCTTTGATACAGACTACTGCTGTGCTGAGGCCTGAAACCAAGAACAATGACCTAAGTTAGCAATTAAAAGAAAACAAGCCCTGAAATGTTGGAGATGATAACGGATTGGTTTAAAAAAAAATCTGTTTTGACAGTTGCTATATACACACATACACAGTGTTTTAGACTTGTCGTTCTTCAGAAGTTGCCTACGCAGTGAGTAAAACTAACTAAACATGTGGCATTTGTTGGGCCAGGCTCCTTAACAGATACATCTCGCGGAGACTGCTGTGGTTTTGATATCATTCATGGCATATCCTTTATCGCTGGAATGAAATAACAGAAGAGTGAGTGATGGATAAGTAAAAAATTCTACACTATTAATCATCTTTAATCAACAAATTATGGCTTCTTTAGTGATTGCTGTTTGTTTAGGTCAAAAGCGCAGGTCTAAGATCAGCTTTCCCCTAAAGAAAAACACCAGAGACTCTACTTCCACATTCGTTGTTAATGTGATGACTCGTTTTTCTCTCTCTTTTTTTAAGGAGCAGCTCTTATGAACGCAAACAAAGACAGGCGTTTTTCTCCATGGCTGGTCTTGAGCTCAATGCAGTAGGTTCCAAACAGGCATGTAAGCTGCTGTAATGCTGCTCGTGCAATAGACCTTTGAAATGTGACGCTCAAGTCCAATCTCCTGCAAATTGAACAAATGCGAAACAAGACCTTTCGTGTAGCTCAACTAGTAGAGCATTAGTGTTTACAATGTCATGGTCATGGGTTCGATTCCCAGGGAAAGTAAGAACTGATTAGACTGTCAAAGTGTTCCTTGAATGCAATGTAAGTCGCTTTGGATAAAAGCGTTTGCCAAATGCGTAAATGTAAGTGTAAATGCGTATGTTTCTTTTTCATGAAATGTGCAACAGATAAGATGCAGTGATTAGGTCAGCCAAGCACCCTGGTTTTGTCACGGATTGCAAGGGAAGGACTCAAGTGCAGGTGGGAGGATTATTTATTTAACAAAGAAATAAACACTGAACATAAATGAAACACCCACGAGGGGGAAAACACTAAGAAAGACAATAACCACATACTAGGAACCAAAACAAAGGAACACAGACAAACCGGATGGAACGGTACCCAAACAAGACTGACATGTAGGCTGGAATGACATCAGGACAATAAAAAGGCAGGAACCATTGACAACGATACGACAAAGGACAGCAAACACGAGGGGTTCTTAAGGGCACAGGAGGAAGGGACGTGATTAGGAACAGCTGGGAAGGATTGTGAGAAACGAGGAGGCGGGGCTGACGCTAACGAGATACAAACACGCGGCAAATGCAAAACGCGCATCGCCGCATGTTTACAAAGCACACGAGACAAGCGCAACGGGTGGACACACCCACTGCGTTACAATGACAACAAACAGACACGAGGACACGAGAGCGCGCACATGACGTAACGCGCCCTCACATCAAACACGGGAGGAAGAGCAGTGCCATGGCTCTGTCAACTAGGAACACTAGAAACAGAAACTGAACATGACAGAACTGTTACAGGTTTACTAGACACTAGGTGCGGCCCAATTTTGTAGTGTAGCACGAGAAGTCCCTTATGTAAAAGAAGTACACTTTAGCAGAACTTTAAAGAGAGTATACTTGTTACGAAAATAATATACTTTACAAGAATATACTTAAGTGCAAACCAAATTCAAAGTTTTCTGACACTTAATTGCCTGCTATTTACAATTGACTTAAAATGAGTTATAATGTTTAGAATTTATATTAAAAGCAATTAGTTAAACTTTTTTTACACACTTAAGAAGAACTTCTTTATGTGCAAGTTATGTACGTAATCACTTCTAATGTTTTTACAGTTTGGGTCAAATGTACTAAGAATATTTTTTGTTAAACAAAAACATACTTTATTCTATTGAAACTTGCCATGTATTTAAATACATGCATCTTTAACGCTGTTATTAAATTACTAATGCTTTTTAAGATTAACTTTAAGTCAGTATCAGATGATGGCAAAGGTAATCTAAATGTAAAATTATTAAATAAAAACAGATAGGCTGCAATTTATTGTGCATCTCTAAAATAAAGAAGAACTTGGTTGAAAATGTTCTGGAAGAACACTAAAGTTCATAGACTTGAGAAAAGGAGAACAGATGAAAGAGAGGAAGCACAAATATAGTAGGACTAATATTGAGAAATTAAGGTAGACTGTCAGGGTTCTGTCACTTTGGTCTAGTTTTCTCTCGTTTTGTGACAGAGCCCTGACACTGCCACACTGTCATGTCTTTCTATCTCTCCTGTCTGTGACGTGTCTTGAGTGCGGGGTGTGGTGTTCGTATCACGGTACTTCGCTGTTGTTCAGATTTTTATCGGGATTCAGACATTCATGCTCTGTGTGTGTCTTCTATTGTGAGCGCACGAGACAATTGTCCACTCATGCTTTTGGGCTTTATGTTTTGTTTTCCAATTTTGCTAGAGCTGCGCTCTCTTATTCTCCCTGTTTTGCTGTTCTGTGCTGCTTCGTTGTTGCATTTTTGTCACTTGATCAAGTCCAGTCCAGTCAGTCAAGTTGATTGAAGTTGTGTTCATTTTTATTAAATAAAAAGACATTCTTTCCCAGCAATTGAGTCCTCGCGTTTTTCTTCACCCAAACCTGACATAGACTTGAAAGAAAGAGGTGGTCAGATATGAAGAATCCAAGAGACAGAAAGAGTGATAAGAAGTGAGAAAATGGTCATAAAGAGGCAAAGACAGAAAAACAGACGAAGAAATAGGTCAGAGTGAGAGAGAGAGAGGCACATGTGTTGTCCATATTAAGTGGCTGGACTAAATGTGAACTAAAACTAGCAGTGAATCCTCTGCACTCTTTGTCTTGCCACTCTCTCCATCTTCAAAGCATTCAATGGGTTAGCACTGAACCTTATAAAAACACAAAGCTATATTTAGTACTGATACCAGGGAAAAAGAAATCCAGCGTTCATATGCTTTCATTTTCTAGCAGCTTTGGTCTCGACGTGCTGTAGACATTCTTTACAAATCAGAAAACATCTGAAGGTCTTTTAGCATGTCTCTGTCTCGATTCTAACGGGCCCTCACTTTCAGTCTGTGGCAGGTAGAGAAATGTTCAGGACAGATAAAAGCTGTGAACATGGGTGACAAGTTTATCATTTGATATCACTATATACCTTATTATGTTAAGATTAACGTAAGAGTATGTGCCATCTTACCTCCCTTATGTGACTGGAGGGATATGCAAAATTACTATATAGAAAATCTCTGATCTGAGATTGGATCATCACAAGAAGTGAACTATATTACTGCACATATGTTTTTGGAACATATTAGAATTACTTCAGAAGGATCTTCAAGTGACATTGAAGACTAGACGAGAGTAATGGCTGCTGCATAATAAAATAGAAATTGGTTATTTTAGGTTTTAATAATGATTCCAGTTTTTACTGTATTTTTTATCAAATAAATGTGGCCTTGGTGAGCATAAGACACTTCTTTCAACATTCAACTTAGCGCGCATATATTAAGTATATTCACATAAAGCGATTTATACTGTATACTGTGTTACAAATTATTATGCAAGTGACATATCAGTACAATTTCATATTTTGTCATATTTTCATATTTTTGTTTCTCAAAGGAAATGTTTGCTTTATTTCTCATATCGTTCTACATAAGTTGTATCAACCTTAGGCGGGTTTGTTAAATAGTTTGCCAGCTCTTCTTAAGCTCTCCAAGTCACCGCAAGTCACAGTTCTCATGCAATATGGGGAGGAAGAAAAATCTTTCTGAAGATGAAAAGCATGAAATGGTGAAATGTACTTTGCGAAAGGCATGAAAACAACTAATATGTAAAAAAAAGAAGAAGAAAAAAAAGCAGTACAGCAAAAGAGTAGTATGTTCAATTTCATAGCATTTGAAAACAAATGTATTGTAAAAGAAAATTCACATAGGTCCATTAGGGGAGGGTCTTCACACAGCTTATCAAACACAAAAAGTGTCTCAAAAGTTAAATCAATATATTGTTTTATGTGAATGAGTGGGCAGGATGATTTTCACACCAATGTGCAGAGAAAACTAGGCTACAAGATGTAGTTTTCAAAAGTCTTGTGGGCAGTCGTGGCCTAATGACTGAAAGAGTCAGACTGGTAACTAGAAGGTTACGGGTTTGAGTATCAATACCAGCATGAAATGACTGGTTAGGTTACCTGCACCTAATCCCCACTGTGTGTGTGTACACTACTCCAAAAGTTCACTAACTTGAATTTGTTAAATGCAGAGGACAAATTTACTTAATGTTCAGTATGTGTTTTATGGCCTTATATAGGGGTCAGAACACCACTGACCCCTATACCTAACCTCACAAACCTTATGTGCCCTCCAGAAGCTTGCAGAAAAGCTTGCAGTAAAGCAGAAGCTTTACCTGGATTGTTCCATGCTGGTGGAATGACCTGCCCAACTCAACCAACTTGACAAAACTTGACACATCAATACGAACACTTACTATAATATATGTCTATAAAAATAAACTTGCTATGTGTACTGTGCCAGACTAACTGGGACGAGTCACAGCACTTGTATATTGTTGGTTTGATTGCTTCTGTCGTTCTCCTCATTTGTAAGTCACTTTGGATAAAAGTATCTGCTAAATTATTAAATGTATTTCTGACTTTAAAAAAGGTTTTTTTTCAATAAACACACATTTTTTTACTTTTACATACACGATACTCACATATAATTGTAGCAGAGTTTGTAATAAGACTTTAGTCATGAAAATGTTTTAAATAAGCACAAATGTCAGGGCATGTCAAGATATGTCCAGGGTACTCGTAAGGCTAGGTCAGGAACACAATGTACATGGAAGCAGACATTAAGAAAAGTACAGACGGTAATCCAGCAACACTTGTGGTAAGGTAAACTTTGATAGTAATGCAAATATGGGTCAGAAAGGGTCAGAAAACACCTCAGATCTTAGAGGGTTAAAATGTCTTTAGATAAAAGTTGGAAAGAAAGTCTGATATTCATCTGTGTTCAGGGCTAAAAAGCTTGTTGAAAACATTTGCCTTCCATAAATAGCCACATCTAGTGATATTTAAAATAGCTTAACTGTTGCAAGAATACAGAAAGAGCTGATAGATTGTAGTCCTGTTTCAGAGCAGGAAAGCAGGTTCCACTGACAGCACAAGCTGTGTGTCACCATAAAAACCTATCCTGGGGAAAGAATACTTAAAATATTTAACACAAAACAGTGCGGAATGAGCCAGCATTCATAAATCCTGACCAATGCAGATGGAGCTCAGAAAATTAACAAATTCTCCTGAAGCACAGTGACAGAGAATGAAAGCAGAAAGGAAAAAGGATGAAAAGAAAAAACAGAGAGAATGGATATATAAATAAAACTTAAGAAGAAAACAAAGCTGCACTGATGCTCTGAAGAAAATTGAGAGGCTAGACAAAAAAGAAAGTGTCAGACTGAATAAGAACAAAGAGGTATTAGAAAAAGAGAATGTGAATGTTCATTCTGGCACGAGTGTTGTGTATGATATACACATTAGAGTTAATTTATAGAGAAGCTGACTGAGGTCTGATCATTATCATTTATCCTCAATTAAGCAGCCAGCTCTCCAGAGCAAGATAAAGACAGCTGTATAAATGATTTACACAGAGAGAAGCCATTGAGCCACAGAGCAGAGCCTCCTTGTCTAGATTTAAGAGCAAAGGGATATCAGATTTTAAGTAACTTCTTTCAAAAGCATCCTTGCCAACGTTAAGCTTTTGAACGGTAGTGTGTTACATTAGCCGAAATAGAGTTAAAGAGAGTAGAATTCAGATAATCTCATTACGCTCACCCTTATTAGCTGAACACTTAAATTAAAAATAAAACGTTTTAAGAACATTATTGTCATCAAATTTGAGCGTGCACCTTTTTAAACATTTTTCAAAAGTAATATTAATTTCTGTAGGGCTAAAGAAATTGAGAACATTTAGAAAATCAATCTATCTGGCTTCTCTGCATCATACAGGACCGAAATGAGGTGCACAAGCAGCTTGACCTGGCACACAATTAATTTAGTACTCACTTTGTCCATTAGATGGAGCAAGACCTCATAAAGACTATGTGAGATAAGAAGGGGACATTACATTGTTCTATTCTGAATTTCAACTTCTGCAATTATGCAAATGAAAAACTGTAGCGGTTTAAATTTATTCCACGCTGAAGATCCTTTTAAAACCTCTAATGTCTTTTATTTGTGATTCTGAAAGATTATTTCTAAATCTTATATTCTGTGAGAAATATTGCAAGTGAGAGTGATCCAGATTTAGGCTTCATTTCCTGAGCAGACACAGACACTCTGCAACCTTTAAGTCAAAATTACTTGGTAATAAAAAATGCAGCACTTTTTCAACATTTAAGAGCACTAGCAATTCACTTAGTTGCAAGGAGCAAAATGGGGTAATTAGAAAAAGGGAGAGTGTGAGAGAATGTTTCTATGCAACTTTGTTTGGCTGCCATGTTTCTCTCATTCAAGCTAATGAGGCAGTTGGGCCGAATCTAGTGAGACAAACAGCCTGTGGCCACCTCCTCTACACACTGACGCAGTTACAATGTGTGTCTGTGAATGTGTGAACGTGCAGTTCTACTCAATGCTCGTTCTTTGACCCATCCAGGCAACAACTGAATGGAGTTTGGTGTGTGTAATATGTTTTGCGGTCTAAAGACATGCACGATTTATTAATAAAACACTAACACATCATGAAAGGATGTAGTCACTGGTGCAAACTGCCCTCCGTACATGTGTACAGAAAGGCAAACACGAAGACATGTAAATGTACAGTTCAGGTAATGTAGACTGCAAAAATATCCCTAGATAAACAGCCATTAAACACAAGTCCGATTATTCATGCATCACCTTATAGAAGCGCAATCTCCCAGAAATACAAACGCATGTCTATACCCTGGAAAAGAGCAGAAGAAAAGACAGAGGGGAGGAAAAAAACGGAACCTTCACTCCAAAAATAAAACAGATATTTAGTTTGGCACGGACTGTGTTTCGACTTCTGATGGTAATGACATTATAAGAACGCTACTGGACAAACCCTCATAAATAAGAACTGTGGTTTCCAGACAGATAGAATACTGGGAAGGGCACGTTACAAACACATCCTGTCTAGAGTTGAAAACAGCACTGAAACAAACGCATCCCCAAACACCACACACAAATCAGAAAAAAAAACTTTTTAAATCCGCTTTCCAAACTCAAACAAGATTTGGCTTTTTTCTCCTGACGTTTGGTAGAGGATGAGCACCTCCCGTTAGGAAAATCACATTCATTATTCTGTGTTTTACTGGGCTAAAAATATCTACCTGCGGCTGAACTTTTCTTGGATGTTTTTCTTTACATGATTTATTGCTCACTACACGTAAGATCTTTTTAAAAATGTGTACACTACGACCTCTGATGTTTAACATAAGTGCCCTTTTAATCTAAAGTAGACCAATGCCTTCTATAATACTATTTACCATAGGCCACTGTAAAAGGAGGTAATGTGAGAGAACAATTTTGGAGATTTAGTTCTATTTTTTTATGTATTTTCTAGGAATGTCGCAATATACTATATGAACTGACAATAACAGTGATGTTTCAATAAATGAAATATTGAAATCATGTTAATACTACACATATGATAACATCTGACACACAATAAAACAGTGACAACACAGTGGCTATGTTCGAAATTGGCCTCCATATACTTATTTACTATTCACTACATTAGTCTACTAATACAGGGAGTGCAGAATTGTATTATTAGGCAAGTTGTATTTTTGAGGATTAATTTTATTATTGAACAACAACCATGTTCTCACTGAGCACAAAAAACTCATTAATATCAAAGCTGAATATTTTTGTATCAATATTTTAAGTAGTTTTTAGTTTTAGCTATTTTAGGGGGATATATGTGTGTGCAGGTGACTATTACTGTGCATAATTATTAGGCAACTTAACAAAAAACAAATTTATACCCATTTCAATAATTTATTTTTACCAGTGAAACCAATATAACATCTCAACATTCACAAATATACATTTCTGACATTCAGAAACCAAACAAAAACAAATCAGTGACCAATATAGCCACCTTTCTTTGCAAGGACACTCAAAAGCCTGCCATCCATGGATTCTGTCAGTGTTTTGATCTGTTCACCATCAACATGCCGTGCAGCAGCAACCACAGCCTCCCAGACACTGTTCAGAGAGGTGTACTGTTTTCCCTCCTTGTAAATCGCACATTTGATGATGGACCACAGGTTCTCAATGGGGTTCAGATCAGGTGAACAAGGAGGCCATTTCATTAGATTTTCTTCTTTTATACCCTTTCTTGCCAGCCACGCTGTGGAGTACTTGGACGCGTGTGATGGAGCATTGTCCTGCATGAAAATCATGTTTTTCATGAAGGATGCAGACTTCTTCCTGTACCACTGCTTGAAGAAGGTGTCTTCCAGAAACTGGCAGTAGGACTGAGAGTTGAGCTTGACTCCATCCTCAACCCGAAAAGGCCCCACAAGCTCATCTTTGATGATACCAGCCCAAACCAGTACTCCACCTCCACCTTGCTGGCGTCTGAGTCGGACTGGAGCTCTCTGCCCTTTACCAATCCAGCCACGGTCCCATCAAGACTCACTCTCATTTCATCAGTCCATAAAACCTTAGAAAAATCAGTCTTAAGATATTTCTTGGCCCAGTCTTGACGTTTCAGCTTGTGTGTCTTGTTCAGTGGTGGTCGACTTTCTGCCTTTCTTACCTTGGCCATGTCTCTGAGTATTGCACACCTTGTGCTTTTGGGCACTCCAGTGATGTTGCAGCTCTGAAATATGGCCAAACTGGTGGCAAGTGGCATCTTGGCAGCTGCACGCTTGACTTTTCTCAGTTCACGGGCAGTTATTTTGCGCCTTGGTTTTTCCGCACGCTTCTTGCGACCCTGTTGACTATTTTGAATGAAACGCTTGATTGTTCGATGATCACGCTTCAGAAGCTTGGCTATTTTAAGACTGCTGCATCCCTCTGCAATATATCTCACTATTTTTGACTTTCCTGAGCCTGTCAAGTCCTTCTTTTGACCCATTTTGCCAAAGGAAAGGAAGTTGCCTAATAATTATGCACACCTGATATAGGGTGTTGATGTCATTAGACCACACCCCTTCTCATTACAGAGATGCACATCACCTAATATGCTTAATTGGTAGTAGGCTTTCCAGCCTATACAGCTTGGAGTGAGACAACATGCATAACGAGGATGATGTGGTCAAAATACTCATTTGCCTAATAATTCTGCATTCCCTGTATAGTTCACATGAAAACAAGCAAATTAGGACACCGAGTGTGCTGGAAGGGCTGCCACTTTTGCATAGTTTGTGCTTTCGGTTTAATAATTATTTGAAACTTTGCAAGCTAGCAGCTCCAGTAGTAAAGTGAAAAGATTTATCTTGAATTCAGTCATGGAAACTGTGCATAAACCTTAATTACAATTGAATAAATCAACCAAAAAGGAATTTATATTTGTATGTTACTACGCTGTTGCCACATTGGACCAGCGGTTTGGAAAATGGATGGATGGATGATTCAGCTGTGGGCAACATCTGGTGAGACACAGGAATTAATTTGTTATGAATTTCACTGTGCATTATGGGTGTTCTCTAGCCATTGGTTGTACACTAATTATTGTGGTGGATTGTGGGATTGAAGGAGTGCACTCGATAATGTTCGCTATGGTTTCGGAAACCACTACAAATGGCTGTCCCCTCAAATAGTGTCCTATTTAAGGGTATATGCGGTGATTTCAGACACAGCCAGTGTAGAACCAAATTTTGTCGGAGGAGATGACAGTTGAAAGCGAGACATTCTACCCACACCATAAAAAAGGCAAAAAGTTAGCCTGACCAACACGGTCCAAATATGCCTACTTCTATACTATATAGTATGCAAAAACAAGTATAGCAAAAGAGTAGTATGACCAAATTCATAAATAAAAAACTTTAGGCAAAAAGTACCCAGATGACCAAGTTCCGCTAAGATTCTGGAGTGTGTTTGATCAACACTACTATGACACGAAGCCACTGAAAGGTTGGCAGTAAAGCAATGCAACTGACGCTGGTTAGGTCATCTGACAGTACAACAAAGCAGATGTAGAATGTCTGAATTTCAATTATGCTACACATATTCAAAGTAAATTTCAAGCCAAATGTGTCTACTAGACAGTGTATGATTTTGGAAAGTCTGCATTAAAAAAATTCATATGCAGTCTCCCTTCACTCATATTTTTTGTGTGATTTATTTTTTGTGAAAACATAAATTAAAGTTAAATATGAATTTGACTGACAGCATTATATTTTCAGATATTATGATAATTTGTTATAAATCAAAATTCCCATAGATATCGCAATAGTACTTTTATAGTGAATTCTTTTGCCCATAATAATCCTGCAGTGAAAATCTGAGATCATGACAGCCCTAGTATTGAAGCATGCTGATGTGTGCATTTGCAAATGTGTTTTTTACCTTTAAGTATTTGACTAGTTTCTGGATCTGCCAGTATTCAGAGGGTAGATCGGTGGCGGCCTCAGCACGTCTTTCAGGCTGTTCCTCATCTTCCTCATCGTCTGATGAACTCTCGCTGAAGTCATCAGCTCCTCCTGGGGTTTTGCTGTGCACACACACACACACATACGCATATGCACCTATTAGACATATTAATATTCAAGCTGGCCAACAATTTCTTTCTCTCAGACACACACTGTGAGAAGTACTCTCCCACAGAATTTTCTCAGGATAGAAATGAGAACTATCCATACATAACAGGACATTATAGAAAAAGCACTTTCTCTAATAAATAGAGCTTAATGCATCAAATCGGAGGAGAGTCGGAGCAGGTGCAAGCCAAACCACACAGCCGATTCTCTCAAAGCTCTGGTAAAACCTCTCTGAATCCAATGTGGAATGAATTATTGCTCTCTGAAAGGCCTCATGCTCAAACCCTTGGACAAAACGGCCATCAAACTCAGGGGTGTATTTGAAGTGTCATCTTAAGCCATGGCATCAAATTAAACGGCAGGGGATGGAGAGAACAGAGACAGAGCAACAGAAAGAGAGAGAGGAAGACTGGAGTGGTCATCAGTGCATTTCTGAACTCTTTCATCGCGAGCTTATACACGCATGCAAAAACGCAGATGGCCGTTAAAGCGGATCAGGCTACTGAAATGAATGTATCATGAAACGAGTCATGAAACTCGGTACACAAGGAGAAGAGGCCAGAGGGACTCAGATATGTTTTCCAGGGGATAACTGTATTGCCGGACAGCAGCATACTCATCTCTTTTGGAACTAGTCACTTACTTGAAGTGTGGAATGTGTCTTGCAATGCAAAGAATTGTAAGTGTGATATAACTATATTACTGATTTGTTGGTGTACCATGAACATCCAAATGATCTTCAGATCGCTACACTGTTTTTTTGTACATCACTGATTTAAAACGCCAGGAAAAAGAGAAACCGTGGCTACACCCGGAGCTCCTTACAGGCAGGATTGTATACTCTGGCAGTGGATGTTATGGGGACAGCTGGAGTTTTCACTCACCATCGCCAAACAGACAGAGAGGAGTCAGGAGAAGGAACAGGGTTATCAGTGGCTCAGGCACAGACCGGTTATTACAGACCGCTACTCCTTGCAGCACCAGAGGACCGTTTCATGTGCACATCAACCTGAACGGCTGCTTTATCCATGTCTTATTAAAGGCTATAAAGTGAATACTTATCCACAGCTGAAATAATTTACCCCGAAAGTGAGTCTTTATTTCCAATTCAGTGATTGGATAAGTTATTTTATGTTTGGCCAGGAGAATAAAGAGTTATTCTATTATGCGTGTTCCTGGTAGAGGGTTTTTCAGATCCCATTGCAATGGTTTGGTTTTTACCTCAGAGGAAACGCCACATGTACAATGAAAAAGCTATTTCTGTGGGCTGAGATTGTGGCATACATTTTTTGAGACGAATGGCAGCCTGGCAGAGACGATCCAGAAAAATTAGACTTTTTTTTGTTCTCTGATGCTGGTGAATTTGTGCCGTATTTCAAGATCCTCTTGCTTTCTCGGCTCTTTCTGGCCTTCTCCTCTGCCTCACTGCAAAAACAAAACAATAATCAGACACTTATTAACACATGCTTATAACCTTTAACGCTCTTATATTTTTATGGAACATTACAGTTTATTGTTAATTATTACTGATGCAATCAATTCTAAAAGGACAAAATCAAGTCCTAATCCACAATCTTTTCTCATTTGAGAAGATATCTACTTCATTAGGGAAAAAAAGGATTACAATACCCTTCAGAGATACATGCATAGCGTTCATTCATACTTTAATTCAAATAATTTCCTCAGCACTCGGTTATAAAGGTGGTAAAACCTCTCACTTCTTTCCTCCTGTGGACCTGTGCTGCACGCTGTGTCTGCATCAGACTGTTCTTACTTTACTTAATACCGGACAGTATTTACGATGAGTTTTTCAAATCCTGACAATCAAAATGGTTTTAATGCTAATTAAAATATTAAAGTGCAAAATATTAAACCACCCCTCGTAAACGTTTAGTGACGCTCAGGTTGGAAAACACTGTGCTAGATCAATCCAAGGATAAGAATATCTATGTCTGAGTGATCAAATCTGGCTTTATTAGCCAACTATCACTATAGAACATTATATAACTATCTCAATCACAACTTCACGAATTAACACTCACAGGAGAAGAGACACAAATATAAGACATATAACCATCTGTTGAACTCTGAATGGTTACTGAACTGTGAATGTAATTTCAACAAGTACATGTTCCTGGATCAACATCTTTGTTGGTCCTGGAACAACATTCCAATCAACCAATCAGATTTAAGAGACATGTTTATGTCAGGTTTTAGTCTTACAACCAGGGATATGTTCTACATCAGTGTTTTTCACCATAATTTCCATCTGATTTTAGGGAGAACTTATGGGTAGGCTTCGGATTAAGGTTAAGGACAAAATGTTCAGACAGGAATGTTGTTCCAGGATCAACAAAATGTGTTGATCCAGGAACATGTCTTACTTGGCAAAATCACGGTGACCGTACAGTACATAGACAAGCCACATGCACTCCATCCAACATCAGCTAGCTCAGAGCCTGTGACCTCTGATGTTCATGCTGTGATGGCTTTTTGGGTCTCTTCAGAAGACATCCATTGGGGTTTGGAATTATCACTTACTCATATGGGGACGTCAGGCCAAGGTTCTTCCATTTCAAAGATGGTTCTAATTTCTTCTTCCTACCGCCCAGCTTGTTCCGCGCAAGCTGTTGTCTCGCCTTCTCAGGCACATTCTTTTCCTCATGATCGTAAGACTTCAGGGTTTGGCCTGTTTCCTCTGCATCAACCGTTTCCACATGTAGGATCTTTTTAGTGGATGGCACATCTTGAATGGCAAAATCCTGTAGAAGAGAATGAATAAAAATGAAACAAGATAGTAAGGAAAAGGACCTCTGCACCAAAAATACTATATTTTGTCTAGTCTAGACTAGACAAAGACTTGGGGAGCTCAAAGAGTTATTTTTCTTATGAATTCTTTGTTTAGCATTCTTCATGAATGCACTCTTAGCTTTGCAAAACATATTTTCCATTCAACATCTGACATATTGTCTTTTTATTGGGGAGGCACATCACACAGTCATCTCAGAGCTAGTGCAGCCTTCTTATTCTAAGAAAGAGCCGTATAAAAAAGTAAATCCCACTTATGAATTTGTATCCCTGAACGTTTATATAATACAGCCTTTCTCCACAGTCCACTGCCAGAAAAACAATCCTGCCTTTGAGTTATGAGAATAAATGAAGAAATAGAAACATATTGCCAAAGTTTCTTATGTTAATTGCCTATACAATATGAGAAGTTTATTGTTTCTGTGCATTCTTGAACTGCAGGCTGGCAGTTTGGCACACATTGAGTGAAGTCATTGTGGCAAAGTAACGCAACAATGATTTTCTGAAAATGTGAGGGACTCTATATTTCTCTCTCTCCCACTTTTTTATTATGAGAAGCAGACAGGAGAGATATGAATGGTTAAGAAGCAGGACAAATCCAGAGGCACCTGCTATGCCCCACCATCAGCCCTTCATTGGCTCCATCTTTTAGAGATGTCTAGAGCAGGAGTTCAAAACAGAAATAGCGAGAAGAAAAGAGAAGAGTATGAGACAAGAAGAGTTCAGAAAGAGTACACAAGGGAAAAAGCTTTCAATATAGCACAAGGGACTCACTGTGGATCCAGCTGGGCTATACATACTTTGTGCCATTCATGAGACTGTTTGCCCAAAGTTAAGAACAGCCAAAGTTTTATCCATTTCCTCACACCACTCCACCCACCTTTAATATCATAATTGAAGTAACAAACCCTGTCTAAGAACAAGTAGGGAGAGTTAACTCTCCAGTATGGCATTCCAAACCGAAGCATGAATATCACAGTAGGATTAAACCTCAAAAACTGCTTCGTAAACCTCCAACTACTGCAACATCCAAATATGAAGAAAGATGACAAGAAAAGGTCTATTCCAAAACCTAATGTGCTGACTGCAATTATAAAAGACTTACTGATCCCAAACAAATTATTCAAGGTATATTCTATAGCTGACATTTATATATCTTGCTTTTTTCTCTCATCTTTGACAAAATACTGCATTAGAATTTGCGGTGTTGTCTTTCAAGCCATCTATGAAGCTTTAAAATACTGAGGCAGCTTACTAGGTTTTTGAAACAGAGTAACAGTAACTTTCTGTCCCAGTCTGACAAACCAACAGAGTTTGATATATTTTCCCTGATGAGCATCACCTTCCGCTCAGCCCTGGCTGTGCGTGTTTGATTAAAACTGTCTGATCTAATTAAAGTATTAAAATGCATTGGTTCCTCATGCAGCTGATATGTTAGGAGATTAAGCCTGTTGAATTTGGCTAAGACTTGGTGTGTTTTGAGGATTTCTGGGCTGAATAATCAAGGTCCGGTGGTTGACTGATGGACCAGAGTGTGTCTGAGACTTATTATAGCAAACTCAGGCCACAATCCAGAACCTATTCTCTGCGTCCCATAGTGCAGTTAAAAGCATTATCTAATCTCAAATCAACATGCACCCAAACGTAACAGATTAGTTTCAGGTGGATAAACTTCTATTTGTAAAAGGTGATGAGAGCCTTGTGTAAAAAGGAGAACTCTCATATGTAGCCTTGTAGAAACGTGTTTGAAAGACGTGAGCAAGACATGGAAAGAAAGACAGAGATGAAATCCTAGAAAACAAGGAACTAACGTAAAATATGGAGAACAAAGAGGGGTTTGATTTGTGTCTATGCAGACTACTTTTATGGCTGTCTTTACGGCCTCTGTCCATCACCCATCAGCTGCTAGCGCTCATGGTTGAGCTCCCGCCTGCTGGCATAATAAAACATGAAAGTCTGGTGGGCATTTTTACACTCAAACGTTTGCACGCTGAACCGCCTGCCTGGCATCATCGCTTCAAAAGAATAATAAAGTCTTTCTCCTCATTGCCACCAATAATCGAACTCAACCTGCTAGCACATATCCAGCCTTGTTCAAAAACCAAACACCGCACTGAGAATATCAACCTCATTCCTTTTCTTTAATAATACATATTATTTCAAAGCAGCTTTGCAGAAAATAGTGCCTTAATACCCCCACTGAAGAAGCCAAAGGCAACATGGCAAGAAAAAAAAAAACACACCAGAAGTGCAACATCTGTTCAGTAGGTTAACCGTAGACACTTTCAATCAGGTCTTAAATTTGGCATTTGGCAAAAGTGGCATTTCCTATCTGGATAAGAATGCCTAAAAAATTTGTTGGCAACAACATTCTTCCACTTTTCAGCAATATCAGTTATGACCATGACTATAATGTACCAAATAAACAGCGTAATGTGATTTACACAAGTAGGACGTGATCCAGTATTAACATCCTTTGTTGTTCCTGAAACAACATTCCTATTAATCAATCACTGCTTTATGATTTTAGAGTGTTAGGCTTTGATTGGTTGATATGGATGTTGTTCTAGGACCTAGAGAGGATGTTGATCCAGGGACATGTATAAATGGCACTGCGTCAAATAAACAAGTATAGCATATAGTTCAGCTCTACTTCAGCTCATCCAGTTTTTCTCATAGAGCTTTAAAACGACAGCACACTTAGACCGAACATTCATCAGAGGCAAGAGTTATGGAAGATGAGCAGAGCTACTGAGCACAGACTCATGGGAACTGTTCCTCAAGTAAGTTAGATGAAGCTTGTCCTGGACACAACAGAGTTTAACTTGGACATCTCTGCTGAGAGTAAAGGTAAAATTCTGCAGCAGGCTTAATTTGTGTCTAAAAACTGGCTCTGAATGCACAATGAATAGATGAAAGGAACATTTTATACTTTCTGTCCTCAAGGTAACTGACGGGAACACCAGACAGAGGTTTTTACACCGGCAGCGTAGCACTAGACAATAACCATTACTATATGGTACAGCAGTAATCTTTCTGTCTGCTTTCATTTTCCATCTGCAAACTATATCGGTGAGAGATAACATCACCATCATTTAGCAACGAACATAAAGAGAAATCTGTCTCGATGATGGAGTTTCCGTTTATATTGCTCAAGGACAGAATTATGTAGGTTATAAAACCGCCAACGGTCGGCATAAAACATTAGCGTGGATCTGAGGACTTTGTTTTAAGAAAAGAAAAGTACAAGTTGGAGGAAGCCTTTTGTCTGCATCAACAAAAAGGCATTTACTGTGCTCTGCTACTGATGAAGCCGATGACAAATCTGTTCAATATTGAGCCAGCCAAAATCGCAAAAAAAAGGAAAGGAAAATGGTAATTTCTTAAAGATGTTGTGTATTTAAAAATTAATTTGGATATAATTCTTGTCTGTAAAATCTCCTGTAGAAAGGACTAAATATTTGGTGCCGTAGAAGAAAACATTTTTCCAACAAATACATTGGGTCACTGATGAGAAATAGGATATTATTTCTCAAACAATAAACACTTTTCACCACATCTTGAGGCCATTATCGGAGACCCAATTTGTTAATTTATCTTTTACTTTATTCAGAGATGTCTGACTAACTGGCCTGTTCTCACATTCTTTCACACGTGTGATGTGAAAAAAAGCACAGTGACAGAGGAGAGAACTCCCTCTCTCCCTCTCTTGCTCAGTCTCTTAATCTCTCTCTCTCTTGGTTATTGTGACAAGCAGACACTTTACGCACAGAGAGAAGTGTAGACATTAGCTTGTCCCCTCTTTCCCTTTGCTCTCTTCTCCTCAGCTGTGATTAATCTTAGGCTGAGGAGCGAGCAGGAACACACTGCTGCCAGTTAAAGGAAAGCTGTGGCCTCTTTCCTTGAGTATGTTTAGCAAACATTTGGAATTCAAAACTAATAACTAAATCGGTAGTCTACAAGGTTAGATTTTCTTTTTTCTTTTTTAAGAAAACTACTTGATAAAGTTATTATTATTTAGCATTTTTGCATTTATTAGACAATGCAAATACCGGAGAGACAATGAGAGAGGAGAACAGACTCAAATTTGGTTGCTCGAAGCTCTAGTGCTCAAGTTTTCTTGAATTAATATATGTGATTATCTAAATGTATACTGAGGTTCAAAAGTTTCTGAACGAAGTCTCTTAAGTCCCATTCACTCCAAGAACGATAACTATAAAGATAAGTATAACAATAACTATATGCTCACCAAGCCTGCATTGATTTGAACAAAATTACAGTGAAAACAGTAATATTGTGAAATATTATTCATATTTAAAATAAAAGTTTTCAATTTCAATTCATTTTAAAATGTTATTTATTTCTGAGATGGCAAAGGGTAATTTTCACTGCAGTCTTCAGGGTCACATAATCATTCAGAAATCATTTTAAATATGCTAATTTGGAGCTTAAGACTGTTGAAATAATATAATAATAATAATATTTTGTGGCAACATTGATAAATGTTTTTGATAAATAGAAAGTTCAAAAGAATAGCATTTATTTGAAAGACAAATCTTATGCATATTACAAATGTCTTCAATATCACTATTGATCAACTGAATCATGCCCTGTTGGATAAATGTATTAATTTCTTTTAAAAAAAATCTTACTTAACCAAAAACATTTTTTGTGTACTTTATGGCAATAGCTAAATAAAAACAACACTATTGGTGCACCTGCTGTTTTAGCCTACACCCATCTACATCAAATAAGGAAATTATCTCATCAAGGAGAGACCAATTTATAAACACAACATTCTACTATTACAGTTTTACAGAAGCAATGTACTGTCAATAACATCCCCTCAATTTCACTAACAGCAGACTTCTCCTTCTGGTGACATCTTTAGCTTTGATGGATGCATGTTTATGCCATACTTGCATGATGTTGTCATCGGTCTCTGATGCCTGAACGCTCAGGCTCTCCAGACCCCCACCACTGAGCTCCAAGCTTATTCAATACTCACAACACTTTTTAACAGTTCAAGTGCTCAAGTGTTCAAGGAATATAAAAACAACAACCAACCACTGAATTCCTCTGTTAGTGCTGAAGGTGAGATTTATATATATATATATATATATATATATATATATATTACATTTATTAAAAAAATTATATATATATATATATATATATATATATATATATATATATATATATATATATATATATATATATATATAATTTTTTTAATAAATGTAAGCCTCTGTAATGTTAAACATTACAGAGGCTTACATTTATTTTTAAAATAATACACTACACTTTACCTGCAGTAAAAAAAAAAAAAAACTGTCACTGTTCTCAGTAAAGACATTCTTAAAAAGATATTTCAGAATAGTACACAAACGTTAACTTGTGATTTCACCATTTTTTTCCAAAGCATAGTTTAAAAAGATCCTATTGCATCCTTTTACGATGTCTTGATTTTTATTTTATTTTTTATTTTTTTTGGAGTGTATTAGAATATGCTTTCATGTTACAGTGGGTACGGAAAGTATTCAGACCTCGCTTATCTTTTTTACTCTTTTTTTATATTGCAGCCATTTGCTAAAACCATTTAAGTTCATTTTTTCTCTCAATGTACTCACAGCACCCCATATTGACAGAAAAACACAGAATTTTTGACATTTTTTGCAGATTTATTAAAATAGCAAAACACTGAAATATCTCATGGTCCCAAGTATTCAGACCCTTTGCTCAGTATTTTGTAGAAGCACCCTTTTGCTCTAATACAGCCATAAGTCTTTTTGGGAAAGATGCAAAAAGTTTTTCACACCTGGATTTGGGGATCGTTTGTCATTCTGATTTTAGCAAATGGCTGCAATATAAGAAAGATTGAAACATTTATGGGGGTCTGAATACTTTCCTACCCACTGTATTTTGTTAAAAAATCATTACTTTTCACTCTCTCCCCAGTCTGGCCAATACTCACTATTTATTTCCTGTTTTGATGAAGCTCCTCCTTCCAAAATACAAAATGTGCTGTAATTGGTCAGCCGGCCCAGAGTGCTGTAACTGGCACTGTTTCGAAAATGTCACACCCCTTCACACATCCATGAGCTCTAGTGCTCAGATGTAAATATTAAGAATGGCTTCAATTTAAAACTAATTCAAGCCTGATTCAGACTTAAATGTTAACAAACCAGAGGATCATGTAGAATGGATTTCATGCATGGACTTTGCAAGCACGAATTTCACAGGATGTTTCAGAGTGGTATGTTATTTTGTTGTAATTTTCTTATTCATTTTAAATACAAAGTTGTACACCATTTAATCATTAAACTTCCTTCCTAAACTTAAAATTCCTAAGGGACAGTCTTACAAAAGTAGGATGTTACAAAAATTACAGCAACACACTATATCAATACTAATGTTGGCTAGTGAAGCCAAAGCTTTGCCCTTTGTTTACATCATTAAAATACATTTTAACCACTTTTTTTTAAGAAGGTCAAACAAATGAGTTTCGGCAACAGGGTGGAAAAAATATGGTAGCAGCTCAACCAGGCCTTGTCGCCTTTTTTGTGTATTCCTTGGGCAGAGATTATTTAATTGAGTCTTCATAAGTTCTGAGGAAAAAATGCATTATAATCCAAACGAATCATTCCTTGTAGTTCTTAGATAGATTCTTTTAAATAAAACAGAATCTCCCTTTGGAGTGGACTTTTGAGCTTTGTAACCTTGCAGATCATTTTTTAAGCTCAAACAGCAACATCACACACTAACTAAAGTTGAAAAAGTATAAGAGGACTCTCTTATGACTTATGAATACCTATGGTAACTGTGATGGCATGCATAGTTAACGCGCTATGGTGATGTACAGTAATATAATCACATCATGATACAGGCAGTTTAAATTAGTCCAACACAACATATTGTCAACTATCACGTTTCTTTTCCCCATTGATGTAAACTTTGTTGTAGTAAACATATTTTAACCTAAAGTGCTAAAAGTGATTGGCTTCATTGCTCAACGCTGCAAAAATGTATAAAGTGAAAGAGAATAACTAAAAATGATGATAGAAACCCAACAATGGCAATCATTATTATAAACAAACCATTAACGAAACAAGGCACAACTCATATACGTTGAAAGAGATGAAATTGTTGTATTCATGTGGTGTTTAGCAATACCTTTTCATCAGAAGCCCGAGCAAAATGGGGAGACATGTTTTTCAACAGTGTGACAAGGTCTTTGTAGACTTCACTTTTTCTCCTGTAAGAGTTTTCACCTCTCTCTCCATTGATTTCCTGGAAAACCAAACCATAATATAAGTGTAAACAGAGAGATTAACGACATTCCCAGTGGTGTATTAGTATTTCTGGCTAAAATGGGTTGGGTTACAATACATATCTCTAACGTTGAGTCATATTTGAAAAAGACAATTGAAAGAGCAAGAGAAAAGATTCAACACAAACACCCAAAGACCAGCTTTATACACATGCACAGATATAACGTTATATTGAACTCTTAATTTAGAGGTGAATTGTTTGGATCAAATGTCTAATCTATACAATTAACTTCAATTATACAATTTAACAGGTGAGTGTCAGAAGCATTGAAGAGAACACAAAGAAAATCCAAAAAAAATAGATATTTAATAGACGCTTAATAGACATTTAAAAAATAGACATACAAAAATAGACAGAAATAGACGACAAAGAAAATCCAAAAAGAATAGACATTTAGAGAGAGAGGGAGAGAGAGAGAGGAGGGAGATTAAAGAGAAGTTAGATTTAAGTAAGAAACACAAAGATAAAAATAGACAAATGTACTTAATTAAGAGGTGCTCTGAATCAGAATGTAAAATATCGTGGTGTAAAATGTTGCTTTTGATTAACTGCACAGATATTTAGTTCTGTGAGGCGGCATTAAAAAACTGAAAACAGCTAGAGAAGTAGATCTGGAACAAAATCACATAACTGTCATGTCTTAACTTTCCAGTTTCGCTTACCTCATGTTTTGGAAAAGTGTCTGTATACCATACCTTTCAAACACATTAAGAACACATTGTGTATGTTCAAATTGTCTACTAAAATTGGCTCCCTTGACAGCTTGACACGTTTCAGATTCATAAAGCTCATATTGCATCACTCAGCATTCCGATGAGATGCATTAATTTCCATCTGCTATGTGCTCAGGTCAGGCTTGTTGGGATATGTCCTATTTATATTATCAAACTCCTCTGTAATTGATTTCTTGATAAAAATACAATATATAATCAACAGAGGGAATGTCCACGTTTCTGAATCTGATTACTAATGGCAGATGATAGGTTATGTAGCTAAATTTCAGCGTTTTTGACACCGATGAAGCAGAACGATGTTTTGCTTTGACATAAAAGAGAATTGTGTTCCCAGTGCAATCCAAAACTGACACACCAGATGACTGTTATTACGTTCTTGACAGTTTTCTCACCTCATCAAGGAAAACTCCGCTAGTACTGCAAGTGATGAAAAGCGTAGGCTCTGTGTCACAGGTCTCAATTATGAGGGAGCAAATCTCTCCATCTATCTGCCTCCAGGGAGGAGAGCGACAACCATTGGAGAACACGTAATCTGTGGAGGCAGGATTTATGCTTTAGAGATTTGTATATATTTTGTTATATGTATAATGTGTCAAATGTTGAATTAATGCACTGTTGTCACCTCTCAAAAGCAAAAGTTTGCAATAAAACTTAGTTTTGGAAATTTCATACAGTCCAGGCTCCCACAGGGGCAGATGGACACTCTTTCCCTGAAGCCCAGCCAGTGAAGATGACTGATTGTTCTTCAGGACTGAGCTGTTGCAGTCATAACCCCAAGATAAATCACCCTCGCCAAACACCCCTGTCGATACTCCACATGCTCCAAACCTCCCTGCGCATCCTCACAGCGTCCCAACTCCCTTTATTTGCATAGAAGCTTCCAATTTTACTCGGCATACGGGGACACATTTTTCAAAAGAAGCCACATCCATCATTCAAAATTTGCAAGCCGCACTCCTTTTTCCAAAAACAGCTGATTGTTATGGCACAGCAAATCTGCCCGTTCTCCTCAGGGAAAGAGGAAGAATGGATGAATCTCTTTGTAAACTGAAATCTGACATATGTAATGGTTTCCATTACTTGAATTACTTGGAGACTTGAATACAGACATGTTATATTTAAAGGATATCCAGCATTGCCACTAATGATGGTGGCTTAAAGAGTGAGTGTGAGGAAGAGAGACAGATTTTCTTTTTTACATTTTAAGTTAATCATAAGGTATTAAGCACTAACATGATCAGAGTTTCTCGAAGAAAAACTTAAAGTGTCCGTTGTTTTAGTTGTTTGGTCAAATTGTGTCATTTCAATATAAGAGTCAACACAATTGTGAATTTTGCTTGAGTACTAATTGCAAATTTATAGCGTTGACCAACAGAAAGCTGGTTGGTTAGAAATTGACTTCATTGATTGCTACACTAATGACAATGGACCGATTATAATTAACTAATTCATCGGTTTAATTAAATACAAGTTGATTCCACTTTGCCTGCTTTCTTGAGTCCTTGTGATTTTCACCAAGAACACTCTCAATGATTATCATTGTCATAATTATCCCTACCTGAATCTTCAAGAGCCTTGAGGAGCACTGTTCGCTGAACTCTGATATCAGTTGGTTTCGACTTAGTTTATGGCAGACTGTTTGTTTTGCATCAGTGGGGAAGTGGGCCCCATGCACCTGCACAAGGTTCAACTCTGAAAGTGGGACTATGAGCATTTCACTGGGGCCAGCTGTCACCTCAGTTGTCTCTACAGATCCATCTTTTGAGTTATCTGACACCAACCTCTCTTGATTCAATTTCTAGTTGGCCTGCAGGATCTGTGATGGTTCAGTGGCCACACTTAACTTAGTTCCACTGTTCTGTCGCAGCTCTGCACATCATCAGTAACAGCCACATTAGTGGCGATCATCTTATTTTTGTTAGAGTAGGTCTGTCCAATGTAATTCTTAATTGCCACAAACCAAAAATCTTACTGACTTGGAACTAATTAAATAAAACAGCAAAACTGCTCAATGCGTCTTTAATTGTTGTAAATTGTTGTAAAATCAAGTTTTGTTTTCTGAGATTTTTCTACCAATGGGGTAAGAATAATAAACTTACTATAGTTAAAAAGGAAAACAAGTTTATTTTTCTTACCCCATTGGAAGATTTCTTTGTTTCGCTTTAATCATAAACTCACATCGAGTCTACATCAGATGCAACAGTTGTTGCAACACCTTGAGGCTGTCTACACTTGACATGATAAAGCAACTGTTGCAAATCCAATTGCTCTTCGTGTTAGAAGTACATCAGAAAGAGAACATAGCAACATGCTGGATCCAGTGTAGACAGCAGCCCTGATTACAATAGGTTCTATTTGCCTTTGTCACATTGTGCTGCTCCCGTCTGGTGCAAACATGGTGTCACTCAATTTTCTGAAATTGTTTTAATCTTTTAACTTCTGAAGTACCGTATTTTTCGACGCATAAGACACACTTTTTCTTCCCCAAAACTGGGGGGGGGGGGGGCAGGGGGGGGGTTGTAAGCTTGTTTTAATGTTTTAACCAGCCCAATGCATTTCTTCCCCCTTGTTCTTAAACTGCTGTTAACTTTATACAGTTGATATAAAATATTTTACTACAGTATTTGGTTCATAATCTTTTATTTCTAGATTTTCCTCCTTTAAAATTGGGTGCGTCTTATGTTCCGGAGCGTCTTATATGGCGAATCTTTTAACTAGATATATGTACTGGGGGAAAAAAAATTTTTTTCAGTGAAGAGGCATCAGTCAGCATTTGAACTGTGTCCATTTTCCTCAAAATATAAATTACTGCACAATTTCAGTCCACTTGAATGGAAAAAAGACCAAAATCTCACACAGACACTCATTTGCACCCAAAAAATAGAATCACTCGCTCCAAACATCAACTCAGATTGACTAAGATGATTAATCAAATTGAGGGTGAAAATAAGTCTGAAAGTGAGTAAAAGAACAAGATAAAGTGGTCAGAAGTGATGGAGAGGGGGAAGAGTGTGAGGATGTAGCTGATAAACCTGATGTGTAGCGCACAGACTTCAGTACCCGGGTTTCTCGCGCCCCACAGAATCTTTTCAACAGATCTACCTCTGTATTAACAGCTGCTGGGCTTAGCCTGCCCTCTCTGGGCAAAAACACACACGCAACACAGAACAAAAATACAGTTCATGCATGTATGTGTGTGTATATATGGCAAGTTATTAAAGGCAAGGAGTAGTAAAAGAAAAGGCAGTAAACAGTATGCATACAGAAAGTGTTTACCTGGCAATTGGTCTTAGAGCAATGCCTAGCAGCTTCTCGTCCAGCTGATGCAGGATATTAAACAGTTTGTCTTCGTGCATTGTAGGAGATCTGGGCCCAAAGATCTTCTTCATTGGCTCCCTGTTAGCTGTTGGCCATAAATACACCTAATTCACACCTGCAAATTTTATTTAATTTTTTTCCTTAGCCCTATGCTTCGCTTACTACCAGCAGTATCACTGGGACAGAAGCACCTTTAAATGTTAGCCAGAAGCTGTAGAAAGCATGTCTGAAACTAATCTTCAGATGGAACATTTACTATAAAAAATAAGTGTGGTTCAAAAGACTTTGACTTTGTTGGAGAATATAATTAAAGGTTTGTATCGAGAATCGAAGGTGTTTTTTATTGTATACTGGTAAATCTCTGCTGTTAGTTGGTGCACATATGCCTTTTGTTATTAGCAAACATATACAGTGTATGTACATTTTTATAGCATGCCAATCGCTTCATCAAATAAATCGCCATAATAGCTGTTGGTTATCTCGATCATCGGTTATCTTGATGCTTTTTTGCAACCCCCGAGGCTGTAGACATAACCGTATTCCACTATATATATATAAAAAAAGTAATATTCCATGTTCTCTGTGCAGCTCACCCTCCAAACAGGCCTGCACCTCCTTCATCTTTTTATCTTTGTTTAGTTGCAGAAGGTTAGAGAGGTGGTAAAACGAGTGCACAGTGATGTCAGGTGGACTAAGATGGAGAAGGGGACTTCCGTTATCATCACATTCCTCAGACATAGCCGATTCCCCTCTGAAAAACAGAAAAGGCAAAAGGGTGTCGGGGATTTTAAGCAGCCACCTGACTTTAAGCGGCATAAACTTAAGAATGCACAGATTCAGCATTAGAATTGATCTGAAATTCAATCAGATCTAATCTTTCTGATATCTCTAAAGGGACTGTTATCTGCCTTTGTTGGTATTACCTGATGTCGTATAAATCTGATAAGAAATCAGACGCTTGTAGAGTTGTTTTCCAGTGTAAAGGCTCGGTGAATGTAAGCCTGGCCTCAAGTGGGTGACTGTCGCTGAACTCCTCCGTGAAGAGCAGGATTTCAGTCACTATGTCATTATTCAGAGGGCTATTCTCTAGTTTATCCGCATCAGAGCTCCACTGAACTGCCCTGGAGAGTGCCACCCCCATGACAGCACTAGATAACCTAACATTAAAGCGGAGTTAAAGCAATATAGTTAACAGTATTAATACAACACGAGATGGTTTAAGCTAATTCAATGCGTGCATTAAAGCGAAAGTACTAATATGCGGCGTTCAACACAGCTAATTTAAAGTATTTAACTTTAAAGACGTAAACTACTTCTGACCCTCTTAAAAAGGGTTCAATATATAAGACGGATTATTACTCACCAAACAAGTCCGCTCAAGTTTTATAACCGGTTTCTTCTAGAAATGTTATCTATTTGGCTAACTTTACGGCTGGTCGGTGCTGCTTTCAGTTACTGAGTAACCATAGAAACGAACAACGCGCTGGCTCCGGTTGCTAATAAACAGCCAAACAACGTAGAGTGAAGAGGGACAAAAAACAAACAAAAAAAGCGTTATTTTCTTTTCAATGTCCGTGTGTGAATTAAAAACCTTATTGATAGACATTACATTAAGATGTCTTTCCTATGCCAACAAAAGAACGGTCCAAAACGAAGCTACCTGACCAAATTAAAGGCGTTCACATCATGTCAACTGTTTGTTTTCTCTCTGGAGTTGCGTGTCCACAGAACCACACTTTTGAGAGGCTCTTTATAAACTTCCGTGCTGTGCTGTATGGTTTGGCAGAAAATCACACACAGGCATTTAGGCCACAGAAAAGACTTAATTTCCCCATTGATCCTGCCCATACAGCTTCTCAAAATAAGTGAATTCAGCACAACATTATTCACGCTGGGTTTAACTCTGATAGGTCTCACTCATAAGCTTTCAAGTGAACCAAAACCGAACAGGAGCTCCTATTGAGATCATGCCGATGGAAGGCCTAGTGCCAGGTGTATTAGCCTCTCTTGGTCACTGCCAAACCACACTGATGATCTAGACAAGAGATTAATATTACAGAAATTTCCATGCATTCTCACTTAAATAGTGCTCTTTAGATTTTACTCTCTCACTGAATTAATGATTTAACTTCCTGCTACAGCTCAAGAGATCAGACGCCTACTAAGAATTTCCCCCAGGCATTTAATACTACATGCAAAACTACAAGCATTTCAAGTTATCTCACTGAAAGTTACACCTTTTCATTAATTACATAATGTCTGTCTATACAGGTATTGCTGAGCTTATAAACACATCACTTAACGGGTTTAATTGCAGTACTGCTATTGCATATTTTCTTTGTGTGTGGGAAATAAGCATAGGCCTTTGATTTTAAATATGGAAAAATATCTGTTCTTATTCTTTTTTGCAACAGACCAGTCATTTACAGCCTTGAGGTCATAGCGATGATGAACAGAAGCAGAAAAGAAATACAAATGCTCTCTTAACTGTGTGTGTGTGTGTGTGTGTGTGTGTCAACATTTTGATTTATACCTACAGTCCAGACATGCTTTTATTCTACATGTATTTGCAAAAGCCCAGTCTTTCATCCTTGGTTGAATAAACTGGTGAAAATCAGTGTCGTCGATCTTAATGTGTGACATTTTGCTGGCGTTCTTGGAAATCCAACAGACTAAAGTGGGGAGCCCATAAGAGGTAACACCAAGACTCTGTGGGCAATAAAAAACAGACCCTCTCCATCGTTAGAGCTTTTCTATCCTTCACTCTCACGTCTGGAATCATTCAATGATAAATTGTACATGGATTCAAGATGATGGTTTTGATATAACACATTTTTCAAACTGGGATCTATGGAGCTGCAAGGGATACTAGAGTGTTCACAGAAAATGTAAGGTAGGGTAGGCAATTTGTTTTATAAACACTTTTTGTTATACGGGTTGAAAATCTCTTCACATCATAATAGCTATCAATAATACAAAAAATCTGTATGTCTTCTGTGGAAGTCTCAGGACCAAAAATAGTTCAATCATGATACGATGTCCTACTCCCGTCAACATATGTATCTACATGCCTCCGCACACCCTGTCCGTGTAGCATCCCACGTGATCAGTGCATTTCACGAGGCTATAAAAAATGTGCACACACACAGTCACTGCTGTAAACAAATAGCTGCCACTTTTTACAGTTCCTCCTGAACCAAAACAACACTGCATTCACGCCAGGTCATAACCGTAATTACAAGATGGAAACCTGTGACATTCTACTCGGAGCTGTTCAAATCCTCATACTCAGATTTTTGCTTTTCTATATCAACGCTATCAACACTGAAACTAATGTGCATCAGTCAGGTGGTACAAACAAGCGCTGTAAATTATGTTCATTACTGTTGTAAGGTTATGAGAGACATGAGGTAATTTAAAGCTAAGTGCGTCCCAATTAAGAGACTACATTCTTCGAAGGGTGCATTCGAATTGCATTCATGTGGGCATACGATGGGCATACAATGACGTCTGTCCCAATTCGAAGGATCCTTCAAAATGCGTCCTTCGTTTCCCATGAAGTAAGGATGCAACAGATAGATACAATGTGGGCTTGCCTACCTCAAATTTCATTACACGTGACAACAGGTTTTTTTTTAAAAATGAGAAATTGCTGAATTACGCTTTTAAACTTAACTATATTGTGCTTACTCTTTTTTTATCTACAGAAGTGAACCATAGTGAACATATTTAGACAGTTTGAAAGTCCAGTTGAAACAGTACTGTCACTTATTAATGGCAGCTTAGGTGACAAGAGCAATCGTCTATAGCAGGGGTGGGCAAACTTTTTGTCTCGCGGGCCACATTGGTTTCTAAAATTTGGCAAAGGGGCTGGGCCAGAATAGAAGGATAGTGTGTTTGTGTGAACTAATATAAATGAAATGTAAAAACCATTACATGAAAAGATTTGGCCCTTAACATGCACCAAAACATCAGGGTTCATTGATAAATTGTTTTCCAAATGGATTAATAACACAGTAGATAAACTCCCATTAAGTTTCAGTGGTAACTGTTGTTGATCTCCTTCTTTGCAAGTGCATCAAAGTCTGGAGTTAATTTTGCTGTGGCAATTTTCAAGGACAGATCTGAAATCCATCCCCTTCACATACTTTTTGAAACCTTGTCGCGCGATGCAGCTTTGACTAACAAGCAGTTTTATTTGCATAAGTGCAGCATTAGAAAAAATTCAAATCATGACTGAACAAGTGCGAACACGACGGTTGTTTTTTATGTCATGATTTTGACTCTCACGCAAGATAGGTTACGATAGTAACCGGAGTTCCCTTTCGATAGCAGTGTTCAATCCCCGTAAGAGAGATGCAGATCAGCTGAGAACACGGGGAATCATTCACCAATCACAGCGAAGAGGCACACAGCCCAACCAATGACAACGCCGCCAGGTTGTCGCTGAAGTCTACCAAAATGTGCATACCAGAAAGCTTGAGAAATAGGTGTCGGCTGGTTAACTCGGCACTATGACAGGCTTTGAAAACGTTCATAACGCTGAATGTCTGTTTACACACATAGATTGAGCCAAATAATGTCAACATATTCTGTGCTGAGTCTGTACATTTGCTGTCAGAGCTGTAGCTGTCCGATTTATTTGGAGACTGTTTACTAGCGTAGTTGGCATGTTTTATGGCAAAATGACGGCTGATGTTGTATTCTTTAAAAGTTTCTTGAGTTCAAGAGTTTCTTGGCATATCAGTTATACAGCCCTTAATCGGACGTCAGCGAAAAAAACATACTATCTGTCTACTTTTCTTCGGTCCGCTCATTTGTGCGACATCTGTTGGGGAAACACTGACATTACAGAGAAAAGTCAAATGAAGGAGGTTTAATAATAAAATTTAAATTAATAATATAACTTTCTACAAGTTTGGCGGGCCGGATTAAAAAGCCCAACGGGCCGCATATGGCCCGCGGGCCGTAGTTTGCCCACCCCTGGTCTATAGGCTAAACCGTTCCATTTAACAACACTCGGTCTGACCTTTGTGGCCTTCGAAGGATGCAGCCTCTGAATTGGGACACAATCTCTTTGAAGAATCTGATGCTTTCATGTCTTTGAGGGGAGATGTAGCTTCTTTAGAATTTATTTATTTTCTTTAGAATTCTTTATACATTTGAATTTAATTATTTGCAAGTTCACAGATCTATAACATTAAATCTAAGTGGAGGGGGGGGGGGGACTGATAAACAGATTTATTTGTTTGATTAATTTATATAGATCAGTGTTTTACTCATATATGGCATAAAAAGTTTGAAAACACCTGTCCTACAGATAGCTAGCAAAAAAAATAACAATAATAAATAGAAAGTGATTCTCTTTTAGGAAAGCAGAAACAGAGAATAGAGAAGGAATTAAAGGTTCCATATAGAATGACTTGATAGAATGAGAGGATGACAGGCATGGAAAGGAAAGAACACTTTAAAAAAAAGAGCTCTTCTTAACTTGTAATCGACCGCACGCTCTCATTAGCTCTTACTAATTGCCGTTGGTTAATGAGGGTGAAACACAACGAGCTGGTGCACCAGGGCTTCCTTCAAACATAAACACCCACAGTCTGTGGTCAGAAGCACCTGTCAGCTCCTCCAACTCCCTTTGCCTTTGACTCGGTCTCAGCATAATAAACAAAGGCGGCGTCTGGACCGGTCCAGCAGTGATGCTGATTGAGCTGAAGCGGGAACACACTGCAGAAGATTTACGAGGCGCAGCTCTGTCTTCAAGCACGGAGGCTGTGATTGCATCCGTCCACAGCTCACTCTCCACTCTCAAAACAGTCCATTAACGAGGGAAAATCAGGCTCGGGTAGGAATACACACAATTTGTGGGGCGATTAAGGGCACCGACCTACTGGAGTTTGGGCCAGTTCAAACAGAACACGTTTTTACACGGTTTTTAATCATTTTTGTAAACGCTAGATAGAGGTCTTCGACCGTTGTGCCGTGGGTTTCAAGCAACAGATCTCACGCATGAGCGAATGCCTTTTAAATCAGCATGGTAAGTTAAAACTTGACATCTTAAAGTACCCTTGTGTTGAAAATCAAGTTTTTAACATTGTTTATGTGTCTATGTGGTGTTTTTAGTATGCCTTAAAGCAAACCATGTGCCATGACAAAACCAAGATAAATCAATTCATAAGTCAACACCATTGTGGGGTATTTTCTCCTTTGTCTGCATTTGGCAGACGCTTTTATCTAAAGCGACATACATTGCATTCAAGGAACACATTCACTCAGTTCTTGCTTTCCCTGGGATCGAACCCATGACCTTGGCAGTGTAAGCACCAATGCTCTACTAATTGAGCAAATGGAAAGCTAAGGACTTGATATTACGATGTTATGATGAACTATATGTCTTTCTCTACTGACGTCCCGAGTCGTTCAAAGTGTTTCTAAGAATTTAGTTTCTTTCTGTAACATTAGCAACACATTATTAGCTATTTGATAACTTTCAAGCCAAATGCTAATCATATTAATTACCATTATGTGTCCTGTGTTGTAGAGAGCAATACATTTTTACATTTGGCAGAAGCTTTTATCCAAAGTGACTTACAAGGAACACATTGACATTCTAATCCGTTTTTGCTTTCCCTGTGAATCAAACCCATGACCTTGGCATTGTAAACACCAATACTCTACTGGTTGAGCTACACGAAAGCTACATAAAATGATTCATTGATCCACGTACACTAAATGAAGCAAGGGTGAAGAGTTACATTCAAGCTATTTCAATGGATGAATACATATTTTTGACAGGAAAAAAATGTTTAAATATGACATTTTGGTGATCAAAAATTAGTTTTAAGGGATCAAATGATTGACTACTGGGGGACTTTTAAAAGGTTCTTTTTTTTCAGCTGAGCGTTTTGTGTAAATAGTCAATTAAATTCAAGCTACACTAGGTGCCTTTTTTGATAAAGAACAGTCAATTAATGAGATGCAAAATAATCATACACCGCGTTTTTACCCAGGTACACTTTTTGATAATTGTTTTAAGTGAGGAACTGTTGGAGCTATATGCATTAAAGTCATCGTGAAATGAAATTTTCGATTGGTTCCCTATTGTGACATATATCTGGGTGAAGCGGCTTCTCAAAAGAAGCTGAGTTTAAGACCATTTTGTATGTCCTTCCTTTGTTAACTTCCCCACATCTCGTGGCTGTAGGTCACTGGTTACATCACTAGCGAAACACTTGCAGTGGGTTTAAATGGAACCCCATTAGCCCTTGGAATCTGTTATGGAGCCTGTCGTGCGAGCTGCTATCGTGACGTCACAACCGCATTGCATTGTGGTGTATGAATCTGCCTGAAGTGTGCATTTGAGAAAACAAAATTGGGGGTTCAAGGGTTTTTGCAAATAAACTTCCCTCATCCACTTGACATGTAATATGTCTTAAAATGGTGAAGGGATTTAAGTGCTTAGGGAAGTTTGTGAGTGCGTCTAAAAGTGGAAGTTGGAACTTTTCAGCCCAAGTCAAAAAGTAGGGCAGGACTTGATTTTGTCCATTAGGAATTGATTAGATCATTGTGGTTTGCTAATGCTGTGATCTCATGTGAGTGACAGGTTATCCCGCCCTCACGCCGAAAACATCTTCAGAAAAGAGATGTAAGAGGAAGGGGAAGTTATTTTGTTTAATGCTTCTTGGGCACATAATTATATAAAAAAATATGTGCATGGATAAGTCATTTATAATAAATACTGAAATGTTCCACAAAAAAAAACAAGAATCGTCAATTTTTATTTCACGGTAAATTTAAAACAAAGAGTCTCTGTGATAAAACAATTGGAGAATGTGTCAACTGAATTCACAAATCGTGTTGAATGACACAATATTACTTACATGTCTACGACATGTGCGCTGCTGATTTATAGTCAAAATAAATCTGAGTTTCTGCAGTGAAGTACCGTATCTGGACCTTCAGCTCCCACAGAAGATAATCCCATTATATGCACAGGGATGGAAGTCAACAGCAGTTCAGCACAGTTAAGTACAGTTCAACAACTCCGTTAAAACTCCACGAGCAGTCTGACTGGAACATGGGTGACTTTGGTCACGGTAATGAACACCTGCAAAATCTGTCAGATACTCGTAAAAAGGAAAACCAGCAGAAGTAGATGGAGTGAGATAGACTAATATGGGGAGGGGGGAAAGAGAAAGGCCTATCTTGCTACTTCCCAGCTGTGAGCTTGTTCTTGTGAGCAGATCTTAGAGCAACGATTACGGGGAATAAAGCTGTAAGATTGTGAGACTGACTTGCAATGAACAAGAAAGTTGATGACCCGTCATAACTCCTTTTATGAGAAAATTTTACAGCACACGTTTTCAGCCGACGGACTCCACGTCTTAAATTGGACTCACAATCTTTTGCATTAAGCAAATCAGCTACATCCAATCCCAGACTCAAATATAATGGCTACCGTTATTTGATTATTATGAATAATAGCCCGTTTTATAGGGTGTTTGCACAGGCAGCTGTACAAGTTTACGAGTGTGTGTTAATGCCTGTGCGTGTGTAAGCCAAAGCGAAAATGCTTAAACCCTTACAATAGTTTGATAGGCCAGACAGGCAGACACATAGAGCGAGTTGGGTGCCAAAATCAACATCACTTAATTTTCAGCAGCAGACAGAGAAAGACCTTGGTGCATCTGCATGGTTATGAAGCGTTGTGTGATGGGATTCGCGGCTGCTGTGCGCTCACCTCTTCTTAGTTTAGCACAAGCTAAGCTCCAAGACTGTCAAATAGGTAGGATGGTTTAAGGAGACTGGATTTTTGATTTATGACAGAAATTCATATTGCAATAACAGGTTGTTAAACAGCACTAGTTGGCGGGGATGGGGAGATTCACTGACCTGCACTATATGAAACAGTGTGTGTCATATATTTTCATTCAAGTAAACTCTGCACCTGCTCTTATTTTATTTATACTTTTTATGGGATAACTAAAGTTTCCGGATATACATTTAGTTTTCTTTAACATTCTTGGAATGTCTGTTGGCCTTTGTCAAGAAATTATACCAAATTTGATTCAGAACTTATAAACAAGTTTTTTTCTTCTATATTTAATTTTCAAATGTGTCATTCAAAAAAAGTTAATAATATATAAATTGTATAATAACGTATATAATGTATGTCAAAGATAAATCTCAATAACGATTGGCTCATTATCTCTTTTAATGTAATCCAAAATAAAATAGCTAAAATTATATATCAGAAACACATACATACACATTATATATATATATAAATATATATATATACATATACATATACACATACATGCATACATACATACATACATACATACACACACACACATACATACATACAGGTATTTTTATTTATTTTTTCCAAGGAGCAAATTTTCTTATACATTTAATTTATTTATATATATACACACACACTATAAAACAAAATTTGTAAAAAAAAAAATCTGGTAAAAAATTAATAATAATCTGTTTCTGATACCAAAAATGTGTTACTTATGATATTTCCTGGAAGCATATCAAAAATGACACTATAAGTCAACCGAAGGGTTAATGTATGTGAACAAGGTTGAGAAGACGAAAAGAAAAACTTTTATTTTTAGATTTTACTTTTTCCCCCTTCTATAGACCTGTTCTTCATCTTTCTGAGGTTTTTCTCTCTCTAAATCAACAGTCATAACTTTCATGTCTACAGTATATGCAACAAACACAAACTTGAGATCCCAAGCCCAAGCCAACACTTCCACAGGGTACGGCAAAAGGTAAATGCATTACAAATCACCGCACAGGGTGTTCATAAAGGAGCCACACCATAAAATGGAGGCAATAAAGTCAATTATTTCTGCACTAAACTCTCTCCCTCTCTGCTGAGAAAACAACATAAGATACGACAAAATGTTTTCTCTGTAACAATGAATATCAGTGCTCAGGCCTGGCCTGCTTCTAAACCTACAATTGTGGCTTTCATGTGATGTGTGCGTATGTAAAGCCGCTGTGTGCCTGTGCTTTCTTTGGAGCAGGAGCCTGACTTTCAAATATAGATGTTAAAAGGAGATTTATGAATATATGGATTTATGGTAAAAACCAATAATGGTTCTTTGTGGCAGTTGTACATATTGGAGTTTTTTTTGAGCATTGTTTGTTTATCTAGCGTTTTTCATCGTTGTTCCACAAAACCCCAATTCCTCAGACTAAATCAACGAGAACTTTGACCAGACCTTTACAGATGGAATAAGCTGATTAAGCAACCTCAAATCATGTCCTTGAGAAAAAAATCATCATAAAATTGAATATTTGCAACCTTTTGTGAAGACTGAACAGTCTGATTCCACCGATGCCACTTTGCACGGAAAAGCAAGCACTTGATAACATAAAAAAATTGACATTTTCCAAAATAAATCGCCAAGCGTGTCAACAAAGGCTCAAATAGTAGGGTTCCAGTGATGTAGTGCATATTTAAAATACCAGTGCCTGATCTCACAACTGAACTGTAGCCAAGTCATACTGTCCAAAGTATGTTTTACAAGAAAATACAGTAATACCTCGGTTTACGAGTTTAATTCATTCCAAGAGCGAGCTCGTAACCCAAAATTCTCGTACACCAAAACAATTTTCCCCATAAGAATGCACTAAAAATCAATCGATTCGTTCCACATGACCATAAATGCCCATTTTAAATATATTTTTGGTTTTACCCTATTAATTACAGTTAAAATTATAACCATTAAGATCTCATATAAATAATAATTAATAATTGACAATTAAACTCTAAAAATACTTTTTTTAAACGATTTACTGTAACTTGCACTTTAGCTTTGAGTAGTGTTACTGCTGGCATGATGGAGACGAAAGGAGGGGGGAGGGAGGATTTCATTCTACATGCTGTACTGTACGTATATATTTCACTACGTGAACAATAGCGATCACAATACGTGAACAATAGCGATCACAATTAATGTTACACAACACGAGGTAAAACCGCTGTAAATCGCTTATAAAAGTATGCAATGTGGTGAATGATGCAACCAAACCGAGCGACGCTGAGAGAATGAACGAGTTAAGGGGTGATAAAGGGGTTGGAACCGCATGACTGTTTTATGAGAGGCTGTCGTTAGGATATCTCCAGTAAAAATGCGCACAATGATGCTGAGCGTTAGATCTTTTCCACACAAAAATGCTTGTGGGCGAGGGAATATTTTTCTCGCACACCGATACAATGCTCATACACCGATTTGACTTTCCATGCTCGTACACTGATTTGCTCGTATAACAAGTCACTCGTAAACCGAGGTATCACTGTACCATTTCAGTTTTTCTGCTTCAGAATTTCATTTTTGATTCAATGTTTTGCTGGCCATTTCATAGCAATTTCTGAGTAAAAATGGTTTCTACACCTATTATTTTCCAGTATCTTACTGCTTTCAAGTGAATGAGCTCGGTAATCTCTCTCTGTCTGTTTATTGGACCTGGTCATTATTTTCATTCTTCTGAGACCAGCCCATCCCCCCCAAAATCATCGGTCTTAATCCACACTACATATGCCTCGGTTTCCCCGCTCTCTAACCAAAGACGGCTCCCCAGCGTCCGGTTGTACACCCACACCTCCCTTCTCCTGCTGATAACTGGTGCTTCTACAATTTCAAAGGCATGTTTGAGCCGAAGCACAGATCCTAATGTTCTTTCCTCTCTCTCGCAGTGTAATTATTATTTTGAAAGTGCGGTCTGGGGAGGCTGTCAGGGTTTGGCAAGATCTATGGCAGTAATGTGCTGGGTGTTTTAATACAGCTTGACTTCTGTTTTATAAACTGTGCAGGCAAACATCACAGGCTCTCCGGTTCTTTCTCTCCCTTTTTCCCTTGCCCTCCTGTCTCGATGAACGCACACAGATGTGCCACTTGGTATTTCTCTCTACCATGTGGTGGGTGGCGTGTATGTGTGCGTTGTGGTGTTGGGCTGTTTGTCTAACACGGTCATTGGTTAAGAGTTTAGGTCCTAATAGGCCCGACACTGACCGCGTTCTTGTAATTTAGTGAGGGAGAGATAGAGAGGAAAACAGAGAATAAGACCTGGAAGGAATGAGGAACCCATGACATGGAGAAAAAACAGAAGAACTCTATAACAGTGATATCCTACTATGGCACCATGGAAAAGCACTTAAAGTCACACAAGACAGCGCTGATGTTTCCTTAGATCACAAGCACTGCCATGCTCACTAACAACAGAGGCCTGATCAAAGACAAAGCTCTCGGTCCGCACCTCCATTACGTACCTCAGGCATCTGCAAACGTCAGGTAGAAGCTGAGTGGGACAAGAGTGCTGAAGTTCTGAGAGTTGGCATAACGGCAGCCTAAAGGGCAGGTCTCTGAAGTTCAATAGTTATTTTTCTCCTATTGGACAGACTCCAAAAATGGGACACTGAATCAAGATCTCTACCCAGTATCCATTTGTCTTTTAGTGCTAGAGTTAATATCGTGTTCACAGAAAAAGGCAGGGCAAATCTGAAAAAAAGAAAGAAAATCCAATTATAATTCTGTCTAAAATAGCCAAATGTCTTATGGTTAAACTTTACAATAGGATTTATTAACATTATGTACAATAAAAAATATACTTTTAAAAGTATTTATATATTTGTGCTAATTTCAACATTTACTAATACATTACTTAAACCAAAAGTTATTTTCGTATCTTTTAATATTTCTTAGCTCCAGTCTTTTACATCATAACAGTTAACATTGACGTAGATTTATACATTTTGTAGCAGATGTTTTTCTCATTGTTATTGTTATTTAATGTGATTTAACTACTGGGATTTTATTGTAAAGTGTTACCAATCATACATTTGATATAACTGGCTTCAAAAGGTAAATCTGTATTTGTGCTCTTGCTTTAAGATTACATTTATTTTGATAAAGACTCTAGTAATCTAAAAGTCTCTGAATATTTTTCTTGTGCAGACACTTTTGACTAAGTTCATACACAATCAGTGGACAATTTCTATCATTGTGTGCGGATTTCGTGAGGAAAATCTGGAATTTTGTGATCAAATGTGTTAATAATATACCTATAACAATACACTCACACTGATAGTTGATATAGAAGTCTGTTTGCATAAACAAAAAGGGTAATTATGTGAAATTGAAGTCATTATGAAACCACAACTGGGAGATAAAGCAGTTTAAAAGAAATAAAGTTGCAATTACGAGAAATTCAGTCACAATTACCTTTTTCTTTATTTTACTTTGAAGCAGAACTAAAGCAGGAGCAGATATAAATGACCCTTATTATTTAATAAAAAATAAACATAGACACGGCAGAAAAGCAAGAGAAAAAGAGTGGAATTCAGTGGAAATTCCATGTGGCTCTTACAACTAGAAGTCTTTTATTTTCCCCTCACTCAAATCAGATAGTGATGTGCACAACATCTGCCTCTTAAGCCCTAATTAAACGTGACCGCTCTCGCATGCACTTCACAGCACCTTACTTTAGAGAGGGATTTCTACACGCAGGCCAGGATTTAGTGCTTCCAGGCTCTCGTCTTTTATGTTGTGTTTGTGCTAATGGCGTGTTACATGAGTCATCTTATGTGCGGTACACTTTAAATGTTCTGAGTTGTTGACAACCTGTTAAGGTTAAATATTGCTAGGGGAGGTTCCTACACCCTTGAGATATGAACACGCTATAGTGTTAAGGAGAGAGACCGGGTCATGCAGGATTCAGTCAGACGCATACAAAGCTCAGAGCCACAGTATTGTGTTTTAGTGTGCAATACGTCAGCTTGAATAAACTGAACCTGGTGAACCTTCACATCACTTCGATCCAGTTCTATACAAGTTTGAAGTTGGTAAAAAAAGAGAAAAAAGTATCTTATACTCACCAAGACTGCATTCGTTTGATCCTTCAGCATCACGATCCTTCAGAAATCATTCTAATATTCTGATTTGGCGTGCAAGTCATTTCTTATTATTATCAATATCAATCATATAAACAGCTCGATTTAATGTAACGATTTACCTGTACGCTATGAGATGCAAGTTATTTATAATGTAGGGAAAAAGATCCACAGTGGCTTCCCCAACTTCTATTTTTATTAGTTATTTTGCACTAGTTTCTCATGAAGTGACGGTTTTATTCTCTGGGATGCTCATTCACATGGGATGGAACAGCTGCTTTATTCACAAAGGTTTTCTGCGATATTCCAGTTGTGGTCATGAGTTAAATTTGTAACTTTGGATGGACATTTATTCTGCTTTGTGTCTATAAAAGATTTATTTAAGGATGATTAATGAATATAAAGATCAAAAGTCACTAAAACTGTCCCTTTTCATTAATTTAATGCATCCTAGCTGAAAAAAAGTTAATTAAAAACAATTAAGTTTAATTAAGTAAACAACAACAAAAAATTGTCCTGACTGCAAACTTTTGAAAAGTAGCTGACTAATCAGAAAAAATGTAATGAAAAATAAAGTATAAGTAAATAAAAGTTGTTTGGTCTGCTGAGACCACTGTGGTTAATTTAATAGTCTTATTGATGAATCTTTCTCACCATGGAAGTCTTAATCGGAAGGATAGTTATGCCAAAACACAACATACTAGTCACCAGAGGGGTTTTTCAGCAGGAGTTTTAGAGCTAAGATGCATTGATATATAATCACACACACACACACACCTGACCCCAAAAAATCCACACAACCCACTGAAATTTTCCTATGAGGCTACAGTGACCAATTTGTGTAAAGTGTGTGTTATGTCAAAACTGAGGAGCCTGCTTAACCACAAGTTTGTGCATATGCTTGCTGAGTGTGTCAGTTACTAATTCTTGTGTGTATAACCTGCAGGGAAATATTTGTTGGTTGATGATGATTGCGACTGTCACAGTTTCCTTCAGCATTGCCATGTCAAAGTCTGAGGATAGACAGTCTCAGCCAGTGAGCACTGTACCCAATGAGTGTGTGTGTGTGTGTGTTTAAGTGGGGAGGCCAATCTTGAATCACATTTATTCTTCTCACTCAAGTTGATTAGACACAGTCCTACAGTCTCGTAATCAAGCTTGTGGAAATTTTCCATCATGCAAATGCATCCTCCACCTACATCGAAAAAATACAAATAAAAAATGGTTATTAAAAACTATATACACATTAGCAACAGTACAAAATTACAATACAAACAAATAATACAATAAAAACAATATATACATTTTTAAATATAGTTACAATTTTAAAAAAAAACTTTTCTTTTAATGCATTTATTCCTTTGATGTGAAAGCTGTATTTTCAGCAACATTACTCCAGTATTCAGTGTCAAATTATCCTTTATAAATCATTCTAATATTTGGATTTCTTATTATTCTTAATATTTTTGTGAAAAGAGACAAAAAGATTGAGAAAGATTGTCAAAAGTGAATTCACCTTTGCTTAAATCATTTCTTAAAAAATGTATATTGAAACTATAAATGTAGACAAAACATAACATACATCTCATCAATATATTTACATATTATTTCATTAAAAAAACAACTATTTGCACATACCTTTGAGATTTTTGCATTTCAAAACTCTACATTCAGATGATTTAGCTCCTGGCGCCTACTCAGCTCTCCGTTAACTATGAGTGTGGTTGTTCTGGTCATGTAATTATCATGACGTTTGGGTCAAGGGGCTCCATTGAGAGCTGTGAGGGAGAGTTTAAGAAAACAGGGAGTGCTTTTCCTAGTAGCCTACGGGTTACCCCGACACTCTCAAGACTCTCCAAAATTGTTCTGCAAACATTGTCAATACATTCCCTAAACATACTCAATGATTTCCCTAAACAGTCCAAGTGTAGCTGTGGAAATCATTGCGTTCCATCAGCCTGTCTTTACACCGTCAGTGGTCCCTCTGCATATTGTCAGCACAATGCCTCAAAAGGACTAATTTGTTCCCATTGTCATTAGGTTTTTAGCTGAACCTTGTTTCAACTCTGCATAATTTAGATTGCAACAGTGCTGATAATCAAATGACATCAACCTTTGACCTCCAAACACCTCAATTTAGACTGCACGGGGTGACATCACTGTTCGACATTAAATTCATATCTACTTATACCTTCACTAGGGTGAAATACTCTGACGTCTCATTGTTCTCATTTTAATCAAGAGGAGCAGCTCAAGGTTGCACAGACCTGCAAACGTCTACATCCCAGACATGAAGTAATGTACAGTTCATACAAGAAAAAGCCTTACTTTTTAAAAAACCCATTCTTCACTTCTGTACCCACTCCACCACCCTTTGTCTTGTATATCTTTCCTCTTTGTCTCTTGTTACCCTTTTCTCTTTCTCTCTACGTTCAGATGAGAAAACCAGAATGGACTATGAGAGCCAAAGCAGACACGCAGCATGAGGACAAAGTATTAACAAGCCAGACAGTAAAGTGTCACATCGCAAGGACTTATGTGTTCAAATCCAGCCAGGAAGGGGACAGAAAGAGGAGATGTACTGTTGTGAACGAATAAGCAAGTGATAATGCTTGAAATATGGGTCAAAATGGAGAAGAGGAACGCGTGGAGAGACTGAAGTTGGGGAATAATGAGAATCTAAGTGTGAGAGAGACTGCTTCTCCCTCCAGAGGATCTTTTTGGATGAATATCAAACTTCAGTAGTTGCACAGAGACCCCCTAACCCCAGTGACCCACCCACGCGCCCACCTCCACTGCTCTGTGTAACTCATCCAGTCCAGTGAAGAATACTAAGTCTTACACCACATCCACAAGAGAGAGGGGTCAGGATCAGGAAGAAGGGGCCAGGCAAACCTCACAATGGTCTTTAAAATCAAAATGATTGGAGTGTATATCAGGAAGGAGGCCTCGTCATATACCACTAATGGCCTACAGCAGGGGGAACACTGCGGAAACACTGTCTGCAGTGCTACAATTGGATGGCTTGCTGCATGGTTTTCACTCCTGATCACTGACTAAGTGTTCTTCAGACAAAGGGCCTGATCAACAGAGATTTATGGAGAGGAGAGGCATGAAAAGTTGGGTAAAATAAACTTTTTTGCTAAGTGATCAGCTGAGCGGTTCACCTTAAAGGGCCAATACACCAACCAAAATCAAAGAACGAACTAATGTGTAGTAATTTCAAACAAAGTTTGTTTGGAGTCATGAGTTCAGAACAGCTTGCCAAAGCATTTGATAAACACCTATGAACAACCACTGGTCTGTGGCGATTACATGACAGGTAGGATAACTCTGAAAATCGTATTTGATAATCTTTTTTGTTTATTATTTTTACATTTAGTTTATTTCTTTTGTTCAGCCTGTCATGGTCAAATGTCCGCAAATAAAAACAAACACACTGGAGATCTGCTTTATAATAGAAATTAAAGTTGTAATTCTAAGCGAAAATTACATTTGGTTTTAATACTGTAAAGCTGTTCGCTTTAAAACAATCTATTGTAATAAAGTGCTATATTAACAAACGTGGCATTACTGGATTGAAGAATGAAAAAGAATTTCGTCATGAGTATATCAGGGCCTTAAATCAGACTGGAAAATTAAGCTTTCATTTTAGCCATGCTCTTCTGACTCCCCCATATATTGAGTCACGATGTGGTTCAGAGAAGCCTAAGATGATTTCATTCTCTGGAGAGGGCACAGAGAATGGAAAGATAATGTATATAATCTTCAATCAACATCATTGACTTAATCAGTGACATAGAGTGAATAAAACTGTCTGCAAGAGAGGCATGGTGGGAAAAGAACAGAACAAGAGGGGGAGAGACTGACTGGGTAAAGCGAAGAACGTGGTCCATTCATTCAAATGAAGATGTGTCAACAGTAATGGTCGTTTTCCACTCCTGAGCTGGATGATTATTAATGACAGTGTGGCAGAAACCTAAGCTGACTTCACGCTTTCCTGTCCATTTCCTGCGGGTGAACAACAAACAGGCTGATGCAACACTGAACACGTAAGAGAAACATACAAAGGGTTTTTCAAACATAGTGAACACTGATTCTTCATCTGATACCCTCATACTTGAGGAGCTGAAAGTCATGCCAGTTTAAACTGATGGGTCATGCCCACCCTTAGATTTTTGAGCCAATTGAATTTGAATGAAACTCCCCCAAAATTTTCATTGCTGATAATTATTATACAATTGATAGTGACAGTAAAGAATTTCTATTGTAAGATAATTAGACAACAAACTGCATATTAGAAAAACGCACATTTCTGAAGGATCATGTGCATCATTTAACCTTGATAAGCATTAACAGACTTCATTAAATTAATTAAAAATTTAACTACTACCCCAAACTTTTGAACGGCAGTATATATAATGTGATTCTATGTTCAGATGAAACAACAAAATTAACTTTTTGCAAGCAAACTCACTAGATTTGGTGCTGGATCTTTAATTGTTGTGGGCCTATTTTTCTGCTGGAGCTCCTGGACTTCTTTTTCAGATCCATGGCATCATGGACTCAAGCAAATACCACCAGATAAAAATATCAAAATCTGACCACTTCTACTAGAAATTTTATAATGGGCTGTGGTTGGATCAAAACAAACATTACAATCAACACAAAAATGGGTCACTGAGCCCAAAATGAAGCTTCTGCCATGACCATCTCAATCCCCTGACCTGAATCCTATAGAAAACTAGTTGGCTGAACTGAAGAGGAGAAACATCAACATGGAGATGAGAATCTGAAGGATCTGGAGAGATTCTGTATGGAAGAATGATCTCTGATCTTTTGTCAGGTGTTCTCCAAACTCATCAGGCATTGCAGGCGAAGACTCAGAGCTGTTATTTTGGCAAAAGAAGGTTGCAAAAAGTATTTCATAAAAGGGTGACAATAATTATTGCCAACATGTTAAGGAGAAAAGCACTTATTTCATAATGTGATTTACCCCCCACTTTCAATTATTTTACTTCAATGGAAGGTTAGAATTTCTGAATGAAGGATCAAAAATATTAACAATGCACATTTATTTTTACAGCAATCTTTGATTTGATCTACCAGGGGTGTCAATAATTCTGACCATAACTGCATGTATGTGCGCATATTTTGCATAAATTTGGTGTAGTCATTTCTTGTTTTTGTGTCAGATCTCTGACGCTACTGTAATGTCTCGTCTGTTGTGTGATCGCACAATTTGGAGCTTGCTGGAGCCGTGCGCTTTTTGTCCTCGTGATATGTCTTGTGTGCGGGGCATGGTGTTTGGTCCCTATTCTAGTCCTGTTTCAGGATTCGGACATCCATCCTCTGTGTGTTTGTCTTTTGTTCTGAGCACACGAGACGAGTGTTCGCTCGTGCACTCTGTGTCTTGTGTGCAGTTTCGACGTCACTCACGCGCTCTTGTCCACGCAAATTGTGTTCGGTGTAGCACGCGGTTCATATTTACATCAGCCGTGTGCTTTCATGTTATGTTCTGTGCTGTTGCGTGCAGCTTGTTTTTCACATGCTGCACACGGTCTTCTTCCCTCCTTATTGTTTGATTTGCCCCCCTGTTCTCCCTCAATTACCTGCCTCGTATTCTCCATTTATTCCCCTTTGTTTGCTGTCCTATGCTGCTTTGTTGTTTTAGAAATGTCGCTCGTCTGATCCTGTCCTGTCAGTCCAGTCAGTTAGTTAAAGTTGTCAAGTTAGTCTGGTCTTGCTTTCCCTGTCAGGGTTGTTTTTGTTTTTATAATAAAGACCCAGCACCCAGCACAATTCCTCACCTCATCCCCTCCTCAACCCTGACAGTATGTGTGTGTGTGTGTGTGTGTGTGTGTGTATATACACACATACACATGCATGCACACACACACACATCAATATAATAAATAAAAAAAACCTTGACGCCACTGGGTCTCCCTCAAAAAATATGCGTCACACATTAGTATGCTTGATAGACACGAAATAAGCATGGCCTTGAGACATAAAGACGCTCATTTCTCCCTCCTCCTGAGAGTGTCTCGCTTACATTACTACACAACCTTATAATGAAACAGAGCATCATTCATCCACATCGTTCACACGGTTTAACTTGCAGTGAAAAGCCAGGCGTGGTACCATCACAAGAGCCCTGGGAAATCTGAGCGAACCCTGAGAACCTCTGACACGAGGAGAAAACAAACAAAAATGGAGGTAACTAAATTAATCTCCATAAAAATGAAATGAATAGAGAACCGACAAACTAAGAGGGTCTGCTGGATGTTTACCCCAGGATCCGACTCAAAGAGATCAGGAGGTGTGCTAAGTGAAGAAGGCATCAAAACGTTTTCAACACAATGGCCACAGCCTCGGACAGACAAGTGCTAAGGCGCGGCGGCACCAGAGGTGATTAAGTTTAAAGTAGACTGTCTGTCTTTCCCCCATTGGCCTGACTCGTTCTCTCATATCCTCATTATACTCCTGCCAAATCCGCTGAGCTCCATCATGACTGTAAGTGGCACTGGCTCTCTGACAGGCCTGTTGCGACACAGATGGTAATCAGAGGAGGTTGGTACTTGAATAATGGCCTCTACCTGACACACACTAACATCCTTATTATTATTATTACTGCAACAGTATTACATCATTCCAACATTCCCACGCTTCACCAGATCAGAAGTCCTGTGACATACTTTCTGTGTTTGACATTTTAAAGGCATACTAAGCCATGTTTTAACACTGAGAGTTTGTGCTCCTGTTCATCTTTTGTGTTCTTGCTTTGAGTCATTATTTTGAAGAAAAAAAAAACCTTGTAAAAGTGTATGTTGGAAGGACTAATTCAGTCACCTTGGCATTACAAACCGATACAGTATGAATAATAATAAAAATATGGTCACGGAAAGCATGGAGTGAAATTTAAAAAAATATACTGAACTTTTTTCAATTAAAATAAATAGGGACTGTATGTGTTATGCTTCAAAAGAATATGAAAACACAACAAAAGGGGTCCAAATGTGTGCTATATTGCAACTTCTGAAGCCACAAAGTTATGAGAGAAAAATAGCGAAATTTCAAGGCACTGTTCAAATGAAAATAATGTCATCATTAACTCACCCTCATGTCATTCTGAACCTGCATGATTTTGTCTGCTAAACACAAAAAATATTTGGAGAAATTTTGGTAACCAGTTTTTCCTCAAAAATATTTTGAGACAGTCACACAGACTTGGATTGACAAGAAAAAAAAAAAAAATTCACCTTTTGTGTTTCAAAGTAGAAAATCAGTAATGTGGGTACATCTTCCGTTTAATAATTCTAAGAACAAGGGGACTACAACACACACACACACACGTAATAATTTTACAAAAAAAACATTATTACCTCTTCCTGGCCAGCTACACTCAAATCCTACATAACTTCCTGTCTAATGTCACCCATCCACTTCAGTCTCCACACTATCAGCTCCGAAAGGCAGCGTCAGGACTGTTTGATGGAGGGGAGCTGGAGGATTATGGGCCATTGTGTTGGCTGCTGGTTTGTTTTGGCATCTCATCAGAGTGAGATCTCTGTAGTGAGCAAAGCCTGAGTGATGAGTCTGTCCCACAGGTCCTTTGTGTCTGAAGACCTGCGAATGCTGACATGAATTTACTATTAAAGGAAACATTGGTTAATAATTACAGAACCAGAAACAAAAACACTCCTCCCTCTTCATAATAAAAATGAACAGAACAGAGCCGATTTACATATTTAATGTCCATTTGGAGGAGATGTTTTATAACAGTACAGGTTGTAAATTCTTGATCATCGACAGAACGAAACAACAGATGTACATGAATTGTTGTTTAAATGATGCCTCCACAAAAATCACCCACTTGGCAGAGGACAGACAACCAGATATACTGTATATAGAGGTACATTACTGAAATACAGGAATCAATATTTACTTTGCATATTTCATATTAAGAAAGACTTCAAAGCTTGACAAATGTTTTGAAGAAGTTTTGTATAGGTAATTATGAGGAAAAAATGAAAAAATGAGGCAAAGACAAAAATAGTGAGTTTAAATGAACCAACTCCAGTGCACCTTGATTTTGAAGGCAAAACTACAGTGTATTTACGTAGACTGTAGGACTATATACAGTAACAGTACATAAGAGCGCGAGAGAGATTGACACTGCTTGATTGCCAACTAATGAGCTAAAAGAACACCAAACTGAATAAGAACCAAATGACAACAAAAATATACATGTACTAAGTGGCAAATTGTATCAAAAGACATCAAAAGGATTGTTAACCCAATAAATGCCAATTCTGTCATCACTAACTCAGCCTCATGTTGTTACTAGTGATGAACTGAAATTTAATTTGTCTTTAGATGAAAGCCCCCAAAAAATTGGTAATTAAATTAAACCATAGAACTCAGATAATAAACTAAAGCAGTCGTAGTACAGCTCTTTAGCAATGAGCCAACATTCAATATTAAACAAATTTTTCATACTGCTACTTTAGCTTACTTCTTTCTCACGGTGAAGTGAAAACTGGTGTTTCACACTGTTGATGTTTACCTTAGCTTATCCATGTTGTGTGCATGAAACAGACACTGAGACTGCTTAATTGTATTGTCCAAGAAGCACTAAACATCACTGTATTATTTGGTTGGAACTTTTTTCTTTTCTTTTTCTGTTTTCGAAAAATAATTTTATATAATTTCAGTGCATCACTAGATACAAATCTGTACAACATTCTGTGGAGCACACAAGTTAAGGTGGATGGGACTGCTGAGCACCAAAAATGAGAAAGTACCATTAAAGTCCTATATTCAAAGTCCTCTGAAGCTATATAGTAAAATAAAATAAAAATTATTCATTTTTGTGTGAACTATTCCTGTCTGAAATGCCTTGTAACATTCTCCGAGAAACAATTATGGAAGTGTAACTGCTAGGCTTCTTAAGAGAGTCTTGCCTAATCATCCCAGATGGAGTATATTCCCTATGTGTTTTCCAAGTGCCTGACCTCAACAGCAGGATGGAGATGGAGGGAAAAGGGAGAGAAAGATGAAATTGAAATAAAGAAGTCAGGTTCTGCACACAGCAGGTCATACATTAATAAAACTCTGAGGCTTTCATCAGCTATGAGCACTTACTAAAAAGAAAAAAAAAAATCCTTACAGCTGATATTAATTTTAAAAAATCTCAAATGGGAATGGGCTAAAGTAAAAAAAGAAATGTTAAAATATATTAATTTTCTATTTAAATAAAATCACTTTGAGCCCACTGAACACACAATGTCGTGTCTACATATACATACACACATATACATATATATATATATATATATATATATATATATATATATATATATGAGTTAATGTTGTTCTGATTAAACTACTTACTTTAAGGCGGCTAACTCTGAATTGTGGATGCACGGCTCCGATGATGTCTCGGATTGCTACTGCTCGAGCTTGGCTGATTAAACTAGCAGCAGAGTAACAGTCAAATGGAGTACAGTGTGCTAAGTTCTGAGTTTAAAGAAAAAAACTAACTTTGAGCACAGAAAAATAATAATCATCCATTTGGTTTCTATAAACTAATATTAAAAATACACCAAGGAGTGGTCAACACCACCACACCACTTGATTGGCAGTTTGAACGCTCTCTTAGCGGCTGATAAACAATCAGACAATCGCTGACTTTGAGTGCAATTACACCCGTTCAGCTATATCCACCACACCTCCACTTTAGTCTCCAAGAACAGATAAACCACTTCAGAAGTGTTAAGACAACTAAAACATTTTCCCTGTCACCATCTACAACAAAATAAAAATAAACAAACAAAAAGATCTTTCACAGTTCTTAAAGTTCTTCCCTTAGATTCCACCCCCCAAAATACGATGCCTTGTTCCTTTGTTCCTTTTGTGCCGCCTCTCAGGAATGAGTCCAGCTGATGGGCACCCAGTGAGTTTCTGTCTCCACTTTTCTGAGCGCCTGCTTGAGCTCGTTGAAGGCAACGGTGAGGTCATCGTTCACAATGACCTTTTCAAAGAGGTGACTATACTGGCTTTCCATCATCTGAGAGGCACTGATCATCTCCTGGAAGTCCTCCTCCTAAACAACAAACACATTCAATTCTTTTTTAAGACGTAAAATATGCCCCCAAAAAAGTCCAAAACACACTTTCCCACAGTATTCCCAAAACCAGCTTCCAAAAAGGACTTTCATAGATGCCCTAAACATCCGACTTAATTAAAAACTATTCTTTTTTGTTTACCATAAAACTGCTTTAGATGCAGAAATGCAAAAATATCTACATGTTATAAAAGATGAAACTATAAACTGATATTTAATGTACTACTGAGGTGGTGCACAGTTAGGGTTATAGTTTGATTATAGTTGGATCTCCAGTGGTTTTGATCACAGGAACAGTGGTGTGAAGAAACAGACCACAATTTTATACCCTGGCATGTGTTACACATTGACGCTTAAAAGCCCCATAAAATGATCAGTAATCATTATTCATAAAATATTTTTCCCACACAAAATAAACTAAAATCACAGAAAAACTGTTTAAATACAATAGGCTAAAATCAGATATACTTTATACCAAGCACATTGACCATCCACCCTCAAGTACTTTGCATCCTACATAGTTATCTCTGGGTTCTCTAACATGGCCTTGGACCTTTCTGGGATTGTGGCTCCTAAATAAGTGTTTACGTGGGCAATCTTGGCATTTGGTGCCAGTCTTAGAGAACATGGCATGGTTTGAGTGGCTTTACCAATATAGACTCAACTTTTACAACATAAAAACATGGGACCCACACTGAGAGCGATATGATGCTATAAAACATATTGGCGTGCTAAAAGAAAATCAGAAGCTTTTGGCCAGGTTTTACGTTTTAAGTTGTACTGAGAAGCTATTAAACACATGGTAAATATGGAAATTGGCATTAGCAGACAAGACAACAGCAAGCTTCTCCTCCCAATCTCTGTTGAACCCTTCAATCTCTCCTTGGTTTTCTCTCTTGATAAAGATTTAGGATTTAGTTAACATCTCAGTCGGGTCACAGAGCTGCTGGCATTCTGAAAATTACAGCAGTCTCTCAATCTGACAGTTATTGGCAGAACGTATCAAAAGTCGCAGTTCATTGACTTAGGCATGGCTTTAATAAAGCTCTGGTTGAACGTGGTGAATTAGCTTGTGTTTGGCCTAAATAGTCAAAGGTTTGGCCCAAGGTCTGAACATATCTTTTCTTCATTCTGTCATCAAATAAAAACCTCATGCTAATTGAGGTATAACAGATGTGGTGCCTCCAGGGGAGTGTTATTACCAAATCTGATCCTCTGCATTTCTTTAAGATTGTTTATTTCTGAGAGGGTCTGATGCAACCTCTCACTCAAGTCTTCCCTGTTCAAATATAGAAGAATTTCTTCAGTACTAAGCTCCCTCTCTCTCTCCCTCCCTCCACAGTCAGCATGAGCTCTGCCTATCTCTAAATCCTTGCCGGAAAATCAATTTTTATTGGATCATATAAAGTGCACCTGCCCTTATCATTAAACCCGTTCAAAAAAGGACATCTCTGGGTCGTGAAGAGGTCCTTGTTTTTATATTCCCAAAGTAAAGGCACTTAATCTGTGGACTTAACTGATGTTCACCAAGCATAGGACAAAAAAAAAATAATCCTCAAATTTTAGCTGTGTTTCCATTCCTTTCATTACGACGATTTAATGCCAGACGATGAAACCCTCTGCTCTTCCACTTCTAATGACATTTTTATGAAATTTCAAGATTTTGAGCAGCTCCTAAAAAAAGAATGAATTATATTTTGATCTTTTACATAAAAAAACTGCATTAATGTTATACCAGCATTACTAAAAGGAAAAACAATAGAATGGATGTCTGGATTCATAGAAACAAAGGGATGCCTGTTTTCTTGCACAGAGCAGAGCTGACGGTACTCAAGCTCATGGCTCTAACAGATGCAGTCTTTCTTTGAGAAATACATACTGCAAAGTCCTGGATAGAATATGGCTGTGACATTTCATCAAACACAACTTTTCTTGCATACCTATAATAGGCTGAATCTGTCAGTTTAACACTGTCAGGGTGTATAATCGACTTTTGCCAAGTTTTGCCAGCTAAGAAGTTTTTCCCCCCCTTCACTAGTACCCAGAGTGACCTGTCGAAGGTGGGCAGACAGTCGCTTTGGACAGTCGCTTTCCACTGACAACAGAGAAAGCCAGAGCAACATTATCTTTGGCAATGGCACAATCCTTGAGCTTTCTGTGAATTTAAAACTTGGTTGGTGTGGTCTAATCACACATTCAGCAGTTTGAATTAATAAATCTATTCATTAGAATAATGAAAAATGCTGTTAGTGTAAATTTGTGAGCCTGGACACTAGGGCTACCTGATATATCGAAATAAAATTGATAGTGGTATTTTGCTTAGTGGAAGAATCTAATCACAAAGGCTGATTTTTAATTAATTAAATAAGTGCATGCTGGTTGAGTGAAGCTTGACACTGTTCATTTACTTAAATGCAGGTCATGATACAGTTTTAGCATCCGTGTAAATTAGCAATGCCATGCTTCATCACTGAAACCAGCAAAACATATATTTTGTTAGCTAAGCAACAAAATAAAAGCGACAGTTTAATGTTTGAGAATGAAGAACTCAGATAACATTAGTACTGTAATTTTACAGCTGTAACTGGATTTTTTTTTTATAGTCATTAATGTTGAGTAAAAAACTGTTCGAATGTCGCCTATGAAAAGTGGAAAGAGATTTTTTGTTGTTGTTCTTGTAAGAGGCACCCAAATGTAAATATCCAATTTTCCACCCAAGTTTACCCCAAATTGCCTAAAAAACATAAGACCGAAAAGTGCTTTTTTAAAGCTTATAAAAAATAAAATAAAATTATATGCAGATGCACAAACTCACCCCAATCATTCTTGGATGAATAGTTCTTTCCAAATAAAAGCATTCAAGACATATGGTAAAAAAAAATGTCATGTCAATATATATATTGCAAAATCACATTGTCAGTTGTTGTGCAGCCTAACTGTGTAACATGTCACAGCCTGTATGAGCTACACTGGCAACAAGGTGGGTGTGTGTCTGAAATCATTTATACTTTGGTAGTGCTTCTATGAAATCATAATGGAAAAACAGAGCAAAGCTGCTGTGTGAAAAGTAGAATTCAGTTGAACACCAATTCTGATCTGTGTTGTGCAAAAGATGGAAAAAGAGTGTTCTGCGATTGGACACTTGTTGGGTCAGTGGGTTGACAGGTGAGCACATGCTTGGAGTTCCTAAACGCATTTGACAGTCTTCGACATGGAACGTCTCTGTGGTGACAATCGGCATCAAGCCATCTCGGCGTGTGGAGGAGTCGGGTTTCTGTGGTCACTTATTCTGTAGTAAGCGTGCTTTGTCTCTGTGCAGACTCACAGTGAGATACACAGGCAAGAGATGAACTCTGGGAAAGTCATTAGATACCCCACATATTCACACCATATCTCTCTCTCTCTCTCACACACACACACACACACACACTGCAAACTTACGGCAGCACAAGCTAATGGCCTGGTGTACGTGCTAATTGATTTCATGTGTTTTTCTTTGAGAGCAGTCATACAGGTGTAGCGTGAGCTCACGGGTCTCATATCAGGTTGCTGCTCAGGGGACCAGTTACACATAAATACACACACAGATTTAAGCACTAACCCAGCATATGTTTGCATGGTACAAAAGGAAAACGACTATAATAAATGATGTGGATGTTGCCTGACAGGAAGTGATGAAATCTATTTCTTATTTCACCAAGAACTATATGAGATAGTGGACAAAAACTGTGAATACAACTTAACACTCACAATGATTTATTGAAAGAGAAAAGAGACCACAAGAGGATGAGAGAGGATGTTAGATGGACAGATTGAAGTTGAAGCTGTGTGTATTGTGCATTACCGAGAAAGATTTGGAGGAGTTCTTATCGTCTATGCCTGAGATGACTTTTGCGTTCCTCCTGGTCTCTCTTAAACGTTCGATGGAAGGAGGCTTCACAAACACCACGTAGGGCTTAAATTCGGCCGTGCGAAGATGTTTTAGCGTCTGATGGAGAGAGAATGTGAAAAAGAGGGAGAAAGATAAAGAGAGCAGGGTGAACCGCAGTCATTAAAGCAGCATCAGTCATGCCATCATAATTTAGTTCGACATTGATACTTCTGAACATTATTGCTGTTAGTCACTGTTACATTTTGACAGAAAACAGAGCAGCCGATTCACACTGAGCTCAACTGATCTGACTCCATGAGTGAAAATAAAGCAATCTGGTCAGACACATTACACTTCAGGTAGTCAGAATCCTTATGCAAAACAATCAGACCACTGAACTTTACCACATATTTCGGTTTTTCAACTGACTGAATTAATCACTAGTTTTTTCCAAGCTTTACCACAAGTGGTTTTCACCATAATTTTTCTCCCTCTTTTCTAGGCCTAGAATTAAACTGGCTGTTTCTGCCACTGTGAAAGTCCATTAAAAAAATTCAAATTTTGAATTGACTTAAATTGTTTCAAATGAAAGCAGACAACGGCCTAAGGCCATCAGAATCAGCATATTTTAATTAAGATTTATTGTTGCTGTATTGTGTTTATTACTATAGATTCACATTTTAACTGGAGAAAAAAAAGACTAGACAGTTTTTATATGCATAACTGCTTTATATTTGAATAGTAGTTCTTCTATGCTTGAGATGAAGATGACCAGTAAATGTAGTTTAAGTTTCAGTCTCCTTCCCATAGAAAGCAATCATATGGTTTCATAGGAATATTGTGTATTGTATAGGCTTTTTATAATAATTATTATTATTATTTTGGAGAGCTTGATAACCCATTTCACTTTGAAATGTTGCTGTATAGGAGCATGTACCTTTATTTGTTTTGTAATTCTCCTTTTGTGTTTTGTGGGCTTAAATAACGTCACAAGGATTACAACCTTTTGACCATTTTTACTATAACTAAAAAAACATTTCTTCAAAAGCATCTTTCTCTATTGAAAGTAAAGGCGCCACTGAGCTGAAAGGGAAGGCAAATAAATACAACTCTCTTGAGATATTAAAGACTTCCTTGGTGAAACCATGCTTTATGAAATATAAATCAATAAAGAGACAAAAGATATAGGAAGACACAATCCAGAAGACAATGAGAGGAAGACAGAAGAGCAATAACATTTTTTTAAAAACTAAGGTGGTGTTTGCATAATCAGGGCTTCTAAAGATTTTAAGGTAAATTTAAGAATTTAAGAACTTTTCACATTTACAATTATTATAAATGTATTATACATTTATTTACAGATCAAGTAAATACGTTTTTTTTAAACACAATACATCACAAAAATATCTATTTTTTTTAATTAATTTTACAAATAAAGCATCTCTGCTCCCACTGCACTTTTACTGCACCTCCTGATTGCACTGCAAAAAAAAAAAAAGTCACGTTCTTCCGCAGTATAATTGTCTTGTTTCACAGTGCAACTATCTAAAGATTCTTAAATCAAGATACATTTACTTGGAAACAAAAAAATATGAAACAAGTTTATAATTAAAACAAATATAATGGGCTCAGTAAAATCTAAATAATTCAAAGGGAAATCTTCATAACTCATTAGCAGTTATAAGACATTTTACATTTGCATCTCAAGTAAATGTATCTTTATTTAAAGATATCTAGATATTTGTATTGGAAAACAGGACACAAATACTGAGGAAGACTTAATTTTTTGCAATGCACGCAACATTTAATGCCATAACTGCAATTTAAGACTTTATGTGGCCTTAATTTGTGAGACCTTTTTAAACCTGCAGAAACAATGCTAATAGCCCTGATGTCATTGCCTCATTCTCTCTCACTGCTCAAAGAGATAAGCAAGGTATGGTGTGTGAGGCAGAGGTGACTAAAGTCTTTGCTGTGGACACTGATACAGTTCTGCGAAGACTCAACCGTTCGTCCCTCTACTACTAGTCTCTCACCCTGAAATCAAGCTTGATTAGATTTTCAAACATGGGGCAATTAGTAGAGATAATATTAGATGTATCCTGCTTCACCTGAAGATCAAAAGGGAGAGTACAAACACTCACTCACTGACTCTCTCTCTCTCACACACACACACGTACACAAAACTCAGAACGGATCCAGTAGGAATGGTGTGGAATGTCACACCTGTGAAGTGGGGGGAAATAAATCTGGAAAAGAGCCTGAAGAATGGAGTAACGCAGAGGGAGGTAAAACGGTGAGGTAGAATGTGTACAAATGGAGAGACTCACATGTGGCTGTACGTCAAGAAGGCACACCTTGTTCTTAGACAGGACTGAACGTACAGAGTCGAAGCTCGTCCCATAGTAATTTCCCTTATATTCTCCTTGTTCAATAAACCTGAAAAGGACAAAGAACAGGAGGAGTTTGATGTAATGATTGATGGCTGTAAATGCAAAAGCAATGCCCATGACTACGTAACCCCACCCTAGAAAACAAAGAGAAGACAATGGAGGATAATGACAGGAAATTCATAACCCATTATATACTCCCAAGCCTGTCCCGATGCCTTCAGTGAAAAAGGCCGCTCAGACATGCACTGTGTTCACCATCTATCGCATTCTTCCCCACATGGTGATTCCAGACAGTCTGACACAAGGCTCTTTTATATAATCTTCTATGTTACAGTTTAAATCTAAAACACCTGTTTCCTTGCAGCATAGGCAGGCTTGAATGCCAAAGGCAAGAGTAACTTGACTTCCTGAGAAGACAGAAGTAAACAAACACTTTTCCACCATTTAATCTGTCACTCATTTAATCTGATCACTTGATTTTTCTCTGATCACAGAACAATGGTGTGTATTTTTTGCATCTGTGTACCAAAGAAACTGGGAAGATGTGGAAAATATTCCAGAAGAACGGTCATGATATTCTGTGCATAGTGAAAATTTGGTTAAGCAGCATACATGACTAAAATTACCACTACTGAAAGTGGTAAAATGTTCTCTATACTGTATGTACAGCCGTCTTTACTTCCCCCCCCCCCCCCCCCCCCAAGTATCAATCCAAATGTCTACAAGTCTTTGAAGTGAATGCACTATAAACACACTCACACTTTTGGGGTCATGCTGTCTAACAGCAACCTGTGATTGGGCGATCATATTTAGAAACTAAAGTGACTCCATACCACTTTTAAACTAGACATGTTTTAAAAACTTGTACACTCTTTCATTGAAGCCATTTCTGATGGTGAGCTAACTTGATTTAGTTGGGTGCTAAGAGGTGGTTTGCTGGTGTTAATGTGACATGTAGGTTTACCAAGAATTATCAAAGCGGCTATTTATTTGAGCATTCATTTGAAGGCAGATGTGCTCAAACAGGACTTTTGTGTTGTGGCGTTTGTTGTCATGATGTAGTGCGTGTATTGGATGGTGGGGTGGAGGCTGCTTCTGTGGTTTTTGGGCTCATTTCGTCTGTTTTTAGCTCTAAGCAGGGTTTTCCTTGGGAAAACCAATGTCATGTTTGCACATGAGAATGGGCATTTTCCCACTGGAAGGCAGAATAATGAACAAAGAGTCATGAAAAACGTTTAAACCATTTTCAGGAAAAGTCATTTTAAATTTTCATTTGGTTAAAACAAATATATATTTATATATTTTTTATTTGTTTTACATAAAAACAAATTTATACGTACACATTTTTTGGCTCAACCTTCATTTAGAACCTCTGTCTGAAACGACTCGTTTCTGCTCAATTAAGGCTGGTCAGTAAAAGGCCACAGTTATGATATAGGCTAACTTCATTGCATAGGCTATTGCTCGTAAGTGTTTTGAAAACAATCCATATAAAACCGGCATTTATGGGCAGCATTTTGAAATCATTTACATTTGTAATGCAGCTGCTGTCAGATCAAAGACATTTGGCAGCTTCAGTTTTCAACAAAACTTTCTTTCCGAACTCTCCATTACACTGTGGTTCAGTGACTAAACAAAATGCTTCGAATAAACATATAATCCTCCAAAGTGACCTAAGATGTCATTAAATTAAACCATGCACTTGTTTCCAATGATGGGATCCTTCTGAAGTCTGTACATAGACACTCTTCTACTGTCCTAGTGCCAATAGAATCAAATGCTTTATGTCGGAAACTGAACATGCATCTGTATACTATATCCAGTGTAGACAGCGTCAGTGATTATAATGGGTATTTGCTTTTGACGTCACTTGATGCTACATACAGTGTAGGCAAATGTCAGGTGTCATGCAACTGAATGCCAATTGGCGAGGGTCTATGGTGCGCTGATGTATAATTATTCATTTATTTTATAATTATTTTAATTTTAAAAGGGACAATGCACATTAACACAAACTCTTAACTCCATGTAAATGTGCCTGATTTAGGCAAATTTTCATTTTATATTTACATCAAGTAGGACCTTTTAAGCTATGAATCTTGAGGTTTTAATGGTACAAAGACCAAGATATGTCAAAAGATCAAGGCAAATTTAATTTCTCATGTTTAATAGATTAATAGATCCAGCCAAAAAAAGGGAGGGGGAAAAAAACCCACTGACAAAATAGGAAAAATGTGTCCTCCTAGACCTCTTACAGTACCCCATGCCCACCTGCTTAATCCTGCTCATTTTCAACTCTCTTCTCCACATTGATAATTGTGGTTTACTCATTCTGATGTTCATTTCACCACAGAACAAGTCGCCACGTGTTTTTTTCCACCACAAGGCAGTTAATGCTCAGTTTGCTGTCGAAGTGACATTCTATATGCGTTCCTGTTGTGTTGTTTTATCCTCTGATGAGGGACTGCAGAAAAACATCCATCACCAGGCTACGAATACAAATCTGAGCAACCACTGGGTAACAGGAGTCTGATCCCCCCTCTCTCGCGTGCACACACAGAAACAGACCACCTGTCAACACCCTCTCACTCTCGCTTACAGAGAAGGGATCTGAGCCCACATCATGCTGCTACAAAAGTAGCACACACTCACATACACAATTTGCTTGAAGGAAATGGAGTAGAAAAATGAAAAGAATAGTGGGCAGCCGAAAGGCAGAACTGGTGAATCTTTGCCATAGCGTCTGTGAGAGACGACATCAGTGAAAACTGTTGTGCAGTGTTTTGACTGGGGTGCTGATTTACTTAAGTTCAGTCAGGGCTCTAGACGATGTGTTGAATACTAACTGGCCATGGAGGCACCGTCTCTCAGATTTATATCTCTCCCACTGTTGAGTGTTTGTGTCAGGGTTACTGTTGATATAATTACAATCCTGAGAATAAAGGAAGCGGTCCACTAAACTTCAATGATTAATACTGACTATTTGATCTCCACGGTAAACTTTCACATCCCCAATCCAAATCACAGCAGAAACATTCATATGCTCATTCCAAATAATACACAGCAGTGTGTTTCAATTTAAGCGAGACGAAAAAAAAAGATTGCGTTAGAGGGTGACTCACTTGTTGTTCTGAATGTCTGCCTCAAAAAGGTGTTTGGAGATAAAATGATACTCCACTCCATCGCTTTCCTGATGTCTCTTCACTCGAGAGGTGTCTGTGAAACATAAGGCACAGTAAAGTACTCTTGCATCAGGAAATAACCTCTTAAACAATAAAAAATCTTTTTTGAGATCTTAGCAGGTTTCACACTTAAGGCTCAAATATAGTTTATTTAAATCTATAGATATTTTAAAACGTCCTGTTGCTAGGAGACACATGAAAAATGGTTAATGGTTATAAAATTGGCTCAAAATATCAAACATTTTCTGAATAGACTTTTGACAACTGGTGCCAACTCATCTAGAATCGACAAAAAAGTTGTATAGTGTATTCCAGCCTTTATAAAACTAAGCCTGTAGCACACCTGCATGATTAAAGAGATTTTTTTCAACATAAATGTAAATGACATTAGGGCTGGAAATCAATTCTGATTCACAAGCATTTGTTTCAGAACAGAAAAAATATTACATATTTTCAAAGACACAATTCCTATCGAATGGAATTACACTGGTCACATTGTACAGGTTGTTCTACAAGCAGCTGACAAGGACAATGAGGACAACCTTCTAACATGGTGCAGTATATTATGAATATATATATAAAAAAATAGGGACCAAGCTATGCCGAATTTAAGTTCAACAGAGTTCATGGTATTGGCACTAAAAGCTTTACAGATACATTTTCACACTGCCACTAAAAACAGGCATAACGAAAAAGCTCAATCAAAGGCCAACTATTGATTTGGGATCATTCAAATGAAGATTGAAGATTTTTACCCCATTCTAAATGGCATTAGATACATTGTCCCTAGATTAAAATAATAAAATAAAACGGCAGTGTTTCTTAGATCACTGTCACAGAATAAGTTAATGGTTGAAGGTGCTTCAAGAAGAATGTAACATTGCGCTGGATCAAATAAGATGAACCCCAGAGTATCACTTTAATTTCCCAAACTTCTTGAAGACTCCAGCGCCATTGAGGAGGTGTTTAATAACTTGTCTTGTTAATTGCCGGATAGACAATAAGCAGGAGACACCCAAACCACCCCTCCCTGAGCACCAAATGGGCTGGAAAACCCAAATATACACACACATACTGAAAACCCTCTGAATCGAACTCATAATCCAACTATTCCAGATTGTATAACAAGTATGGGGGTGTTCAGGTGACTTCAAAAATCACAGATGCCAGGAATGCAAGTATTAATTATTGATCTTTAGATGCATTTTAAGCTTATATGCCCACTATATACCACCATTATGTCCATGCTGTATCTCAAAAGTTAACTGTAAGTTGCAAATCTTTTTCTCCCTCTTTCTTTATCTTCATTAATCTGTGTATGTATTCTATGTTTAGATTTAGAAGTCCATGTTATCCACGCTTGATTGTCTCTGTAGTGCTCACAAATAAGTCACTTTAACGTTTGACTTTTGCTACATGCTTTTGGTATTTTTAGTATGATGAAATTGGAAAGTAATTCTTTGTGGCAATAATAATAATCTTTCTAAGAGTTGGTGAAAGATTGTACGTCCTTGTTTAGTGCACAAATCAAACTGTATCTTTGAACTTAATTCTAAAAATAAGACTAATTCTGCAAGCCAAATCAAGCCATACATATTCATAATTTTTTATAATCCATAATAATTAATAATCAATATACATATTTCCAATTATAGTTGATTTATGTGTGTGTATTTGATCATAACATGCGATTAGATATACGCATGAATCCCCCCCCCCCCCCCCCATTATATTATTGGCTACAAGAACATGTGAAGAAACGTTCATTACAGATCTTTCCTACAAAGCTCCCCCATAGGCACTTTACTTTCTTCTCCCCACTTAATTTTATTTAAAATAACCCACCTCCCCAAGGTCTGACACCACACCCCCCTTGATTGTCATGGCTCAACTCACCACCAGCGTGAGTGTAATGCTGCTCGTAAAGCCCCAGGAGCACATGGTACAATACCAGCACTGAGTTTACTCTGTCCCTCATTAAGCCCTGCTCCTGCTTTCAGCTGCTTATAAAGTCCTGTCTTTAAATCACATGGCGCGTGCCAGTCCAGCCAGCATGGCTCCGACAGGTACAGCCAGGGTTAAAGTTTGCAATGCAGAGACACACAGTGGTGTGTTTAACGAGTGTCGAGGAGGTCAAGGGTCTCTGTAGAACACACCTCAGACAAATCGTCTGCAAGCCGCCAGCAGCTCCAAAACAAACTATTAAACTTTATCACCATTCTACCTCGCCTTGTTCCAGGTTTTTCTTCCCCAGCTTTTTTCCTTCTGCTGTTTTAAGGCCCCTCTTGAATGGTCTCTATCGCTCTATCTATTTATCAGGTATGGGTCATTTTTTTCCCTGTATTCTCTTTATGTATACACTTTAGAACAAAACTAAAATGTATACTTTCACTAAGCAAAGATTCATCAAATTGATCAAAAGTGACAGTAAAGATATTAATAATATTACAAAAGATTTCAGTTTCAATTAAATACTGTTCTTTTGAACGTTCTATTCATTTAAGAATTTTAAAAAGTACCACAGTTTCCCAAAAAAATATCAACCAGCACAGTTGTTTTCATCTTTGAAAAGAAATGTTTCTTAAGCACCAAATGAGCATATAACAAAGATTTTTGAAGGATCATGTATATATGTGTGTGTGTGTGTGTGTGTGTGCGAGAAAGAGAGAGAGAGAGAGAGAGAGAGAGAGAGAGAGAGAGAGAGAGAGAGAGAGAGAGAGATGTATGGCTTTGGAGTAAATTATCAGTTACCCTCAACCCATCACATGTTTGATGAAGAGGCATCCCCCTCCTATGATGACAGCCCACCGCAGACATAAGATAACATGCTATTATACCTCCAACTGCTGGTGCTCACAAAGCGAAGAAGAAATAAAGTCACCCCTATGTACTGCTGAAAGAAATAGAATATATTTCATCTGGCATTAGCTATGTGGCATAGGAAATGTTTTTGGTGTGGCAAAAGAATTTGAAATTCATTTTAAGATCATGGAAAATAGCAGTAAAGTCTGGAGAGGAGACAAAATGTTCAAGTGCTTGCAACTAATCGTATTCTACAATCTGCCGTGTTGCTGCCACGGCTGGTTTGTGTTTTAAAAGACCCAGTTGTTGGAAATTCTTTAGAGAAATTAAATTGAAAGATATTTAATGTTTAATCACTCCACATTAACAATGAGAGTTGGAGTTGGCAGCATTGAAATAAAAAAAAGGGAAAGATGAACAAAAAGCACTTTCAAAACAGTCACTTTCCAAGAATCTATCCCTTTAATCTAAATCCTCCGTAAGGTCTGAGGGGAGACGGGCTACATAATACAGACTAATGCAGGGGTCACATTTGTGAGCAATTAGGCAGCATTAAGGCAAAAAGCTTTGGATGGGATTTTAATACCAGTGGCATTTCAAAGTGTCAGAGCCTGAATTAGACATATCTATTAAAGCCAAGCTCGAATGTAACAAACATCCCACTGTTATATCAACAGTCAAGCCTTTTCTAGCCACTGTCTCCAACTCCCTCAAAATCTCTCACTTTCCTGCCTCTAAATATGCCATGTCTGCACAGTGTCAGCCTGTTTAAATACATAAATAGTAGCCCTATTTATTTGTCCCAAAAATATCTGCACTGGTGTATTTCCCTGGATGTTTCGGATGCTGAAGAGAGGGAAGAGGAGAGGCAGTCATGGGCACTGCTGCTAAGGACAGGGAAGTGTGTCAAATAGAGTTGTTATGACAAGATTCAATGACAGACTGATGAGGTAAGAGATTCATGGTCTCAAATATAATCTACAATACTGTACCCAAAAAAGGAGTGGATAAATGGGTACTAGAAGAAAATATGTCTCTCACAAACACACACACATAGAAGAACTTACGTGGGATGGTGACACTAAAATGTTGTGGATCAGATATCAACAACTTCCGTTTGAGCTCATTTAAACCAACACCAGTAGGACCTAGAAAAGCAAAAGGAGAGTCCATTAGTTTTATACTAATAACTTAATGTATTATTTTCTATAAAAAAAAGTACACACAAAGACCTTTAATTAATTACTTTTTTTTTTTTTTTTTAAACAAAACCACTACTGTTCAAACTTTTGGAATCACTTCTCTTTTAAAAAAAGGAATTTTTAAATATCAATAAATTGTTTTAAATTGCAACATTATTTCACACTTTACTGTGTGTGTGTTTTTTGTGTGTGTTTTTTTACAAAACACTAACGTATACATATAGGTCAAATTGAATAAAATGTTGGGATTTCATTATTATTTAGTCATTTAAAACATTGATACTGCATGTGATTTTTCACTGTATTACTCAGCCCTAGGAAGGAACATGATAGTGAAAGATTTGAGTTATCTATTTATCATACTTTCATCTGTTTTTCACTACAAGTCATGAGCTGTTCTGAAGTCGCAGAGTCTGAGCCGCAGAAGCAACAAAAACACACAATAACAGAGATTCATTCCCCTAATGTAATTCTGCACGTCAAGGCCCAGTTAAAGGTAGGTCAAGATTCACGCTGTATAATGCAGAGTCAAGTGTGACTTTATTAGATTTTAATGATTTCTATGAGACATGCACAAAACTAAATAGGGAGACTACATATTTAAATTTGTATTATTCCACAGTGACAGAGAAGACTAAGATGCTGATTTTTTACAGAGAGTGTTTTAAGGTCACTGAGTAATGCAGAGCTCTCGTTTGAGAGCCATATGTTAAAAGTGCATTTGCAAAGAAACATACATATATACATATACATACATATACTGTGATGTTTCCAACAAGCCATAATTCATCCAGAAACGGTCCTTCCCCTTAATATTTTCTGAGATGTTTTTCTGCCAGCTTTTAGACTAACACAGTAACCTTTTCAAAATTCTATTCACTCATCATGTGCACTTTAAAGCCGTCGATCACTCATCTCTGCAGCAGCTCGCCCCATCTCTGATGTATGACTGTTTGTGTCCCAAAAGCCACGAACAGCATTTAAACTGTTAGTCCGAGTTCAAGCACTAAGCAGTCATCCAACTCCCCACAGTCTAAACAGCCTTCAACTGAGATACGGCCATGTTGGTGAGTCAGAGAGGTTAACTGACTTGGCTTTGTGTATTTTTTTTCTGGTTATTCTGTTCATTGTAACACACTTTAATGACCCAAACAAAAACTAGCCTTTTATTCTTCAACAGCCCCAATAAAATAACAGATTTGAATAATTGTTTTTCAATCCAAGTGTTTGTGCGTACTCACGGGGGCAGGTTGCAGCGGTCGTAAAAGTGTCAGTAGCCATTAGGGCGCTCATTAGGGGAGAAGGCTAATATGAAAGGCTTAATAACTTCCAGGCCAAGCACAGAGCAGATGCAGTTAACCCTGAGGAGCTGCTAGACTGGCTAAACATGGGGGGGCCGTCATGCAACCTTCTCTCAACACTCCTAAAACAGTCATCATGTCCTCATATTATCAGCATCAAAATACTCCACCAAGAGCGTCCGATAAATAACCTTTCTACACATTTATATGAGTGATAAGTTTGCAATCAAAGCCCTTTTGAAGAGATTTTAAGCCTTTGGAGAGACTGGGCACAACGCTACTTGTACAGGATCCTGCCAACTGCCCAGATGTGTAAAAATTATACTTGATAGTTCTAGGAAGAAACAACACATTGCAGCCCAAATTGTAATATTCAATTATAAAAGCCCAGACAGAGATGTTTGGAAAGAGCATGACAGTTCTGACATACAAAATAGAGAATCTGATTCGACGTTTGAACCGACAGCTCCTTTAGATCATCGTTTTCCTCAATGGTCATTCTTCTGTTCCACCGTTATTCTGTCTGGGTCTGAACTACCACTATATCAACTGAAATCTCTTCAATCTTAACTCAAACATGTTGAACAAAAACAGATCATTTGCTATGTTAAATAATCAGGTTTCAGTTAAAACACTACGGTGGGTTCGCAAAGCTGTGCATTTGTTAAATGTGTTGACTTTGGCTGGTCGATTAATATGTAACCAAACAGATAAGATCTTGATTCGTCTGGAAAGTCGTTTGAAACTGAACCACAAGTCGTGGGTCAAATGTGTTAGCGAAAAAGCGGAATAAGACCATTTTGTTCTGAGGTGAATTTGCCCGACCCTGTTGTCCACAGCCAGGGGTAAACATCTAACGGGAGTGTAAAAGTTTAATGTTCAAATTATTTATTTTCTTTTTGCAGAGACAATAGGAAGAAAAGAGAAATGACTACAACTAGAGTATAAAGATAGATGTATAGGGGAAAAGAAATTCAAATGGCATCATTGAGGGCTGCATTATTAAATGCAATATAGCAACTGGCAAAAAAGATTAAATGAAGACAGAGTGGAAAAAAAACGATGTGCAGGCCAGGAAAAGTTAAAGCATGACCTCAAGGGACAGAATAACAGTTCAGAGAGAAAACACAGCAGACCCTCTTTCTGCATCTTTGTTTTTGTCACGTCCAATGCATCCATGATGCTGCCCTCGACCTTACGAGACAAAACTGAAAATATTTGTGTTAGACCGCATAAGGTGCAAATTACCAGTGGGGAATCCGGACAGTAGAAAAAGCTTGATTAATTAAACAGACCACCTTATACACTTGCTTACACGGGCATGTGAACACACACTCCATTAATTACATGCACCAACAAAACTGTGATAGAATCCATATGCCATTTTACGTTCACAAACACACCGGCTGGTCTACTGCAGTGAACCTTGACCCTGTGCTACCTTTTTTTGTATGTCAAATATTTTATACACCTGGTCAACATTACTTGTCAGTATATGAGGAAATTTTCACAACAACAAACCTCTTACACTGGGAAAAATAAATTATGAACTAATTTAGAGTGGAGGAGGTCAATGAGAAGAGGTTAAAGCAGCATTTCAACATTATATATATTTTTAAAAAAGGGAACCTGAAAGCCTCAAGCTATCTGTCATACAAACCTTAATTACTTTTTATTCACACTTTTATGAAACACTTAATTCATTGTTCTGGCATCTATGTCTATGTAACTGGCAAACACCGCCGAAATCTGACATTCGAAAACGTAATATTTCATAGTTGACGTCTCACTGTAGTTTTGCTCTCGCTGTTCCCTTGAGAAAAAATGTTAACAATTCTTTGGTGAATAATATTAAGGAGAAATAAAATGTTCCGTTAGAACACCAGCACTGTGAATGAAGTGCCACATTGATGAATTAATCCTCAGCTGGTCCCGTCAGCTTTAAGGGTCTTCGGAGGGAGTGAGAGTCCAAAAGCAGAAAAGGAATTATGGGTTTCAGTCGAGTGCTGTTGTGGGTAAAGCACTGTTGGCATGGACCCTCAAAATGGTGTTTTGATTTTTGCAGTGGTATCAACAGAATAAAAACCAAAACAACAACAAAAAACAAGCACACATGCTGAGCCAACCAAACTAAATGCAGCATTTTTGAAATTTGAAATACTTACCAACTAACACGACAAGTCTGTATCTGTCTCCGTGTTTTCTACGGTACGTCGTCACCTCTTCATAAGTGGGCACATCAGCTGTGTCATACTGTTCACTTCTCTTACATTCATACATGGACTTATTAGTCTTCTTATCTCTTCTGCTGAGGCGAAAACTCCTTCGCAGACCAGCTGGAGAGGAAAAAATCAGGAAGAAACAAATAAGACAAAAGAACAAAAAGCAACTTTCCTGACATTCTTGAATGCATGTGAAAATGAGGATATGATGTAGCTTAAAGAACACTTAAAGAACACTTAAAGTTCTGCAGATTTCCTCAGAATTATGACACACTGAAAATTTACTTTAGAAAAGCTTTTAGTTGATTGCTTTATTTTCTGTATTGTGTTATATTAGTATGCCTTTATTTAAGATATTAGGTAAGATATTTTAAATGTAAAAAAAAAAAAAAAAACGATGCTTATAATCCATCTTCAATGTCTTGAAAATTCACTTTTATAAGACGTTATTTTAATTGGTTTTATATTACATATATATTATAAAATGATTACTATTGACAATGTTCTACATATCCCCCACTCTATGCGTTTATTCATTAATATATATTCTGGCATATTGGTTACACTTTCATCCAGTGTTAAGTGTTTAGTATTCTTTGTTTTATTTACCACATCTTACCATATCTAAGCTCATTCTGCAGATTTCCCAAAAAAATAAGCACGGAAAATCCAAAAAACATCCACAGATTCCGTCTGGGCCCGATCATAACAGATTTTCCTGTGAGCCATCATCATATGAACCGACTTGTGGTTCTTTCATCCGCATCCAGGTAACAAAACGACCAGACCGAAATATCCGAGGCTACGTATTTCAAGGGGACATGGCAGGAGGTGGGCTATTTCAGGACACGGTCATAGCGAAGTGTGGTTTTTTTATGCCCTAAAAGGTTGTTAGGAACGTCACCACAAAACTTCCTGCCTGATTACTCTGGACAGCACCAGTCTGTCTTTAATGACCCCAGACTATATCAAAACTCAAAAAGTACCCCTCATTTAAGCAGCATGGTTTTATATTCATGACAGATGCTAGTTAGTCTAGCACAGCCCCAAACCAGAGACACCTAATACCCCATCTCTGCACAAGACATTTTCCCCTCCCGCCTCTACTGTGTTTTTTTTTTTCAAGCTGTGATTAATGAACGCAGGGATATGATGCAAGATGCCCAAGTAAGATTACGGCAGTAAGAAAATTATGGACTGAGAAGGGGAATGTAAAAAAAAAAAAACTGATCCAGTCCCCATTTAATACTTTCCACAGTACCGAGAGACCGAGGAGCGCAGATGTGTGGCCGTGGAGAGATCCTGCATACTTTACAGCTTGTTCTTTTCCACACAGTCACCTAATAAGGGCTGGTGGGGACCTACGCTGGGATACAAATGAAACACACCGTAAGTCAAGTGCTCGCTGTACCACAACACAAGTGTTTGTGTGGTTCCACAGTGGAGATCTGGTTACAAGCTTTTAGAACTGAGCATTCTTCCCCTCAGGCTAACCTGTGGTCTCTGCTGCTCTTGCCACTTGAAGTTAAGCCATCATGCTAAAACTCAGCCCTGACAAGAGCAAAAACATCAAGAACTATATTACTAGAGTAGGTAGGCAAGAAGATGTGATTATCTGACAAATATTAAAACAACATTTGATGAACAAAAAGGACTAATTGCCAATTTGAAAGAAACAATCCCGTCGAAAGGATTCAACAGTCGATTGGCTCTGGCATTGGGAAGCTCCATTTTCCCGAGCACAGAGCAGGTGCACAGCTTTCGTTACGGCTACTCGGCTGTGGCTAGTCAATGCAAATTGCGGTTCTCTGTCAGAAGAGGCTTCGTAATCGGGACCCTTCAAAACCATTTAAAGCAGGATAGACGGCTCCATCCAAATAGCCGAAATATTGCCTTCCATCTCAATAAGGATAAATAAATCAAGTCTCAGATAGCAAGCAACTACACCCCACTCTTGAACCCCAGTTCCTGTAACTGATTGAGGTACGATTACAAAAAAAAAAAAAAAAAAGCATGGAAATTAATCCATTCCAGTCGTAGCAGATATGTTTCTACATTTTGGCCCTGCTTCCTGTCAGGAAACCTCAATTCTCTATTTTTCCAAAAGACACAGCTTTGCGAGACAAATATACATTTGAGGTGACAGAAGGCAGCTTGAGTATATTAGAAATGCTCCAAGAGCTTTCTGGTTTAGGGATAAAGATACATAAAAAAAATAAAGAAAGCCAAATAGCCAAGGCCGGTCATAAAATTCCTTCCATTTCCCCTCTGAATATGACAGTACAGGCTAGAAGAATGACACATGCTCGGCGCAGAGGCCCAAACATGCACCTCCTAATGGCGTGCACTGTGGCGTGACGAGTTAATTGGACCTCAGAGCTACGCAACCTACCATCACCAACTAGCAGTTCACAAATCAAACCGTTCTTCCACTGAGACATGGAAGAAAAAACAATGAAAAGGCCCAAATTCAGTGTAAACAAAGAAAGACACGCGCTGCTGCTGCACACACAATCGCCTGAGAGCTGCTGTGGCTCCCGAATGCCCTTTTTCCACAGCAATAATATCTTACAGCCGTGGAAGAAATTTACTATAGTATATATGTGAGGTGAAAGCACTGAGGGTTTCAAAAATGTTAAGGATGACAAGGGGGTAATAACCTTCAAACACATTAACTCCCTGTATGGAAATGGAATGATGCACATTCACATTTATCAAGAAGATAAGGTAACCAAAAAGGGTCAAAGAGGGGATTCATAATACTCTTTAGAATGATCAGAAAAACTGAAAATGATTTAAAAAAAGAGCTCTCCTACTTTTCATCATCTTCTGGTTTATAATCTGATTGTTATCAATTGTTTTAATTGATTAATTTTCACAAGTATTGTGCTCCTTACAGATTGAGAGAGAATGTAGGATATGGATCTCACTGAACAGTTTGAGTAGTTTCAAAGCTTCCAGAAAGAAGGAAATTAACTCTTGTGAATTCCTCGACCTACACCTTCTACCCCAAACAAGGTTAATGGAGAGATCTATGTTGAGCATGTGAATGATCCATTCACTCACTCCCACCCTCTTTTACGGTCATCTGTGGAAGGGTTTAGCAGTAGTGTACAGGCCCCTGGGGTGGTGTCTGAGAGACCCCCAGCATCAAACATTGAGAAGTTTCCGGCACAAATTGCACGTACCAGAATCGTCTGATCTCATCTCATGTGCACACTACCTATATTCCATCTCTTGTAGCGGAAGCGGGGTCGTTCTGTACACTCCAATAAACGCTTTACCAACTCCAACAATCTTTCAGGGTTCCCACAGATAAGCACAAACTGGCTGCCTGGATCCAGGGGAGAAGATGGATAAACCGCACAGGCAACGATTAAAGAAAAACAAGTATTTAGTATTGCTATTTGAAATATGTATTGGGCACTGCTTTGAATCATGTTGAACTCGTTAAGAATGGCTGTCTAGGGGAAACACACTGTAGGAGTGGATTCCATTGTGCTGCATAAGTGGAAAGTCGTGTTCTGCCCAAGTGTTACAGGCTTGTGCTGAATACCGACTCTTTGTTCCTGTTGGTCGGAGAACAAACTTTGTATCAAGCAGTGATATTTATTTTTCCTCTGTCCAATACCAAATTCCAAATTTAGAGAAAGAATTGTTAGGATGTCTTAGAGCCACAATTATGTATCAAAATATATACTGTATATTTCTATACAAATATGCCTTATTTATGTAATCATAAAATGATGAAATATATACCTTATTAAATGCAATGCAAATCACTTTGGTAAATTTAATCTATTTGATGATGGCAAGTGAAAGTTTAAATGTGACAATAAATATGATCGATTGACAGTTTAGCAATGTCAACTTTGATGTTACAAACTTGATGTTACAAATATTAGTTCAATAGGTTAAGGTGGAGTGCATATATATATATATATATATATATATATATATATATATATATAAACAAATATGATCACTTTTTCAATATTTTTTTATGCATGTTTATAATAATAGTTGAGGTAGAGTTATAAAAATATAAATATTTCTTAACATAGAATTTGTATGTTGTTTGTATGTATTCTGTGATTGTTTGGGAGCAGCCCATTTCTCATCGCGCTGTGAGAAATACAGACTGAACTGCAGCTCAAAACACCAAGCCGCTTAATGAAAATAGGATATGCAAACTAAATCTCTCAAAAGGATAAAGAAAACCAGTGTCACTAATAAAGTTTTGATGGATGACGATTGTAATGAAGGTAACAATAAGGTAAGGTTGTGCATTAGGCATGTGCGAGTCCGTTATTATTGATGCGCAAACAAACCGTGTATGTGCGTTCTAGGCTCGCTGATCAGTTCCTCAACAGTTCAATATATTAGCATAGCATAGCTGTCAAAATGAATATACTGTAAGTTTTTTGCACATGGGCACCAGACGCTCCAAAAAGAAGCACGATTGCTTGTTTTGACAGAGGAACTGTTAACTGATGACACTGAACCGCCTTCAGAGTTTCCACACATTCAGAAGATTTTATTTTTTGTTTGTATTTTGGTGTGTTTTATAATTATGAAAGGTTGACTTGTGATTATTTAAGTTACTGTTTAACCAAGCAGAGTAAGTACCCTACATTCAGGTTGTATATAAACTCTGCAGTGACATTTTTGCTAAATATGCATCTGTATCCAAATCAATACCGCATCTGTATTGATTCAGATACCGATGTATACTTTGCAAAGGGGGAGGGGGGAGGGATTGAAGTATAAAGGTTGAGTACCACTGGCTAAGACATCAGCCGTTAAGGCCCTGGAGTTCAGCTCTCAAAGCGGCCGAACAGTCTAACTCACAGACAAATTGAGTGGGCTGCCAGTTCAAGCCGGTGTAGTCATCACTAGCAGTTTTAGTAAGTATCAGAACTACAAATCCAAGAGGCTAGTTGGAGGACACAGTCCTCCTGTTAGTCTCATCAATCACCTGTTCCTTCCATCAGAGATACAAAACACCCACACGCAAACATCACTGAACCACTGCAAAATCTTGCCATTCCTGACCCCACAGATGAATGGCCAAACACTGAGAAAAGGACACGGAGACTATAATCATCTACTTTATGTACTGGCTACAAATCAGACAAAGAGACGCCCATTTGCTCTCAATGTCCATGGCTAATTCAAATCTCGTCTACCATACACACACAATTAGAGACACTGACAAACGACCCCTCAAAATTAAGATTCCATGCAGTGACTTCAGCCGATTATAGTAAAGTGTATCCACCTGAGCCGGGGTCAGTGTGGGGAAAAGCGTGGTAATCGAAAGCTGTGCACAGCTACAAGCCGCGAGGCTTCTGGCCCCGGTGCTCCTCCTCCAGGAGTGAACCTGTGGACAGATGAGATAAACTCATTTTGGAAATGGAGCTTTCCAGTTTAAAACACGTCTCCATTTTTCCATAACTCCTGCCTTAATTGGATTCCTTGGGCTGATGACTTTCCCAGCTTAAATCCCCCCCCCCCCCCCCCCCCAAATGTTTTCTTTTTTTTTTTGTACTTCTCTTGTTGCCTTTCTTCCCTGTTTTTACTTTTCCTAAATTGTGGTCGCCCTCATAGTGCAGAGAGGTCATTAGGATTACAGAAAACCTGTATTCACATAATTCACATAAAGCAAAGTTTTCATCCAATTGTTTCAATTCAACAGTATCACAGAATTTTAACCACTGTTACTCTTTAATTAGATTTAATAAAGTATAGACACAATGTTCTGACAAAGTACATTTTTGTTAATCAACATGTCTGAGAAATATGACCTAATTATCTGACGAAATTATTCATGACCTTTCTCAAAGTATATTTGGTAAAAAAAATTAAAGAAAAATTCATTGTCATCTTAAATATGAAAAATGCAATTCATTCCATTTCATCATGCTGATTTAGTGCTCAAAAACATTTCTTATTAAATGTTGAAAATCATTTGTGGTACTTTCTATTTTTACTATGATTTTTCTTCAGGATTATTTGATGAATAGAAAGTTTAAAATAATGGCAATTTGAAATATTTTTTTGTAAGAACGTAAATGTCTTTACTCTCATTTTTAAATAAATGTAATGCATCCTTGCTAAATAAAAGTATAAAAAATTAAAATTATCTGACCCCAGACTTTTATGATGATACTTAAGACTCAAGACAGGCTTAAATGATAGTTTATGGATAAAAACCAAGCTATTATTGTAGCTTTTAAAGGTTTGTTCTATCTATCTTGTTCAAAGCAATACAGAGATTTTTCTCTGATCTCACACACATGTAAAAACACACACGTGTGTGTGAAAACGGATGGCACATTTGAGATTAACTAGCACTTCTTGCACCCCTGACACCCCTTCATCCCAATAACACAGGGTGGAGCAAAACTAGCAAGGCATCCGTGTTATACAGTCTTACATTACTACTACACCAGGTTCAAATAATAACAGCGAATTAGTCTGCGGGCAGGACAGAGTACAATGATGGGACTTGTAAAGTGGGTTTTACATTTTGTTTTTTTTAAACAAGTCAATGTTTTTCCCCCCACCAAAAAATTCTCCTGTTACATGGAATATGTAATGTATGGCAGGACACGGAAGCTGGAAGGAGCTGTCCAGGGACCAGCCCTTGAGGTGCTTAGGCTGCTGGGAGGAAGAGGAGAGGCTGAGGTCAGAAGGCCGATAATGAAAGCAGGGAAGAAAACAGGAGGGGGAAAAAAAGCGAGATGTACAGCGTTGAAAAGGTTATCCCTATTGAATGACGGTGCTTGATTGAGCTTGGCAGACAAGACTGCATGGCTTTATTTATAAACTTTCTACCCACATGTTCAAATGAGTGGCTAGAGGCATATGGTTTACACAAACAGACTAACGCCTAGTAGTGAAAGAGAAAGAGAGAGAGAGAGAGAGAGAGAGAGAGAGAGAGAGACAAAGAAACAAAGACAAGCAAAGGAGAAGGAAGGATAAGCTGAATAAATTTGAGTAAATGAGACAAAAAAAAATTGTTTTGTAAAATACTAGCAAACAAAACACCCAAGAAAACAGGAGGGGAGACAATTTGAATTAATTAGGGGTCACCCCAAAAAGTTACTGTAAAGCAAATAAAAAATAATTCATAATTAATGAATTATAACTAAATAATATTCTTACTCAAGACTTCCACTTCAAAAATTAATGCTGTTTTATTTAAATAATCCTGAGAAAGCGCAATTAAAGTTGTTGTTGTAATAAAATAAACAGTTTCCAACATGGTTAATAACAACAGTATTTACAATATACTCACAGATTCACTGAAATGGAAGAATGAAATATCACCTCTGAACAAATTAGGGAACAGGAAATGGAATACCTGAAGTGGATGACTTTACACTGAGCAGGGAGGGGTAATTGCTGTAAGCTAAAACCGAAGATCCTTGTAAATTATAATTAAATGTTTTTTTGTACCATTCGAGATAATTAATACTTAAGGACCCACAGAAATACTGTACATTTTGCAGTCGCTGTATAGAGCTGTCCCAGAGGGACATACTGTACAACAGAATACAGGAGTCTGTGCGGTAACAGATAATGAGAATGCTACGGCACACTCATTTTCCACACACTGACGCTAGAGATGGAAACCAGACTAAGGACTGACTGAGAGCCTTCAAACAGCCCAATGTCCAACACACACCACATCAAGAGCCTGCCGGACCTCCACCACAAAGCCTGGAAATAAACCAGTGCCTTTAACTGCAATATGTTTAACATTTATAAAGAGCTATTTAAACTAAAAACACTGCCAACACAGGAAAATCTGAAAGTACAGCTGCTCAGGATGACTATATGAGAAACGAGAGAACATTTGACTCTTTTTTGTTTTTTACCACAGGACTTGGAAGAAACTGATTACTTGGAGTTCACTGATATTAGATAGTTCAGTTCTCCACTTTTCATTGTGAATGAGACTGAACAACACTCAGAAACCGCTTTTGACAACAATGTCAAACTTAGAGCATATGGTCATGACAGAATAAAGACTACAAAAGCAGACCAAGATGGAAGGTCAGTAGGCTCAGTCTACTACTTATAAAAGAAGAGATATGAAAAGCCAGAAGGAAGCTTGACAATGATACTATAGGACATGCAACAGCGTGCAACCACATGTCAAAAAAGATTCTTGTCTGACAGAGGAGACACAGAGAGAAGGAGAACGAGGAGATTGAGAGCTAACAGCACAAGAAACTGTTATAAGAGAATGACACAGAATGGTATATACACACTCTATTAACTTTATCATAAATATGAATCAGACAGGAGAGAGAGGAGTTGTATGGGACAGAGGACAGACACAGAACATAATCAAAAAGAGCTCACCAATATGTAGTCCACTTAAATTGGAAGGAAAGTCATTGTCCTCTTCAAATTATGAAAGGCAGAAGGAACCAAGACAGATTTATATTAGAGAGAAAGATAGGAACACTACTGCATACTGAAAGATGAGCAAAACAGATTCCTAATTGTAAAGACTCAATACAGCTTATAGGACTATAAACAAAACTAACAGTGATTACACTACTGTTCAAAAGTAGGAGGTCAGTAAAAACAAAATCAATCAAACAAAATTACAGCCTTGAGCATAAGGGATCTTTTTCAAAAACATTAGCTGCTGTTCCACCATTGGGCCAAACTGTTCCCTTTGCTTTACGTTCCATTCTGCGTCAATCAGGGCCAGCATGTACAGATATGGTTTAATTTTCCACTGTGAGGCTGATAACAGCCGTTTACTTGGTTTACTTGGTAACACAATGGTTTACTGATGATATTATATGTAAATGGCAATCCCGTTATGGAGGATGATTAGTTATTTCTTTTAATTGTATAATTAATTTGTGTTTACATTGCTCAAAGAGCACACTTTTTCAGCTATAGAAAAACTAGTAGCCAGGCAACAGACAAGTGACCAATCCTGAGTGGCGACGTCCATAGACATTCTACCAGCATGATTCGGCACGGTTTGCTAAGTGTGCTGAGAATTCTAAGCCGAGGACAGTTTATAATCGTGCCGTGCCATACCAGGCTGAAGTGGAAACATATCTGGAGCCACTCCTTACCGTTTTATCTGACTGTGGAAAAACAGCTATTGAAAAATCTTACCGACATCAAACTTTTGAACGGTTGTGTTTTACAGTCAAGCACAACTGCCACATTTCTTCATCGGTTGATCCTCCACAGCTAAACCAGGTGGACAGATCTATTGGCAGTGTTTGCATTCAACATCCACAACTTTTCCAGAGCCATAAAACAGATTTCTTTTGTCTATTAGACACAAACATAATGCATTCAATACGTAGCATTACAGATGGGCTAAAAGAAGACAAATCAAAACATCTTTTGCATCTCACACAACAATACGACTATGAAATACTGGGGGGAATATGTTCACAAATCACATGGTCTATAATGGAGAAAGACTAAAATGGATAGGATTAATTTGAACACTCAACATTCTGATCTCATTTAAAGTATAAGGCATAGTTGGACAGGCAAATAGGGATGTACTGTGTGCTTGTGAATGTGTGTCTTAGTATATCAGAGAAATACAGTAGGGTAGTGAACTCTTGGCCCCTTTACACACTCTGCTACGCTTCATTAGGTTGTTGTGGTCCAATGAATGCTAATCAACCGTATCTTCATTGTTCGGGTACTCCATTACCACATACAGGGGTCCCCAGCCAATGATCTAATGGCTCTGACATTTCATAGGCAAACCAGAGTTAGTCTAAAAGTTGTACCTTCAATGTCCTCCACTGGGAAAGCAAAGAAAGGAATATGATAAACATAAAAAGATTAAAAACAGATCAAGAGAGGGATGGGAGAAGTAAATGAATGGAGGAAGAAGAAACTGACCTACCCCATTCGACTGTCTCATCATCTTATAAAGGAAAATAATAAAAGAAAAGATAAAGTCATGTGACGAAGTACACATTACAAACATAAATTGGAACATACAAATTTAAAGGGATAGTTCAACCAAAAATGCAAATTCACTCATCATTTACTTATCCTCAAATAATTTCAAACCTATCTGACTTTCTTTCTTCTACTGTTTTAATGAAAGTCAATGGTGTCCAAGGTTTCTTTAACATTCTTCAAAATCTCTTCTTTTCCACAAAAGAAAGGTTTGGAACAACATCAGTGTGACTAAATGGTTTTCAACTGAACTATGCCTTTAAATGTTGAACGAATGTAAAAATCTCTACTCCATGAAAAGTTCAGTATGCCATTAAGTGGTGAACAATTGCTTACCTCATAGGAAACTGTAGCTACAGAACAACTAACATACCGTAGTTCATAACAGCAGAGAAAGTGTGTATTTAAATGTGGATGTGTAGGCCTGAAGACATAGGAACATTTGGAGTCACTTTAAAAGCTTCCTCCAGTTCATGTGGTCTCAATTCTACTAAATGAGCTTAAATCAAAACACACACGAGCAAAGGGCAGCATCTACACAGCCTGCCATACACATCCACATAGTCCTGCCAAGAAAGCAATACCATGAAGAGGATGGAGGGCAGTAAAATCTTTTGTGTTCTATCAGTCAAGTGAATCCTTAGGCATCTTTCTTGCTAGTGTGACCCAAACTAACAAAAGACAAAATAAAATAAAATAGGGATCCAAGGACATTTTTAAGGTTTTGGGACAAGAAGTGAGGCCACTAAGCTTAGTCTTAGTAGTAAGACTTACAGGTGAAAATGGATAACCGTCACATTGGTCTTAAGCAAGTGCATGAAGCAGTGAACTTCACTACATTTAGTCCTTTTCCTAGCTCTTGTCTGTAATATATGTCCGTGTATAAAGCAATTAAAATAAATAAATCGCAACCACAGACATAAACTGGACTGTGCAAACTTGGAAAGAAGAGCATTGAAATGATACAGAATAATTCCAAAAAGATAACAGACGCCTTTTGCCTCCCAAAATTTATAAATTAATCTTGAAAGGACGATGTATTAAAAATAATGGTGAGTGTAGATTAAAGGGGTGCTTAAATTGTTTCCAAATCTACAGTGATGACAGAACAACTGGATTGAAATATTATCTGGTCAAAGAAACATCTAAAAGGGCACAAACTAGAGCACTTGAACGGGCATGAATAGACTGATTCATTGTTTATTTACACAGATTTACATCAGTCCCACTGTAGATTCCACATGTTCTGTTTATATCTACCCTAACCAAAGTAAACATATCCATTTACATGTGCATTACATGTTTCCCGAACAAAACTGCTTCACATGCAATGTGACATTACAACGAAGCTGCATGTAAATGCAGCTAGTGTAACCAAAATACATCTTTCTCTCATAAAGATGCAACAGGAAGATGAAAAAAAGAGGTGAAGATGAGACAAGATGTGTTAAGAATCTATTTGTAAACAAACAAAAAAGACATTAACTGACTGGTTAAGGCTTAGGGTCAGTTTGACGTCGCCATGAAGCTTTGTCTTGATCACAATCTCCATTGTGTGCCAAATACTTTGCATAAAAGTTTTGTATAATTTCATTGGCCGAGCCAGTCCATGATGTAAAACAAGCGTTAGACTCATTATGATGTATTCACAAGATTGACTGAAAGAGACTGGTAAGGAGCTTTGTTCTTCATTAATTCTGAGGGATTAGATGTAAAGAGAGTTGAGGCGGATGTTATCAATAAATCTGCCCCTTCTGCTGTCCACAAGTAGATAGTAAATTTTGTGGTGGATTTGGTTGATGAGGGCGAGGATATTGCTTATAGAGAGTTCCTTTTTAGCACGGAATTAACACCATAAAGGGGGGTGTAGAGGGGTTTGCGACACACACCTACTCTCCATCACAGCTTCAGCGCCACTGCCGCTTGCAGCCGCGAGAGTGACATTACAGGGAAATGTAAAATGAAGGAGGTTTAATACAGGTTCGGCAAGTTCGGCGGGCCGGATATGGCCCGCGGGCCGTAGTTTGCCCACCCCTGGTCTAGGAGGAGGTCACGGAGCCATGCTACACCATGGATTTGGACCTCCGGGGTACCAAATAAACTGCCGCTGCCATTGTTTTTTTTAGTGGCAGAGATGGTGGCTTTTGAGAAGTATCTGTGGTTCAACTTGGCAGACACTACGGAGAATGAGAATGAGTTTTTTTTCCCTTAATGTGGCAGTATCTTTTTGGCTAGTCTGTAGCCAGAAGTTTAAGAAAGGATAGATTTCTTTAAATGGATACATCCTGTGCTGGTCTTTGCCTAATACCTCAGGAGGACCTGGTCTGTCAGTCTTAGGACTGGAGGCAGGGCCAGAGGTTGAGTTTATCCACTTCTAGTCCTCCTCTGGTGGGACACTAGGAGGAAGTAATTGAATGGAAGCAATTTTGTAAACAAGATAATCATTAAGGATTGCTTTCCCAATGTTTTGCAGTGTAACAGCAGTAGTAACAGATAACTTTTACTGTATTGTGATGTATTCAATCGATTGAGATGGATTATCAAACAAGATAAAAAAGAAAAGTAGGATGGGACGTTCTAATGATTGGTTCTTGACTGAATAGAGTCAAATCTAAATGCAAGCTTGTATTCAATAAGAAAAAGTCAGAGTTTAAGTGGACAAAATGATTGGAGAAGGCTGGCATATGTCACCAGCTATGACATTTTTATTAAGAAATACAAGGTCAAAAAATAAATAAAAATAAACATACATGGCTATTATTCATAATAAAATCACTAAGATGTGCTGGTGAAAAATGATTTTAAAAAAACTAAAACCTACCCTAAAAATACATTAAAAAAATGTCCATTATTTAGATTCATTTCAAAGACACTTCCATGCTTAAAATCATGAATTTAAATGGAAACCCTGACCATGGAAACCCTGAAGGTTAAGTCTCCATGCCTGCCCAGGGGTGTAGGCTTTATAATGGATAATGCACACAGCCTCAGCTAGTGATCCTGCGGTTCTGATATGTAAAGCTTTATTCGACAGCACATGTCTGTAATGCAAAGCACTAGCGTGTGTTCCGTCATCTAGAGAAAGCCACTCATCACTGCTCTTTGAAATATGGGCTAACGTCACCGCACTGCAGGCCAGTGGACAGATGGTCTTACTCTTAAAGTGCACACTTGTGCAGTTTTAAACAAACAAAATTTCTTTCTTTCAAAAACACCTAAACACATATATGCATCTATAACACCTGTGTTTGGATTGGTATTGTATACGGTCTGCTTCTGGTCAAGTCAGACACGGGCATTAGTTTTCCGTTTCTCTAAATTGAACGTTTATCTGACAAATTTCCATGTGATGTTATTCCCGAAAAAATCCACAAATAAAAAGCAGCATAAAAACAGAACTTTAATATTACTTATGTGAAACATAAAGAGTTTACGAAGACGACAGTTTCACGACTCCTGGGGTGGTCCTGGAAAACTCATCAATTGCGATAATTCAGTTGCACACATCACATTTGATTTTTCTTTGTTTTAAGCAGCCGGCGGAGTGACAAAGAGAAATGGAAAAGGTGGGAGGCCAAGCATGTGGCTTTGGGGATAAGAATCCAGAGTGGCTGTATTATTCAATAAAGTGTGTGTGTGTAGCTACAGAAATGACGGCAACATGTCAAGTGTGTTGCCTCGCGTCTGTCTCGTGGTGAGTCTTAAGTGCGCCCATGTGTAGAGAGTAACCCAGCACAGCTCCAAAAAGACCCCTGATGTCAGTTGGTGGGAGAGATTAGAGCTGTGGCAAAACACACGCACACAATGAAAAGCAGGAGAGGAAGGTTATGTCCAGGCGTGCATTAATGCACATATACATGAATACACATGTGTGCACATATCTGCCTGGCACCAATCAGAAGAGTCTGGGCTCTCAGTCTGCCTTTCACTTCACCTTGCACTTCCCACAGTCTCATCTAATCTTTTCCGGTTGCTGTTCCGTCTATTTCTTTTCTTTTTTTTAAGCCACAGTCTCGTCACACCATCTGCAATTACATGGGCCTCTCTGACAGTTCAAAAATCACTTGCAGGAACAAAAGCATGAGCGTGTGTGCAGGGCTCAACAATATGGTGTCTGGCCTGAGGTCATTGAGAGAGAGAGAGAGTTTTGGGCATTACCACTGAAAGCTTTCACATTCAGTGATCTTGTAAAACCATGTTTCATACCAGTGCTTCTCAACTCAAAGTCCCTTGTTGTCTAATACATTATTTGAAGCTCTGCCTCCCCCGAATAGTAATAATTATATATATAATTAATAATTAGTAATAATTATGATTTTTACAAACTTTTTTAAGAGCAAATTTTTTTTTTATTGAAGTATTGAATTAAATTAAAGTTTTTGTACTGAACACTCAATTTCTTTTGCTATTAAAACAAGTTTGAAATGATCATAATTACAGCAGAAATACCAAAAATATTATTTATTTATTTATATTTATATATATATATATATATATATATATATATATATATATATATATATATATCTTACTGTTAAGCTCTAGTGCGTGTATGCATTTCAGTGGTTGTTTTAATTGCTGCATGATTGTTTGAGTGTGGCTCCTTACAAAATCTTTTGCTGGGTGTCCTCTGAAGAGTCCTGATGGTCGTGGGTCTCCAGACTGCAAACCTCCTGAAGGAAGTGAGAGAGAAAGATAAAGAGCAACAGAAGCAAACAGATTGTATACATTCACACAGTCAGTGTTTGTGACTGACAATTAACTGCATTTACGGTTATGTGTGTGAGTGAGAAGCAATTTCACCCAACCATTCTAAATCATGTGTGTAAAAGAGTCTGCTTGGTCTTTGAATAATAACGTGTGTCTCTCATTTACAAACGTAAATGTAACTTAATTAGTGGTAATTTATCACTCCAAACATGACTGACAACCCTATTCTGTTGCCATGACCATAACTATACAGAGACAAACAATAAAACAATCAGAATTCACAGCTGTTTGGGGATTACTAAATACCTAACTACAATACAGAGCTACCTGCCTAAGCATCCATTAGCGAGTGAGCGAATGAGTGTGTGAGAGTGAGAGAGAGAGAGAATAGTCAGCCAGAAACAGCACTTACTACAGTACATCTGACAGGTTCAAAAATATGTTTTACTATTGAAAGTTACTTTTTCAAGAGAAACCGAGCAAAGAAACTATTTCCTAAGGCAACACACATGCACAAACACGTCAGAGTCCACTTTACAAAGAAGAACGCCACTGATGTGCAATTTTCCGTGTGTGGACGTCCAAAGTGGATGTGAACCAGTGCTATCATTGTCTGTCATTACTCATTCCAGCCCAGACAGCCACGGAAATCCAAAGTATTTTGGCCGAGTCCTCTTGCACAAAAATGATGAGGAATACAAAAAAAGTCAGAAAAGTCATTCCTTTCATAGTAGGGAGTGAAAGTCAGGTTGTAATGGAGTGGAAGAAGTCTGGAATGATCGAGAGACAGAGAGATAGATGTATGAAAGGAGAATATGATATATGAGGGGGCTGGACAGAGGGCGGACAGGATGATGGAGTCAAGGAGTGCTGTTGAATTTAAAACTGGTGATAGTGGGAGGAAATAAGCAGGAAAGAGAGAAAAGCATTGGCTAACCTCTCCTGAAAGGGTTTGGAAGGAATGAGTCCAGCGCGCGGGTTGCCATCGCCCTCGAGTTTGGCCTGCCACCAGGTGGCATCATCCTGGCTCATAACCTGCAAGATATCTCCCATCCTGAACGCCAAGCCTGCCTCCTTGCAGGGGATCGCCTTATCGTCAGCTGGATTATAGTTAAAAAGCGCTCTTACAAACAGCTGAAGAGAGAGAGAGAGAAACAACTTCAAAACAAACATTAAATGGATTAAAATGAAATGAGAGAAAGATGACATTCAAATCAGATCTGCTCCATCCCGCTCTCTAAATAATGACCAAATCAAGGTGCATTTTGGATAGCAGACAGGCTTACTTTCCACACATACACTTGGAAATGCTATTTGATTCTCATTAGCGCTTTTCTAAAGGAGGAGATCATGAGGTGTTTGAAGGATTGGAGTGATTGAGAAGACATATCAAATCAATAAAAAAGACAAATAAGAAAGTAAAGGGTTATTGAGAGCAAACGGAGATAGGAAAGTTCCCAAAGCACGAAGCAGTGGCTTGTGTTGATTTAGAGAGCTGTGTGTGCCATACAGAAAAATTATGTTATAGAGAGAACGTTCCCCACAAACACACCAATACATCCTGAGGGAACTCTTCATCTCGCAGTCTCGCACTCCATCATTTTTTTTATCCCTCATACACATGTGCAGCCAATTAGCAGCACTTCAACATATTCATTACACATGCGGAAAACAGTAAACTATGGTCACTGGATAACACACATGCGGGTTGCATATTTAAACCCTTCCAGCACAGTAAAATTAATAGAATAGACCCCCAACACAGCACAACACTCTAATGTTTGGGATCAATACATTTTTACTTTTAATTATTTTTTTAATTTTTTTTAAATTGTTTATTAAGAATGAAATTTAAATTGATCAAAAGCAACAGGTTAAACAAATAAAAAAAGAGAGATTTCTAATTTCTTAAGAAATTTCTATACATTTAAAATATTTTTTTTTTTGCTTTCCACTTATCAAAAAACTTAATTTTCACAAAAATAATACAAATATTAAGCAGCAGAACAAATGTGAATTTGATTTAAAAAAAAGCACATTAACATGACTTCTGAAGGACCAAGTGACCTTGAAGACTGGAGTAACTGTAATTTCTTAACACTATTTTTTTATTAAATAAATGCAGCCTTGATCAGCAAAATAAATTACAGACCCCAATCTTTTAAACAGTCGATTATGTAAAGGCTGGAACTTGAAGGGCACATTCCTGATGTCAATAAAATGTAAGTTCAAGTCAGAATTTGATTTATTACACAATCCTAGAATGCATTGCAAAGGTTTTCTAAAACCTATGGACCTACTATCACCGATATAATAAACATTTGCTATTTCTCTAAATATTAGTGTTTGTGTATTTTTGTTTATTTGTATCAAGTCTTTAGCTTAGCTCATGTTCTAATTCAATTCTGTTGGAATCATTGTCAACAGTGTCAACAGTTCCTGTAAGCTTCATTGCAAATCAGTCATTATTGTGGGTTCATGAAAAGCTCAGTTGGTTTAGGAATACATTGACAAAGGCTGTTAGTACACTAGACAGGAGCTGAGGTTTAGTGCAAATCCTTTGTGATAAAGATGGACGGTAACAAAAGTTAATCTATAAACCCAGCAGCTCATAGTACATATACAGAAAAAGCCCATATCGGCTATCTCTTCTGCCTAAATTGTTTGTAATGTCTGATTGGCAGTAATGATGATTAACTGTACCTTGGGCTCCTTGCTTTGTCCCTCCTCTTTGATGCCTGGGACTACTTTAAATGTGATGGCACCTTGCGACTGGGACTGTCACACAGCAGAATCAACCAAAAGACAATCTTTTTAGTAAATGAAATGAATAGCATGCACTGCTGTATTAATTTTGTCTTTTTATTTCATCATAACTTTCTCTAGTGAAAACATTTTTTAAATATCTTTTGTAATAGCTAGGTGGAAAACAATATTAACCAACATTCTTAGGCTATAATATTTCACACATTAGTGGTCCAACCACTGGATAAAATCCCCTTTTCACAATATTCTGCTATATTACAAACCATTAAATATGCTATTAATGGCATTTCTTATTGTCTCTTCACAAACGCATACATACCAGGATACGGATTATTTCTTCAGGTTTTTTGTCATCAACAGAGATACCGTTGACCTCTTTCAACTCGTCTCCGACGTGTATCAGCCCTGGACGGAACAAAGAGCAGTGGATAACGAGGTAAATTAAGAGACCACAGTTTATTCAGTGTAATAAACCATCTCAGGCTTTGTGTAAACGAACTAAACATCTGGGTCCTATCAGGGTACGTTTGTGTAGAGAGAGAAGAGCCACATCAGTGCTCACCACTTCTGTCTGCTGCCCCACCCCTCATGATGCGCGCAACTAGGATCGCTCCAGTGTGTTCATCCTTCTTTATGGTGGCACCCTGTAACACACATACAAAGAGTTAACAACCACACTTAAAGAAAACAATTAACAGTGACCAGTTTGATATCCATTATATTCCATTTAAAATTTACATTAGAATATTCAGAATATTAGAAAATATTAGAATACCATATTTTCCCGCATCTAACCCGCGGGTTATATCACAAAAAAAATTGCGCATAATAATATTTCAACATATTTGTTACGTCCCTAAGAACGCAAGGTTGTCTCTGGCGCTGTTGTCTCTGGCGCTTGTACTATCACTGACAGCTGGCGCTGATAGGCTGCCTGACCTGTCAATCATGCAAGAAGACGTGATTGGCTGTGCTGCCATGAGGGCGGGCTCTTATCTCATCCGATGATCAACACCTGTAGAATACGCTTCTTAAGGGACGTACTGCTGCATAGCGGAAGAGACTGTTTTTTCTTTTTGCTCTGATTCTGACTTGAGTTTGTTTTCTTACTGTTTGAATTTCACACATAAGCACTGTGTACCGAGTCTGAACAGTTTTGGATAATTGACGTCATGCGAGCAGCATTCGAAATGTGAACTTACACAAAAAAGTTTGTAAATCTATGGCTGCAGGTTATATATATTATTTTTGTATAAAATCCCAATACCCGCGGGCAATATGAGGGTGCGGATTATATGCGGGGGGGAATACGGTATTCATCGATTCATAAAAGACAGTCAGTTCATTCAGTTTTCATTCCTGAATAAATTTGTATTTTCAAACAAATTAATGTTTTAATGAGTTATTGGTGAAATTGTGTCTAAATTTGCCTACTTATACTAAAAGTATGTACTCTTGGAGTAAGTACATACTTCTGAGTGCTAAAGTTTTTGGACATACTATTTGTCTTTAACGGACCACTCTGTCACTTAGTTAGATTCATCCTGTCAGTGTTTAAACACCCTTATCAATCTTATCACAGTTACCCTCCACATTTCAAATTAAATTCTATTTAATTTCCTACTGTACTGAAGAGAAATGTGGTACCACATCGATCTAAGCCAGTTATGGTTGAACCAGTCATGGGTTTTCATGCAAAGAACTCTCCTCATGTGTTTGATAATGACACATTTAAGAGTTGACCAAACATATCTTTATAAAAGTTCACAATGCTGTTGCAGATGAAATATAATGCTGATGACAATGAATAAATATTCTTTCATCAGGTTAGATGCTGACTATTAATCACTCAAACCCCTTTATATTAACCGTCAGGTCTCGTACATCTGCCAAGTTTTAAGTTTCTAAACTACATTTTATTGGTGTTTACAGTTCTAATCAAATCTGGTTGTGGGCAATACTAGAAAATAAGAGTGTGTACAAATCTGCACTTTAAATTGTAACCCGAAAGAGTTGACTATCCAGGTACCTTTGGAATACTCATTTCAACATACTATGATTTAGGAGACAATAATGCTATTTAGGTGCTATAATGCTATTTTATACTATTTTATATACTTTATTTTATACTATATTTTAACTATTTAGGATGAATAGTATGCGATTTGGGAGATATGTCACTTGTTTCATTCCTGAATGAACCAATGTTTTAAAAGGAATCGGTAAAATCAATCTTTAAATGAATCACTGATAAAGACAGTCACTAGTTTGCCACCAACTTTTGATGTAACTATGTAGAAAGACTTAATGAAACACCCCCACAGCCAGTCAAAAAACAGACAAGCAGTATGACAAATAGTGAAAAAGTTCAGTGTACGCCATGGCTACTGAAACATTCAATATGTGTACATGTGATTTTCTGTGCAAGAAAATAAGTACTCTGTTATTTTGGAATATGGCTAGATACAGACAACAGCTTAATGGCTTAAATGGACTGCTATTAGTGCCAAAACAGGAATGAGTGCATTGCACTGGTCTGCCAACAATATGCCAGCCCTGTGTGTCATCCTGCCGCCATACATACTCATAAGCTACTGTAACAGAGACATATGTGGCCAGACGCTCACAGCATGGGCTGTCACCAAATACACAGGAAAATTAGACAGCGAGACTAAGACAGCAAGATTTCTAGCAGGAAGCAGGGCCATTCACACACAGACAAACATGTCAGAGAGTTTGAGCTTTGGTCTGTCTTTTTATTTTAACCTCTGTTTTCTGCATCGTGTCTCAGAGGCTGTTATTATTTCTAAAGCATCCGTGACAGTGGATGAAGGTGCATGTGTGTTTTTACTTCACCTCATTTCAGGTGTCTGAAAGAGGTGAAAATTTGGCCTTGGCGAAAGATGTTCCAAAGGCATATCAAAAGAATTCTCCAAAAAAAAAAAAAAAAAAAACACACACACACACACATAGACAGACACATACACCCTCTTCTATATGCGTTACCTCAGTAGACCAATTATCTGCTGTTAAAATTGTTTTGATGACTCGGTCACCTTTAGTGATTTTGCGATGTCATTATCATGACTAATATATTAGCTCAAGGTCCTCGTCTGATGTGTTAAACACAGACTCTATGATGGATAGTGCAGCCGTTTGTCAACGCTCCTTTCAGAACTCTGAATATTTCCTGTTGATTAAATAAATGGACCAATTTGGTGATGGCAGCGATTGGCCAGGAGCTGTGGGAGATGACATAAACCAGTGATCAGCTTACGGTTACATCTCAGCGTGAGATAAAGCAGTGGTGTTAATGACACACATGAGGGAGACACAGAGAGAGAGAGGCAGTAAAGAAAGAGAATTAGGCAGCTGATGTACAATTTAATTTTGTAAAATGTGATAAAATGAATAGTAGTACCTTCCAAAATCTTTGTTAGGTCAAAACGTCAGTCATTAAAACTATTAATTTCATTATTCACTCAACATTTTTTTCCACATCAATTACATCACAAATCACTCATTGTTCAACACAAAACAAGCTCATTACGCAAGTCTTGCATGTACATAATGCTTCAATAAAAGAAAAAGGCAAAACAAAAAGACTTTTGTCACTTTTTTGTCATTACCTTACTCTGATGACTTGCACTAAATACAATCAGTAGTTTTTAGTAGTTTGTAGTTTTTATGAACAGTCCGAAAATGCCGCTGCACATTTCACTTCTTCGGTATAGTGATGACAGACTGGCAGATGAGGTAAACGCATTTCAAAAATGACATAGTGGGGAGAAAAAAGTCCACCTCCCACTCCCACAAGAAGTTTTTGTCCAGCTCCCTACTCATTTTTATACCCTTTCTTCAGTTTAAAAGAAAGAAATTGGAGGTCGATCTCTATGCTTGCTATAGTTTGATACCATTGTGGGCAATGTGTCAGAAAAGGTCAGATATCAGACTGGCTGCCCTGTACATCAATCAAGTGACAAATATCACAGTGAGGACGGATGATGGTCAACCCACACTACCTTTACGATCGACCGGTAGATTGCGATCGACGTATTTGGCACCCCTTATTATAAAATAATTTACAAAGACTGTCACTCTGGTTGCAGAGCATATTATGGAATAAACCTGTCTTCGGAAAAGCCAACAGGAAGTGTAGTGGTCATCACTCTCCCTTTATGCAATGAAAGGTCCAAAGTTCAAAATTCAGACCATATCAAGTGGTGTGGTTGTCACTGTACATGCTGAAATGAGCATGTTTTTGGAATGTACAAAAGGTGGGTCACTCTGTCTGCAGAGGACAGTAACAATTCAAATTCAAAATGTTCCAAAATTGAATTTTTCTGAAATTTGAATTTAAAGTTCCGAATTTTGAATTCAAAACCGAAATTGAATTTGAAAACTTCCAAATGTTCCAAAGTTTGTTTCTCTGGTGTGAGACTGTGAGCTGACATTATTCAGCTGCAGGTTTGGCCTAAGACAGACATCTCTGCCTCGGACATGATGGACTTCCTCCAATCACTGAGATCCAATCACAATCAACCCATGCTTCGCTAGGTTGACTAACCAAACTCATCACGCAGGCACAATTTACCCATCAGTAACTCAGTAACCTCTGTTAGTCATCCTCGCAATTCCACTCACATGATCCTCATGAGTGATACTTCATTCTCACAATAAGGTCACTTGTAATAGCCAGTCGGAGGAAATGAGCAGGTTCTTTGATTGAGCATTTTCAAGGTTTTCTTATTTCCTCCTATTGCTTAGGTCTGCCCATTAAAACACCGTCTATAAATAGACTTTAATGAAAATTTTTCCTTGAACCGATGAGAAGGAGAGAAAGCAGAAACTGAAATGGAAGGAAAATTAAGCAAGTTAGAATAAGAGGCTGCAGCTCCCTAAATTGCTCATCAGTAACGTAACCCACGGCTGCCAGTTGTGGAGGTGATCAGCTCCATATGCTGAGACTCTTAGCACATAAATGCTTATGACTGTTATTATAAAGCCAGCCAAAAATGGATGGCTTAATCTGTGCAGAGTTCAGAAGGACAGCAGTCATTTTTTAGGACAGTGGTTCCCAAACTTTTTACAGCTGCGTACCCCCTTTAGGCATTTAACCTCCTTCTGTGTACCCCATCTCTTTCACATAGACTGCAGACACACCTTTTCCATTAAGGGATAATATTTGCCTTTTTAAATTAATTTAAAGTGGACCTATTATGCAAAATTTACTTTTACAAAGTTTAATCTAAATTAGGGCGGGCGTAACAGTCACCATTGTTTCTAGATTGACAGCTCGCTTCCAGCCAATCAGTGGAAGAGAACAGTTGACGTCACTCAGGTGGGACTTGTGACTTCTGTGATTCACTCATAATGGTGTATAGATGGATAATCAACGTCAGCCTGCAAATGCCGGACAATCTCATGTAATTTAACATAAATATGAAAAGCATCTGAATTCGAGTTACGCGGGGAAAGCTCGCTCTTTGTCGAACTGTATGTAAGGGGCCGTGAGAAAAGCGCATGTGTTTTTCGTTTTCTGCTATAACTTGTTGAGTGTGTGTAGACATGAAACCACATTAAAATGCTGCATTTGTTTTTCTTATATATATATATATACATACATATATACACAGGGTTGGGGAGTAACGAAATACATGTAACGGCGTTACGTATTTAAAATACAAAATTTGAGTAACTGTATTTCGTTACAGTTACATTTTAAATTGATGGTAATCAGATTACAGTTACATTCAAAAAGTATTTTAGATTACCAAAGTGATTACTTTGAATTTTAGAGTCATTTATTTATTAATATTAACGTAAGCTGTCTGATGATTCTCCGACTCGGTCTCTTTAAAAATAAAAAGTGCGCGCAGCCTGTTCAGTTAGCAAGCTGGAGAGTGTAGACCTGCATAAAAAATGGACGGGAAAACAGCGCGTAATGCATTTCTTTCGTGGAAATTCAAAGACAATTTTACTTATAAACAAGAGAAAGGACGTAACATCACAGTGCGATGCAAGCTATGTCTACCTGCAACAGAACCTCTATCGGCTTCAAAGGATTCAACATCTAATCTGAAAAAGCATCTTTAAGTAAGTTGTTCTTGGTCTTTGAAAATTATTTTCTTTATTCCTTATTTTCCCATTTACTCATACGTTGAGCTTTGTATGGTTATCATTAGCCTACGTTTAATATTTATAAGAATTTGGTCTAATAAAACATAGAATTGACATCCAATTAATCATGCGTTAAATAATGTTTTATAAAGCCAATGGCTTTGTGTACTTAATAGACAAACTTTAAACCTTAATAATTCATTACATATGTTCAGGAAATGGCGCCTTTGTGCGAGTTCATTATCCGAATTGTGAAAAAAAAAATTTCTCATCTTTTTAAATGAATCAATTTGTTTTGTTTACAAAAATATTGTCAATGAATTATTCACGAATTTGATAGATCTGGGGTGTGTTTCCCAAAAGCATCGCTAGATAACTATAGTCATAAATTCCATTGAACTTCATTGCGTCCATATTTGATTTGCGAAACGCATCCTGACCATGCACCATTTTCCCATGCACCTGACCCCCACCCCACTATTGTTTGCACTGTCTTTACCATCGCGACTTTCTCTTTATTTCCTTAATCTATTTTATTTTATCTATTATTTATTTATTTATTTATTTATTTATTTATTTATATTTATATATATATATATATATATATATTGTTGCTGTTGTTACTGTTAATGTAACCTGGTTGCACCTTGGGTCTGAGAGTTACAGAATTTCAATTCTCTGTATGTATGTGCTGTATATATTGCAGAATTGACAATAAAGCTGACTTTGACTTTTTGACTTTTGACTAAGTTTGACTGTTGACTCTCTCGATTCTGTTGTGGCGGTAACCTTTAATAGAGAGGATAATAAGTGAAAGAATCACTCAAAGTTTTCTCCATTCATTACCTTAATCTGTTGTGTTACTTGGAGAATTGTGCTAGTTGTTTTTTTCTTGCTTTCATTTATTGTTAAGACTACACTTACTGACTGATAATTGCTGCAATAGAAACATATTTATACTAGGGATAGTTAAAATGACACAAAATGACTTTTGTCATATTTTTCCCCCAAACCTATTACTTTCTTGTGAAACACAAAAAGAGAATAATGGTGGTGGAGGGATGCAAAAAACTGTTGCGACACTGTAGGTGAGTCAGCTATGAATATATAAGCCAGAGATGCCCAAACTAGGGCCCGCGTGCCAACCTTTCATTTGTGGCCCGCCGTACAGTCTAAGGAGAGAGAGAGAGAGAGAGAGACAGACGGAGACATACCTTCGACACAGATTGTAATTTCTAATTTGACATAATTTTGTTTGTTTTATAGTTAACTACAACAGAGTAAACTGAAATTAAATGTTTAAAGTAATTTAAAGAATTAATGCGCAATTCAAGGCACAGCACTGCATGCTTTGCCACACATGACGTCAAGAAACGTCAAACAATTAAACGCAATAATGGAGAAATCAAGGCAATGGCACGCAGACAAGAGTGTCACTTTTTCAAGTTGGAGAGTAAACATTTCATTGAATGTAATGCTTTAATTTCTTTGTAGTGTTTTTTTGTCTACTACAAATTCAAGCTCCTGTTTACTGAAATTTGAAAAATGGTATGAATGATAAGCACTTTGAGAATGTTCTTGTAGAGTTCATTTTTATTTACAGGTTGTAAACGTAATACAGGACATCAAGTTAATATGGTCTTTTGTGTTAAGTATTTCAAAGTATTTAGATTACGTTACTAAACTTGAGTAATGTAACGAAACACGTGAAATACATTTTAAAAGTAACCTACCCAACCCTGTATGTATATATGTATATGTATATGTATATGTATATATGCATGCATGCATGCATTTGTAGAAAGTGTCTGTGTGCATATATATATATATATAAATAAAAATATATATAAATATACACACACACACAGATGTTTGATATGTCTTTAATTTCTGGCAGTGGGGCTCCCGTGTGTTCATTCGTTCGCGGCCGTGGCTCCCGTGTGTTCGTTCGTTCGTGGCCGCGGCTCCCGTGTGTTCGTTTTAACGGCAATTAATAAGGTAAAACCAAAAAAATATTTAAAATGGGCATTTATGGTCGCGTGGAACGAATAGATTGATTTTTAGTGCATTCTTATGGGGAAAAGTAATGGTCACTAAGTAATGGTTGTTGCAGTAGGAGAAACTGCTGTTTATAATAATTTAATATATAATAAAGTGCCTCAGAGTGTCTAAGTGCCTCAGAGCATGCAGAGAAAATGAAATAAAGTTGACTTGGTTTCAGAGGTGGATGCCTGCTATTACACATTCGTGTAAAAGAGAGGTAATTATTCTGAACCATTTTGATGACAGGCTTTGCTCAGGCATTCCAGAACAAGCAAAACGGCATTTCAGATGCTGAGCAAAGAGAATGGTCCAATGGTTAGTCCAGTTATGCTGTCCCATTGCAAAGTCAGTTGTCTTTTTTGATGCATATACAGGAATTTATTCAGTAAATGTGTATCCATCTCGATTGAACGTAACTTTTTTAAATATATGCACATTTTCACTTTTCCATCCAGTGTGTTTTTATGCAATATCCCAAAATGTGCATAAAATAAGTGAATGGAAATAGCTATTGACATTAATGGGAAACTAATGGACGTATTACAGACCTCCTTGGTGCATATGAATATAATAAGCTTTCTCAAACACACTTTGACATCATAACATAATTTCTTCAAATGTCATTACAATAAAAGTCTGAAGTATCAGATCATTTTAGCAGTATCTAAGCTCTAACAATCAGGACAGACCTGAAAAAACAAATGCAGACAGAGACAGAGTGAATGTTTGACACAAAGTCACTTAAAATGGCGTGAAAACAAACAACGATACACACATTCTTCAAGTCACTGCTCAAACGAACATAAATTACTGAGAACCACATGGCTGTGTTTGCTGCAGATTTGGCAATGAAGAAAGTTGAGGAGGAAAAGATAGCAAAAAGAACAACAGCGAGGTCATTAAAACACAATTAGCCACAATTATCATGCCACCTGTGAGTAAACCAGTAGACAGGGTTGTTAAACTTCCAATTACAAACACACAAGCAAACACATAGTGAGTCGAAACAAATATTAAGTTTGTGATGTTCCACTCCCACTATATAAACTTATATTATACTAACCCTTAAATGACCTGCTCAGTAAACTCTCCATATGTTGCTTTAACCCTGCTGCATTACAGTTCTATCATTAACAAGTATTATGCTGAAAAGGAAAATTGGGTCTCATTAAGGTAATAAGGCTGAGGAATTCCAGCATATGTACTGAACACAGGACAGGCCTGAAATGCATGGAAAGAAATCAGAGTGACAGGAAGGTAAATGGGAATGTGTGTAGGCAAAGGGGTGGATGAGCGGAAGAAGGAAGTTGAGGCATAGGATAAAACGCATCTTAAATGTCTCCTGCAGAATGACCCTGAAATCCAGACATGGACATTTTATATCCGATAAGAAAACACTCCTGAGCAGGTTTCCAGCATCAAGGGATTTTTCAGTCCAGACTAAAAACCAATATTCTGCACTAAAAACTGCAGCTAATCATGACCAATTTTTTAAACATTATTTGACAGGGAATTTTGGACTAATAAGATTTATCAGGGCTACCGAGTGCAATAACTCAACTCAACACAATTCTTGCACGATTCTGGGTCACTGCTACTTAGGCCAAAAACTTGTGTTTATTAACTTGTAAGTATAAAGACTTAAATCTATGTGCGTCTGTGGTTTCACACACCGGATCGTCCATAGGCTTCCTTTTAAGTGTTGCCTGTGTTCACTGCAATTACCCACTAAGGAAACATCACTTTCAGAAGTCAGTTCTTTTTTCCTTAACCTACATGAGGAAATGCCTTCTCAAGAAGAGCAAACCTCACTACACAAAGAGCACAGTGTGTGCTAATGTGTGCGCATGTACGCCTCCTGTATGCTCTGTAACAGGATATAGACACAGAAACATGGACACTTGGGAAAGTCAGAGCAAACTATGCAGAGGAAGGAATGAAAGATTAGAAGAACAGCAAAAGGTGGGGAGAGAGGCCTTAACCCTAAACTTACATAACGACTATTGACAAACTCCCTCATCTGTATTTTTTTTAATAAACAATACTGGTTTATTAATTAATTGATAACATTTACCACAATTTTTTTTTACTCCGGTAGCTGGCTGAAAGAAAATCTTCCTGGCCAATATTTCAGTCTATCGCTGATTTCAGATAACGTGGTTGAGTGACACAGCTCTCAGGTCAACATAACCCTCTGACAGTACATGTCAGTCTCTGTCCTCAATGTCTCATTGGGGAGAACGTTCTCTTCCTCTCTCAGTCATCAGTGCCATGATGTATTTGTACTGTGTACACAGATGTATCTCGAAAGCGCTAAAGTCTCATCCCAATCTAATTCGTGCCTCCATTATTTCAAGAAAGTGACATTACATTGGTGCTCAATTTTTTCACTACTAACCCAAAAAGATTTTCTGTTTGCTTCAAAGAGAAGGAAAAACAGATGAAAAACTTCAGAAGCAAGAACTAAATTCATATTAGGCTAAATAAATAAATTATATGGATATTTAAGATGAAAAAAAAAGATACTCCCATGTAAATAAAATAAAGGGATAAATGTTAGTCAAAAGTGTGTGTGTGTATGTATATATATATATATATATATATATATATATATATATATATATACACACACACATATACACACACACACATTATTATTTTTTTTGACTAACATTTATCCCTTTATTTAATTTACATGGGAGTTCGCATACCACACATTTTAACCGTACTAATATAAAGAATCAAAATCTACTAATTGGAAAGATCCAACATAAAAACTGATCAAAATAACCAGTCAAAATAACCAAAAGCATGAAGACAGACATTCTAATGAACACACTTGAGAGGAAACATTAATGAAACCTTCTGTCAACCAATGAGAGATCACAGAGGAAATTAGAACAGCGTGAACTTTTATAGTACAAAATGTCTGCTGGCTGCGCTTCTGTTCCAAGGCTCAACATGACAAATCTAAGCACAGATATTCAAAAATATTTTTTTTCTTAAGTAGCAAGTCTTGTTTTGGCTCCACGGACTCTGAGTTTTGGTCCTTTACCGTTGTATGGATTTCACTGCAAAGAACAGTAAATGGAAATAAGCCAAATCAAAGTGTTCTGGGATATTCAACGTGCTTCATTGACATTGTCCTGAGGTACTGAAACTGAAGAATCACACAAACTCAGGTCACATACCTTACAAAGCCTGAACCTCCACAACACACTTAACTGACCAGCCTTAAGTTGGAACTGAACAAAGAAAATCTAATAAGTTAAGAAATTCTTAAAAACGTTACTAAGTGGAGTTCTTAAAATATCTTAAAAAATAAGATGATGTTCTTAAGAAAATATGGGGAAATGGAAGAAAGGTGCAATGAGCGATTTCTGAGAAACACTGTTGATATTTGAAATAACCAAAACAAACACGCTATGCAGCACAGCCACTTCCACCCTCATGAGTGAATACATCCCTTATTGCTGATTGGCTACAAGAGTGTTTTGGTGTTCAATCCGAGCCACTTTTAACAGCGTTTTTTTTTTTTTTAAATCACTTACTACACTTTTAAATCAAGCTTTGGTGTCATGTGGTTGAATATTCTTAATGTCATTTCTGATGCTATAATACAGTAATATAGATTACTGCAATAACTCTGCACAATGAATAGTGTCATCATAACTGGCACTGTTATAGTCCTGCAGAATAGTACATTTATACATTGTTTCATTTGATAATACTTTTTAACCATAAAAAGAAGCAAAATACAACAGAGCGTGCCTGAAAATGTGTACCAAAATTTAAGTAGCAAGAGGAAGTTCTAATTTTGAAAGAGGTGAAAGGGTAGATTAATATACCCTCAGCATGAGTAACACAGAGATTAAAGAAAACTACTACATCAAAAGACAAACTGTTGCTGGACATGCTCCAACTTAAATGTGCAATAAGCACCTAAATGTGGAGATGCTTGCCAACCAACACAAGTCGTGAGATGAAATGAGTGCATACACAATCTACAGCCAAATCATCCAGTTGGCAAATGTCTGTTCGGTCTACTATCCTACTATTACTCAGTCTGAAAATCTGGATATAACATATACACTATCTATCCAACAAACACACACCCATACACACTCTTTTGCCTTCCTATAGACCTTTCAGTAACCTTATCCAAAACAACACATTCTTTCAATAAAATCCACCACTGAGCTCACTTTTGCTGCTGCCATGTACGCTGATCCAAGCCCAATTATTTCAGCATCCTGCCATTGCTGCTAATAAATCAGCAGGTTAAAGTTACCAAACAGAGGGGAGAGCATTTGAGGATCTGGGTCCCACCTCCAAAGTCCAAGGACTTGAACCAAAACACCCCCCACCCCTTCCACTTTCTTCTCATTACTCCCCTCACTAAAATACTGCATGATGTCATGGTCTGAAAAATGATAGCAATTAATCAGAGCTACCGAATCCTACCCATTCAACTAATCACAATTATACAAACAGATGAATCATCCTCTGAGGCAAAAGCCTGCTAACTAACACACGCCACAGAAAAAAAGGTAAAGTTAAACGTTGCAGTCCTTTTGTCATAATGACTGCATTTGCTGTCTAAACCTGATATATAAAATTTCAAGTTCAAATCAGAAACAATTGCAAAAGCAAACTCGCAGTGCAAAGCTCAGTGGGCTGATTGAATTTGGTGAGAAAAACATATTGAACTTTTTGTCTGAAAAACAGGCTTTTCTACATATAAAATGTAAACTGAGATTTTTCTGAGGGCAGTCAGCATGTAAAGTTGATGACTTGGTCCACAGGTCAGACTATGTTTATTTAGAGGAAAGGAGAGATTCACTTTGCAATTATTTCCACTTAGGAAAAAGTAACTAACATGTAACATTTGACCAGGAACACTATACACCCTATTTCAGGACTAATATAAACAAATGGGAACATTCGCAAATAATATATTTTAGATTTTTTCAAAATACTCACAAACAATGCATTTATTAAACAAATACAGTAAACAGTAATAGGCTTAAGACTAATCTTAAAATAATTAAGACTATCTTAAAATGTCAGTGCCATTGTTTTGTCTCAAAATGCACACCAGTAATGTTTTTTCTAAGACGCGTTTATAAAAACTCTAATTGAACTTAAATTGAACTTAACTTAAATTGAAAGTCTAATCCTGGCTTAATCTAAGCCCTTCATGTGAAACCAGGCCTCAGTGTTGAAAACAGTTGTGCTGCTTGAATATCATGATGCATATTTTCAGAATTCAGAGTTCAAAATAACAATATTTATTTGAAATTGAAATTGTAACATTATAAATGTTTTACTGCCAATTGAATGAATCCTTGATGAAAAGTAGTATTCATTTATTACCAAAAAATAAAAAATACTTTCTGACCCTAAACTTTTGAATGGTACTATATACACTGCTCAAAAAAATAAAGGGAACACTTAAACAACACAATGTAACTCCAAATCAATCACACCTGTGAAATCAAACTGTCCACTTAGGAAGCAACACTGATCGACAATCAATTTCACATGCTGTTGTGCAAATGGAATAGACAACAGGTAGAAATTATAGAAAATTAGCAAGACACCCCCAGTAAAGGAGTGGTTCTGCAGGTGGGAACCACAGACCAATTCTCAGTTCCTATGCTTCCTGGCTGATATTTTGGTCTCTTTTGAATGCTGGAGGTGCTTTCACTCTAGTGGTAGCATGAGACGGAGTCTACAACCCACACAAGTGGCTCAGGTAGTGCAGCTCATCCAAGATGGCACATCAATGCAAGCTGTGGCGAGAAGGTTTGCTGTGTCTGTCGGTGTAGTATCCAGAGTATGGAGGTGCTACCAGGAGACAGGCCAGTACATCAGGAGACGTGGAGGAGGCCTTAGGAGAGCGACATTGCCGGCAGCAATGTCACCCTGTAGCCTAAGACTGGTTGCCCACTGAAGCTAAGCAGGGGTGAGGCTGGTTATTTCCTGGATGGGAGACTCCTTGAAATGACTTGGTTTCTGCTGGAAGTGGTCTTAGGAGGCCAGCAGGGGGTGCTCACCCTGTGGTCTGTGTGGGTCCTAATGCCCCAGTATAGTGATGGGGACACTGTATTGTAACAAGCACCATCCTTCGGGTGAGACGTTAAACCGAGGTCCTGACTCTCTGTGGTCATTAAAAATCCCAAGATGTTCTTCGCAAGAGTAGGGGTGTAACCCCGACATCCTGGCCAAATTTGTCCATCATGGCTTCCTAACCATCCCCATATTCTGATTGGTTTCATCACTCTGTCTCCTCTCCACCAATAAGCTGGTGTGTGGTGAGCGATCTGGCACAATATGGCTGCGTCGCATCATCCAGGTGGATGCTTCACTCTAGTGGCGGTTGAGGAAATTCCCCTTACATGTGAGCGCTTTGAGTGTCTATGATAAAGCACTACATAAATGTAATTAATTATTATTATTATTATTATTATTATTATTATTATTTAACAACCCAGCAGCAGCACCGCTACCTCCGCCTTTGTGCAAGGAGGAGCAGGAGGAGCACTGCCAGAGCCCTGCAAAATGATCTCCAGCAGGCCTCAAATGTGCATGTGTATGTTCAAACATTCAGAAACAGACTCCATGAGGATGGTATGAGGTCCCGACGTTCACAGATGGGAGTTGTGTTTACAGCACAACACCGTGCAGGACGTTTGCCATTTGCCAGAGAACACCAAGACGGGCAAATTCGTCACTGGCGCCATGTGCTCTTGACAGATGAAAGCAGGTTCACACTGAACACGTGACAGACGTGACAGAGTCTGGAGATGCCGTGGAGAACGTTCTGCTGCCTGCAACATCCTCCAGCATGACCGATTTGGTGGTGGGTCAGTAATGGTGTGGGGTGGCACTTCTTTGGGGGTCTGCACAGCCCTCCATGTGCTCACGAGAGAAAACCTGACTGCCATTAGGTACCGAGATGAGATCCTCAGACCCCTTGTAAGATCATATGCGGGTGCGGTTGGCCCTGGGTTCCTCCTAATGCAAGACAATGTGGAACACTCATGTGGCTGGAGTGTGTCAGCAGTTCCTACAATAGGACGGCATTGATGCTGTAGACTTTTCCCGCTCGTTCCCCAGACCTGAATCCTATTGAGCACATCTGGGACATCATGTCTCGCTCCATCCACCAACGCCACGTTGCTCCACAGACCGTCCAGGAGTTGGCGGATGCTTTAGTCCAGGTCTGGGAGAAGATCCCTCAGGAGACCATCCACCACCTCATCAGGAGCATGTCCAGGCGTTGTAGTGAGGTCTTACAGGCATGTGGAGGCCACACACACACTACCGTGGTCACAAATTAAACCTTATTTTGACTTGTTTTAAGGACATTTCATCAAAGTTGGATCAGCCTGTAGTGTGGTTTTCCACTTTAATTTTGAGTGTGACTCCAAATCCAGACCTCCATGGGTTGATAAATTTGTTTTCTATTGATAATATTTGTGTGATTTTGTTTATTTTGTAATTTCAACTATGAAAAGAAAACAGTATTTAATAAGATTATTTCATTCATTCAGATCTAGGATGTGTTATTTTAGTGTTCCCTTTATTTTTGGGAGTAGTGTATATTGTGAACATAACATGCAATTGTGACCATGCAGTCTATTTAAATGCACTTTACAATTTAGCCTTCATGCGTGTCACACTTCAGTAGAAACTGGGTATCAAATTAGGTCTGTCAGGCAGATATACAGTACTTTAGTTTAAGGAATTAGAAAGTCAACATCAGTCCTATACTATACCACCTTCAATAAATATCCCCACAAGTATATTTATGTAGAAAAAGAAATCAAATACATTAACAAACCACCCAACAACATATTCTTCTAAAAACAAAAACATCTAATAAATTATGGGACTCTCAAAACTCGATAATGCAAATAGATGTCAGTGCTCAATCACTGTCACTTTCAAGTCCAGTACAGTCTTAAGCCAAACTGGTTTGGATAACTGATGAAAATACAAGTAAACAGAGGTCCCGATTCTGACAGCTCAGTGAGAAATTAGATGAAACGGAAGAGCGAACGTTGGACAGAAATCTGGCTTACAGAGAGTTGTGAAGGACACGTAAGAGAAAGTGGAACAGACACATACATCTAAACGCCGCAGGAGACCACTGGACACAGAGCTGGTGATAGGGGATGTAAGGTAATGTGGAATGTGGCTTGTGTCATGTTTAGGCAGAGGATATGTGGTCACTCAGGAACTAGAGGATAAGGGGGAACAGGGGAATCACTAACACTATCACGCAAATGTATTTATGTGCTTCATGTTCACAAGAGTGCTTTCCATTATGTGTGGCTTGAATTATGGCAGCCCATATGTGTCTGGCTTTGACAGTTTGTGGAAAATTACATGTGTTTGTAAGTGTGTGTGAGAAGGAAGTTCTCTCACCAAAGGTTCTTTATTCTTGACCAGTCGAATGATCTTGACAGAGTCTTCTTCATCATCAATGTCATCTGGCAAAGGAGGAAGTTCTGGATCGTAATTCTTCCTGGCCACAGTATCATGAACAGACAACAAACTCTGCAACGAGAAAGAGTTGTACACATAAAAATCCACAGAATCACACACACAGTAAGACAAACAGTAGCGTTTGACTGATTTTGTGTAGCTACTCGTTTTGGCTAATCATTCCAGCCTTGATACTCCAGGCATCTGCCTGAATCCTACAGTATAAATCATGGAGCTTTAGAGGCATGCTTTAGATTACTACCTCCTACTGACAAATAAAGCTGCTTTTGAATTGATTACCATCACTATTTCACTACAACCCTTTTTGGCAATGTTGTTTGTTATAGCATCGCCAGCAGTGGTGGTGGTGGGGGGGGGGGGGGGAGAACTGAATCAAAACCAAGACCAATCATATTGTCATCTTTAATTTGATTGGATTATTTTTAGTATTACGAGTATCCTGCTGGGAATACAGCAGCAGTGTTGTGAGTTTCCAAGGAGAAAGGAGACTTTATGGCAGATGGATGGACAGAAGGCAATGAAATTCTCAGCCATTTCAGATATTTCACACCTCAGCTCTCAAAGAACGAGCTACAGTTAAAGAATGACAGCATTCGGACATTCATTACCAAGCTGTTTTAACAATGCTGTGTGTCAAATGCAGCTGCAACTTTTTCTTTCTTTTGCTCCTTTTCTCATTTCCAACATTCAAACAAATACAAACATTCCAAAATCATCTTCCAGTTATGTGCCAGAGATAAAAAATGAGGGAAGAAAAAACTTTGAAAAAGAGAGAAGTGACAAGACAGAGAGGAGAAGAAAAGTGTCTGTTTTATGACATGGGATCAAGCTCCAGAACAACACTCAACATGTGGCTAAAGCAGAACAGATGGGAGAGCGAGCGAGAGTGGTGGAAACAAACAGAGAAAGAGAGGCATGTGTCTAGGGAGTCGAGTGAGTCAATTTCATCAGTCCAGGGTTATGCTGACAATTAGATGCAATTATCTGATAATGGATTCATTTTTTTTCTGAACACTTCAGTCCTCAAAGATAATTAAATTAAAAAAACTAAAGTGGAATCAACACTTAATCTAAACCACCGCTGCTGAATCTGATCATCATATTTACAGAAATGTGAATGTTTGCAGTCCACATTCAATTTAATGAAAAGTCTGTGTACTTCCGGAAAAAAGAAAAATAATGGCAAGAAAGTAGATTTCTATTGAGATCTTCTCACAACATGCTTGGAAAAACACTGTGATGAGTGTGATTCAATTCCTTGAAAAATAACTCTTATGAGCAGACTCACTTGAAAATTACTATTATTAGTGGGTTCGTTTAATTAATTACTCAAAACCTCACAAACTAATGAGTTCAGTCTGAACTGAATGAATTTTCAGTTATTGAAAGAGCATCTCACTCACTGCAAGCACAAACTGAACTATCCAAAGTCATCATTCATTTAAATCAATGATTGATTAATAAACAAGGTTTTTTTATACTAGTTGTTCACATGACAATATGGAATTAAATATATATGTAACACTTTTTTTGCTGATTTGATTAGCAAATTCTGCTCATTAAATAAATGAAATGCAGACATAACACTGAGGTATAAAATTAGACCCCTGTGACTGAACTATACACATGCAAAACAACCACATCTATTTGTAAAGATACATATTTGTGAAGTATATTATGAGATGTAAACAACCTAAAACAACTATAGTACAATGTTGATTGTCTCTACACTAAACACATCTCTGCAGATTAGATTGAATGGTGCTGTTGTTTAAGCAAATTGAAATTAGATATTTTTAATTGCAATTTAGTTGCCATTCCTTTCATTCTTCCATAAGACCAGACCTTTAAAGATATAAAAAAAAAAAAAATAACACTTTACAGCAGATAGTGTAACAGATCACAGTATAAATATTGTTAAAGCATCAAGGCATTAACCATCTGCAACCACATTTTTTCCCCATTACTCTTTCTTTGTCTTCCTTTTCTGAGGGCAAAATCGATGTGGCGATGTGTTTTGGTTTTTGAGAGTTTTCCTAAAACATGGTGTAGCCAAGGAAAGCCACGCCGACCCCAAGAATCACTTGAGAAAACAAGAAAAAAAGAAAAAAAAGACACACACAAAAAGCACGTCTTCAATCTTTGAAAACAGTAACGATTAATAAAACTGTTAAATGTCATCTTCAACCAATCTCAAAATGATTATCACATTTTCATACTGTGCATTATAATTTTATTTCTAAATGCATTCATTAAATTTAAAGTGAACTGCTTTAGTTTTTAGTGTTTTATACACATTAGAATAGAATCTGCCAATTATCAGAATCAGTATTGGCTGGAACATTAATACCATAGGACTGACATTCTTTAAAGCTTTGAAAAAGGACTGCATATCTATCCATTCACAAAAATGATTATTTCAGAACAATTTGAACATTTCTCTGTTTTAGAGTGGATCAAATGTAAGAGGCACTGTCTTCACATTTCCCTGATGAGTGCAATTGTGAGGCAGAGCAATCGCTCCACACAATTCCAACAAAGTCTGTCTACCTTCCAAAAACCCAGTTTAAATTCACTATACTCCCATGCACAACACACTCAAACACACAGAGGTATAAAGAGTGTTTTGTGGATCTTAACTCTCTCCTGAGGTTGGACAGATGGGGTCAGCAACAGGCTAGGTGGCAAAAGAGTGAATTGAGGGTCAAAAGCAGTAACCCATTTCATCATGTATTCTACCAATACATGTATGTGTGTGCGCATGTTAATTAGTTATAGTGGGCCTCCTACAATAACAAATTGCTGAACTTGTTCAAATAAAGTCTGGGTAATGTAACTGGGCATGCAGCTCTCATTAGGAAAGAGTTTGTCATCTGAACAGTCATTATTCAACTTGGTGAACTAACTACCCATACACACGCCTGCACAAAATCTACACGAGAAAAGGCAAAGTAATACACTTCTATCTATTTTCCTACACAAGCTTGTGAGCTTCTCATCTCCTTTTTCTCACTTACACCAGAGCAGATCTTTCTTTCCGCAACACACGGGTTGCCGTAATTGCCGCTTTCATCAATGTCAATATAAGTCAGTAAGCGAGTCTAATATGAGTAAAATGTGTTTTTTCATGTGTGAATCATAAAGGAAGGGGGAGGAAGGAGATCATTTAATAGGTTCTGATTTATGTCTGGTCACAGGGAATGGATCATTTCAACACTAATTGAGAGTGATACAGTTACTATCGTACAGAGACGCCATTCTAGTCCCCAGAAGCCATCTGCTAGTGCTTTACACAGCACCAAAAGACACTGAGTTAAACATATAAGGGAAAGAAAGAGAGAGAGGAATGTAGACTATAGGAATATAAGGACAGACAATACTATGATGATATAGCAAGACTACAAATTAAACGTGAGATACACTACCTTTCAAATCTTTAAGTAAAAAAGTTAAGCAAAAATAAATTAAACTGATCAGTTTTAATTCTCTATTCATAAAAAAAACAAAAAAAAAAAACAATGAATCATGGTTGCCACAAAAATAAGCTGTACCACGTTGAGCACCAAATCAGCATATCAGAATGATTTCTGAAGGATCATGTGACACTGAAGACTTGAGTAATGACTGATACAAAAAAATTAATAAATGAAACCGCAGTCATTGACAGTAACAATAGAATGTTTATAACTATGGTGGCTAGAATATCAGATACTGGTAGAATATCACATGGCTGGAAATATTATATATATATATATCTGAAGGAATATGGTGCAAACAAAAACAAATTGATTTGTTTTATTACCTTTACATGTGGTTTGGACAGTAACTTTACAAGCTCTCTGATCTCACTGCTTGCACTTCTTCCCTGAAGTTCCTCCGACAGCTGAAGAAAAAGACGAGAGACAGCAAGAGAGAAACAGAAACCAGAGAGTGAGAAAAAAATGAGCATCTATAACATCCATGAACACATGCATTGGTCATACAGACATGAACACGTATATTATGAATAATTGGAGTATAAATGTCTCCCTAGTGGCAGGTAGCAGGTGGAGAGTGTTTGTGTATGTTTAAGAGATTGAGAGATTTACAGCAGCACATACGTAGACTAAATGAGGCACAGAGACACGTTGCTGTTTCTCTAAGCGAGGAGAAAGACAGAGAGATCGGCTTGTTCCCCAGATCAATTTGAAGTGTTACTCCTGGGCCACAACCTTATTACTGACCTTACTCACTGTGGATGTGTGCATGTGTGTGGAGTGAGTCTGCTGAAATGCTGTAATCAGTGTTTAAAGAATCACTCCCTCGGGATGTCAGTAGACTTTTCCAGTAACCAGCCAAGGGAGGTGACGTTCAGTTGAGTAATGGTGACAGTGAACCTTAGTGACACGCACATAAACTCCATCGTGTACAATAGATACATACCAACAGAGGTCACATATGGAGAAAAATAGCACGTACAGAACAGGGATGAGTCTTTCAATACTAAACTTTTGCACATGTACTGTACATGTGCAACTGCATTCTATTTTAGTGATTTAACTAAACCTTTTAAGTAGCAAAAATTATTTTTTGATTTCAGTTGACAAAATTAACTTCCTGTAGCTAAACCAGTAGAGCATTGGTTTTTACAACACCACAGTCATGGGTTTGATTCCCAGGGAAAGCAAGAACTGATTAAAACGTCAATATATTTTTCAAATGTAATGCAATGTAAATTGCTTTGGATAAAAGCGCCTACCAAATGCATAAATGTAAAGAAATTGACAAATTTCCCAACATGCGACTTACAATAATAAGCATAATGAAAAACTAATTGTACAATAAAAATATTAATTATTAAAAAGGAATTAATTACTTGATATTTAATGGGCAACAAAGAGTAATTATAAAAAAGTGCAATATGTAAACAAAAAAAACATTAGATTGCATTATCCAAAATCCACTAGAACATTGTTAACTGCTTTGTTGACTTGTGTACTTAAATCAACCAAATTGCATCCAGTAATGTTTAAATACAGAGAAATCAGTCAGTGTAACGAAGTGTCATCGTGTCACCTGTCAATGACACCATATATGCCTTACCCTCGATTTCAGGTTTAACTTCCAAAGAAACATCAAAGAATCTTTAATTTATTATGCGTTTTATTAGACAGAGAAGCAACTATTTAGCTACTTTTATCAACAGTAAACTAATCATTGATAAATAGCTCAAGTTACAGTGGTGTGAAAAAGAGTTAGCCCCCTTCCTGATTTCTTTTTTTTTTTTGCATGTTTGTCTCACTTAAACGTTTCAGATCAAACAAATTAAATTTGTCAAAGACAACATAATTAAACAAAAAACAGTTTTTAAATAAAGGTTGTTATTAAGGGAAAATAAAATCCAACTTACTCCTGGAAAGGTTCAGCACTGTTCCATGTTTTTATCATTTGTGGATAATGGCTCTCACTGTGGTTCGCTGGAGTCCCAAAGCTTTACAACCTTTTAAAGACTGATAGACCTCAATTATTTCTTTCTTTCTTATTTGTTCCTGAATTTCTTTGGATCTCGGCATAATGTGTAGATTTTGAAGATCTTTTGGTCTACTTCACTTTGTCAGGCAGGTCAACAGGTGTGGCAGCAATCAGGCCTGGGTGGGGCTAGACAAATTTAACTCAGGTGTGATAAACCACAGTTAAGTTGTTTTAACAGGGGGGGGAAGCTTGTAGGTTTGGATTGGCATTTTAGATTAGAAAACAGCGTTTCAAAGGGCAAATCAATACACAAATTCTGACCCTTACGGCTTTCAACAGTTATATGCACAGGTTCCATAACAGTTTCTAAACGCGGCATCATTAATAACCAATAACCAATGTTTGCGCCAGTAAGCGAGCTGCACATATCTACATAACACGCCAGGTGATATTTCCCACTATACCTAAATTCATTTAACTCATGCAAGGCCCAAAGAGTCAAGGAAAGGCTAAAAGGAAAAGCCAAATGACTAAGCAAATCAAATAGCTATTAGAAAAAGGAAAATAGTTGGGCAATGGAAATGCAAATAGATAACAGAATTGCCCTTTTAAATGCTTTATATTCGTAATAAAATTTGTAAATCCAATTACTTGTTCCAATAAATACAATTTGAAATAGTTGTTTATGAATGAATTATACATTTTTTATGTACTTACTGAGTGTTATGTCGTTTTAATTTGAACCATTTATTGATGGATTAATATTTATTAATAAATTATTTTCATAATTACTTATTTTATTGCACATTAAAATATCAAATAATTAATTACATTTCAATTTAGTCTATTTATAGATTCATTTGTTAACAGGTTTATTGCTATTTTATAGTACAATTAGTTCAGGAAAGTTTAGTTTTCAAGACACTTGTGGATCTCAATAAGGAGAGTGAATGTGGAAGTGTTATTTTTTGTCCTTTTAGTAAAGGGAAATACCCGTTAGTGTTTAATGCTCTTATTTTTAACATGGAAATGTCACAGACTCAGCCACGCCCCCTACACCAGACTCCCACGCTCCACCCACTCGTTCCCAGTCACCCACTCAAGTACTGAGCACCTGCACTTGTTCACAATCAAGCCTGCACTATATCACCCGCTTTCACACCACAGCTCATTGTCTGGTCTCAGTTATACTGCACAGACTCTCAGTTCTACACTGATCTTCAGACTCTCCCTGCGACAGCAAGCAGTGCTGACCCAGTATTCTTCTCAGTATTTCCTCCCTCCGAGTTCCTAGGATCTCCTTCCAAGTCTCCCTGTGTACCCCGCCTTCTCAAAGTTCATCTTCGGTTAAGATTTCATCCAGTCACCTCAGTTCACTGTTGTCTCGTCACTGTCTTTGTGCCCGCTCTCTATTAAAGATCCGGTTTTACTCACATCTGTTGTCCGTGGTCTATTATGACCAGAAGACCAGACAGGCCAAGGGTGGTAGGCGATGCACCGGACCCCTTCACAGACTTCGCTCACTCTTTCCTCCAAACACTGCACCAAAAGAACTTCTTCACCCTCTGCCTCCGCCAGTCCCATGGCCCAACCAGTGCCCTTTGCTGGTGAGGCAGGGGAATGCAACAGTTTTCTTCTTCAGTGTTCTCTGTTTTTTGAAATGCAGGCTCACCAATTCCCTACTGATCGCTCAAAAATTGCATTCATTGTCACCCATCTCTCTGGTAGAGCACTCCAATGAGTTCAAGCCATCTTGACCGCCGGCAGACCAGTAACCCAGTCCATTGACATGTTCACTCAGCACTTCCGTTAAGTTTTCAGCCGCACTTTGAGACCCACCTCGGTACACAGTCAACTACTAAAACTACATCAAGGTAACCAATCCCTCCAATATTATACTCTCCAATTCCGTACTCTGGCAGCGGCAAGCGGATGGACTGAGACCGCACTACTTTCAGTGTTTCGCACGGGGTTGAACCCGCAGCTCCGGATGCCATTAGCCATCTATGATGACCATATTGGATTAGAAAACTTCATACACCATGCCACTCTGGTTTCACAAAACCTTGCAGCCTGCACGGTTCCTGCTACTCCGTTGCATTCCCCGTCTCCACCACGGGAGCTCAGCCCTCCAGCACCAGCAAGTTGATCACCTCTGCTTGACTCCGACAGAATGTGAAAGACGAATGCACCTCTGCCTCTATTGCGGTGGGTCGGGCCATCTTCGAGCGACTTGTCCTACCTGACCCCCGCTCCCAGTGGAGAGTACCATTCATGCTGATTCTATCATGCACTCACTTCCTACCAAAGATATCATTGTAACCACCTCTTGTTTTTCACTTCCAGCCAAAGCCTTGATCAACTCTGGATCTGCAGGAAACTTCATATCCGCAGAGCTCCTCAAAAGAATACAGGCCAAAAAGAACCCTCTATCACGTCCCTACCTGGCTCATATGAATCGGGGGAGGTTATGCAGTGGAGTCAAGAATGTCAACAGAACTGTCTGCAGTCTGTCAAGAGAGTCCACAAGAAATTCTCTACCCCACGAAGTCAGTCTGCTGACCTTAGCCTCAACCTCCATTGAAGGTACTGCACCCACCTCCCTGTCATCCATTCCCTCAGAGTACTGGCGTTCCAGGACATATTTAGCAAACAACGAGCCACTGAGCTCCCACCTCATCAGCCATGGGACTGTGCCATCGACCTGCTGCATCATTTCCTCGTGGACACATCTGCTCCTTGTCCATCCTGGAGCACAAGGCCATGTAGGAGTACATCCGAGAGGCTCTCGACCAAGGATTCATCCGACCATCTCACTCCCCTGCCACTTCCAATTTCTTCTTCATGGCCAAGACGGACGGAGGCTTGCGGTCCTGCAGAGATTATTGTAACCTGAACTCACAGACAATCAAGATTCAGTATTCGCTTCCCCTGGTGCCTGCCGCCCTGGAACAGCTGCAGGGAGCATCTCTTTACTAAACCGGGCCTGCGCAGCACCTACAATCTCATCCGCATAAGAAAGGGTGACAAATGGAAAACTGCCTTTATCACCCCACCAGGTCATTATGAGTACCGAGTGATGCCGTTTGGACTATCCAATGTCCCCGCCATTTTCCAAAACTTCATGATTGAGATCCTACTTTCTCAATTGGTTTAGTCTACATTGATGACATCCTAGTATACTCTCGGAATCAAGAGGAACACCACCGGCAAGTTGCGCAGGTCCCCCAACGCCTCCGAAAACACCATCTCTTCCTTAAACTGGAGAAATTAGAGTTCCACTGCAGCTGTATCTACTTCCTCGGTTACATCATTTACCAGGGCGGCGTCAAGATGGACCAGGGGAATGGACCTTTATTTTATATTCTTGTTGAGCCAACACATTTTTTAGAATGTAATGTGTATACAGTGGTCCTAAAATATTAAACTTTAAATATATTCGTGTCCAATTGTAATATAGCCTGCTCACTTAAAACAGTTAAGAAATCAAAAAAATACATAGGAAATGTATTACTGATTCAGTTTATATAGAGGTCTATATTTTGATGTAGCATACCCTTACTGACAAGCATACCCTTACTGACAAGCAGTAGCTGGTTATAATCAAGTCTTCAATTCATAAAACAATATATTGTTCAGAGTTAAGACAAGGTGTATCTGATATTTTGATTCAAAACAATAGTATTCAGTCATTAAATATCACTTTAAGTGTCCAATCACAGAAATGTTTAGAAAACTACAGTATTTACTGGCATCTGTGCATTTCAGTGGTTAATCAACCTAGAAAGTTCATCCCTTTCAAAATAGTTTCTTGATCTATGATAATGTGGCCCAAAAAAATAAATCACAGACTAATATTCATTGCAAATCAGTGAGAATGTCACAATTGGCCTTTTGTCTTGCAACAAAATACATCTTTAGGACCTGGAAATTTAGTTTCAGACAAAAAAAACAACATTTCACAGTACATCTGGCTTATGACATCTGTATTAAGCCTGGCAATAGAATGATCATCTAAAATAACTCTACAAGCGGTTTCTGTTAATCAATCAGGGATATCGTTTTGCTGCTCTGGTATAATCTGACATAGTTGTTATGCATTTGTCTGACTGACGTCTACAGAACAGACTTCTGCATCTGAGAGGTATGAGTGCAGTGAAGTATCATCCAGCAGGCTTTGGAGCGTTCCATTTTTCCACAGTCTAATGGAAGACACCCGGGACACAATGAGGACTGTAATCTGGCAAATGTTTTTATTCAGACTAAGAACCGCTCGAGGAAGTAACACTCTTTACTGCCTACCTGTGGCCAGAATAAGAACTCCACACCTGCTGCTTAACTTCACAGAATATACTGCTGTTCAGAATAGTGTATTTCATCTGCTAAATCTTTTTGCGGAAATGTGTGTGTGTGCACATAAGAGGAGCTTGCCTGCTGTGTCAGAGCTAGACAGCATCTCAGGCCAAGCGGAGGTTAAAATGGCATTTTATGCTACACTATAAATTAAAGCTCCATTAGCGAAACTTAACACTCGAATGAGCGGCGGCGGCAAAGCCACTACAGCGTTCAAAACAGCAGCACGCCGTATATTCCTCACAGCAACGGATGAAAACGATACGTCTGAAAAAACAAGGGAGGGGGCTCCGAGTAATTTGGTTGCTTTGGCTGTTCAACCCTTTGATGGGCCGCATCCGCACACACAAGCAGATATCAGGTTATCCCTGTGTGGGACCTTTAGGGACACTGAAGGAAAGTGTAAAACTGAGGGGCGGATCTGAGCTGCAGGTTGAGAATCTTCCGGAACGGAAGTCGAGATTTATGGAAACACGAGAGGACTTGTTGCAGCCGCCCCCTGAGACATTAGTGAGCAGAAAACAGACTGATTAGCTTTTCTTGGATCAGCAGAGGATGCAGATTGGAGCACAAAACAACACTTTGTTTGAACAGACGTGGCAGCATTTTATGGAAAAATGCACTTCAGAACGTCAACGCTGACCTGATGTGCTCTTCTTCTGAATCGCCTTTGTGTTCTTCCGTCTTTCCTCCCCGTGATCATATCCAGAGTAAACTCCTCCAAGTTTACATAGGTTTGTGTGTGTGTGTGTGTGCGTCTATGTGGCCATGTTGATATAGTAGTCAGTTTACATTATGCAAGCCGTTGAGAGTTTAAATGTTGAGTGTTTTATAATACTGATGACTAATGTCTTATACAGACACACACACACACACACACACACACAATACTCCACGCCTCATCTCGTACTCTCATCTGCAGCCCATCTACTTGTGTTCTCTGCCCCAGACATCCATCCATCTTTTCTCTTTCCTTTAATGACAAGTTCCTCCTGGAGTCAGTCTTAAGCTAGACATGCTGGGAGACGTCTGTGTATGTGTTTTCACAGGCACACATTGTGCATGTGTGTGCACGTTTACCCATGCAGAAGTGTGTAAAGTTTATGAGCATAAATGTGTTTTGGCTTTTAACAGGAAGCGTGTACATGTGGTTCACTCACATTTTGAGCCAGTATGCCGGCGCTGTCCAGTACTGGAGTCGGAGCACGGTCTTCATAACACTGTAACTTCTCATGGATCTAACAGACAGAGGAAGAGAAACCGGAAGTCAGTGTGGAATCTAAAATATGTTTATTTTCATAATGTTTTGAAGAATTTGAGAATTACATTTTTAATGTAATCTTTAAACAAATTGACAACTTGCTTTTCCTTTGAAATGACTTTCATTTCCACATCACTCAAGCCATCTGGCTATTCGGTAATGTTTACCAATAGCCAAATTAAGGGCGCAATAACAAATTCACCAATAATTATTCATGTTATGGCCAAAAAAAATCATTAATCATAAATCTGTAAATCAAAAGTCATAAAGCTATAATAAATAATTTTACCTAAATAAAATACATTTAAAATCAGTTTAAATGCTACAAGCAAACTTAGACAGCACAACATTATAATGTACAGAATGAAAATTCATTTGGAAATTTACAAAAAAATTATATTTAGCAGCGTTATTAAATTGTCTTATTGATTTTAGAGATTAATTTCAGTGATGAAAAAAGTAGCTAAAACAAATAAGCATGAGGAATTCAAGTTGCATAATTAAAACCGTCTGATGATATCAAACATATTTGAAAATCAAAATATTATATATCGATTTTAAAAATATTAATATTATTTATATTAATATATATTAAATATTTGTTTATATTAAAAATATTTGATATCAAAAATATTAAAGATGATTAACATGCAAATTAAAAGTAGAATGTGTAGTAGAATTTAAGTATTCTTTCAAAAAAAAAAGAACTTCATGTCTTCTGACATGTTTTTAACAGCTGTGTGTTGAAATATCTACTCAACCATTTAATTATTGCTGAAATGGTGTTACCAGGACAACATCATGGTTGAGAGCCATGCAGAAGCTACTAGCACATTTAGACTGGAATTTGTCCTTAGAAATATTATGTAACAGCACACAGCAATGAAAGAGAAATTAAACCGCTACCAAGGGGACTAAATATTTATCAAGAGAAGACAAACGACTCTGGCTACTTGTCATGGTGAAGCTGAGAGGGAAGGGAACGCTATAAGCTTGGATCGACCAGGGCACAGAGAGCCAAAGACACCATTTTTCTGGATCTGCTTCTCCAGATCAGTTTGTGATGTGTGAAGCTTGGCCATGTAAGAACCGTATTCAGGGCCCATGCCGAACAAACTGTGCTTTCTCAGTCACTCCGTTTGCAACCCTCAAAATGTACTGAACTCCAAGCAGGGTCACCGTCTGTTACTTCAGCAGCGGTGTGTAGCAGTGGAATCTCTCGCACACCAACATACACACTTGCAGGCAAAGAAAAGAGACATAAATATTTCTTATCCACTCAGACACACACACTCAATGGAGGAGGAATGGAATGTGGGATCCGGTGAAGGATGGAACGTAACTGTCCAGTCCATGCGCATTCCAGCGAGCGACATCTGTTTAGACCGTTTGAGCCGTGGCGGAGCAGTTTTGCACAGTACAGTTTAAATTCCATCACAGGCTGAGTGAGATTCAATGCCTTTATTTACAGCTCAGGTTGTTCTCCAGATACCTGCCTGTCCACACAGGAGCGCCAGAGAGCAGACATTTAAAATCCATTACAGAGCCCTTACACTGATCATAGCTCACGTTCCACAGAAAAGAAAGAGCAGGAAATGAGAGCAATGAATCAGAGTAATACCATCAAGCATTAGTGCACCACTATTCCACTACATCACAGAGGCCTTGCAGACCGATAAACAATCGGTTCATTTTTCTGACTCAGGTTTACACAGTAGGGCAGAGAACAATGTGAACTGGTCACAGCTGTAAAGCTAGTTGACGAGTCGATTAGTGAGATAGACTGGTTTATAAAGTTTGCTCCCCTCTTAGTTTTAGCGTCAAAATTCCAACTTAACTTTTGTTACTCAACTTTTAAGAGATTATCAATCTGATAGAAAGAACAAGTCATCATTCTACTTCCCTTGTAGAGTGATTAAAAATAAAAATCAATTTCTCTGATCTGCCATGGGTGCTCCGAACAGGATTTTTGGGGCTGATCACTGATCTATTGAAGCAGTATCAACTGATCAAAATACCAATAATGATCACCTCTGTGTGTCTGTTTGAGTCATCCTATTTATCATATAGTATTATTTATTTATACTTCGTGTATATTGTATTGTAACATGAAAGAAGAGAAAGTATCATGAATTGACAACACTTTTTCTTGCTGTCATTGTTGTAATTGGTGTTGTTGCAATGTCTCCGACACCTGGTAGAACTGATGAATTTTAGTTGCAGAGAGATTTGAGTTAGCATCATCTGATCAGTTCTTCTGATCCGCCTTTATAAAGACCACCAATCAAACTAAATAATACTTTCATCGGCCGATAACCATTGGCGATCGATCAATCAGAGCATCCATAATTTCTGCCATTTACACTTTTAGATTAGACCACCGAGTCACAAAGACTTCCTTATTTTTTTTGTATCTCATCCAACAAGTGTCACTTTTTTTTATTTTAAATTAATTTTTTTGGCCTTTTATGCCAATATCGGATAGAACAGGTTACAGATGAGACAGGAAAGCACAGGGCAGAGAGGCACTGAGCAAGGAAAGTCTGGTCCAGAAGCCAGTAGATGGTGTCAAGTTAAAAATATTTCAACTTTTAAAAATGCATCGAGACCCTTGCAATCGGTAGCATTCTGTCTGCATCTGAACAAAAAAAACAAAAAAGTGTCTTATGTGAATGTCCCCTAAAAAACATGACATTCAGGTTTTCCTTTGTCTAGTAGTCATCATAAAATCGTGTCATTTGTACTCATCTCAGACTAGAAACTTTAAAAACGAGTATTAAAATGTATGAATAAACAAAGCAATGCTTTGATAAACACAGTATGTTTCGCGGTCAGGGTTCATATCACATGATACAATGGCGTACTGTCTAAATCCTCTTGGACCAGACGTTGAATACCCACAGGCCCTTGACAAAACACGAGCGGAGAACATAAGCAGGTGAGAGAAACGGCAGCCAGTCTGGTCTCTGGGTCCTCCAAGAGCATTCTGCAGCCAAACAAACACAGCTTTAAACACAATTACACTGAACGCTGACAGATACGGAGGAGAGGAAACTTGATGTAGAATTCAAGGAATATGACAACAAAGCGAGAAAAAGGTGAAGGAAGGGAGAGTTGAGTATGGAAAGCATCCGAGATGAAAGCTCAAGTTTTAAAATTTAGTAAGCTGTCTTGGTGGGTCCTACCCACATAGGCCTCATGTGAGACTAATTTGGAACTAATATACCCTTTAAAGTATGGGGGTAAAATATAGTTTATTCCTTGATGGCAAAGCTGAATTTATAGCAGCCATTAACACTGCTAAACTCAGAACTAATCTGTATGGGCTGAATAAAGCAAACATGTATATCACCAGTAAAGTTTTGATGGATGGCAACTGTAAAAAAGGTAAAGATGAATTCAATGGCATACAGGAGTTTTACATTAGGCATGAGTGACCCCGTTATTATTAATGTGAAACTAACCATGTATGTGCACTCGAGGCATCGATTGTAAATCACTTCACATTTCAGTATGTTCTCATGTCTGGTGAGTGCATTATATAAGAGTTTGTGAGGGTCAGTGATGTTTATGTACATGTGGACTTCACTGATGATATTGAGCCACCTTCAGAATGTTTTTTTTTCTTCACGTTTTTCAAGTTGTGTTTTGCGGTTTAATAATTCTGAATGGATCTGTATCTATATGCACTAAAATGGCCCCCAAAGTCACTAGATCTCAACCCAATAGAGCATCTTTGGGATGTGGTGGAACAGGAGCTTGTGCCCTGGATGTGCATTCCACAAATCTCCATCAACTGCAAGATGCTATCCTATCAATATGGCCAACATTTCTAAAGAATGCTTTCAGCACCTTGTTGAATCAATGCCACGTAGAATTAAGGCAGTTCTGAAGGCGAAAGGGGGTCAAACACAGTATTAGTATGGTGTTCCTAATAATCTTTTAGGTGATTGTGTGTATATACAGTGGAGTTCACTTATCTTGACTCACGGTTAACTCGCCAACCCTATTATGTAGACGTTTTTGAAGTGTAACCGCCAAACTCCCTATTTGTCTAAGAATTTTCTTATCGGTTACGTTGAATTCTGTTATGTCGCCAAACCCTGATATCTCAAGCACAAAAGAGGGACAAATTCGCCACTTCACATGATTATCTCGTGACTCATGATCGTACTTAGTTCACTGCATTCAGTCTCCAGTGACGCTTCACTCACAGTGCCGCGCAGCCACAGAAGAACTCGCGGACAGTGTTGCCCACTTAGCGCCTTTGTCGCTATATTTAGCGAGTATTCAGACCACATTTTAAAAAAAGCCACTAGCAACTTTATCTGGAGTTATTGGAGACTTTTAGAGAGACTCTCTGAAGTGAAAGCACATATCGTTCTTACGCTTCTCAACGAGCAGCAAGTGCTGCCGTGGGACCCACCCCATACATAACCGGATTACCATACATACATACATACATACATACATACATACATACATACATACATACATACATACATACATACATACATACATACATACATACATACATACATACATACATACATACATACATACATACATACATACATACATACATACATACATACATACATACATACATACATACATACATATACATACATACATACATACATACATACATACATACATACATACATACATACATACATACATACATACATACATACATACATACATACATACATACATACATACATACATACATACATACATACATACATACATACATACATACATACATACATACATAGCTAAACAAATGTAACTTAATTATTATCGGTTTCTGCAGTTGCACCATATACATAAATTGTGAATTATGAAAACATAAGAATTGCTAATTTACTGTGAAAACAGCTTGAAAAAAGTAAAGTTTTGTGAAAACTATCCTCACACTTAATCAGTCACCAGTGGGTCTATTACTCTAGTCACATGATCCATGAGAATTCATTTTGATATCATCTTGAAAACTGTTGTGCTGCTAAAAATACATTTATTTATAAGACTTTAAAATCCATTTACAATAACTTGAGCAATTGAATACATCCTTCCTGAAAAACAATATAAATTTTTCAAATAAAAATAATACTAATAATAACAAATGAAAATCTTACCGATCACAAAATGTAAACAGTAGTGTACATAGGGAACACTAAAATCATATTATTTTACAACAGTAAATAAAATACTTTTATACTTTAAATCATGTGCAAATGCAAGCAAATGGGACTGTGTAACAATGAATTGTATGGCCATGGTATGAATTAACGGTGTAGTGTTTCTGCTCTGAGTTGATGCTAACATCCATAATGTTGAAATGATATTGACCTCTTCTCTTCCGTTTGTCTCACAGTGACCAGAGCAGCTGGATCAAGTAACCCCTGACGGTCCAAGGCCTGCGCAACCCTACTGCACCTCATCACCTCACGCTCAAACTGATTGCAGTCGTTCTGAGAGCAAGACAGGAAAGGCCTGCAGACAGATGGGCTTGACTGTGACATGCCTGTCAGAGATGGATGTTTACAGAAACCCCACCATACAAGACGGGTGTGACACACACCTATTTAACTCCTCTTTATGAAGACTTTTTATGCTGACTATGCCAAGCACAGTGCAGCAGACAAATCGTTTAATGTTTTGGGTAAAAGGTGCCTGTCAGAACTTAAAATTCAATAACATTAACATTCAAACCCGCACATCTGTTCCAGAAATGAAGGGCAAAAATCTTTGCAGTGCATTCCTCATTTCTAATGGCACCAATTTACTGCATGTGTGGCACTTGGAATACACCAATTCAGATTTATGGCAGCTACAGCATAGTGAACACAGTGAGATCATCCAAAAACGGCAGACAGAGCCCATACTTTCCTTATGAAAAATGTTGAAAAAAGGTGTCCGTCATGTAAAGGCAGAATATGATCTCAGATGGGCTTGTATGAAATCTACTCCACTTTTCCTCAGATGAGGTCTTGCCACCATTTGTGTCCGTAACCAAGCACTAGAGCTATAATTGGGAGTATAATTTAATACGTCAGTGGCTTTATGGATTAAACATATACTGCATAATATATGCCTGCATTCCATCTCAAGCACATTCAGTTTCCCTGTGCACACAAAAAAATACACACTCTCACTCAAGCGTATGTGTGCATAGAGATATGCATTTGTTGACTCTGGAGCATGCAGAGTACAGACACTGAATGCAGAAGGCTTGTATTACTCTGGGAATTTATTTTGGACACAGAAAACGGATTATAAAGAATCAAAATCAGACACCAGCTGCTCTTAAAGAGACTTCACAAACATTAATATGGTGGCTCTGTATTAATTAGGAAAATGTATTGCTATAACTGCCTGCGGCAGGGACTCCAACAAATACACTTTCAGTGTCTCACATTCAAAAGTACAGCAGACGTCTCCATCTGTGCTTTAAACTGATAAGTAAATAAGTGAGAGATTTGAACATCCTGACTGCATATGGAAATCTTTAATATAGGGAGAATTGAAGAGATTTTATGACTGGTTTTGCCAAGTACATAAACTGAAATTAAAAAAGCAAAGACAAGCTACTTCCAAAATAAACCAAACAATTAATATACGCATCCACAATATACTGCTACATGATCACTTGTCTGAAAACAGCAAACACTGTTGAATGTATGCATGCATAAGAAACCTATGCATTATGAAAAAATGAAATGGACGAACATCCAATAATCTTAGCCTTTACGCCAATAGAACAATCCCCATGTTTCCACTGACCTGAAAGCTGATGCTTATCTGTTTATCTGATTACCTTCCCACAAACAAATATGCCACATCATGGGCTTTGTTGACACAAAAAAAAAAGTTTTTTATTACACTGAAAACATTTTAAAACAATATATAACTATAAATAAAGCAAAAAATGCAAGCAGTAGCCAATCGCTGTGAGGTTCAAGTAGTAATCAATCCACCCATTTCAATGACTTTTCTTTTCTAAGTGATATTTACTGCTATTTTATCAGGAAGAGAGGATTTTGTTCTCTTTGGATGGAAACACCACTTTATTGTTTTATGCAATATACCAATTTTATTTCAACCACTTTTGATGGAAACTGCTATTAGGGCTGATGTAATATAACCTTTCTATGCGTTTATTGCAATAAATGTATTTGTGTATTGACATGTATTAGTGTGATGTAATTTACAATCATTTTAAACTCATTCAAATGTAATTTACAAATGAATTTTCTAGTAACACAATCAATACAATGCTTTGCAGTTAACTAATGTGAAGTTTTCATGACTACTAAAATTAAATTCAGATAACTAGTCAAGTTTTCACGACTTTCCCTTTTAAGTTCAGTTAACTAATGTGACGTTTTCACGACTATCCCTTTTAAGTTCAGCTAACTAAAGTCAAGTTTTCATTACTAAGTTTATACAGTTGAGAATACTTCATAATTTATAATTCGAGATAAACTCGAAATCGAAATCAGTAAGTAAAACAAAGAAAACCCATGCAAAAAAGGAACAAATCATATTGAGTTGAGTCAACAAATTATTTTTTACAGTGTGGACGAGAGGCTAAGACTTCTGATATTTGACCAGCATTGCTCGTCTCTGTGCTTTCTAGACAGGCTGTTAATCAGTGCAGGTTACATTGTTATGCCACTCGGTGGTTGCAAGGTGCTGTCTTTGAGTGAGTCATTAAAGAAGGTGTTGAAATGATTTCATCTTTGAGCGCCACTTTATAAGGCTTAACCGACCAGCAATGCGTCGATGGGGAAACAATGAAGCTGATGCTTTACTTCATAGAGACCATGGCATTGACTCAATGCATTGATGCAATTCATGGGAAATATCCTTAAACTTTGAACTGATGCTATGACAAAGATATCCCTTTGTTTTATTTCATAAATATATGAGTTGACCTGAAGAAGGACAGACGCCAGTAATCACACACTCAGTTAATCTCATCACTCACTCTCTCTCTCTCTCTCTCTCTCTCTCTCTCTCTCTCGCTTCTCTCTCTCTCTCTCTTCTCTCTCTCCTTCTCTCTCATCTCTCTCTCTCTCCTCTCTCTCTCTCTCATCTCTCTCTCTCTCACTCTCTCTCTCTCTCTCCTCTCTCTCTCCTCTCTCTCCTCATCTCTCTTCTCTCTCTCTCTCTCTCTTCCTCTCTCTCTTCTCCCTCTCTCTCTCTCTCTCTACTCTCTCTCTCCTCTCTCTCTCTCTCTCTCCTCTCTCTCTCTCTCTCTCTCTCTCTCTCTCTCTCTCTCTCTCTCTCTCTCTCTCTCTCTCTCTCTCTCTCTCTCTCTCATCAGTGTCTGTGTAGGCTTCAAAAGTAAAACAATTACATTCATACAACATATGTCTATGTTATTATTAATATTTAAAATTCAATACACATCAGTGAAGTGTAATAAGGGTATAACTTTCTGAAAAAGAAAAAAACATGAACTGTGGTTGCTTACAATTCTCTGCAGTTGGCTTGTCAATATCATGGTATTACAATACTGTTGTTATAGTGACAGCCCTAAAACACTGAGTAATCCACACAATTATTAATGAATGAGACCCACTGTCCTGCTGCCTGGCCACTGCTGATACTAGATCCTACTTAAGGGACTAACGTTTTTCAAGTCTTGCCTTTTCCATGGTGGAAATGCATGAAACAAGGCCAAATTGGGCACCAGATTGAAAAAACGCTTTCAGTGGAAAAGCAAGTAAGAGTAACCATTTGAGCTTCATATAGCGAATGCAATGGCAGACCAAAACCTCAGAGTCTTCTGACTCTGAGGAGGTCACCTTTCCCTAGCGCCCCACAGGTGTGTGCCATGTTGCCCCTGGAGGGCTAAATACAGGAGTCTGTGCTGAATCTGGTTTCGTCTTGTAATAACACATACAGAAAATGAAAACCATAGGCTTTAGCAGCTGATCTAACAGCTGTGTTAAGCTTACGAGCCAAAGATTAGGTGTTGGGTAAGAGGGAAGTTAGAAATCCAATCTTTGCGAGACAGAAAAAAAAAAATAATCAGATCAAACTTTATAGGATACAGACCTTAGGAAAGAACAACTGAGCTTTAATTAAAACCTTTATGCATAATAATGCATTATAAAAGGTATTCATCACGCATGTTATAATGCATTATATTGTTTTATAAATAATTGTAACCAAAGTTAAAATGCATTGTAATATTTGTACTGTCACACTATGGTGTTGTGATGAGACAACGATTTGGAACACAACGATCTTTAATAATACAGTAATACCTCGAGATACAAGCATCTCTACATACGAGTATTCCAAGATACGAGCAAGCCGTCGAGCAGATTTTTGCTTCTAGATAAGAGTACATTTTCGTTCACTTCACGTGTTCACTGACTTCTGTACGTGTCGCCCGAGAGTAGCTGATTTTCTCTCTATTTTGTGCATTATTCTTCATAATAGCAACGATTTCTAAGAAAGTGAATGGTAAGGATGGTAGTGAGAAGAAGAAACGCATGATGACCATGGAAATGAAGCATGAAATTGTGGATAAATATGAGCGTGTGCTCGCGTGAGTAATCGAGCAGCAGGAGCATCAGGAAGAACTGTTGATCGCTGATCGAGCTGCAGACATGGATCATACTCCGGTGTTGCAAGAGCTCAGCAGTGGCGAGGAGGAGGAACCGGAGGAAAACATTTCTACAACTGAATTTAAGGAAGTGATGGCTGTGGCAGAAGGTTTTTAAAGGGAGGCAGAATTTCTCCCTCGATTGGTATTTTGTTAACAGGTCTGCACCAAGCGAAAGTGGTCAGGTGAAAAAGAAGGTAAGAAAGGTACGAAAACTAATTGAAAAAAGCAAAACAATACTATAAAATAGACAAGTTAAAAAAAGTGAGCTAAGTTAAGTTATGTAGTGTTTAAGTTACGATACGAAGTGTCTTCGTACTAACCCCCTCCCTTCCTCCCTCCTCTGCACCTGTCATTACTGAGTGTAAAAACTTATAATTAAAACCATTTTATTTGATATCACACGAATCCTTATACTGTATACATGTACTATTATTGTGTGTCTAAACAAATAAAAAAAATATGATTCTAGATACGAGCAATTCGAGTTACGAGCTCTACCCTGGAACGGATTATGCTCGTATCTAGAGGTATTACTGTATATCTAAAAAGAAACACGCAAGAGAACTTAAGGAGACAACTACACAAACAATACAGGACAAAGAACTAAGGAGAACTCCGGGCTTGTCTACAAACTGGCTACAATCAATGTAGACACATGGGGAGCTAATTAACAACTAATAAAAAAACTGTGGCAGGAAAATGAGAACAAAGGAAAAAGGAACTAAAATAAAAACAGAACAAAAATGACATATGTACATTTCTTGTTATTGTACATTTATCTGAAATTGTTTTTATTATGTATTATACTTTATAAAGGTGTAACAATGTATTATAGTATATTATAACTGGTTACAATTATTTACGAGATAATTCAACGCATCATAAGGTGCATTAAATGAATGCATTCAAAATACTTTTATATAAAAGGCTTTAAGTAAAGTGTTACTGAACATTTTACTTTCCACAAGAAAAAATTTGAAGGAAAGTTTCTCTTCCTTTTGTTTTCCCTTTTGTCTTATATAGACACACACACAAAGACATACTGAACCAAGGTGGAAATTACAGGTTGTGTCAGATTTCCTGTAAGGCTCTTTGGAGTGGCACCTTGGCAGAGGAACAGAGTGCACTGGAACATGTGTGAAACCCTGCTTTAATTGCATGGAGAAAAGAGAGCAAAGCAGAGACTGTGGTCTGGTGTCCTGCCTGTCAGACCTCTTTTGCTTCTGCGGGTAAACTGTTGTATTAAGAATGATTAAAAGTATCTGAGCATTAGTGACAGTAGTGATTGACCATGAAAAGAATGAGGGGAAGAAACATGGCCAGATTAAAGGAAATGCAGGTAAAATAAGTTAAAGCTGCTAAGCACAGGCGCAGCATAAACCGATTAAACTGACTTCCCAAACACTGCATGTTTAAACTTGTGTAAATCTACACACAAAAAGCTGGAGAGTAAAACTAAATAAAAGAAAGAAGAAATTAAATTACAAACAACTAAAACTGGCCTTAACCACAAATTTAGATTTAGCAACAACAACAGGACATACAGCCTACATCCTATTTCAATCTGGAAAACACAACTAAACAAACAAAAAAAAAAAAACCTACCCTTCAACAACAACAAATTGCAACAGACGACGGACAGAGAGATTTAGTGGCCTAGTGTGTTACGACACAATTTACAGAGTAGTTTATGGCTAACATTTTTCACACACACTCACCTTGACCAATGAATGTAGACTCCTCTCACCAAACATAGCGTGAAGAAAGGACCGGTCATCTGCGCTCTCAACATGAGGCTGCAGCTGAGACGGCAATACAGACAACAGCTCATACAGACCTGCAGAGGAAATACAGGAAACATATTACACACTTAGACAAAAACACACACACACACACACACACACACACACACTCCCAATACCCAAAGAGAAAATACAGATGGATATAAACAAGACTCAGGAAATCGGCATTTACAGTCACCTGAAATACGTCAGAACGGTTATTCTCCATTAAAACCCTGTACGATAGCTTGACGCTAGTATGGTCTACAAACATCAGTGCACAAACAACAAAACAGTGAAAACATTATGGTTTAATTTAGCATGTTCAATGGGTTAAACTGAGGGTTAAAAAAATTACAAAAAAAAAAAAGAGGCTGCACCTCACTTCCTCTCTTTGTCTGAATATTTCCTGTTTTTCTAGGAATCACAACTGGAACTGTGAATCAAATCCCAAAAGTTTCATTAGGAGGCCTATGATGTTTAAACAAGCATAAACACACCACCCAGGTCTTTATAACACGTTTATACACAACCAAATACCACAGAGGACTACCATAGATACATGTAAATGAGTTTTCATTTTTGCTACTGTCAGATTCATGCATCAACATCACTTGAGCTGAAAGTGCAAGATGACCAAACAGTCTTTCCTAAATCTCTTGGTCAGATAAATTGCAGTAAAAAAAATAAAAAAAAAAGAGTAAAAAAGCCTACATTTAGCTACCTACATAGATGATATTTCAAGGTGCACTTTAAATCCAGCGCTAACCAACATAGCAGTCAACTAGAGTCTTCTCATCATGAGAGTGTACATAATTTAATGCAATAATTCATCGCTATCCTCTATTGTATAGTGGTAGAGTTGGAACATTGAATCGAACGAGGGACCTTATTGCTGTGAGGCTCCCATGCAACTGAACTGCTGTAAAGTATCATAATGAAAGCTCAATTGCCTGTTCCATCACAGCAGGAAGGTACCATAATGTCAGCCATTTTTGAGGATCGGTCGTCTACATTTTTTTGGTGTGTTCCGTATCATATTACATAAAATATTTGATTCCATATTAATTATTAAAGTTTTTTATTTGTTTTATATTGTAATACTTTCAAATCTCCAAAATAATTTGGTTTTATGTATATTTTAAACAGTTTTTAATGGCATAATGACTTTTTACAAAAATATGAGGTGACCTGAATGAAGGCCAGTACTGATGTCATTATTAAACAGATTTTTTGTTTCCTCAATTATAGTAAAAGTATGTAATTATAGTTAACTATTAAAAAACACTGATTTACATAATAAAATGGTTAAAAAGTCAAACAACATCAAACAAATCTAGATAAAATTGACAGCGCAATAACTAAAGTGAACTTTTTTTTTTCAATTTCAAAACATTCACAAAAGATTCACTCAGCTGCAATGTGACAAAACAGCACTGTGTCTCACTACGCCACTTGTTGGACAAATTGGCTTGTTACTGGCTACTGTCACGCTATTCACAAATGTTCAAGAAATGTTAGTAGTGGTGCTACTTTTAGGTAGTCACTCCCCAACACTGTCCTGCCGACCACTGACCATCTGCACTTAGACCGAGTTTCAGCAGCCTATAAAAGTATCTGCGTAAAACTGAACATTATTGGCTGCCAGGCCAAATATACCCAACGGGATGTGAAAGAATGTCGTGCCAAGCAGTGTTTCCTTTTCACACGCCTACACTTCCCAGCGGCCTCCAGAAAATAACAGCGTTCCTCAGACATCAATGGCGGTGCTGGAATACAACAGGGCGGAGCAGAGGCCGGAAGGACCTGCTTCTCAAATTCACAGCATTATGGGTCAGCAGCACAGTGCATGGCGCTTTAATTACACAGGCTGTTAGGAAGGCATCAAGGTCATCCAAACTGACTGGAGTTCACACAATATACTCAGACACTCACGAACGCTTAAACACACGTGCACGCAGACATGATGGTTTTCTAGAACAACACAGATATTCTTAGACGGTCACATAAGGAAAAAAGAAAAAAGAAACCAGGATAACGCATACAAACACACACCACAACAGAGGCCATCCGCATGGGAAATATGCTTTGTTGGCTCCCTGTCTGGCTGCTGTTGGCCTCACACTAGCCAGGAAGAGGACAACTGGCAGAAAATCAGACCAGATAGATTTACAACACAGGCCACATTTCGAAAAGGAACAGTAAAATGGCTTTCTTTGAATGTCTTGTTTGGATGGGTTCAAGAGTCAATAGTGCAAAAAGATTCACACACTTGTCTCAGAGAGCTGTGCAGCAGGAAATGAACACTGGGTCGTACTTCTCTCCTTCAAGTGCTGAGAGACTGATTCTGTGAAGCAATATATATGTCATGAAAATACACACTCATGCATAAGACTGCCTTAGGGGGTCAGTATTTCAGGTGCTACTTGGAGAACATGGTTCATGCCTGTCTGTGAGAAAACCAAGCGAGTGAATGGAAATATGAAAACAAGAACAGCTGCACTCTGCGTACTTCCATTCATTTTCCCTTTGATTTACCTCCTAAACCTGAAAAAACTACATCCACAGAGAGAAAGAGAGGCCCTCCAGAGCTGACAAATTATAACAGAGGGGGAAAGAGAGAAAATTATCTGGCAACATAACGGTCTGAGCTGTAGTGAATTTTGTTTTTGTAGCGACTACAACCGACCTCTGACCTCAAGGTCGAGAGGACAGCCCCAGATAGAAATGCCTGGTAACCCCTGGTTGACAACCTATAGACCAAAAAGGGTGAAAAGGCAAAAGTCCAACTGACAAGCTTGAATTTAAAGTTGGAAACTGTAGCTACTACACTAAAAGAGGAACCAGATCCATGCGTGACCAGAATATCAGCGACAAAATGGTTGGCCCTTTTGACTTGGGTTAGTAAGTCATCACCCAGAGCACCCCATGTAGATTGCTTGTTTGCAACTTTTTCACCTTATGCATAAAGATGTTCAGACCCTACTTACATTTCAACAACCACACCGGATATTCGGAACTGAATGCACTCTGTTTGTTGACAACGACATATCTCTATCCTCTGAAAACGGGGACATAAAAATAAATGGAATTCTTTCTCTGCTTTTCTCCCTCTCCTTTCTCCAGCATTTGGTAAAATGAAGTGGAAAGTTTCATTCTGATGTAATTGGAAACAGGGAACTATTCCAGTGGCAACAAATCCTTGTGTTACAGTTCTGCATCCCTGTGGCAGTAGAGAGACAGAGAAAGAAAGAGTAGAGATGGAAAAGAGGAGGATAAATGGCTGGAAATCGATAAAGTGCTCCCAAAGTGCATGCTGCTGCAGCTACTAACGTTCCTCTCAACCTCCCTCACTTTGGTTCTGTCCTCTGCTCCCAGATGCTCCGCATTCTTGACATCAGAACGGAAAAATTTACTGTTAGCCGAGAAGAAATTTAATATGGCCATTCCTGTCATATCCCTCATTGCAGCCATATTCAGTCGGTGCTCTGCTGAAGCCATAAGAGAGATTCAGCACCTGAACGATAAACAATATGGTGCTCAATATGGATCTCGTTACAGACAATAGCATCATTACACCACACACTTGTTTCTGAACAGGCTGATGGAAATATTATTTCCACATACACACACTAATCAAAAAACAATTCCAATTTCAAGTAGAATACCTCCACAGATAGTTTCATGCATAAAAGCTGTCACACACATGCATTCGTCTTCATTAGAGAAGGCTTATCTGCTAAAGAACTTCTGTCCTAAAAATTTCCCACATGTCCCCTTTTGTCTCTCTCAAGCCTACCTGGTGCTCTTATCTTTTTAGTTACACCTTGGGGAGAGAGTTAACGTAATTGGACCAGCAGGCCGGCCCAGAATAACACTGTAAAATTTCATACGGCTCATAAAAACCTAGTAGGGGGCTACGATGCTCCAATCGAAGGGCAGATTCAAAGTGATCAGGCTAACAGACTGTGCGGAAGGCAGGTGGGAGTCACCTCAAAGAACCCAACCAATCACTGAATGATCTTTTCCTTCACCGTTTCTGAAAATAATATTATTACATTTTAAAAGTAGCAATGTTTATGCTTATGAAACTTAAAATACAAAAACTAATAAAAAGGAAATAAAATCAATTACACAATAATAAAATACATTTTATAAAGGATTATTTGATTACTAATTTATTTCAAATATGTAAAATAAAAAAAATATAAAAAGGGATAAAAGTATTTTTTTTTCTTTATTTTTATCAATTGATGAATAAAGGCATGATTTTTAAGGCTTTTTGATTCTGTTTTTTTTTTTTTGGGAGTCTGAAAAAATAACTTGATTGAACTTGAATAACCTGATTTTGTGAATGAAGTGCACAGGATGATAGACTTTGCAGCTGATGCAAGAGGAATTACAGTAATTTATCATATGACATCAACACTAGAGTTTCTTTCACTCGCATACATATTTTACTTGTAGTGGGAGGATAGATCTGTCAGTCCAAGGACACCCAAGGGTAGTGAAATCAAATGCCACCAGGAAGCGAAACACCCACACACCAAAAACAGGATACATAATGGAGTAAAAGAACAGCATTTTATGTCCATACAGAGGAATGAGACTAGAACAGAACAGACACTGTGTGATGGAGGGGTTTAATGAGAGAGAAAGAATAGACCTACATTGAGGAAATAGAAAAGAAAAAAAAGTCATAAGAGCCAGAAACAAGCTAATAAGTTAGAGGCAGACATTCTTGATCAATTTTATAGCAGGCTTTTGTGATTAAATCTCAATTTCCTGCCTTACGAATGGGACATTTAAAGTGCGTGTTTGTGTGTACAGGTTTATATTACATTGTGGGGACCAAAAGTCCCCACAAGGACAGTAAAACCTGAGATCGCTTACATTATAGGGACCAGCAAGGTCACCACAAGGGTAATGGATAAAAAAAACATACTAAATTAGTAGCAGAAAAAATACAGAAAGTTTACGGTTCATGGGTAGGGTCAGTGTAGGAGGATAGAATATACAGTTTGTACAGTATAAAAACCATTGCGCCTATGGAGAGTCCCTATGAAACTGTGTGTTTGTGTGAGTATCAGTGTGTGTGAGTGTGTGTGAGAAAGAGAGAGAGAGAGAGAGAGAGAGAGAGAGAGAGAGAGAGAGAGAGAGATTATGTCAGGTGTCCAACAACATCATAGCAGCCAATAATACATCAAGAATAGTGACATGACGGCACACCAGTGCTCACACACATCTAGACATGATGTATGTAATGGTTCTAATCTATCAGATCCACAGTGGCTTTCTGGTCGTTCAAACTGTTCATTAAAAACCTGTTGGGCAAGACATGATCACACACAGTAGACGTCACTCAACCATACCACACGTCTCCCAGCAATCTTACAATCGTCCATCAGACTTTTATACCCCAACTAGGCATTATTTTCTAATAGATTACATTCACTTCTTTATAAAGGAAATGAGACCAAGAGTGAGGGATTTGGGCAGGGGGAAAAAGAGAGACAGTGGGTTTTTGAGAGTACATTTGAGCATAAGGATAATGTAAAAACAAAATAATAATAATAAAAATGTTCTATTCAAAGAAATAAAAAGGTATCAATGTCCACAAAAATATTAAGAAACACAACTTTTTTCAACATTAATAATGAGAAATGTTTTTGAGCAGCAAATCAATATATTAAAATACTTTCTGAAGGATAATGTGACACTGAAGACTGGACTAATACTGCTGAAAATTAAGCTTAGTAATCACAGGAAGTAGTAAGATTTTCAAATATACAGAAATTTTTATAATATTTAAAAATATTACTGTTACCAGCATTGGCTAGCCTTAGAGACGTGTTAAAAAAAATCGTACCAATAATTAACTTGTAATAAATAAATAAAAAGATATATGTACAAGTTAAACGTGTGACTCATACACCAGTAGTGCACCAATATGTTTGTAGGTATGCAAATTTTAACAATAAACATTAAACAGTTTTATTAGCAAGAAGCTTGCTGGTCAAGCTAGAGGACTTAACTGCCATGCAATAAGGTGTAGCGTGTAATATGAGGTACCTATCTCACTGCCAGTTCTGGTGGAGAGGGCTGGCATGGTGGCTGGCAAATCAGCTTCCTTTCAACTTCACAACGTTACCAGAACAATCCAGCACCGACTCGACCCCAGGAAGAGTCTGCAAACCCTTGGTTATGTCATTGGCAAATCTATAAAAGACAATAACAACATAATTATGATTAAATTAAAAGCACCAAAAAAAAATTTATTCAGCATGGACATACAATTAACAGGTTAACAGGATAAGCCCTAGAAATTGAATTTTGTAATATTAAATAAGTTTAAAAGTGGAAGATCTGAGGCGAAGGAACAGAAGAAGAAATGAAGGTACAGAATGAAAGAGACATTAGCCCCAAATGTTCCTGAAATCAATTCCAATTTCTGCTTTTTCCGTCCAGGGGCCTGTGCCTGCCCGGATCCGTGCTGCGGCACCAAAAGCACCTGAAACCTTTATGTCACCCCAAAGACCTGTAACCAGTGGCCTGAAAGAACAAATGAAAAACTGAGAGATGGAAAGAGGAAGGTGGGGGCAACCATACTTGCTCTGCCTCTATATAGATCACACAGTATCAGGTTTGTGGAACAAGAATCCGTATGGAGAGAAGAAGAAAAAACACCACCTGATTGCAATGAAAGGTATGCTGGAGATTCAATCATACACTGCCATGTGATAATCGTAAAGCACACTGCTGCCATCTAATGGCGACATTAGAGCCAATTACAATTTGTAATTTTTAAGTGCAGCAATCAGGTTGATCGGCAATTTGAATCAAAAAGACAGACAGACAGACAGAAGAGGGGAAGATGAGCAAAGAAACTTGCGTTTCAGAGGTAAAACTTAAATAATTAAATAGACTAAAATTACAAAAATAAAATACACAGACACTCACGGGGAAAAAACACTAGAGATCAGATGTTACACATATCACAATCCCCAACAAGATCAGACAGAGTTTAAAGAGACAATACACATAAAACACAAAAGCTTGAGATCAATTTAAATTTCACCCTCTATATTGTTACTTTCTCCTCCACTGCCTATTTCCTCTCTTTGCTGACACTTCTGTCGATCTCTCTCTCCCTCTAGTCCTCTAACTCCTGCCTGTGACTAACTCATGGCAGTCGTGTTGTTATTAAACGCATGGCGTATCATTGGTGTGCACATGCTGTTTTAAGAGCACACGCACCACGCACTATTCCAATAAGCGCAAGTGTGTTTATGTGTCTGTAAATTTCATATAGTGAGAGAATTTAGTCTTCTAGTCAATAAAACACTTGGATTAATATTAGCGCTAGGCTCTTTCTGAAAGAATGAGCAAACCAAAAACACACTTTTTTTCACTCATACACAAGTCAAGGGAAAGGTGAGAATGATACGAAGCAGTACAAAACAGGAACTATATATCTTAGACTGCATCTGGAATCACATACTTCCCTACTATATAGCAGGCAACAAAAACAAAAAGTATGCAGTATGTCCGAATTCACAGTACTTATAAAAGAATAGGGAAAAGAGTGCGTGAATATCCTACTACTTCCAGTGAGATTCTGAAGCATGCATTCGATGGAAAGTACTATTCTGTGAGGCCACATGAGAGTATTTGTGAATATAACTGACACTGATAGGTCACATGATAACAACAACATGGCGTATGTAGTATATCCAGATTATTTTTTATTTTTTAAATTGATAGCAAATCTGAAGTTATTTATTCAAAATAAGTACCTACTTAAAAATCATATAATACATACAGTAATACCTCAGTTTACGAGTTTAATTTGTTCCAAGAGCGAGCTCGTAAACCAAAATGCTCGTACACCAAAAAAAATTTCCCCATAAGAATGCACAAAAAAAAAAAAAAAAATTAATTCGTTCCACACGACCATAAATGCCCATTTTAAATATTTTTTTGGTTTTACGCTATTAATTACAGTTAAAATTATAACCATTAAGATCTCATATAAATACTAATTAATAATTTACAATTAAACTATAAAAATACTTGACAATTTACTGTAATGCACTTCAGCTTTCAGCAGTGGAGGAGACCAGAGGAGGGAGGAGGGGGGAGCGGGGAAACCAAGGATTCAAGTGCAAATGAGTGAATTTATTATAATAGAGCAGAAAACAAATTAAGTGATAATCCAGAGGTGTATCACACACGGGAGCAGCGGCCGTGAACGAACGCGCGGGAGCCACGAACGAAGGACTCTACAAGACAAGAGTGGAGAGAAGTGAACTAAATAGGCAGATGATATGAGAATCAGGTGTGTCAGTGCTCACACACTCAGGCAGAACTAGGAGACAATAAATTCATGAACCGTGACAGTTAATGCTTAGAGGTATTGTACATGTATATTTCACTAAGTGAACAATAGCGATAATTAATGTTAACAACAGGAGGTAAAACCGCTGTAAATCACTTATAAAAGTATCACTGTGGTGAATGATTCAGCCAAACCAACCGACGCTGAGAGAATGAATGAGTTAAGGGGTTATAAAGGGGTTGGAACCGCGTGACTGTTTTATGAGAGGCTGTTATTAAGATATTTCCTGTAAAAATGCACACGACAATGCTGAGCGTTAGGACTTCTCCACACAAAACATGCGCTTGAGTGAGGGAAAATTTTTCTCATTTTCTCATTTGCTCGTATACCAAGGTATTACTGTATATTGTTTACATGTGGCTGCACTATTGAAACACTGAGTATTTTAATAGTTAATTGAATGTTACACATCCTCAAAAATGTTGTCAGTTGAGCATAACTTGTATTGAACCCAGAATATCCATGTGTTTTAAACATTTGGCAGAAGAAAATTGTCATTTTGCCTTTGAGCTACTTATATTACTGGCATGCAGCTATAAAATTGAGCCATTCTCAGCCACAGACTACAAGAGAAAAATCAGGACAAAAACTAAAAAACAATTTGGAGTTGTTATTATTAGAAGAAATTGATACAGTCTCTAATAGACTTTAGCATCACTGCAATATGTGAATCAGTGAATCAAGGGCCCCATGAGATCACTGAATCATCTGCTGGTGTATTAAGAGCCTTAAAGATCAGTAAATCATGACCATAACAACATGTACATTGAACTGAATGGGCCTCTAAAGATGGTGTATTAAAAAAATGAATTATGACGAAGGACTACCTGAGACTTGTGCACCATCTGTACTGTAATAAGAGAAGGTAGAGGCTAAATTCAGCTGTGCTGACTCATTGGTTGCATTTTTAACTGCTGAATTGTCATCTAAAGACTAATTGCTTATCTGCTGCATTTTGTGGAATGTATATTTAGGGGACTTACTCCTATAAAAGGATGCATCTTAAATCTTGTTTGGTAGTCATACTAAAATGTATTGCTTTTCACAAATTTTAAGTCAACTTACTCACTGTTTGTCTATGCTCACATAAAGTCTGCTGTCAATAAGGTCAAGGCGGTCTGGTAGGATTTTATCCACAAAGCACACACACCTGTATAGCTGGAAAACTACAAAACATTCCCCTGAATTCATATAATGAAACACTGGAACAATAAATTGCCACGTGCCAGTAACAAACCATAAGGCAGACTATGACTCTTTGAGTGAGTGTCTGCTAAAACTATAATAAAATTAAGTCACTTGGCCATAAGCTTATCATTTGCCATGTCAGCTCCAAGTGATGACTGGTTAACTCAGGCAGTTTTTCTCTGCTCTCTCACACCGTAACAAGTAGTATGTCAAAATGTATAACCAGTGCAATTTTTTTAATTTGCAAATTTTAACAGTGCATGTGCAGTGCGAAACAGATGCGTGTCTTCTCTTGTCTTCTATAAGCATGTAGTCTAACATGGCCCCAATAGCCCCTGCTGATAGCTGGTAACAACACATTACGTGATAAGTATTTTTTCTCCATTGACGGCTTTAAAAGCAGCTGTGTATCTATTATAATCATTCATTACAGTAGAGTAAATGTTTTACCTGTGCAAGATACCAATGTGTTGAGAATGCCAAGATGTCACAATGTTAACACTCTTCTGGTTTTCTTTTAACAATAGGCTAGGCTAGATTAGAAAAAGTGCTTTAACATCAATATTGTAACACATCAGTTTTAATGCGTGCAAATATGCTTTCATTCATACTAACACCACACACATAATTTCCACACGTAGACACCCACATACCTAAGCAACAAGAAGAGCGAGTTCCTCCAGGAGGTTTTCTCAGCTGTAACACGATCTGTTAAGAGAGAGGCAAAGAAAAAATTATATTTGTGAAAGTGATATTTTTAGCACATTAATTTTACCATTGAATGCTATATTATAATGCAAAAAAAATTCACTTTAAATTTGCATTATTTTATGGCATACATTAAACACTTACAAGTACAAAAAAAGTACAAAAAAAGCTATACTATTATTATTATTTGAACCAACTCCGCAAAATAATGCTTAATGCTTGATCCCTGTAGTGGAAAGAAATATGTCTGCACTTTGTAACCACCAGGTGGAGATATAGCATAAAAATTTACTAATTATCCCTGGAACATAAAAGTGTAGACTAGAGGACTAGAGGCTGAAGACAAGTAAGCATGGGTTCATTAATTCAACACAAACACTTTAAATGTGCTTGTATTTATGAATATCTTGTATTCAAACCACATCACTTTAGTTACTCTGTAAACATACACATTGAAGGTTATGCAAAGTCTACATGAAGAAACGGTTCAATAGTTCCAGCCAGCTCAAAGTTCATCTCTACTGAGTCTTATTGTACACATGGGAGGTAAGTGAGTGTACACCATCAAAGGTGCATTTGAGGTTTGGATCATTGTAAGAGTCATTAACGTGATGATTGGAGCGTTTGTGTGAGAACAAAACCCCATTCCTTCAGTGAGAGTTCGGGTGTGTATTGTGTGTGACCGTCTCTATGGGCCCTGAGAGACTGTTTAGAGTCATAAGGAGATGAATGATTTATTTAGGGCTCTTTTAGGAGGACAGCTTCCAGAGGCACTCTGCCACCCCACCACACATCAATGCTCATTCATTCATATGTGGATCAGCACAGACACACAAGGAGAAGGTACACCACACAAAACGCCCGCCGCTGTTGGAGAGAGTTAGAATAACATTCAATTTGAAGCAGTGACCCACGTGATTGAGTGCATGAGTGCTTTATGGAATAAACTAATTCTTGTCTGATTGTGAAAACACTCCACACTGTCACATCTGATTATCACCACAAGCATGCAGCGGTGTAATCGTTTCCACCTCAATGCCAACTTTTTCAAGTTACAACAGTACACTGCCGATTACAAAAGAAGCCGCACTAATTGCAAAAGTTAGTAATAACAACAAAGTATACACGTATAACAACAAATAAAAAAAAAAAAATTGTATAACAACAAATATAAATACATGCGACCAACCCTAAACCAATCCCTAAGCCTAACCCTGACCCTTTAGTACCTACATGTCATGTTGTTAATTAATATTACTCAGTAATTCAATTGCACTTTATTTTAAGATGTCCTTGTTACAGTGTAACCATATTTTAAAAAAAGACCAGGATTTAATTAAAATAGATTTTTTAACAATGTAAAAGTTTTTCGTGTCACTTTTGATCAATTTAATGCAACCATGCTGAATCAACCATAGCTGGTTGGATGGTGTTTTAACGCCATGTCAGTTTCCTGATGTAAGGATTTTAAAATGTGTTTTAGGGGAAAAACTCTTTTCAGGGTTGCAGCAGTTAGACACTGACATGCCGCTCACAAGTGGGCTGTAATACAGCAAACATTAGGCAGGACATCATTTTGATGGCAGATTCACAGATGGCTGTGACATGTGTGAATGAAACAAGGGAGTAGCAGGACGGATGGAATTAGTGGATTCCTACAGCTGTCGTGTGACTACTGTAATGCCCCCACACAACTTTTGAACCCTTTTATTTATATTATATGTTATACATGATGCTCTCTAATAGTATTGAGCGATATGCTCCATAGTCATAGGGGGCCGTGTAATAGCTTACTAAAGAAAATAAATGAGTAAACAAATAATTTTGGTGATTATTTACTCATTTAATTATTTTCTGTGTTTTGTTATTGGGGTAAATGAGAATGAATAATTTGCGAGCAAAGTCTAATAGAAATAATTCACCCAAAAGGTGAGCTTATGGATTACCGCATGCAATTTTGCAAACATTGCACGAGAGTTATGCTGGTGAAGAAGTTTCAAAGCACAGTCAAGTATTCCCTGAAATTGAAGGCAAAAACATCTGACGTTGCACAGTCCATTAATTGCCGAGAATTAACACGAGAGCGAAATCTATTCATTTTATTGTGGACCAACATTAATGATTGTGAAGAATCAATATTTCTTGTTAAACTAGTTTTTTGAAGCCATCTTTGATTTTCATCAATAACTGACTGTTGTGTGGTGTTTAGACTAGGTCTATAATTTTAGTAATATTATTAATATTATGAATTGTTATTGTTTTAAAACATTAGTATCATTAAATATTTTATTAATATGCAAGGGACACTAAAATTGCTTACAAACAACTATGGCATTTCCACCTTTGTTCAAACAACGACTGTATAAGAATGGTTATATAACAAGCACTCTTGACAATTTGTGAATAGATCATCCTGCAATTCAATTTTAATGTGGCATGTAGTTAAAAAAAAGTCCTCAATCCTCATATGTGTGAGTCTGTGTTGCAAGTGTGGTTATGTGGTGATATAAGTTAGGGAAGGCAAATTAATTGTAGGTCCTAATATGAATTGGATAATACAAAACAATTTAATACATTAATGGGAAAATTTGCAAAAATATCATTTAATACCAAAGGCATCAGCCATCTGCAATATCTCTCACTATTATTACACAATACTATCGTCACAATATAACCTGAATCTCAAAAGACATCAAACTGCTCCAACACTATCCAGTTTCTAATCTTTCCTGTGCTCAACTGGAAATGGAGCACGGTTACCACTCATGCTTTTTTACGATTCAGAAAGAGAGTGTATATATCATGTAGTGAACGAAAGATGATAATTGCAGGGATTCTCTCTTTAACCCCATGCTAATACTGGGATCTCAGCAGTTAGTGCCATCACACACACAAGAGACCTTAGGCTAATCCAAATGCTAAGCCTCTTAGCATGAAAACAAACAATGGCAGCAGGCTATGTAAAGTGCTATCTCAGGAAGAATTCAAGACCCTCTGACTAATCAATGAGATAAATATACATATTTTTAGATTAAAGTTCAACACCACAAAATTTGCTAAAATTAACTCTATATAGGAACTTCTCACTTCCTTCTAAACTGAATCTTGTATATTTATCATCAACCTTTTATCTATGAACAAACAAACAGTTCCCTTCGGTTCCTGGGTTAATATATTGTCTAGAACAGTGGTTCTCAACCAGGGGAACGGGGCCTACTAATGGGCTGTTAAACTCCTGTGGGGTCCACTGAATTCATTAATATATAAAATAATAAATAATTATTATTACATTAAAAACATTTCACTCTAAGCTAAAAAATAACCACAAAAAATAAAACACAAAAAGCACATAAGATAAAAATGTATAGAACTCATTAACTGCAACATTCTAGCAACTTCGGGATTCACCAAAAAAAAAAAAACATGGTTAATGTATCAATAATAACAAAGTTTAAAACAAGTAGCTTTATCCTAATTAAAGCACAAATACAGAAAAAATCTTAACATTTATTGAGGTTAACCCTACCTTTATAATATAGACTATAACAATGCTAATGCTAAAACCGGGAAGGTGGCTAGCTATTTAACTTTTGTTTAACCTAGTTAACTAGCCAAAATTAACTACAACCTGAAAATTTTTTATTAAACGTTAATGTAAGCTCAGTGTTGCTTACTAAAATAATCTTAATTCTGTAATTCAATAAGGTAACAAAATAATTTGTAAAATCAAATGTTAGTGCAGTTTACAGTGGTAAATTTGAGGTTACCGTCATGTTGCGTTAATGTTAACGTAGGCTATACAAATCTGAGTGATTTCACACACGAACTTTCCTTTGTTAGCCGCCCTCTTATTCTCTCAGTGTTATACATAAAGAGTGTGGCTTTTCATTGGATTAATATTTATATAAGGAAACAAATTAATGCTGAAGATTATTATTTAAAAAACAAAAACAACAACATGCAATGCTCCGAAAGTCATCCCATTTAGAAGAATACTGTAGATGGCAGACAATAAGAAACCAAGACACTGCATTACACACAAACCACAGAAATTCAAATAGTCATTTTACCACCACTGACCTCCTTTCATACGGAGTACTATATAGTGTCTCTCTGCCTACAGACAAACATCTAGCCAGGAGTTGGCTCTCATAAAAAACAAACACGGCTCTTCCCAATGCCAGTCAAAGCTGATTTTGACGACCATCTAAAAGGACTAAGCTTCTGCAAAAACACAGTCTTTCTATGGTTACTGTGGTCCTAAAAAGAGACATGAAAAGGACATACCATAAATATAATTTAATCTTTTTACAACTCAATCTTATTTGAATTTTACACAATTATGTTTGTGAGAGGTTACAATAAACTTTCACAGCCATGAATGGGCACATTTTTAGGAGCAGATAGCAGGAGAGAGTGCTGATTATTTATTGACCATCAAAATATTTTATTTAACAGGGCAGAACACCCACTTTCAGGCCATCACACTTTCTTGGGATAACAAACAAGAAAATGCATTATAATTACAAGATAAATACACAAATGAATATACTTAACCCAAAGTTGCTCTATTAAATTATCTTAAAGATACAAATAAAAAGATTTACATTTTGTGCTATACAAAACTAAATATAAACCTAATGAAACAAAAACATCTGTTAACAGTATAAAAGCAGGAGAACACTTAATGATAAAAAAAACAAGCAGAAAACGTGAACAGATAGGTAAGAATGATCTTCGGGTACATTCCCTCACTTGCTTAAAAAAAAAAACACTGACATTGCAACTTCACTAGTGTGCAACTGAAGGAATCTACCGTTACAGTAACACATTACATAATTAAAGACTTCTTTAGATGACATAAAAAAAGAGCCAAATAATGAGCAAATATATCAGTTTTATTGTTTGTTATGGAATTGTACTGTGTTCGACAAACCTGCAACTACTTCATAGCTGTGAATTTATAAGAAAACGGTTAAACACCTTAGAGCGAATACACAATCAAACAGTAAACAGCCCTGTGGTGTAATACAAATACATATTAGAACAAAACAAAAAAACAAATATTTAGACCAAAAGCAAAAATGTCAAGTCAACCAATACTTTAAGTATAATGTCAGTCAGTTTGGCCACATATGATGCGTTTGTACTAAAAGGTTGTTTATTTACATCCAAAATGGTTATGGAGAATTTCATTAATTTGGCCTTCAAAATGGATCTAGCATAACTTACCACTGGATAGATTTATGATATTCCTTTAATAGCATGTGATTAGGCCAAAGCCAATAAGCATTGATCTCTACCTTTTACGAGAACAGCAGTTTATAGAGTTCTTGAATTGGACTTTTCAGCAGTTCAGCAGCACTTCATGTGGAACAAACATTAGCAAATCTGAACTAAAGCCAACAGCTGTTTATAGAAACATTAAAACTAGAGTCTGGTTGCAAGTGTGTGCATGGAGATACCACTCAACGTCCAATACAAAAACAACAACACAATTCCAAAGAATTGGGCAAGATCAGACAGGATGTCTGATGACTAGTCACCTATATTAGGGACCCACAATATCAGACACCATATTGGTATATAAGCCAATATATGTTAATTTTTACTGTAAACATTATCGGCCCGATTAGACAGTTGGGCCAATATATTAAAACGATAAATAAAGGATGATTTCCTTCAGCAGAAACGATTCAGATTCACATGGCTCACCCCCGATTTATCTCATGTCGGATGCATTAAGTTAATTAGCTCAGTAGTAAAGCGCTTTAGTATCAGTGATCATCTTTAGCATCAGCACATGCAGCTCAAACAGCAAAACGTACAACATTAGGAACTATGGTCATATTACATAACATTGTAATGAGAACATTATTGTAATAAAACGCTGTGAATTCTTTGGTTTCAGTTGCCGTGTTTAACCATGTTGTTATGGGAAGAGCGCATCCATAAGATGAGTTACACATTCTGACTAGCAAATAACTTCAAGTTTACTTGTGTCGTTGTGCATACATGAGTTGAAGTGAGTACTTAATATTGTAACTTTTATGTTTTCTGCATAAATGTATGATTTGTCTCATATAGGATGGGTTTCATTGAATCAATTAACCCACTATCAAAGTACTTCAGTTTCCCAGTGTTCATTAACTCTTCAGCTTCAGTGCAAGCAGCTCAAACGTTTCAATTGTTGAATACATGACTAGTAATGAGAGTCCAAATTGAGTTCAACTTTAACAACACATTGTTGCAATTATTAAAAAAATAATTGCAAGTAGCTTTAGAAGTATTTATTCAGTTTATGTTAACTGATGAATTAACTAATGTTACCTAATGGAGCCTTATTGAAACAATAAGTGTTACCAAACAATAATGAAGAATCAGAACAGTCACAAACATCAATTTCTAGGGGATGCTTTTTAAAATGTAAAAATGTTTAAGCTTGAAAATAAACGGCCTATTAAGTCTTTAAGTATTTGGTTCTGTGATGAACACCAATGTAGACCAAATGTAAAACCAAAAATCTGAATGAATAATGAATTCTAAAGATTCGAATAATTTGTTAAAAAGTATTCACAGTATTTTGAAGTGCCCACGATAACAGTATCACGCATCATCATTATTGTGATTTCTCTGTTGTAGTATGTTATTGTAATAAAGAGATTTAGTATATCAATATTTTAGTTTTACAGTAACTACATGGCACTGTACATATGTAATAGTGCAAACACAGTACAAAAAAAAACTGGTTATCTGTAGATATTCAATATATCAGTAGATATTTAAATAAAAACAGACATGATTATTACAAAATATCTAATTCTTTATTTAAAACCTTGCACATATAACTATTTTCCCAAAGAATTTCCACAGACTGGGACGCTTTGGTAGGCCAACTTTTTGGTAGGCCACCAGAGAGTAATATATTCCCTGAAAAACAAGTACGGTAGAAATCACACACTTTTAAAAAGCATACCCTACATGGAATACACAAACCTCTCAAAATCAGAGAAAAGTCTTCTCTTAACAAGAATTATCAGACCTGTCTGAAAAGGCTTTTTTGATGCAGCCTTTAAAAAAAAAACAAGAAAAAAAAAAAAAACAGTCAGTCAATCTAAACTAATGTTATAACTAAAAAGGTGGCAAGTCATAACTTGTGTTTAACCTAGCTAATATACAATGTTATTTTCACAATTAGTCAACATTAACTACAAACTTAAAACTTCATATTACTTAACGTATATTAACATTAAAATCATTTTAATTTGGAGTAACAATAAGCTAATAAAATCTTTTCTATAATGAAACGTCAGTGGATTTTATCGTGGTTAAGTTTGTTACTGCCATGTTGAAGAGTAAATGTTAAACTGGGTTGCACAAACCTGAGTGATCACACATAAAAAACAAAAGCAAACAAACACTCACTCTTTTACCTTGCTTGCTGGTCTTATTTTCTCTGGGACAGCAGTCTTCATGAGGTGCATAAATAAGCAGCACAGACGTTCTCCGCTTCCAATTCCGAGTTCCATCTCCGGGCAAAACCCCCGGCACTGCCATGGTTCCACATCTAACCCAGATGCAAGCGGCATGATGCGACAAAAGGTAATAGAACCCATTATTATCTGTGATACTGTCGACACTGGATGCGGCTCGCCACAACACAACAACAACCAGGCAGTTAATTGTTGCCCCGTTACATTTCTGACAAACAGCACTTAGACGATTTCTGACAAGGACAAATGGATTTGGAGTTCAAACCATGGCTTTGAAATGCCCTCAGTCGACCACCTCAAGACACCTGTAGACAAATCCTGGGATGGGACCCAAAAAACACAAGGGCACCAAAGAGCCCTTTAAAGCAATTACAAGTATGTGTTTGACATCACAGAAAATTCACATGATGCAAAAGGAATCAGTTATTTACTCTAAAGAGAATCTGTAGTATTATACTGGGTGAAATACAGTGAATAACTAAAAGTTACACGTTTAACAGTGTAGACCATTGTTCTGTTGAGATCAACTACAGGGAAAGAGAGGATTCAATTTAGTTTCAGACCATCTGAAAGCTTAAACTGGAACTCGGCACTCATGTGCCATGGGAAAAGCCCACAATAGTTAAGAACGCATAAATGAGGTCATGAATTGCTACACAACCTCACTAACAAAAACCGGGACAGCAGCCTACAGTAGTGTGCCCTTATGAGGTGACTGTTTGAAAGCCATGAGAAAACTATGAGAAAGACAGAAAGGGAGCGATAGATGTGTGCCCCTCTTCACTATAATGGACTGCTTTGTTTCAGAGAGGTTTAAACAAAGCGAACACTGGCCGCAGGCAGTTAAGGCCACTCTGTCTTTTTCTGAATGAGGACTACTCACCCAAATCTGAGTGGAAGTGCAACACAATCAGAGCTCTTTAGCTTCACTTAGTTTGCCTCCTTCACCATTCTTTCTTATCATCACTTCCACATTCTATCCTCTTTATCAATTTTGGTCGGTTTTAGGCTCTTACAAGGATGGCATTGTCCCTTAACAATTCATCTTGTCTCCTGATCAGAGGGCCTGGCCTTCCTTACACCCATGCTATCATTACACCACCATCACACTCATGCCTTTCTTCTCTACATGTGCATGTGGGGTTTGGTGCCAATAAATCTCCAGACTACTTCAGCACACTTAAACCTCAGTATCGGCTACTGTTTGTAAATGCATGTAGAGCAGGAACTAGTTTATGATAAACATTTTGTAAGCTTTATCTTCTAAATCCCTGAACACAGACAGAATTAGTCCACGTTCCCGACAAAATTCAAATGTCCTTGCATTATTCAGTCTGAGGGCAGCACTCAGATGATTGACAGACTTTAGAATACATCACAAACACATATAATGTCATCTTAGAATTGCCTTAATGCATTTAGAACCTCTGAATGTTGCAAGTTGTGAAGGAATACCAGTGAGAAAAACAAAAGACATGTGCACAAACACAAAAGAAAAAAAATAATAGCTATTCACGGTAACCCGTTTAAACTAAAGGATATACACACTTTTTTAAATTTGATATGCTACTCCTAGAAAGAACAGACATACCAACATACTGACCTGATGCAGACTGATCGCATCTTGGCATAGAGCAGTGGTTCTCAAATAGTGGGGCGCGGAGCGATGCCAGGGGGGGCGCGCGTGACCGTGGGGAACATGCTTTTTTTGTCAGGGAGTATGTTTTCTTGCACTGAACAAGAGCAGCAGATATGAAGTTCAGATAACAAACCCTTCACCCGTTGATGTGTACGATCACACTGGTGTTCATGTGTCACGTGATCAATCGCTAAATTCACACGTGTTTTCACGCGCTATCTGGCACTGATACAAAAAAGACGCGCTCAGAGAACTTGATCATTATAAAGGTTTTTAAGCGACAAACATTCACTTCCACATATCTGAGAATCTGAATATCAGGTAGTTGATAACAGAGCCAACAAGTTGTTGACTCTTTTGAATAAAAAAGAAAAAACTAAATAAATGTGAAACACCTATGAAACTGCGGTCTGTCACGTGACAAGCATGACGCGTTGCCATGGGAACAATAAAGCGAAGGTTTTAAAATAGGGGGAGGGGGGGCGCGTGAAATGTTTACTTCTTCCTAGGGGGGGCGCGACAGAAAATAATTGAGAAGCACTGGCATAGAGCAAGGTTTACGTGAGGTAACGCAAAAATGAGCGGGACAGCCAAAAATTTGTCCCAATGGCTCTCAACTAGAGAGTGCTGCAATTCCATTTTTCACCACAGATTTACATTGTAAATTTGTGGGGCCCTTTAGAGTTGGGGAGGACGCAAAGTCCGGCTCCCGGCTTAGTATCATGATACATGCCTGCCAAAGTCATGCACTTTATTTTAATACATCTTGCTCTCTTTATGACTTAAAATGATCTAGAGCATTCTAAATTCAAAAGTTGTTACACAACTCTGAACATTTATAATATATTACCAAACCAATATATATATATATAAAAAAAAAAAATGGTATCATCTTAACGTTGAGACACACCAGGTTGACGGTCGGCCAAAGTCGGGTTAGTTTTCAATGGTGTGTTACATATGTGAGCTCTAGTCAGGCTCACGTCAGTGGAAGTTTGCCCGATTCAGTGCATGAAAATAAAAGTGAAAGCAAACACCAAAATTCTTTAAGAATCAGTACACATTTCATTCTTAAATTTAAGCGTTTTATTTTTTTCACATGAGATGCAAAGATGTAATGTAGACCTACCTGAATCCCTAAACCCTCAGGTTTACACCGATATTAATATGCCAATTATGTAACGCTACAGTAAAACACCGCCATTCATTTTAAGTTGCTTTTTTCTCACAAAAAGAATGTGAATGGTTTGGTTCTATCATTTTCAGTTTTTAAATATAATTTCAATTCATTCCACATACTTAACGCATAATCTAAATTGCATATCGCATTACTTAAGCAATTAAATAATCGTTCAAGCACATTTTTTGTGCGCGTGTAGCCCAGATGCAGCAAACACGAGGCAAAACCACAATTGCTTTTCATCATTGCTGGTTCTTTGATATTGGCTTGGTGTTTCACGCCATTGAGAGCTTTTTGGTACATCTTTACATGCTCCTCAGTATATGCAACAGTATAACGCATTTCTCTCTCATATTTTACAATAAATTGCCTTAGGACAAAGTAAATGCTGCCGCAAAAGCTGTGATATTCTAGTTATTTGATATCCTTGTTAGAGCATTAAACAATTTGAACAAGCGGTGTTCATGTTGTTGATAGAAACTTACTGTAGAAGGTTTATTGTGAAAAGAGACCAGCAAAAACAGGGTGGGTTAACAAATAAATAAATTCTAACTCCACTTTAGACCAGGCAATTGAACCCTGTGTGAAAAAGTACTGTAACAGGGCTAATAGAAGAATACAGCAAGGTGTAACAATTTCAAATCTTTTACATAAAACAAGCAAAGTGAGTGAGGAGAACACTAATCCTGTTGTAGTGCAAAGAGATATTCAAAGCTCAAGAAGTCCGGACTTCATTCCTCAAATGAAAAGCAAAGCAAAGTGATCATTCTGTGAAATGAGAAATCATAGTTTACTCACAGCCCATTTGACGTCAACGCTTTAAAACTCATCTGGACAGAACAAGAACAGCTCTGATTATGCTTGGAAAAAAGAAATCTGATCAAAATGCAGTAGTAGGAAACCTATGAATTAACTGACCTGAGAGACAAACCTCTATACAACGTGTCAACAAAAGAAATGATTACCTTTAAAAGAAAACCAGTGTTTATCTTTTGCGTTTAAGCTTTCCCAACATAGAAGCAAATTATGCAAGATCAGAACATACAAATCAATAAAACAGACTCTGTGGAAAAACTAGTGCAATAATAAACAGAGTATAATTTATTCTGTGTCTTAACATCATTCAAATTATAACAGCAGCAGCTTGAAGCCATTTAAGGTCTATTTTAGGCTAGGCTATTGTTCTAAAATACAAATGTCTGGCAAAAAAATAAAATGATACATGATTTCGATAAAAGGAATCTGACCAGCAAACAAATCATGCCATGCAAAGGATGGCATAATTTTTTTGTAAGTCACCGATTTCCTTCCTAGATTCAGAAACATGTTTTTAATATATTAGTTGCCAGTCCTAAAGATGATAAACAGAAAAGAAAACCAAATCCATTGTTAAATATAGTTTCTTTCTCTCCATTTACCACCTATTTGCAGATACGATTCTGATACATTGTGCATACCTAATTACAGATGAATCCTTCCATTTACACAATAACAGTTATAAGCGTAGTTGTGTGGGACGACAATTGTACTGACCAAAACTGATCAGTCAGTCAAAGCTCAAACAGCAAAAGTAGAATCCACTGTTGCCAGAACACCTAATTCAGCCCATAAACAAAAGCAAAGTAAAAGCACTTATATTAATTACCTTAATGGGCAAATTACAGCACAACTAAAACAGAGTTGCTAATAATGCAGACGCTGTGAGCGTATCTGCACTTACTGTCACAACGCCATAAAGCAACAAGCGATTCACCCCCCCCCCCCCCCCCCCCCAAAAAAAAAAAAAAAAAAAACACTTCCATGTAAATATAAATTTTTGTCCTAACCAGCAATGACCTCGGCAAGCAGCTGGAAATTTTGTTGATTGTTTGGTTTTTATTTTCTGCTGTGACGTCCTAGCCTAGGCTGTATGTGAGCCCCCATTTGTTACAGCCAGCTCTTAGGCTGCAACAGTTATAAAAAATATATATATTGTACACAAAAACCGCATCAATTCTTAACAAAACTTATTTTAAAATCAAGTAAAACAAACATAGAAACGTGTCAGGGCCAGGCAGGGCCCTCAAAATAGCGCACACCATCAAAGTGCATGCTGGAGATGATCACCAAAAACAACGCTCACATGAACAGTCTCAGCGATGTGCAATTCTACGTCAGGTGTGTCAGCCACACCCTTTCCAAACAGCACCTAAAAACACATACAGCCTATGCTGGGATGTCACACTGCAGCAAATTTTGTTGCTGAGCATAAAGTAAAAATATGTATAAAGTCACCGTGTAAGCAGATACGCAAAAGTGCAATCTTCCTTTAAAGCTCACAAATCATGCTTCTTGTTGCCTGTGCTGTTGTTACCTGAGACTTGAGTGCTAGAGTGTCCTGAAATTACCTCAGTACACATGAGGCACTAACAGAGATAGATTTCCTGTGTTTGTGTGGCTGCATGTATTAATGACTATCGTGCTCCATGAAGGGCCTGATAAGATTAAACTCCGTGAACGGATATCCAACTGGGGAAACCCTGCCAGGTCTTTCCCTTGACTACCACAAACCAGGGTTACCTGTTTACCCAATCAAGTAAAAGATTTGTTTAGTTAAAAAAGGTAAACTTCAAATCTAATTTAAGATCACAAACATTCCTTCTGAAGCAACAACAAACAAAAAAATATATATAATGCAAAGTCACTTTTTAGCTTATTACAGGGCTCGAAAATAAATGTTATACTTGGCAGCACTGATTCGTGTGTGTCTGTATATATACATTTTATTATTTATATATAATATACAGTAATACCTCGGTTTACGAGTTTAATTCGTTCCAAGAGCGAGCTCGTAAACCAAAATGCTCGTACACCAAAACAAGTTTCCCCATAAGAATGCACTAAAAATCAATTAATTCGTTCCACACGACCATAAATGCCCATTTTAAATATTTTTTTGGTTTTACCTTATTAATTAGTCAAAATTATAACCATTAAGATCTCATATAAATAATAATTAATAATTGACAATTAAACTATAAAAATACTTGACAATTTACTGTAATGCACTTCAGGTTTGAGCAGCCTGCTTGGAGGAGAGAGAGGAGGGAGGAGGGGGGAGCGGGCAAAGCAAGGATTCAAGTGCAAATGAGTGAATCTATTATAATAGTGTAGAAAACAAACGAAGTGATAATCCAGAGGTGTATCACACATGGGAGCCGCGGCCGCAAACAAACGCGCGCTGGAGCCGCGGCCGCGAATGGACGCGCGCTGGAGCTGCAAATGAAGGACTGGACAAGAGAGGAGTGGAGAGAAGTGAACTAAATAGGCAGATGATATGAGAACGAGGTGTGTGTCTCTCTCTCTCTCACACACACACACACAGGCAGAACTAGACAATGAATTCATGAACTGTGACAGTTACTGCTTAGCGGTACTGTACGTGTATATTTCACTACGTGAACAATAGCGATCACAATTAATTAATGTTACAACAGGAGGTAAAACCGATGTAAATCACTTATAAATGTATGCACTGTGGTGAATGATGCAGCCAAACCAAGCAACGCTGAGAGAATGAGTGAGTTAAGGGGTGATAAAGGGTTTGGAACGCCTGACTGTGTTATAAGATGCTGTCATTAGGATATTTCCTGTAAAAATGCGCAGACCATGCTGAGCTTCCACACAAAACACGCGCGTGGGTAAAATTTTTCTCGTACACCGATTCGACCCCCCATGCTCGTACACCGATTTGCTCTGATACCTCGGTTTACGAGCGACTTGGTATATCTGTATACACATACATACAGTGGAATCCGGTTATGTCGATGGCCTCAGGGGTTGCAAAAAAGCGTTGAGATGAACGTCAGTCAAAAGAGAGAACTCCAGACATTTTACCAGAAGTTCTCATGGAGGGAGATTCTCCCTCTAAGCAGTAACCCCCTCCTCCTCCCGTGTTCAACACGCCAGCAGCGACGCTACTCAAAGGTAAAGTGCGCGTTACAGTAAATTACAGCGCGTCAAGTATTTTTATATTAAAATGTTAATTGTTACAATTTTAACTGTAATTAATAGGGTAAAACCAAAAGAAATAATTTAAATTGACTTTTATGGTCGTGTGGAACCCATCGAATGATTTTTTACATTTTTATGGGGAAAATTGTTTTGGTGTACGAGAATCTTGCGTTACGAGCTAGCTCTTGGAACGAATTAAACTCGTAAACCAAGGTATTACAGTGTGTGATACATACATATACATATATACACAGTAGAACCCCGACTTACGAAACGCTCTACGTACGAAAAGTTCGACATACGATAAAATATTTTTTTTGTGGGGGGGGGGGGGGGGGGTTTCGCCCGAGTAACGACAAAATGATCGAGATGCGAAAAACGAAATCTCGGCGAGGCGACGATTTCAGAGTTTTGTTTTGAAATTCGCGCCGATTTTGGTGCGGGTTGGATGAAGGCTATAGTTTGTCCGGTCAGAACAATGATGTCTCATTCAGGGAATAATCCAAAACTGGTATTTATTAAAGGTGCATAGATGTGTGGTTACGCAAGATCGATAAAACCTCAACGATTGGCACTAATTCCCTGTTTTTCACTCAAACTATATACAATCTTCAGCCGATCTCTTTTCCATTAATCATCCGTCAGCTCTCTTCTCAGTCATTTCCTGAACTCCGATGGAAAGTTTTGGAATAGTCCATTTCGCACTGAATGACAGGAATAGTCCATGTAAGAAGGGGAACACTTTTTACAATCCTGCTATTTGTCAGCATCGCTCCCACCAGCCTCTGGATGTTCCTCTCGCATTTCCTCTCCCATTTTGTCCCACTAACTCTAAAGTTCTTCCGCGCTTATGCATACAAGATTTGCTTTCATCGTGCTGCATCGCCATTATTCTGTGCCCAGTTAACAAACTTTTTTTCTAATCACTAGCCATGGATGTGAAGATTGTTGCTGAAGTCAAACCAAAGAAGGGATGATCGCCAAGGAGTCGACAAGGAAGATAATTGTGAAGTATGAAACTGGGATGTGCTTCATCCCATGCTGAATATGGTGCGTTTTCGCAGGGCTTGGAACGGATTAGGCAATTTACAAGTAAAGGCCTGACCGACTTACGAAAAGATCGACTTACGAAGCCAACCTCGGAACGGATTAATTTCGTAACTCTGGGTTCTACTGTATGCATGTATACACACACATATATATATATATATATATATATATATATATATATATATATATATATATATATATATATATATATATATATATATATATATACACACACACACACACATATATACATATATATACATATATATACACACATATATATACACATATACACACATACACATACATACATATATATATATGTATATATATATATATATATATATGTATGTGTATATATATGTATATGTATATATATATGTTTGTATATGTGTATATATATGTATATGTGTGTATATGTATATATATGTATATATGTGTGTGTGTGTGTGTGTGTATATATATATATATAAATAAATAAATAAAACAAGCAAATTGGCCAATTCCAATAGACCAGGTGTCGGCAACCTTTAATGTTGAAAGAGCCATATTTAAAAAAATAAAATTCAAATTCAAATATGTCCGGAGCCGCAATCTAAGGCAGTGCTTCTCAATTATTTTCTGTCACGCCCCCCTAGGAAGAGGTAAAAATGTATATACTGTCCCCCATATTTTGGAACTTTCGCCTCATTTTTTCCATGGCAACGCGTCATACTTGTCACGTGACATACCGCAGCCACAAAAAGCGCTGTATAATAGATCACATTTACTTAAAATAGTCACCAACTTGTTGAGACCTAAAGAAACCTTTTGTGGTTGAAAACACTGAATTGTTGTGATAAATGACAAGCTCTGAGCGCGTCTTTTTTGGATCAGTGCCAGATATCGCGTGAAAACATCATTCTGTTGTCGATCATTCTGTTGACGTGGGCGGGGGGGGGGGGGGGTTGAGCGACACTCATGCGGCGCGCAGCGCGACACTCCTTTCTTCCGTGGGCGGAGCGATAGACTCATGCGGCGCGACACTCCCTTCTTCCGTGGGCGGAGCGATAGCGGGCCGAGCGCGGATAGCGGGACCGCTGCTACAAGTTATGTGCAGGGGAAGAAAGAGCCGCAGCACAGGGGTGAAAGAGCCGCGGGTTGCCGACCCCTGCAATAGACTACTGATTTTTTTCCCTTTAAGGAAATTTAGTAGTTTATTTCCTCTATAACAAGTGTGTGTGTATATGCATGCGTATATAACCATTTACAGTTATATAGTTATTTTATTAAAATAGTTATTTTTAAATAACTGCATTTTATTCACGATCCAAACAAACACCATACACGTATATAGGACAAGCTGTTGTTTTGGATTTAAATTTAATTGCAGAATTTCAAGATTTTTGTCGATCTAGAAAAAAGGTCACACCACAACAATTATTTGCACTTGCAGACATTCTCAAAATTAAATTGAGGTCAAGACAGATTCAATTTCGGGAGCATAATGGTCGCAATTTCGAGCCTTGTATTAGCTCATTAGGTCATAAGACCAAATAATTACCACCCTCAACACAGGCAGTATGTGAAGTGTAACAATTTTTTTTTTTAAGTTTACAAAATAAAAGATCATGTTTTGACAGTTTGTAATGCTCTGAATCACACTCAGAACAATGGATCATTTATGATCAGGAATTATCCTGGAAGTCACAAAAAGAAACTTAAATACACCCCGAAGACTAATCCAAGTCTGTCCAGGCTGATCCAATCAACTCTGTGATCTCTAAGAGTAGGAGTGGAATTAGTGGGATCAGTTGGTAAGGCATTTACCAGGAAGTGATAAGCAGCTGAACGCTCTTCCCATACTTATATCAGCAAAATCCAAAACATGCCAGCAAACATAAAGGGGTGTGGGATTACAAATTTAAGTACATGTTTAAAATCTGCCAATCCTATATCCTGACATAACACAAAAAACGAAGATGAAAAAAATGTATTGGGTGTTCAAGGTAAAAATTACAGCATCAGTTTATTAATTAAGTGAAGGGATCAGGCCAGTCTTTTATATTCTTACTGCAAACAAAACTATGTGTGAACGTTGATAGTCTTGGTTCTGGTGACTAGGTACTGTTTATACAATTTGGGGGTACCTTTATCTTCACAGGCGGGGGTCATTTCCTGGATAGTCTTTAGATGCTTTGGTTATGTGGCCACTTCTGAGGCTGTGTGCAAGATCACCACTTAAGCACTGCCCACCAAATGCCAATAAAATACAACGCATTCATGCCTTAGGCCCCGTCCACACGGAGACGCGGATCACTGCATCCGCATACATTTCTTATCGGATTGGCGTTCCGTCCACACGCATCCGGCGATTTGGGAGACTGAATCCGCTCACTTTTTATACCGGGTCCTAAAGTGGATAGATCTGAATCAGACACCCTTGCGGACTCGTGTGGACGGCCAATCCGTATATTTTTTGTTTACCGATGATGTTATCACGTGTCGGCTGCGTCACAGTAACAGCAACAGTGTTGCCAGATTGCACCGAAGATTCCAGCGCAGCTACAGCTCAAAACCCTCCCATTTAAAAAAATACCAGCCCAAAGTGTGTACTCTTATAAATGATGAAAATGTTGAGCGATTTTATGCATCAAAAAACATCCCAAATCTTATCAACCAGCCCAATGCATTTTTTCCCGGCCGGACGTGACAAAAAGGTAACTAACAATCTGGCAACACTGAACAGCAACAACAATGCGCATGCTCAGTCTTCTTCTCTGTGTATAGTGTATTATCTGTGGCAGAATTACAGCGCCCCATACTGGTCTGGCATATAAACTACGCCGGATTCAGTCAGTTTCAGTGGTATCGTGTGGACGCTGATGTTTTTTTTGAACGAGGAAAAAAAAAGATTGGATAAGGAACGCGCCGGCATCGTGTGGACGTGCTATTAGACTTGTTGAATGCAGCGACCAAAACAGTAAAGAATCCAAATACATCCAAGTCTCCTCGTCTTTGCTTCTGCGTTTTCTACAGGGAATCTCAACTAGGGAATTTCCTACAGAGCTGTATGGTACTGAACAAAATTAGGAAAAAAAAGAAAATCATAATTTATTTACTTAAAATGAAGATAATTCTCCCATAATTCTGAATAGACAACAAAATAACATGCAATTTACTAGAGTGTCTGACAAGATTAATTGCTGCAGTCCATAAATTAAAAAAATAAATAAAAACTTAAATTAATCTGAATAATCTTTTTTTCCTAAACTAAATCAAATCACTAGACTAGTTTCATTACAGTTTCATATTGAAAAATGCTGCATGTTGTGTCAAGGCTGTCTCCATAAGCAACTCAATAGGATTCTAAACAGAGTCTAAAATTGGAAAAGTACTGCTAGGTTCACCTACTTTTAGAACATAATACAAGTGTGTACAGTGGGTAAGGAAAGTATTCAGACCCACTTAAATTTATCACTCTTTGTTATCTTGCAGCTATTGGCCAAAATCATTTAAGTTTATTTTAATTAAGTTTAATTTCCTCATTAATGTACACAAAGCACCCCATATTGACAGAAAAACAGAATTTTTGCAGATTTATTAAAAAAGAAAAACTGTAATATCGCATGGTCCTAAGTTTTCAGACCCTTTGCTGTGACACTAATATATTTAACTCCGGTGATGTCCATTTCTTCTGATCATCCTTGAGACGGCTCTACACCTTCATTTGAGTCCAGCTGTGTTTAATTATACTGATTAGACTTGATTAGGAAAGCCACATACCTGTCTATATAAGCCCTTACAGCTCACAGTGCATGTCAGAGCAAATCAGAATCATGAGGTCAAAGGAACTGCAGAGACAGAATTGTGGCAAGGCACATAACTGGCCAAGGTTTTGCAAATGGCTGCAATTTAACAAGGAGTTAAAAATGTAAGGGGTTCTTTTGAAAAATAAAAAAAGTATAGTCTTGAGTTTGAAGACGGGAAGAAGAGAAGAGCAATAGCTTTGAGACATACTACTTTGTCATACTTACGTTTTTTAATGGACTGCTCTGTCTCTAAGTTGCATCATGTCAGCGTTTAAAATGCCCTGTCAATCACCTTGGAGAGAAATGTAGTTGTAGCAGCATGTTGATCTGCCAGGTGTGGGTCTTTCATGCAACAAACTCTCCTCGTGCGTTTGTAATTCTCATAATGATGCATTTAAAAACTAGTGACCAAACCCATGTTTACAAAAGTTCACAATGCTGTCGTAGATTAAACATGGATAACAATGAATAAACAGCTTTTTCGTCAGGTTGATTAATACTCAAACCACTTTATCTAAACTTCTCTTAATCAGACGGGCACATCCGCCATTTGTGGGGTTTAACACTTCTCATTAGTGTTTGTAGTTTGAATCCTTAAATACTCGAATCCTCATCCAACACGCAATGGGTTGTGGGCAATATTAGCCTTTAGAATGCGCACATGCTGGTATCATTTCAACATACTATGATTTGGGATACATTAACTGCAATTTTAAATACCATTTAAGATGGATAGTGTGCGAATTTTGCATATGCTTTACGTTTCATGGTGACTAGTCTCAAGCACTGCAAGTACTACAGCAATTATTATAGGAATATCAAAAGCTAAAAGCTCTAGGAATATCTAAAGTTATAGGCTAGTACAAGTCTTTCTTTCATTAATAAGGCACATCTGTTGTTAACCAGAGACTCTGGTTGAGAAAGAAGGATTTGTGGACGTTTTCAGCCAACAAGCCATAAACGGTATCTAAAAACAGAGGGGGTGGTGGGATAAAGCTAGTTTCAAATTACGCTGTAGCTCAATATTTGCAGCTTCCTCTCCTCTCTGCTTCCTCTCAGAGCAGAGAGGAGTCATTTGTGCTCCCACTTCTGAAAGGATCTCAAATATCACATTAATAAAGTATTACTCTTCTCTATATTTTTGGAAGGGAAGGTGGAAAATGGTCCAGAGCAGATGACAACTTTCCCCAAAGAATCTGGAAAATATAAACTCTGATGTATTTGTGGTCTTGACAAGACATTTTGGCTCTCAACACCTTTTGAATACAACTCTAAGTTCCTTTGTTGCATGTGTTGCTTGTCACCTTTTATTATATAAAATCGAAAAAAGCTCATCAAATCAGATAAACTAACTTCGATTAACTAAGCAAATAAACCAATTTGCTTTAAAGTCACTGACACTGGAGTAACAAGCTAATGCTCCACTGGCAATGATATTTTCAGAATAAAAAGTGCAGTTACATTAAGGACATTTTGGTGACTTTTCATGATTAAAAACTTTTCATGGTTGCTTGTGAAATATAAATGCAAGAAGCGCCGCTCAAACAAAACAAATTGCTTTTTCTTTTTTTTTTTACCAAGCAGCTTTCTGTTGGTCAACTGCAAATTCAGCATGCAAAAGTCTTTCACCTACACAAGAAGTTCCTATTGAAATTAATGAATCTCACCCATTAAAATTACAGCAGTTAATCAATGATGTGGCTGCACATTACTGCAAAATATCATCCCAGTGGGATGATAAAATTATCCAGGACTTCATATTTTGTGCAAACACAAGTAATTTACAAATAGAAGTGATGCAAGACATCAGTCAGAATCACCGTAAGAAATTTCCTGCTGAATATCTTTGACTGGTCACAACATACGTGTCCACATGCTTTATTCTGAAGGCCAAGGCCACCCTCATAAAGCTTAAAGGGTTATTAGTTCAACCAAAAATGTGTATGTGTATGTATGTGTGTGTATATATATACATATACACACACACACACACAGCAAAAGGAAGTGAAGGATTGTGGGTATGTTACATGATTATTAAATAAATTCTGTCATTAATTACTCGCCTTTATGTCATTCCAAACCCACAAGACCATTGTTCATCTTCACAATACAAATCACCACAATTTCTTCTCTTCAACGGCATTCTCTGACATGATTAACAACATCTTTACTATTTCTCTGGGCCTTGAAAGTGGTGATTACACTGCAATCTATATGGGGTCAGAAAATTCTCTAATTTCATAAAAAAATATCTTCATTTGTGTTCCGAAAATGAACAAAGGTCTTAGAGTTTGGAGCGACATATGGGCGAGTAATTAATACAGAATTTAAATACATACATATAAACTTTGAAAACAGTGAGAAATTTGGCTGCAATAGACAGGGTCTGTAGCAGAGCTTCTGGCCTAGAGGCTTGGCTACTGTTGAACTCAAACCTGGGGTCTAGTGTGGGGGGTCTGGAGTGAGGCCCAGTGTTTTGAGTGAGACCTCAAAGACCCGAGGCCACAGCCAAGAACCACTTCAGACAGCTGCTTATAACGAGAGGATTACTGACTGGCAGATAGAAAGGCACACACTAATTGCACAAACTTCCATACAAGAACATTCACAAAGGACATAAGGCGCACACACACACTGACAGCATGTCTAAAGACTCAGAACACGAAAAGAACTAGCAGACCACAGACGTGGATGGGAATAATAAGACACCACGTAAATTGTTGCCAGTATTATCAGCAGGATTCCTAACAGATCGCAAAGCCAAGCTGACAAAACTTTAGTACAGGGCTTAATGTTACAGGGAAGACAGAAGATGGTAAAAAGTATAGACAGGACTATATTAGGGCCGGATCGGCACGTCAATGTAATCGATTACGTTGAGTATGCAAGTTAGTTATCTGAGGAATGTGGAATGTTTGTCACTCTATTCATGTTCCCAATGATGGCAGCTCCCGCCGCTGCTGAAAATCAGCTGTTATTACAAAAATATTGATATCTAAAGTATGATTTATTTTTAAACAGAGGCCAAATAAAACCGTGCTCTGTAAAATCGAAACGGCATAGGCTTACCACAGAACGACAAGGCAGCAAAAAAATATTTTGTTCTAAATACAGCCTTCACACAGCCTTCTGCTTTTAAAAGCTGCCATGGCTGCAAGTCTCTGCAAACGGTTACAAAGCATTTAACACTGTTGTTAGTTATTTAAAACATCTAATTGATGGACTTATTTAAGGACTCTTAATTATGTGCTTCAACTGTGGTAAACTTCACAATTTTATGGACACCATGTTGTTATATGGTTACCACTATGGTTAGTTAGAATTCAGTTGTGTTTAAAATGGTTTGATCAAACAGCTGAATGAACATATTCAAGCACCTACTTTAATCTCCTGAATGACCAAAACATTTCAAGATTCACAAGATGTTGCAGCTGCAAATCCTAAAAAGCCGCAGAATTTTTTTTCTAACTGGGCCTAGACTGCATAAACCTTATCTTTTGTTACAATATAATTAGGCAAAATTAGATTCACACATTAGTTATTATCTTTTGGTTAATACAACATAAACCAAAGGTTTAATAATTTAAAATCAAACAATAGATTAACAAGGAGGGAAAAATAATTGTTAGATTATTAGATGAATAACAAAAAAAATCCTTGTTCCAGCCCTAGACTATAGACATTGCAAACAGTAAAACGGTTAATTTTCGAATAACATCGTCAGGCATTTATGTCTTTATCGGTTATAAATAATCTGGTTGCTCCTTAAAAGGTACAATTCACCCAAAACCAAACATTCTATCACTTACACTCATGTCATTCCAAAACTGTATAATTTCTGCAGAACACAAAAGCTATTTTGAACAATGTTAGAAATCACACAACACTGAAGCACAATGAATGGACCAAAACTTCCTTATTTATGTTCTACAGTAGAAAGGAGAGTAAATGATGCATTTAGGTCTTCTCAAAAAACCACAAAGCAGGTTTACAAAGTAACACAGAAGATGATTTTAATCTTGTTCCTCCATTCTTCACTATGCTAGCACTAAATTATTAACAGCATTTCTGAGCAGAGAGGAGCTTGGTTATGGTGCATGAAGCAGTCCATGGGAAACTCTCATAAATAAAACACACTGGAATACAACTACATGCGACATCTCCACGGATGTTACAGAAATGCGTTCTAACACGCTTAACTCTCCACAAGTCTTAAACGTCATAAGCAGAATGATGCATTATCATCATTGATCAATGTCATTGATACTTATCGACTGGTCAGGGACCGGAATCTAACGATTTTCCGCATACTCTCACTGGACCTTTGCCTCATGTCTGGCAATAACGTCACAGGTCACAGCCACAGCCTCACTCTAACAGCTGCATGTAAAACATGATGCTGGTTTGTAAGTTCACAAAGACACAAGGTTCACAATATATAATAATTGTAAGGTCAAAGTAAACTGATCGAACAAACCTAATTAGACAATAGTGTTGTCAAAAATATTGAACCATCTGAAACTGCTCCAATTCTCCTTTTCTGCTCTCGCTCTCTTTTCTCCAACATCAAAATGGCAAACATGCCTCTTCTTATTTGGCCCAGTTAAACGGGGCTTGTATTTGCACATAATTTTACCAATTCCCACAGTTTTCACATTCACACCAAAAGCACCACTGACCCATATTAATGGCAAGCCCATAATGCCACCTCTAAAACAGCTTTTGAGTCGCAAGTACCAAAATAAGTGTCTTCCTGCACTTAAACTGTCAAATTCACACAAAACGTCATAATGCCCATTTTTGCAAGCATTACAAGTTAAAGAGTCTAGGTTGAGAAACATAATGGTGAATGTGTCACAGTACACTGGATCAGTGCATATACTCTTAAAGTGACAACAGTCTCATATTTCCGCTGATGTCTATCATGTTAAAGAACAAAAGACAAAGAAAATCACTATCTGCTCTTGACTGAACAACTGTAATTGCAAGCATAAATCTGTAACCTACATAACTTACAATGAAGACTATACAATGTTATTTGATTAATTTCTGTACCATTTCCTATCTGAATATACAATTAGACTCAAGCCATGTTTATTTCATATCTCTCTTTATTGCGTTTATTTGTTTGCAATTTGTTGACTTTTTACTCGTTTTATGAAGAAGAGAAATGCATTGAAGTACATTTTTGTTTGTATATGGTGTTTAGTATCATTTTGAAAATTGGCAAAAATCGGTATTGGAAGGTGACACAAAAATAAATTTTTAAAACATTAAATCCAATCAGTGCATCTCTACGTCATACTGCTTTCTCCTTTTCAAGCGTTTATGGCCTTTGAGTTGTATGAGACTAGGGCATGTCTCAAGAAGCACCTTCTTTACAGCCTGCCTGATCTCAGCTTTCACAGGAAGTGCCGAAGAGCCAGAGACATGACTGCTCTGCAGAACAGGAGCACATATATCAAGTGAAGTTTTATTGATGACCTTACAAGAGGTGAATTTTGTATGCATGACACCACTATTTTCTTGGTCCCGACATTAGTTTGATCTGACAGTGATCTGAAAAGGCCAATGGCAGCGCAACATATTCTGATTTGTAAGTCTTAGTGTACAGTGAGTAACAGACACAGGCTGGCCAGATGGGAAAAATGCAGCAGATCTGTGGAATAATGTACACTTCAGCAGAACTGAACCACTCTTACAGACGCTGCGGTATGGTCTAAAAGAAGCAGAGCTCTTTGAAATGAACACCTGAGCTCTGACACACTGCAAGATATAGTGAAGACAAATGTGTTAATGCTAACAGTGCTCTGCTGTGTATAACCTTCACACCACATTCTTTTAAACGGCTGAACTGCTCACTTCCCCCTCAGTTAATGATGGGGAACCAAGGCTACCACACTATTTATTTAAATCTTGTTTTATTAAAACAACCCTCAGGAGACAGAACTGTCAATTTCCCCGATCAGGCCAGTGCTGCATGGTCACCAAAGTTCAACAATTGCACTTTTTTTTTTGCTTCAGCAATTTAAATATTCAAGTGAAAGACACAGCAAAAGACAATTCAATTTGGTATGGTACTTGCGGTTTGAGAAGTGTTGTGTGCACACATTCAAGGCAGGCAAATAATGTCATGGCTTTCTTGACAGACAGTGTGCAAATACCAAACTGACTCTTTCAGTGGCCATAAAGTGACAGCAGCCTAAAATTTCCACTGTTGTCTGTGTTTTTAATGTTAATGAATCAAGACAAAAAGAGGGGGGGCAGTTGACACTCACAGCTCTTGACTGAGTAGATTTTGTAATGTTAAGAATTAATCTATATTTAATTTATACAGTGATTACAATGCAGAGTTGTTTTACATTCGATTAATTCATTGAATTTATTTACCTGAAAACTATTGTTAGACCAACCTGAAAAGCACAGTTTCACTTATTTTTATTTTCTGGTATTTTGTTGATAACGATTATCAGACAATATATATTTTACTGAGTGTGTTATTGTGCTGGCACCTTGGCATATTTAGGACTGCAATGGACAGCAGACTTAAAGTTAAAGGTTGTTATTCTTCATGTGCGCTATGGTTAGTTCACAGCAGAAGTGTAATTTTCTAATAAGTTTAAACAGATACTTACCTTTTATCTGCAGGTTTACCACGAAAAAACATTTAGCCTTAATTAAATGTAGCCTATGCATAATTTTTTGTCAAATTGACCATATGCAGTTAGTTCCTGGTTTTTGATAAACAAGCTTGAGCATTTCCGGTGAACTATTAGCTGTCAATCTGTACTGTACATAAATAAAATAAACATCAATTGTTGACTTTTTAATGTTATTTTTATGTTTTAATGCAATTGTTCCAATTACCTAATTTGCCAATAAACCAGTTTTATTGATTACAATAAACACTTGAAGCTAATGGGAATGTTGGAATTAGAAAACAGTGTCTATAATCACGGGCGCACATAACTGGTACGCAGGTACGCATGCGCAACAAAAATCAGAAATGCGTAGGCCCACTTGAGTCACTAAGCGCCTTTGCGTACTTAACCGATCTTCTCATCTCATCGTACACAACCTTACAGTAAGAGATGTCCAAAAAGCAACAGACATTAAGCAGCTTTTTTGGCATTTCACCACCTTTAAAGAAACGCCAACTGGAGCCTGAGCCGAAAAGTTAACGATATTTTCACTTTTTGTAATAGTTGCATATTAGAAGTACCAAAGTATAAGTCCTCAGTGTGCAAAGATGGATCTCACAATCATAGTCACGGCTGGAAAGGGTTCAAATATGCAAAAGATGCTAGAAAATCCAAAGAATTTGTGGTACCTAGAGGATTTTTCTGGAGTACACTGTGCAGTTTAACTGCTCAGGACAAACAAGTCACTCCATCATAACCATCATAAAAACGATGTACCGGCAAGAGGATGTAAACTTTTGAATGGAGTCATTATTAAACATTCAACTTTTATTTTGTAAATATGTTTTAAGTAAAATATATTATTCAGTACAATACTAAATAACAACAAGGTGCATGTAAACCTTTGACAATGACTGTGTACATAAACGTTTCTTTAAAAGACACTAAAGCTCTGCTGAAGCACAAAATCTCTCGCATCACATTCAAAGACCGCTGTCTTCCTCAGCTTGAACCTCACTACTACAGAAACAACAGCTCAGGAATGCCAGTAACGCTGGGCCACACACTAGGCCAGCTAACACACACATTAGACACCTGTTCTGCCACTGTCAGTTTGGATGACCCCCCTTCAAAAACATTCACTGCACCAATGTGAAAACTATCCTCTGCTTCTTGTATTTTATTTGGCACAGACTAGGTTGGCTGACAACCTCACTGAATTATCAACCACTCTTGTTCATATTCTGCCTCTCTGAAGAGTCACATAATCTGAAGACTCACAAACTGTGCTTGAGAGTCTTCCATGCTGAAGTCTTACTAAATATCTTCCTTAATTCCTCAGTGTCACCATCAGAACAGCTCTGGTCACTTTCTCTCTTGAACAATCAGACTGAAATCTGATAACATGTGTACAGGGCATTTACAGTTGACCACTAAAATAAATCTCAGCAGAAACAAATCCAAACCACTATTCCTCTGGTATATCATATTGGAGTAATGCTAATAAAACGAAGGAAAAGATTATGTTAAACATCTCTCTTCTACTCACTCACGTGTGGATTGTGGAGGTTCCTAAACTTCTTTATACTGACATAATTCTGCTTGGGAGAAGTTTAATGCATGTAGCCTGAACAGCTAGAAACATTTACACCTGGCTGAGCCATGTTTTGTATAAGTCTCACACCACCTCTTGATGATTGCTATGCTCAAATGTGTCTTGGGGGTAATTTAAACATGGTCATTATAGCCATCCAATCAGTAAAGGTGCATTAAGTGACCAAATGTAAATACTCCCCGAGTGTATGTTTACATTAAAAGCCATTTCACAATTCGCAGTTAGACTAGTCTAGTGCATGCGTTTACAAGACGCTTTAGCTTTGTTTCAGGCTCATTGATCTGAAATCATCTATGCACATCACCTCGGTTTAACTTGCCTGTGATTTTCTTCTCCACTATTTTATTTATTTACAGTCCTTCATTTTTCACTAATCATGCAGGACCTCCAAAGAACAAATTCCCTTCTTTCAGTGAACATTAAACATCGATTTCAATGGGACGTATGGAATTCTCTGCTTTCTACCCTCAGAAAGTACTTCTGCTAACTGACCTTTGAGTACTTTAGTTGAAGTCACACATTGTGTTCCTCTCTTGAGTTTAATTACCTGCATTCAAAAAGGTTAAAGCCGTCAAAAGAGGGAGCGATCAGAACACGGACTGTAACGTCAGCTTGTCAACTGACACTACGAGACGACGAGTGAGCGGGTGTGTAAAGAGGTCAAGAAGAGGGGAATCAGAGGGAGTGCAGACAGAGCACTTCTGAGCAGTGATATCTGACACAGCAGATAGCAAGTCTCAAACAAACCACTGTCTCCAGCGTTTCCCAGAGGGCAGCCCGACTGAGAAACCTTGCAGTACCTATTTGAACAAAGGTTAGAATACATTCAGTCATTTCATTACTTGAATACTTGACTATTTTCACTAGATCACAATAGCTTGCGTCACAAAATAAACCATCACACTGCTATTTCTGCTTTTACAATTCAATGGTCGGTTGCTAAGGAAGATCCCAGAGGGCTGAACCCGTCGCAGACTAAAAGCCAAATTAAGAAAACAAGCCAAGAAATATATAGCTCAGTTTATTATGGTTTGCATCGTTTCTCTGTTTTGCCAATTGTCCAAGTGGCCTTATCAACAAGAGGCAAGATGTGAACAGCAAAACATACAACAGAGACTATGCCATTTACTTCTATTGGAAAATAAAGTGTATTTGTATAAGGCAGGAACATAGTAATTGTTCCTAATATCAACCATCATAAATGTAACTTATTTTGGAGGTTAGGTTAACAAATAAAACCTGATTGTAAAGTGATACCGATCATAGATTATCGTGTCTCACAACAACAACAAAAAAGACATACAGAAAAAGCAGAGAACAACACGTGTCAGGTTGTAAACTCAGAAGCAGCAGCACTAGGTGAGGTCAACTAACTGAGTTGACTTGAAATGACACACATTTACTTTATTGTTATTATTTGATAGAGTATGCCAGGCCAGCCCTAGCAGTTGAGCTGTCTCGATGAGTGAGGAGTTCGCCCTGTTGCACAGCGCAATCCCACCCGGTGATGTCAGTGTCAAGCTCCGCCGAAATAAAGCCCAGTCCTTACACGCATCAAGGATAGCGGGCTCGTTTCAGTGCTTTTGCTCGCCCGGTTTAGTTCAACAGTCGGTGCACTTGACACGGAGAGCTCGCGCTGTCAAACGCACCCGACCGTTGGCTCGAGCGAAACCGCACACACACGAACAATTAAACAAGTCAATAGTCGTGTTTTCAAAACAACTTCCTTTGAGACTCCCCTCCAGAACTAAACATTTGATATTTGTAGTCATGGTTATATACACAAACCACGTCGTTAATAATTGTGGTTCCTAAAGAGAAATAAGTTGTTATTACTCACTCGAGCAGTGTATTGTGTTTGGGAAGTCCAGTCAAGACGCCTTGGGTTTATTGGGCGGTCACTCCCGAGAAAAAAAAAGTTGCCTTCACTTTACTTTTAAAAGGTAAAAAAATAATAATAAAGAATTTAAAGTAAAATATCCCAGGTTTTAGTAGGTCTTTGCGTCCAAAGTGTTTTTCTTTCCAGGCAAAACGCCTCGTTCAATCTGCGTTCAACTAGGCAGGCGGGCGGAAGTAATCCTTTTCTTGATTGGACAGTCAACTAAAATAGGGCGGGACAAAAATGTTATCCTGAAATCCGATTGGCGGTTATGTAATCAATCATATGCCACACCTGCCCTCATTCTCTACAAAATTATGCTTTATTATAAGGGGTCTACAGAGAGAGTGTGTAAACATAAATAAGTCATAAAGACATGTTTCATTGTTGTTTTAATTAAAATGTTCTTTTGCGAGGGGTAATTTCCAGGAATTAATAAGTAATTCTTCGCTGAGAGTTTAAACGACAGAACACCTGTCTTTCCTGTTCTAGAGCACATGACCGACAGTTTTTTTGGTATTTGAATATCTCGCCTATCTATCTCTAGTAACTTAACTTGATCCGTCTCGACACGCTGGTCCTTGTTGTCTCACTCAGAGGTTTTCTTAAGTGAGGAAATTTGTAACGCAGACTGGTTTGACAAGTTTGAAATTACACAATGGCTTGTGGTTTGAACTAAGGTTCAGTTTTCTACACAACAGAAATGCTAAATGTTCTAGTTAACCTGTTCAAATAACTATTGAAATGTTATCGCCAATTGTAACTTTCAGAAAGAAATGTTGACTTTGTTTTGACATAAGTACAGGGCCCAACACTTACAAACCACAGCTTTACATTAAGACCACAGTACCCTCTCGTGGTCGACATATGAGATTGAAGACACTTGCAGTGAGAACTAAGTATTTTACTGTGTAAACAGTGCAAAATAAACTGTAAACACAGTTATAAATGATTTCATGTGTGTGGATATGGTAATTTTGGTAACACTTATATAAAATAAAGTTCCATTTGGTAACATTAGTTAACATTTAACTATTAATGAAAAATAATTCTAAAGCATCTATACAACGAAAAGCTTACAATACCAAGGTGATGGGTTCGATCCCAGGGAAAGCAAGAACTGATTCAATGTGTTCATTGAATGCAATGTAAGTCGCTTTGGATAAAAGCGTCTGCCAAATTTTTTTGTATTATTCTTTTAGACTTAGTTAATGTTAATTTCAAAATTAAGTTGTATCTGTTATGTTATTTAATGGACCAACATGCCAACTGAACTTTGATTTCATATTTAACATTATGCATTGAGCTTAATCAGATGCCAGTGTGAAAACAAACTTCTGTTCTGAGCAAATTAACATAGTGGATTATTCTGAAGGTTTTGGTATATCTGTATGTGTTGAGGATATTATGTCTTATTTTGACCAACAATAGCTTAATTAATTAAAGATTCATTGACAGTATTTTAGAATACACAGTAATAGTGTGACTTGTTAAATATGCACTATTGCGCAGGTAAATGAAAGGACTGATTCTGGAAAATTTATCAGCAAAGAGGCACCAGGAGCTCGTATGAAAGGACACAAACAATCAGTGTGCTGATGCACCTGCTTCCATTGTTGGAATAAACAGTGTGTCTTCAAAAAGTGAGATAACAAAAGAGGACGTTGTGTCAAAAGGTTTTTTCTGAGCATTACAGAATCCTAAAAGCCTGTGTACTGTAATATTTATTGTGAAATGTATGGCTTTGTTTAGCGAAGATTGTTTGTAACAGTTGTCATAATTAATTCATACTTTCTCTAAAAGTTTATCAAAGTATCATCTAGTCACAGAGAAAAAGTGCCTTGAGAAAGTCTTTACCTGCTTAGACTATTTTCTTGTGAAATTAAAACATACAGGAATTTTCTTCCCAGTTACTGGCAGAAATTATTCTCTGCAATGTTAAAATGAGTGAAAAGTGACAGAAATTAAATGACAATTATGTTCAAATAAATCATTAGCAAGGTACCTAATGTGTTAAATCCACTGCTGGTTAATCATTTAGAATTATTCTATAACTTGATTATACAGTTAACTAAGATACTGTTTGTGGATATTCAAGAATAAACAGTTATGAGAAAAACAGCGGAGAAACAAATAAAAAGGCAGGAAAACCTTCAGTCGAATCCGTTCTATGAAAACCATATCCATTGCAAGAAGATGGAAAATTTATTTTTAGGTTAAATTAAAATAATACTGTAGGGGAATTACAGTTAAAGACCAGAGGACCAGATAAGTTGAATGAAGACCAGGAGTCAGAAGTGCAGTCAACAGAATACATTTTTATAGAAGTTTAGTTTGCCGTTTCATCAGCAGAAGCCAGCTTCAAGTCTCACAAAGAGTTTGTAGGCCGCTCCACATACAAATACATTGTTACAGCAATTATACTCTAACAGAGGGTACTAACTACATCATTGATGAAGGTTAAATTATTCTGATTGGCTAAGAAAGAAAGAAAGAAAGAAAAGTAAGCAGAACTAGTAATTTTCCACAAGAGCAGATAGTCAGAGGCATATGTTCGTCGATCACATGGTTGACGGGTTAGTGACCTTCCACGTGGCTTGTCAAGAACAACAAGTCATTCCGTCTCCTTATGGTGCCAGTTAATCGCCTCACCAATACAGACCATTATTAACACACACAGATACACAGCTTCTCCAAGGCTGAACTCAACTCAGGCTCCAACTATCAGCAGAAAGACTTCTCAAAACATTCTGATAACATATTCTATCTGGTGAGACGTGCAGACAATATTCAATCTTACTCTATGGAAAAATACAGAAAAGCAAAGAAAGGCTTTAACTAATAATTGGTTAAATAATAATAGATAGGTAATAGACTGAAGTGTAATATATATATATATATATATATATATATATATATATATATATATATATATAGAGAGAGAGAGAGAGAGAGAGAGAGAGAGAGAGAGAGAGAGATTCACTTTTGCAGCATCAACACTTTCCACTGAACCAAACTGAATCAATTTAAACCAAACTGAATTCAACTTACTTGAGTTGAATAATTATATTGTCTTAAAGCTGCATTATGCTGAATTTAATTTGATGATGAACTTTGCAATAATTTGACACTGTTATCAACTTTGAACTAAATTGAGCTGCATAATGACACTAATGGATTTTTTTTACAGCTTAAATTGAAGTTATTTATTAATTGATGAATTTTGCAACTGTAATTTTTTGTTTATTTCTGTGAAGCTACTTTGTAAAGATATTGTATTGTAAAGCGCTATACAAATAAATGTGATGACTTGACAGAGTTTGAAATCTGGAATAACTCTGGAATTATTTGCAACCAAAAATCTGAATATGAGCAGCAAATTGCTGTGTCATGTGCCACACGCTCCATCACATTTGGCAGGATGGGCACAAAATTTGCATTGGAAAAACCGACAAAAATCTAGTCTAAATCTGCAATGATTCACAGCCCTTGATAACTTACAGCTGTAATTACTGCTGGCAGACATTTAATATGTTCAGATAATCTTATGTTAGATTAACAAAACATGGGATTAATGCTTTTAACAAATAAAATGGTTGTATTTTTTTACTCCAGGCCTAGTCTATATTAACTTAAGGGAAGGCTCTATTCCTCTGAAGAGATAATATTGCATTGCTTAACCATTCAAAAGCTGCGCTCACATGTATCTTTTCCCAGAATCCCTCAGTTTCAGTGAGTCATACTGCATCAGGGCCTTTTCTGCATTCGTCTCATTGACGCTATATGCACTGACTCAACATGTCCAGTAGATATCACTATTGAGTTTAAATTCCAGCCACTGAAACCCAGTATTTCTCAACAACTGCTATAAAGCTCGAAGTTAGATACATAAATTATAATTCTGTATTAGTATGCCAAGCACAGTCTGTCTTTACGCGTTTTTATCCCTACTTCATGCACTGCCAGTTCAACCGGTGGCCGAAGTAACCCGAGAGTAGCCGAGTCGAGCCGAAGCGAGTCTCGAAATAACCCGGATTGAGGTGTGTGAGGAAGGCTGAGCTTCGCTGTTCTGTAGATAGGGGCAGAGTTTTGGTGTATGTGCGAGTGGGAGATGGACCGAGGGCGCTCTACTGACTAGCAGAGGCGAAGAGCGACTCCAATAGCCAGAACTACTAAAATAATATACGCGATCGGCTCGTCGATAGCCCACTCCAAAATCAAAATAAGTCGCCCATCTTTCACATCTACTTCTCACACACTAACACGGCATTGATGGTAATGTATGCAAGGAAACAACCAAGACTCGGCGATGGGTAAAGAGCTCTGTTTTATACTCCGATTTTCCTTCTCCGCTTTGACAATCCGCCATTTTTAGCCAAACCAAAATAAGTAGAAACTTAAGGAAGCCGATTCAGCTGTTGCAATTCTGTCACTGTTCGTGTAGATGGGGTTTTAACTGTTCTACTGTCTCTCTCTCTCTTTTATTTTGTAGGTGCACCGACCGAAGGGATTCTCAGCCCTATCAGGTAGATCTGAAACCAATAAGATTAAAATGGAGTAAATCTAGTGCAGGCTTTTGAAGCAGTTTAGGCCTCTGTGCGTAAAACACCGCGAAAAGTGTCTTATTCTCCACGGGTTCGGCTTAAAATGACACATACATTTACATTAGACTGCAAACATACGTTTGTGCTCTCATAAGTCGCCTGCCCGTCGAATTTATCATGTTTAAAATGCAAACGCTAGCGACTTTAACTGGCTAACACTAGCATGCTAGCGGCTATATCAGGCCTGTGTGCCACAGCAATTTGCTTCTAAATAGCTAATCTAATACCGTTTACTATCATCAATTCAGTGTCTAATTTGAGATTAAATGCGTAAGAAAAAACCGTTATACTCATAAATACAAATTTAAGGGTATGAGGTTGTTTATAACCGATCGTCTTGATAGTTGCGAGGGAGTGACTGCAACATAATACCAATAAAACAAGTATAATTATTGTGCTGACCATCAAGATACTTAATTGTATGCAATTCTGGGAGAAAGAAGCTTATAGTTTTTCTGTGCTCAGTTCAGTCTCGTGCAAAGTACGCTATGACAAACATTATTGTAGTGTTTTGGTAGATGTTAGATGATGGTCAGTAACTGGTAGACCATTTTGGAGAAGCTGGTCATCTATCTAATGACCATCATAGACCAGCTATAAACCAGCTCTTATGTACTTTGCATGCTAGGAAAGTATTTGTGCAGCAGAATTCAATGTAGAAATGTCATGTTTTGACAGACTCTTAAGTACTCATCCAAGAGTCATCCTGATCACCGGCATGAGAAGTTGCGTGACAACAATGATGCCACTCCACCGTGCAAGATGTTGCGGCGGTCAGACAGTCCAGAAAATAAACACATGGACAGCACCGGCCATGGAAGAGCAAAAGCCATCCATCCACACCGGGGGAGAGACCGAGAAGGAGGTAAGAGGGGAGACTAGAAGTCATATTGATCATTCGATAAGTGGATCTAAGTATGGTACAGGTGTCTAGATCGGTGTTGTAAATCTTAATGAGTGCATGAGATGAGTGCAATGAGTGTTTCTGGGTAAACACTAGTTAGACATCTTGTGTATAAGATGAACAGATTGTTGTCTTTGTGATAAACAGGGATTAAATGAAATCTCACCACCTGAAGTGGCACTTGCTTTAATTGTTAAACCTACTTTATGAATGATGCCATTTCAGGCAGGAGAACGTAAAGCTTGGAGTTTTATACAGAGCGTTTTCTTTTCAGATCAGTTGTTAGCTAATGCCTGAGATTTTTTTTTTGGACAAATCTTCATGAAGAATGCCATATCATTTGTTGACTCAAATTGTTTTGAAATCCGATCTTGTGATCGATCGAAAATTGTGAACTAATGAAATTATCATGCAGAATTCATTTTTTTCCTTCTGTAGAAAGATCCAAATGATTTTAGTGGTATGGGAAGCATTCTTAGGAATACATTTTTCAGTTTTGCTAGAATGATTTTGTTTAAAATGAACAAAATAATTTCTTTTTGACTTATTAGTCTCAGGTGAGCACAAAATAAACAAGATTTAACATCAAATGATCATCTTTTAGCTAATGAGGGGCTGTTAACGCATCACCTTTTTGGTCATTCATTTAGATGCGTTTTGGGGACCTATAAATGCAAACTTTTGAAAACTTTGTCATTATCGTCTCAGTGTAAACAAAAAAAATACAACTAAAACACAGATTTGTGAATGTGATGTCATGTGTTTGCTTATGTTTTCAGTTGTGGATTAAGGTGATAAATCTATTTAATTTGCTGTCTCACTCTGTGCCTTGTTTCATAAATGTCATGTTTTACATCTTATAAATATTGGTGGTGTAAACCTTTGCATCTACCATTCATATTTTCCAGATCTGCTACATAAGTCAAGTCTGGCAAGATTAAAGATTTCTCAATTAATAACATTTCGATTCAAAAGCTCTCTATTTTATTTAATATTGATTAATTTGAAAAAAATGTGTGTGTGTGTGTCAATATATATATATATATATATATATATATATATATATATATATATATATATATATATATATATATATATATATATATATATATATATATATATATATATATATATATATATGTGTGTGTGCTTTTACACTGGGTATGTTTGCTGTGGTCCGAGTGCGATTATTCCCGGCGCCCCAGCAGTGTTGGTCTGATTTAATACCTCACTTAATGCTATCGAACCCAGGTGCACTCGCGTTCATCTTATGTTATCACAGACGTGCACGGCGCAGAACTCAGCGGATCAGTATATTGTATTCATACGTTTGATGATTTACTGTATTTGTGTAGTCGTCTTTCTGCTTCTTGCAAACTGACTCTTTTGAGGAGACTGTGGATTGCTGTTCATTTGCCCCCCTGATTATAATCGCTATGTGGGAATAAACTGCTCACTCTTGGTTGTATCCAAGGTAAATCATCAACACTATCATCTCATACATGTTTCATTGAACTAAATGCATCGTAATCAGCTAAACCTTTTGCGGGTTATTTTACTTCCTGAATGTTGTTTTCACATTCACGTCAGTCGTGCCACAGTTCGAGTGCAACCAAACTCAGACCACCTCCTTCAGGTAGTCTCCAGTTTGGTACCCCAATGCGAAACAGAGTCTGCATGAGAGTTCTAGTTACCAGTTTATCATGCAAACCATGCATGTGTTTTGAACTAATCTGCTGGTGTGAAACCCCCCCAAGTTAAATGTTATGAACTCATGAGGAAAATTCCGAATTATGTGATGTTCACATGTCTTTCTGCAGTTGAAACAATTACATGTGAGCAGTTAGTTCTGTCTTTCAGTATATATTCTCTCACATTACAGTGCATTGGAATTTTTTCTAAAGCGGATAGTGTTTCTTATCAAAAGTAACCGATCACAAACATTATTGAGATTATTGCGTTCTGCAAATAATGATTTGTGTTCTATTCATGCAACAACTGAAAACAGCATAAAATATTGATCTTGGCATATATAAAGCGATATGGGTTTGTTAAAAGAAATATCACTTGAAAATGAGAAATCTATATTTTCAACCCAGCCTTAGTGGATGAAATGGTGTAAGGTAAATGTGTAGGTCCGAATGGAATTTGGACCTACACTTTGATTTAACGATCACGTCTCACTTAGCCCTGTTTTGAATAAATTACTTCATTGGCCTCATTGTGTTCTGATGAATTTTACATTTGTATTTGGCAGATGCTTTTATCCAAAGCGACTTGCATTGCATTCAAGGAACGCATTGAATCAGTTCCTGCTTTCCCTGGGAATCGAACCCATGACTTTGCCGTTGTAAACACCAATGCTCTACAGGAAAGCTGTACAATTTTATTGAAACCAAGAGGAGGAAACTTTTGTTATATGCCTAAAGCAAACACAAAACAAGGTTTTCTGGTTTCTCCAGACGAATCACAGTGACTCTTAAAACATAAGGCTCTGTGTCTGTTTTTCTTACCATATTCTTCATTAAAACCAGTTCTAGCTAAACATCTCTGCACAGACTTGAATCACTCAAGTGCTTTTCCTTGACTTTACTTGTGTAGGCTAATTTAAATTGTTGCTAACATGTTCTACTCACTTTAAAGTTTCACTTTTGTGTGTGTGTATGAGCATAAAGCAGTGTTTCAAGACCCCATAAAATGGTTTGAAGTGCAGTTTTCTTTTTTGTTTTGGTGGTACTGGCACATGCAAGGGCTCTTCTCTCCATTTTTTTCTTAATTGTTAAAAGGCTTAGTACCTGATCATCAACTGCAGGTGGTATTTACGGTAGAGACAGTCTCATTATAAAGAGCAGCTGATTGGATGAAAATCTGTGTAATGCTGGATGACTCATTAATGTTTCTGTCTGTGATCCCCGATCAGAGACTAACTTTTGTCAATGTCTTATAGAGGTGTACTTTGTCAACATTAAGGAATTCATCTATCACTTCAAAGCTGCCATGCATAGACTAAAAGCCACAACCCTCAAATTTTGATTTCATAGATATTGAGATATTGTCATTTGAGTCTAATTTTTACTGGCACACTTCTGACACATCTTCTCCAAGGCGGTGAAGACTGTCTGTATCCTAAAGGATGTCTGCGCTCTAAAGCCAGAAACACCAAGCCACCAGCCCATTTTTGAGTATCAACCAACTTAGTTTTTGGGTGTTTCACACCTTTGGCTCTAGTTGGAGACTGTCGGTTTTTTTGTGGCCGATTTATCGCCTGTGAGAGAAACAACTCTTATTGGCTGTTCAGTTTACTCAAACAAGTCATTGCACGAGAATAAGAGCAAAAGTGATGAAAACAAGCAAAGAAGTCATGACTGCTAATTTTACATCTTCCCTGACCTTTCCACTGCGCAAATATTTTCAGAATATGAGCAGAGTGCAGTAAAGAGCGTGATCGGCATGATTGATATTCAAAAAGGTAAGCAAGTACTGCTTTGTTGATGATTTGTATAACTGCAGTCTTTCCCTTTTTGAGTCACATATATAGACGAATGTATCTGCAGAAATGGACAATTACCTTCTGAACGTACGTGCTAGTAGGTTGACGGTGTCCTGTAGTCCTTTCAGTGTGGTCAAGCACAGATCCCATCGGTTTGGTGTGTCCCTACTTTAAGCCTGCTGCTGAAATGCCCCAGTAAGGGTTTGTAGTTTGGGTGTTGGTGACTGCAGGTCAGTTTGGGCTTTCTGTGTGACTTTCTTGTACCATAAAACACTACCTTTTCCATCTGAAGTGAGTTAATTACCTAATGTCTGAAACATTTAACTCCATCTGAATTTGTGTGGTTGGTGTACTCTTGTACTGTAATTGATCACCAAGACACATTATGCCTACAGTAATCAAGTTGCCGAGCAATGGTTTGTGGATCACGCTCATTGAATTGGTCATCGGTTTAAACCCAGTATGTGTTTGTTTACCGTGAGTAATCTTTTGTGGGTAGTTATGATTTATGAGTGTGCCGGATGTATTGTTAAGAGTGTGAATCTGGTGTATTATAAAATCATTATGCTGTTCTTTATCTCATCCCAGATCTACTGATTATTAGGTTTTTGTCAGAATTATTAATTTCAATGAACACTTGTAATTTGAATGAAAATGCTGCTGTTTCACCGTTTTGTTACCTCAAATTGTGGTAAAACTTTTCGGTTTTAGGCATGTTGTGAACAACCTTATTAGTGTGTTAACACTCATGTGATGAGATCATGCAAGTCAGTATTAAAATAATTTGACTTATCACTTTAAAATGTGGCTGTATGAACTCTTAGTAGATGACTTTAAGAGCTTGCATTTCTTATCAGTGTAAACGAGCTTTTGACATGACTACAATGATTCAAAGTAAGCAGGAATTGATAGGAAGGTCTAGAAGTGTTTTTCTCTGCATCATTCAGCCATAGATGCTTGCTTTTGCGGTCAGTGGAATTGTGGGAAATTGTCTGTGACGCTTTATTGTTTTGTTGGTATGTTCTAGGTAAGTTGGTTTAAGCCAGATGTGGTAATTACTCTTAGATTTGCATTGTCCTCTACTATTTTATAGAAGGAATGTTCAACTTTGTCATGATTACTAACCATATTTTTCTTCTTTTAGGGACCAGTATATCCCCTCAAGAAAACTCCCATAACCACAGCTCTCTGCACAGCTCCAACTCTCATTCAAATCCCAACAAATCATCAGACACGGTAATCACCTTGGTCCTGATGTCTTCTAACATGTCTGCATCTTCATGTTCATATACTCTTCTAACTGCAACACTTTCTCTTTGGCACAGTCATCCTGTTATAAAATAAATTTGACCATTTTACGATACCCTAATTTCCATTTGTGCTGTAAGTTTTGCTTAAATTGTTGAATAACTGTCTTACTAGTAGTTAAGATGCATTAATTTAAGACCAATGAAGTCAAAATAGAAAACATTTGTCCTTGCTGATCTGATGAAATATTTCAGACTTCTAAAAAGTGATGTTATTTTATTGGGCCATTATTTGGATCTAACAAAATGATCTCTGGCATAAATGTACCATCACTGTTAAATGTGTTGTGTGGCAAACCTCCTGTGTGCAGACCATCTGTCCCTTTTCTGTAGATAATACGAGCTCTTCTGGGAGATGCAAGGCACAGCATACTTTTACCAAAGTACAAAAAGGAGATTTTGTGCTTTTGCTGCCTTCAGCATTACATCATTCATTTAAGGTTTTGAAACTTGGTAAAAAAGTATGATATATTGACATGTTTTTGTTTGTTAAAATTACTTTACTGCCATGTTAAAAGGCTATTTTGGTCATAGATGAAGCCAAATTGGATTACATTCAGTGTCTAAAGTCTAAAAACAGACTGCCAAGCCATAGTAATATTTGAGGGGATTCGACAAACTTGATGAATGGATCTAATATTTGAGGCACAAGCTCCCTATGAATCCAAGATTGTTTTGGTGAGCAAGCTTAAAATTTGAATCCTTTAGTATTGAAATGAAATGGACAATTAATCTCTGTCCTTGTGCCACTGTTGGTGTATAATGTTCTTTTATTCTATATGTTATGGCCCTACTTTCGATATGCTGCGTAAAATCTCCTCCACACTCTGAAGATCGCAAGATGCTCCACTTGCTTTACGAACTCATTCATCAAATCCCCCTCATCTGCTCAATTACCTTTCCCAAGATTTTATGTTTTGTATTAAACCTTGTAATTATGTTGAAGGCGAGAACTAGCTGTCGGCAGGCATACAGGGGTACTTTTTTTTTCTTCATGGTTTGAAATATGTGATGCTTAATTGGGGTTTCTTTCAAGGACAGAGACAGCGTTTAGTGTGCAATGAAATTAAGTGTTAATCATAGTTCTGCAAGGAATGCCATTGTATTCTGAGTTGATATTGGAATATATTTAAACTAGTTTGGGCTCTGTAATATTTTTATGCTTGGTAAGGCTACATTAAAAATGTTGTTGTTTTTTTTTCTCTTTATGAAACCGACACATTAGTGTGGCATTTGTAGGTGGATTCCACTAAAATGTATAAACTCTGGCAGTTTCATAACATTTGGGCATTTTTATCATATTAACATGTTTGTTCCGGGACTATTGGTTTGTTCCAACTGTAGTGGTCTATAACAACGGTAAATTATGGCAAAGGACCCCAATAATTGCGACTAAGTCTAATTTTGAATGACCATTGAGGTAGAAAGATGCTTTTTTGGCTACAGCTAAATGGGTAATGCTTAACATCTAATCCATGAGCCATTGTCCAATAGAAAAAGCTTTCAGGAAACTTGTCATTATTTTTTGCAATGGTGGTTGGTGACAGTAGTGGCACAGAAATTGCACACTGCAGCTGTAATGATTGGGACTGTCTGGTGTGGTGGTGTGAGGCTTTGACAGCCAGACTGCTAGTAGGTGGAGGGTGGATTCAGGCAGATTAAAGAGGCATCCTGCAGGGGCGATGCGCAGAGATCAACCTCATCAAATATTACACACGCTTGCATCAGGATTCAGCTTGCATGCGCTCTTTCACTTGCACACTCCAGCTATCTGTCTCTCTAATGCTCCCATTCCCTCTCTTTTCTTCCCAGACTTATTCTAAATTTTAAACTTCCTCATACTGTTGCTCTGTTTAGCCTTTCCTTTTGTCAGAGGAAAAACAACACGCACGGATATTCTTCCCTCTTCCCCCCCTCCCTATAAGGTCTTTGTCCTTTTCCCCTCCTTTCCGTCTTCCTTTTACCACTCTTACATCTTTAACACCTCCTGTCTCTTTAAACGATCTCAATGTTCTCACACCTGGTGTTTTTCCTTCTGTTCAGCCGTATGAGCCGGCAGATGATTGGTCTGAACACATCAGTTCTTCAGGGAAGAAGTACTACTACAACTGCAGGACAGAGGTGTCTCAGTGGGAGAAACCCAAAGAGTGGCTGGAGAGGTATTAAACATGCATGCTTTCAACCTTCACCTTAAATTCAAATTGTTTTATTATAAAATAATAATACTCAAATCCATGCAACTTGCCAGTGAAACATCAGGTGATCGATTCAAGAAGAAACTGTATAAAATAGTATGTTTTTACAGAAGATTTCCAGCAATCCTATGGAAAATGATTTTTAGCATCTCTTGTATTATGCTGTCATAGGTTTTCTCAACTTCCTCGCTCACTTCACACCAGTGGACACGCACCGTTATGAATGACTGTGCGCATTTTACTTTTGCTTTCTAGTTACTGGCAGTTCGGGGGCGGCAATTTCTTGGATGGTGGGTTCATTATTATTCTTAACATTAAAACGGTAAATTGAAGTGGAACCGCCAAATTCCCTTATTGTCTTAGCATTTTCTTCTTGGTTATGTTGATTCTTTTATGTCGCCGAACCCTAATATCTCCAGCACAAAAGAGAGACAAAGTCGCCACTTAACATCAGTTATCTCGATCCCCGTGACTAATGATAGTACCGAGTTCACTGCGCATGTGCTGAGTCACAGTCTGCGCATGTGACTGCATCACAGTCTGTATAGTCGCTCTCTCCAGTGACGGTTCTCTCACTCCTGCGTCACAGTGCCGTGCAGCCGCACAAGAATTTGCAGAAGTGGCGCAAAAATCAAGCGTTACAGATACTATCTTGGAAGAGGAGGCACAAGGGTTCGCCATCACTGTCCAGGAATTCCCAGATTACATTGACAAAGACGTCGTTACTGATTGAAGCATTTGTTTTCAAGCAGACCGTTAAAGGCAAAAGCAACAAAGCATTTTAGAGTTTGTAAAGAAACCATAGTAACCGCGTGTGCAATACTTTTCAGAACTGCGTCAGAGCGAAATGACTGTTATGAGTGAATGTGTTTATGTGTGTTGTGACTGTTTACGCTGTGAGCGAAATTGTGTTTGCAATGTTGGAGAATATAGTTAAAGGTTTGTATCGAGAATCGAAGGTGTTTTTTTATTGTATACTGGTAAATCTCTGGCTGTATTGGCTTTTGGTTATCTCGACGCTTTCAACATAACCGGGTTCCACTGTACTATAAGGGGGTGCAGTTTCGCGGTGGGCAAGTGATGTAATCAGCCCGCTGCTGAATATCAGTTTTACTTAGGTTAATGCTATAGCCATAACTTTCACATTGAATGCTGGAACCATTAAGAGCTGAAATTAAAATGCACTATATTGAAACAAAATTGGTTTCCACTTTTGAAGTAACTTGGGAAAAGTTGAGACATGACAGCTAGTTCCTATACCATTGTCTGTGCACTGTGACAAGCTGATGTGGTTTTGTTGTCTTTGTATGCAGTCTCATTTGTGAATGCCTTCCCGTTTCAGAGAGCAAAGGCAGAAGGAGGCAACAAAGACAGCTGCAGTGGTCAACAGTTTTCCTAAAGACAGGGACTACAGGCGTGAAGCCATGCAGGCTACGCCCGCCAGCTTCTCCAGCTCTAGTAAGTCTGATAACCCACATTCAACTGTGTAATGTTGCACTAAAGGCGTTTAAGTAAGTGTAGTCTAGTTTATTGGTGTAATCTCAAAAGTGATACAGAATCTCTATAACAAGGAATTTAGTGACCATGGAAATCTTTTGTGCTCTGAATCAAAAGCCAGGGTTGGTTGTTTAGGCTTCAGACTGTTTTTAAGTTTCAGGAGGTCAGCTTTTTGTATTTGTAAAAGCGATCATTTTTCATTCTTGTTTTCACTCTCTCATACCTCATTTCAAGAGATGATGCCTCTTCCAGAAACACAAGTGAACTGCCTCTGCTGTGATTGAACTTGTAGTGTGTCCATGCTTGTGAGACTTGTTTTGATGTTCGAGAGTTGTAATAAAGCCGTATGTGTTTGAGCCAGAGTTCATTTAAAATGTGCAATTACAGATTGCCTCAGAGGACAATATTTTTGGCAATTTTGTGCAGTAGTTTTCAGTACAAGATATATAGAATAAACTGCAATGTTCAGAACAATTACGAATCTGTTGTAAAATGATTCAAACAAACGAAAACACTCATTCAGTCGCTTGTGCACAGAATTAAAAATAAACTTCAGCCATGTATTTCTAAGTTTGATCTCTTGAAAGGGTATGTACAGTTTTTGGGTTGCGGTCTTCTGTTTTGTCTTCTGCATTCAAGGACAGAATAATATCTGATGGTATCACTCTACAGCATATCACATTTGATCGATGTCTACACTTCCTTTGATACACACATTAAGGTTCATGTAGAGGAATTGTGATGTGTGACGAGTGGCGTTTCAGAAGGGTGGAAAACAAACTCAATTTAAACTGGGATGTTAGTTTTGTGGTATGAAACGTTTTTTGTGTGTGTGTAAATAGGTTTTGTTTTTCCATTTCATGACCCTTTTAAACCTTATTTAACAGGATGATATAACATTGACCTTTCCAAGCAATAGATCCTTCGTTGTACTCTAGTTCACTTTTCACTTTTTCATATCTAAGGAGTTTCCAATTCTGAAAAGTTTCAAGGTTTTTTTGAGTACACGTACAGAGAGATTTAGGCAGCAGATTATGCTGGAGACATTTGTGTTTTATAAAGAAAGTATACAATGCCGTTTCTGCCGAGTATGTTGTCGTTGCAGAGTCATTACTGACATACTCTTTAATTGAGTCACAAACGTTCACAGATTGCTTTTGTATTTATAGAATAACAACATTCAGAGATTTTGCAATGTTTTTGACTCGGTTCTGCTTATCCACACCACCCACGTAAGCTGTGTCAGGGTCTCCTTGTTCATGCTGGTTGGAGGCAGCAGCAAGTCTTTGCCTTATGCAGCATGACATATTAATGCTCTTTAAACACTCCTGTGCTGCATGCTGCTATTTTTCTTATTTGCCAGTCGTCACAGAAGTATTTCTCTTTGAGCTTATTTTTCAATTCTTGGCTACATCAAAGCAGTTGGAGAGCAGCAGGTTTAAGGCACAGAGTTCCCACTGTCTTGGAAATGAAGATCTTTTTCCAGGTCTGGAAAAATTGTTAACTTCCTTGACGTGAGTCATGGAAATTTCTGTAATTTAATAATAATTTCGTTTTTTTGCTATGCTCTGTTCTTACAGTATTTCTTCAGTTAGATATTGCTCTTGGGTAGTAATCTAAAAAAAAATGTTTCTCTCTCTCCAATGAATCTGCCAAACCAGAACACAAATGAGTCTGAATGATTTAACAAATCATTCTGAATTTTAAAAGCATTTAATTTGCATTTTCAAAAGCAAGTAATTCATTTGTCAAATAATTTTGGAACCCTGTAATCTCTTTTTTTGGTGTTGTCTGTATTTCTAATCGCTTAACATTTAATGGACACAGCATTTTGAATCAGGATAAATGCTTTAAGAGATTTTACTAGTATTTAAGGATTTACTCCACAGCTTATTAACTTTATATGGAAATTTTGCAACCTAGTTTAATATATGAATCAAGTCAAATTCACTTACTTTCATACTTAAAATTACATGCTGACTTTGGATTATGAACATTTTAGCCAATATAAACATTTTGTCTTTAATTCCACAGTGTAGAGAGCACTTGTGTGCATGGTTACAAGATTGCAAAGATTTTGTAAAACACCAGGTAGAGGACGTATCCTTTTAACGGAAAAGCTTTAACTACATTTTAGTTGTCGTCTTTCGTCAACCATATTGCATGTTAATATAGTTATTCATCTCGTCAGTCTCATTTTAGTCTTGGAGAAAAAGATTGTTGACGAACGTTTTACATTATGATTTTTGTTTACCAAATTAACACTACTTCTAATGATTCAAATGAATTCACAAGTAAAAAAAAAAATAGATTTTCAATGTTTGATAATGTGATGAGTTTTTCTGTAGCTCAGACTGTAGAGCGTGACGTTTGCAATACCAAGCTCATGGCTTCGATTCCCAGGGAAAGTAAGAACTGATTAGGAAGTCAATGTGTATCTTTAATATAATATAAGTAGTTTTGGATAAAAGCGTCAGTCAAATGCATACATTTAAAACAAAGGCAGTGCCTGTTAACTGCGAGAGCAATGCAGCATATGGACCGTTCAGAGCGCAGCGGTGGAAGCATTATGAATGAAGATTACGCGAACAGCAGTTTCTATATCAATATCTTAACAAATAGAAAATAGCCCTTAAATAATATATAGTTGCTGGCATGTCAAAGCTGTTCAGGTTTTTTTTTTTTAAGGACAATGTTATAAATCACTGTTTTAGATCAGCTGTTTATATTTTCGGTTTCAATTTTAATTTGAATAAAATACAAAAACAAATTTAAAATCTTTGCACATTATAACGGTTAAAAAAAATCGAATCGTGACCCCCCCCCCCCCCCCCCCCCCCCCACACACAATTTTTAACCCCTATTATCTGCTTACACAAAACATTTTGATCATTACTATATTTCACAAATGCTCCATCACCTTGCTCGTCTACTGAATGGACATTTCTCTGTTCTACCGCAAGTGACAGAAACCAGACTAGTCCTGGGTGATAAAGATATCCATTTATCGATGGTACACTTTCATCGATATAGATGTATAGAAAAAAATGTTCGGTAAAACGCTCGATATTTTCACTATCATTTTATATAAAGGCGCCATACAATAAGCGACAAACAGACAATAAGTTGCATTGCTGTGAGGTTTGGTTGTGTGCCATGTGACATCAGAACACAGACGTATGCTGAAATAAGTGCCATGCCTGTCTGCGATTTAAAAAAATAGTGTTCAAAAAGGGCAAATATTCGTTGAATTTAAAATGGAAATACACATTCAAACACAAAAACAGTGCATCGAATTTTAGGTATGTATCAGGGAGCTTTATCAGTGCTGCATAAGATGTGCTGATGTAAGTGTCATCGTTGCTTTTTAATGTTTTGTTCGCCTATATAGTTGAACCCACGAGATGTGGCACTGCTTCGCTGTTCATTCAAAATATTACAGAAATAGAAAAGCTCAATGTGGAGGTCTCGGTCACATTAAAACCGTAACCAAGCTTTTTACACAAAATACATATTTTGCACTTTTTCCAAGACTGGCTCTCACAAGACTGGCTCTCACAAGAGCGCCACATGTTTAGAAAACCATGTAAAGTGAAGAGCTTCACCTTTTAGTAAATGTCTTGAGACTGGCAGTTTTATTCCATTCCACTGCCTCCTCGTATGTTTTTAAATGTGATCTGTGTGATCGGCGCTTCAGCTCTTTGTGTCATACATAAATGCATGAAGCTATTGCTCATAATTGTTTATGCAATTTCCAAAATTACCTTGGAATTAGTCAACAATGGCACTTTTTTTATTTATTGTGATGTGAAGCAATATACGCTTGTGCTGAAATGATGTATATTTTATTGGAAGAATGTCCCTTGTCTCTGTATAATTTTTTTGAGATTGTTTCTCTAATTAAATATGTATGTCATAGCTCAAACGAGAAATGCAGAAATGAGCCTGTAGTGATTTTTATGTCTAAGTCCAAAGCTTGCTGTGTTCATGATGAGAAGCTGTGTGTGTAGTCTCTTAATTGTTTTTAAAGCAGTTCTGAGGGCACCTGTTAAGAAATGTTCAGCAGTCTCGCCATGTTTCCAGCCTTGGGAATCGTGGGCTATTTTTATATCAGCTATTAAACCGTAAACATTCATACAGTTTAGCTGCTCCATTTTTTTTTTTTCACTCATTTTTTGCAACATGCTTCAGTAGAGCCAAGGTTAAGCTGAATTCACTACAGACGAACATGCTCTCCTATCCAGTTTTTGAAACTTGACTGTAGATGTTTTGGGTATCCTTAGGCAAAACCTGAAATAGCTACTGAGAAACTTTCAATAAGCTGTGCTTCAGGGTGGAATTTGTTATTTTATGAACACGACACAACCATGGTCTAATTTAGGAAATTTGGAGGGATTTTTTTTTCCCTCTACTGCAGGCGCTTAAACATTTAAGGGAGAAAAAGTTATGCATTGTAATTTTCTCCAATGATTTTAAATCGTTTAGGAAAACTTCTGAACAATATACAGTAATTCCTCGGTCTGCGAGTTTAATTCGTTCCAGTAGCGAGCTCATAACTCAATTCTTATACACCAAAACAATTTTCCCCTTAATAATGCGATAAGAATCACTTGTTTCGTTCCACATGACCATAAATGCCCATTTTAAAATATTTTTTTGGTTTTACCCTATTAATTAGTTTAAATGATAACCATTAAGATCTCATATAAATACTAATTAATAATTGACAATTAAACTTTAAAAATACTTGACAATTTACTGTAACGCGCACTTTACCTTTGAGTAGCGTCGCTGCTGGCGTGATGAGACGAGAGGAGGGTTTTACTGCTTAGAGGGAGAATTTTGTACCATCTTACTCATTTTGAGGGTCATCGTCTATATACATAAACTGTACATATATATTTCACTACATGAATAATAGCGATCACAATTAATGTTAACAACACGAGGTAAAACCGCTGTAAATCACTTATAAAAGTGTGTACTGTGGTGAATGATGCAACCAAACCGAGCGACGCTGAGAGAATGAACGAGTTAAGGGGTGATAGGCTTTGTGAGAGGCTGTCGTTAGGATATTTCCAGTAAAAATGCATGCGACGATGCTGAGCGTTAGGACTTTTCCACACAAAAATGCGTATGCGCGAGGGGGAAAATTTTTCCCGCACTCCGATATACAATGCTCGTACACTGATTTACTTGTATAAAAAGTCACTCGTAAACCGAGGTATTTCTGTGTATATATATTTTTTGCGATGGCACTTGTGTTCTAGAGATGTGTGATCAATAGTCCACCCGCCACTCAACACAAATCGGTGATTGTTTTTGTTTTTTTCTCCTCTGATTTAAATCTAGCAGTTAACCCCAATTGGCACATTACAATTACTCTAATTCACAGTATTAAATGTGATATGGTAACGCATATTAAGCAAAGGCAAGATATAGACGTTATTTTGTTTAATTCATGCAGTTCTTCACAGCCATTACATATCGCATACCCAGCTCTTGTTTTGTCCTGGTTAAGTACGTCTCTGTATTTTAAACACTGTATTTTTCTTTCTTTTTTGTTTTTGATTCTCTTATATCTCCCAGATCAGTTTTGCCTCCATTGTTGCTTAAACAAGTGGACCCTGTAACTGCACAGCTAAATGAGTCTATAAATTAGTCCCTGATGAGAAATTAGGCTTTTAATATTTCCATTAATGATTTCACATCCATTCTCAATTAATTGGAATGTTTTATTACATGGCCCGCCTGATCCGTGATTATCCACAGTGTATAGCATATAACCATGATCTGTGCAACACTATTTTGTACGCTAAAGACAGACATATTCTGCTTTCTGCCAATTACACACAAAACCATTGAACTAGTGCATAAACGGGTGTAAGGTTTCATGGTTGACATGTAATAAAAAGATGATTGTGAGATTATTTTGAGCAAGACATGCGTTGAGAAACAAGCCGTTTGCTTTAAAAATGTGCAGTGTCACAGGGTCTCCGGTATTTCAGTGATTTGCTTCCAAATACTCTGGCAAAGACATAAATTATATTTGAAGTGCAGTATAAATTTGACACATGGAACTCACTTATTGACTGAAGTCTGCTTTCAAATACTCACGTGCTCTTTTGTGTGTTTGTTGTGAACGATACTTGCTACATGTGGCTGAATGCAAATTATAATTTTTTTTATAAATTCACATGCAACTCTAAATGCTTTTAATGTAAAATGTAAACTGAGCTAGTTGTGTCTTAAGGACAGGACAAACCTTCTGTTCAAATAGATGTCATCAATAATAATCAAACTGCAGTTTTCAGTTATTTTATTAAGTACTTGTACAAGCCATTTTATAAAAGTGCAGAAATTTGATTGATTAAAAAAAGTAGGTCAAGAAATTTTTGTATCGGATTGTGATTCCCAGATTTGCATTTGATAGTGTGCCTAAAGATTCCCATCCTTACTGAACATTATTAACGTCTGTTATGTTTCTTCTATTTCTTTTAACCTTTAACCTCTATAAACAGAGTCTTCGATTGCCACGGAGAAGCCTTCCTCGCTCACACCCTCCTCTTCCTCTGCTGCTGTGTCTGGCTTAAACGTAACCAACTCGGCCAGCGGCGCCTCTGGCTCTACAGTGCCAGTTTCTCCGGTGATGCAGTCGCCGGCCCCGCCCACTCTTCTCCAGGATCCCTCCCTCTTACGCCAGCTACTTCCTGCTCTGCAAACGGCGCTGCAGTTGAACAATGCCAGTGTAGACATGGCCAAGATTAATGAAGGTAAGTGAACTGGACCGCTGAAGCTGTTAACAGACATTTTTATCCAAAACATTAAATGGACAGTCCCATTTGATTTAAAAAAAATCAATGTTTATGGTACTCTGGATGTAACCTTTGACCTTTAGCCACTGCAACTTTGTGGTGTGTTAGCAAGTATAGGTTTTGCAGCTTTATTCTTGTTTTTTTTCTTTTCTTGTACCACTCAAGCAGGTGTATATACAGTAATATTTTGGTTTACAAATTTAATTCGTTCCAGGAGCGAGCTTGTAACTCAATTTTTGTACACCAAAAAATCGTCCTCATAAGAATGCAATAACAATCACTCTATTCGTTCCACATGACCATAAATGCCCATTTAAAAATATATATTTTTTGTTTTACCCTATTAATTACAGTTCAAATTATACCCATTAAGATCTCATTTACAACAATTAAACTCTAAAAATACTTGACAATTTACTGTAACACGCACTTTACCTTTGAGTAACGTCGCTGCTGGCGTGATGGAGAGAGGAGGATTTTACTGCTTACTCATCTTGAGGGTCATTGTTTATATGCTGTACTGTACGTGTATATTTCACTACATGAACAATAGCGATCACAATTAATGTTAACAACACAAGGTAAAACCGCTGTAAATCACAAATAATAAAAGTATCCACTGTGGTGAATGATGCAACCAAACCGAGCGACGCTGAGAGAATGAACGAGTGAAGGGGTGATGGGCTTTCTGAGAGGCTGTCGTTAGGATATTTCCAGTAAAAATGCGCGTGGGCAAGGGGAAAAATTATCTCACACTCGGATATAATGCGTGTACACCGATTTACTCGTATACAAAGTCAGTCGTAAACCGAGGTATTACTGTAATTGCTTATTTACTTTTGCAGACTGGGCTTGCTTCAGCAGTTCCTCTTAACTTCACATCTCAGGGATGAATCATAGATTCGCTGCTTTTCTCGCTTTTCATCATTGTCAGCATTTGCAAACTATGATGCACAATTAACCGCTGATTCTTCGAGCCAGAACCTGTGCAAATGAAAAGTTTGGTCCAAATAGTCTGGATTTGAGTTTCTCTTACTTGCATGTTGCACATTGCATCATCCAGTGCCAGGAGGACTCCGTTCCTCAATGCGTGAATATTGGAATTAAACTAGCTGTGGTGAATGCCTCATGTAAAAACTATTGTAATGTGGTTTTCTTAAAGGTGTTCAACTCTCGGTCACTCCATTTGAGAGTGAATCTCTGAACAAAGATAACATGAAGCATTTTTTTTTTTTTCCTTTAGCAAATGACTTTTGAAATGAGCAGTGAACTAGGTACGCTCATGACTCATGAGATAACCATGTGAAGTGACAATTTTGTGCGAGATATTTGCTCGAGATATTAGTGTTCGGCGATATTAAAGAATCGAAAATACTAAGACAAATAGGGAGTTTGGCGGTTCCACTTCAAAAACGTCGACATAATAGGATTGGGGAGTTAACCGTGACTTGAGATAAGTGAACTCCACTGTACAATGATTTATGAAAGGTCATGTGACTGCTTAAAATTAAGCTTTTCCTTTAGATTAATAAATTACATTGAAAAATATAACAACATAGAGAAGTTATGTTAAATTGTAGTCATATTTAACGTTACATTTGAATGTAGACTCCTTTTATCACTAAATGATATCAGGACTATTCTTGACAGCTTCCTCTCTTCACCTTTTGTCCTTGCTTTCTTGCTTCATTTTCTGTGTTCTCTGTCTCTAGTTCTCACGGCTGCAGTAACTCAGGCTTCGCTGCAGTCCATGCTCCATAAGATCCTGACTGCTGGTCCGTCTGCCTTCAACATCACAACTCTGCTCTCCCAGGCTACTCAGCTGTCCAGCCAAGGTACACACACAAACACACACTGTGCTGTGCTACTATCTCTTACACTCAATGCTGTCCAAATTAATTGTCTTTGACGTGAGTTTTTGGTCAGCTCTGTTTTGTGACCTGATCTTGAACTTTATAACTTATAGCTCATGGTTTTTATTGGTTGTTTGCATGAGATTGTGTTGCCGACTCATGTCAGCTGTGGGGTTCTGAGTCAGCTTCCTTGAGTTAGCAGATGGGGTTGGTAGCTTAAGTATCTCACACACACGCAGGCTTGGCTGCTGCTGTCTGAGCATATAATGATGAACTATGTGGGCTTAAATTAGTTTGGTTTTCAACACAAGTAACTTTGTCTATTGATTTAGTTATGCACCATGTGTTGTTTGCCATTAAATTGTATATTGAATATATATATAGGGAGCGATATCATCTTATTGTACAAAAAAGTAATGTTTTCACAGTAATGATGGACATCATAACCAAGATGGGCAATTTGACACATTTCTATGTATTTGACCTTTTAAGTGTAAAAATTTTTCTTTTTGTCAAGCAATGCCTCTTTATTTTTTCTTATGTTGTATCTATTTTTGTTGCTCTGTTTCAGTTACTTTTAGTAATGCATGGATCTGTTTACACAGACCACCATATAAACAATCTAGCATTTTATATCATTGCCACAGTAGCTGGCTTTCCATCCAACCGTGCAGCAGTTTGCAAGAGTTTCTGAGTTGAGTTTTAGAGGTTGCAAAAAATATGGGGAAAAACGTGCGGATAATGTGCATTTCCATCAAGATGTTTGAGCAGATAATGGTGGTATTGGTAACCTCGTAACCAACAGTGAATAAAACGCTGATTAGTCATGTGGCTTTAATGTTTGCTACATCTGAATTTATTGGGCAAATGCATTTTCATCTCCCGTTATTTGCATTAATTTACAAAAATAAGTCAAAAACTATCTCAAGTGAGCATTAAAACGTTCTTTTCTGCAATTCCGTCACTTGTTTCTGATGCGTTACTTCAAAACGAGCAGAAAAAACATGGCAACCATTCTAGTGTGTGAATTTGAAATGCTATGGGTTCAGACCTATTCTAGTATTAGTTTTCAGGTATTCATAATGTAGCCCATAATGCTTCTGTGCTATGTTGATATTTCTATTTTATTATTTATATAGTCTTCTATAGCAAAATTGTTGAAAGTGTTACAAATCTAAGTAAATGTAAATCTTATTATGGGCATTTTCAGTGATTGCCTGTCATCTTCTCTTAGTCAGGTACTCATTGTTTTTTACTTTAAATTTAAAACTTTCAGAGTCACAATTTTCTTGTTCAAATTACATCAGCTTCGAAATAAATTTCAACCTATACTTCAAAAAACTTAAACCATTTTCATTGCTGAAACATTGTTTAAAAAATAATCACCCCAGTGTTTATATAGAAAGCGTTTTGAAAAGTAGTCTGTGCAGGAATTCGAAATCTCCTAACTATAGAAAGGCTGTCGCATTTTTGTGTTCTGTGTTTTTATTCAGAAAACCATAGGTCGAAGTTTGCTTGTTAGCCTGTTAAAGACCTCTGGTAGCGTGGCACGTTTCATACTTTTCAGCATTAAGAATAAAGACTCACCACTTTGAGTTCTTCTAGTGATATAGATGGATCTTACAGAGATCTAAATGTGCTTAGAAACCACACACCATCGTGTCTTCAATGTCATATCATGCGTGTCAAAGTGTTAATTTGTAGTTGTGAAATTTGAGGAATTTAATGGGAACGTTTTGTTGGGGAGAGGGGGCTTTAAATTTTTTTTTACATTTAATACATAAATGATTGTTCACTCTGTAGCTTAGTTTTTACAGTGGGCTAATGTTGAGCGTGAGTTTATGAAGCACAAGGAAGTTTGATTTCAACCTTGAATTAAACACAGCATACAAAAAAAATCTTACTATAAAGCGCAAATAAATAAAAATACAAATGAGTATGTTTACAGGAATGCTACAGAAGTTGATTGTTTCATTGTTTAAGTTAAGTGCAGATTAATTATGTACTCGATGGGCATTCTGACATAATTTTGTGCATTTTTGACCATTTAAGTGCAATAATCTGTGAAAAAACACTGGTTCTGTTTGAAAGGCAGCTTGTGTGTTGGCTCTGGTTATGAGTGTGCAGACACCCAAATCTCAGAGAGAAATGAGGTCGGAAAATGGGGTTGAATGTTTAAATTGACGAGTCATACATTCTTATGAAAAACTTTAGTAACGATGCAACACTGAACCTGACTGAGGAAAGTGAAAATTCTGTCCCAAAACGGGACAAGTCTTGTATCACAGCATGTACTTGTACAGACAAGATGTTGATGTGAAGCTGTGTGCGCATTTTGAAAGAAATCAATTACTCTTGCCGTTTGTGAAATTGTCTCAAAGTTTTCAAATGAATGATTTGAATAATTGTTTGTGGGAATTTCCTGCCTTTATAAGTGTGAAACCTGCAGGAAACCCCACTCAGGCACTCTGAACATTTGATTACTTGAGTTGCTCTCTAGCTATTATTAAGTTTATATAGTTTTTATTCATGTTTTTTAAGTTCTATATAACGTGTTTGTTTTAAATGCATTTTTTTTCTAAATATATATTTTAGTGCTTCAACTTGTCTCAGTTAGTTACCAAGGCCGTATTTCAAAATGTAAGCTTTTCATTTAATGTGTGTATATATATATCAGCTTTTTCAATTTCTTACTTGATAACAGTAAGACTAGATTGGAATCAGATGTAGATCTAGAGTGCAAAACTAGATTGGAATCAGAGGCAAAACTGCATTTGTTGCCAATGACATGCCTGTTGCACTGTATCTCTTCACCTTTCTCCATGATCTCTTTTTGTCCTGTGGAGTAGCCCAGCAGTCCAGCCAGTCTCCAATGTCTCTGACATCAGATGCTTCCTCTCCTCGGTCGTACGTGTCTCCCAGAATCAGCACGCCACAGACCAACTCGGCCTCCCTCAAACCGCCCCTCAGCACCACGCCGGTCTCCTCACAGACCAAGGTATTCAGTCTTCAAACGGGATGAGAGATGTCAAATAAAACTATGGCTTTGTAATGCCCTCTCCTTCTCCTCCTCAGATGAACGTTATGACAGTTAAGTCTAGTTCTCTCCCTCCACCGTCATCCCAGCAGTCCCTCCCCACAGACAAACATCACGACAACGGAAATTCTCCACGGACGCTGCAGAGACAGAGGTGAACTAAGATTTTCGGAAGTAATTAAACTGATTCATCAACCTTTTTGTAATTTTATTGAAGGCTTCCGGATATTTACTTCTCACTGCACACCGCTTGGTTTTGTGGTTGCCGGTTGCCATCTTCTGGCTGTTTGTGGTATTGCTGATTTTGGTCTTCTAGGATCACTTTAAAATACATCTACTTGTAAAGACTTGGTGCAAAGTGCTTTTGCTTTCCATAAAGATTTAGAAAGACATTGTTCCATCCACTTTGTGATTTACAGCAGTCAGAGAAGTCCATCTCCAGCTTCTAACCACATGGGCAGTAACAGCAGCAGTAATTGCAGCGGCGGTGGTGGTCAAGGACCAGGTCTAGTCAGCGGCGCGATGCCCCCCGGTTCAGTACCTGCCCCAGGCAGAGCAACATGTTCCTTTACACCCACACTGGCTGCACACTTCAATGAGAGCCTCATCAAACATGTGCAGGGGTGGCCTGCGGAGCATGTGGAGAAACAGGTATGGGAACCTCAATCAGTTAGAGAAACTTAACCTTTATTTGATATGATAAATTCTGTTCTTTTGATCTTTCTATTTTTTTTTATCTTTCAAGTCCTAATATGTGCATCTAGTTTTCGCAAAAATATTAAGAAGCACAAATGTTTCAACGTTGCTAATAATCCTGTATGTTTCTTGAGCACCAAATAAGAATGATTTTTAAAGGAGCATTTTTTTGTAACTTCGCTAACTGCTCCGCTTACAAAGATGCGCCACTTCTAAGCAACTCTGGCCAGACAGGGACTCTCTGCTCAGTCGCTCATTTTTATTTATATGGCTTGTATTTTTAAATGAAATTAAAATGTAATATAAGGGAAATTAATAATTATTATAAAGTTTTGGTTTTCGGTCAAGTGCATCCCTAGAGAAATGGTGCACATGTGAGCCATGAAGTATTGGGAATTGTATACTGTATAAAGTTAACAGCACAAAAAAACATAACAATTTTATGCCAACCATGTAACATATTAAGAACTATCTTTACTCTCATTAACAGTAAGTAAACAGTGAAAGTAACAAAAATAAGGATGTAATATTTTTATTCGAACCCCAATAATTCCTCTTCCCTGCTGCTATCAGAAATGAGGAAGGACAGATCCACACAGTCATTGTCATCACTTTCTTCCTCACTGGTGTCAAACAAGACGTTGTATAGATCTGAATGAAGAATAATTTGTTTAATATTTTCTGTCCAATTTAGGTCTTGTTTTATTTATATGGCTTGTATTTTTAAATGCAATTAAAGTGTAATATAAGTGAAAAAAGCTAATTTAAATAAGAAATTAATAATTATTATAAAGTTTTGGTTTTCAGTCAAGTGCATCTCTAGAGAAATGGTGCACGTGTGAGCCATGAAGTATTGGGAAGAGACAAAACATAGACAACCATCTGTCTTGATCTAAAAATATTGATATTTTTGTAGCGTTACTTAATATTCTCATGTGGCTTTCCCATCCAGGCCTCGCGGTTACGTGAAGAAGCTCACACCATGGGCAGCATCTACATGTCGGAGAACTGCACAGAGCTGAAGAACCTGCGCTCACTTGTGCGAGTGTGCGAGATCCAGGCCACGTTGCGCGAGCAGAGGTGCGTTTCTCTTTCCCGTATAGCACGATGCCCATTATTGCTCTGATGTACTAACTTGGCTCTCTTTCTCCACAGGATACTGTTTTTGAGACAACAAATTAAAGAACTTGAAAAGTTGAAGAATCAAAATTCCTTCATGGTTTGAGGAACTCTGGGTTTTCGATGTGGTCTTGAAACAGGAGGAGAGAGGGGGTAGGTGAATGAGTGGGCAAAACCCATTTCATGCGCACAGAACCCTGGAGAGCCAAAGTTCTGTTGCGTTCTGCTCTGGGCCCAGTCTTACATTAAACAAACTGCAGCGAGGTCTTGCTTGGACTTAGGGGGGGAGGGGAGAGGGGTGTGGAGAGGTTTTCGGAGGAGCTGCCCTGTCCCTGTACATGTAGATTATTTGTAGATGTTATTTCCATGTTGTAAATATATTTTGTAGATGAAGCCATGGGAAGACGCCTGTCAAAGCTGTTGACATCCAAACGTTTAACTAATCCGCACCGAAGCAGACTGGGATCTCAAGTGCCCTCATTGTCAACATATGTAGAACTCTTGACTGCAGATTTTTAAATGACATGATTAAAAAACGAAACAAAAAAGAAAACAAATGCTCTTCAGTTATACGATTGGTGAACCATTTGCCTTGAGCATGTACCAGACCTGCATGGAAAAGGTGGACTAGTCGACCGGGACATTTAACAAGGACGATGACGCACACACTCTTTGTCTTCTCACGACTCTGCACTCGTATCCACCGGTTCATTTCTCTCTCGCTACATATGAAAAATGGTAGTAATGCTACATGGTTATTTGGTTCGTTTATTTCTTTCTCTGGCTGCACTATAATGGTTTCATTCCCTCACCCCATGCCTTTTGAGGGGGTCTACATTATGTTTGTCCACAATGGTTCAGTGGTCTCCTACCTGCCCCTAATGGCCCAGCGATATGCCCATGGTCAACACCAGTGCCTGCTTAAGTGATGGAGTGAATGTGAGTAAGAACGAAAGGAGAAAAATAATCATTCCTGCAGCTCAACCAATGTCGTTCCCCTCCCTCGCCTCCCTTGGCAGGAGATGAAGCCTGGTTGTCACCCAGAATCCCCTTTTCTTTTCTCTTAATCTTTCCAGTTTTTTTTTGTCTTTTCATTTCTTTTCTGTACCCTTGTTTTGTTAAAAAAAAAAAACTGTACTTCAAAAAAGAAAAAGGAAAAGATTAAGGTGAGCTGCCGTGGCAACTTGCTTTAAAACCAGAGTTCATTCATTCCTATGTACAGTTGCTAAGTAATAATGAAGTTAAAGTTTTATTAAAGTTGCAGTGATTACTAGTCTATCAGATATGTTGTATTCATAAATTATTACCACGCATTTTCCTTTGCACCCTGATTGGATGAAATGGGGGGGGGTTGGGGGGCGGAAGTGCTACTGGAACACGGGAAACTGAGGGTCAGCCAAGGACTGGACATCACCAACCCTGTCATACCAGGGTCAGGGCAGGGTCACCTGGGGTTGGAAGGTCAAATGTGAAATGTATGTATTGTAATAAACATGCTAAACTTAATTTTTGTTGTGCTTTTTTTGGATCAATATTTTGTTGTATCTTAATTTCTTCCATGTCGAGTTTAGTATGTTTAAATTAAGCTTCAAAATAAGGTTTAAATATAGGTTGTACACAGTTTAATATTAAGGTACTTCTCCGTTTAAGTAGGATTGGGTCTCTGTTGATGTTTGCTTGCATTTTAATTTCAGGAGATTTTGAATATTTAATCGTTTATGCTCTTTTACCCTGTTTGTACATTTAGTTTAGCAATTATGCTTGAAATATATTTTCAATAATTGAAATAAAACTGAAATAATATAGAAATATAAGATGGAAAATGAGAAATGTTACTTTGGAAACTAACTAAAATAAATAGGAGTATTAAGTTTAATACTCCAAAAACAAAGTCAATAAAACTAAAATTTGAAGGAACATATATAATGGCTAATAAAAAAGTCAAGTCGTGTATAAATGAGCATCACTGTTTTCACACTGTTTTGCGACATCTAAATTCACTTGTAGAGTTTAACATGCATGTTTTTAATGTTTTAATTTGTGTGTGTGTATATATATATATATATAAATGACCATATAGTTTTTAATAAAGGCCATTTATGTATTTGGTTATGGATCATATAGTAGTAATTGGCTTTTTGGTGTCTTCTACGTAGTTACATCCCAGCTTTTAAAAATGTTGCTAATAAGGTGGTGATGTCCACCAGGTGCCATTATTGTTTATTACAGATTAGTGATTTTTTGTTGTTCTAAATAGTTTTTTTTTCTTACTAATGTGATTTGAAAATTCTTTAAAATACAAAAATTCTCTTACAAAAAATAAATGTCTTGCTGCCTGTGTGAAGAGGACACAAAGAGAAACGGGTTGGAACAACCATGAACTTTAAATGGCTAAATGCTAAAGTACATCAGCATTATGACGTGTCCCATCATTTAAAGAGCGGTTCAAAGCCAAGAGATAGGGTTAATGGTGAGCATGGATGTGTCTGTTCCCTGTAGGACTCAGAAGTGCCTCAGCTTGAGGTCTTGAGATGTGAAGTGTAGGGTATGCAGGCATGCTGAGTACCTCCACATCAAATCCTCAATGGTTTCGGCATATATAAACTCAAATATATTATCAAAGCAGGACACAAGGTTGGTAAAAGCCTTATGAAAAGTTGGTTTTAATGTAGTTTGTCATTTACTGGCATTCAGATCCATTCACTATAACTGCAACTATAATAAACAATGTATTTCAGATATATATATATATATTAACAAAGCCTATATAATACCCTTATTTTTAGGGCTTTTCAACCTGGGGTCCAGAGGACTGAAAGGGGAAAATCTAGAGAATTAAAACAATATTTTGTAAAATTATTAAAAATTGTTTTTCATCTACTAGATTAAATTACATTAAGTAAAGTTTAAATGATCAAAATTAAACAATACATTTAACTGTACATTACTGAGAATATTACAATAATGTAACTTAGAAACACATTATAGATTTATAATATTACTTTTCGGTGTATAAAATTAGTGTTTATTAAAAAAAGCCTTTTAAATGGCTACATGGGAATCCTGACGAGGATTGTTATATTTGGGCGTCTGTGGCATCTAAAAATGTAAAGCCCCTGATGTAAAGCCGTCTAAAATAGCATTGTTTGAAGGCCTGAGCCATTTCTATCAGATTGTATCAACTAAATCAAATTAGCATAAAGTGTTCCCTGTATTCGCAGAACGTGACCCTTTTATCACGAGCATAAATCACTCAATAATTTTATAGCAAATGTCAGTGCGGCTTCTTCTCTACTCCTCTTCGTAGCCTAATAATAATAAAATGTAAAGAGGCTGCTTTTTAATCGAACCAGAACCTGAAGGACATGGCGAAAGAAAATCGAGTTAAACGATTCCACTCGTGAACACCAGAGGGCAGCACCGCATCATTCAACCCGAAACACTACAAAACGTCCAAACCGCTGTCTGAAACATCAATTAACGGATACACAAACTTTTAGGCATTAGGTTTGAAGTGTTTATCTAAAAAAGAGACACATTTTACAGTCTCTAAAAAGTTTGCCCTACTTAAACTAGCTATTACGAAAAGCATGTTATTTGGTAAATGATTGTATAATGTGTTTGAGCGCATTTAGACTGATGAAAGCCTTGATTACTGTATTCCTCATTATCTTGTGATTCCTCATAATTAGCTAGGCTAGACGGTGCTTTAGAGCGAATTACTGACATATAAGGTACTGAATAGTCATTATTCATAGTCACACTACTTAAGATTAAAGTTAATGTGCTGAATTAGCTAAGGTGGGTCGAATTAAGAATAACTGCAGAAAATAAAACAACAAGAGTAACCCCCTCCCCAAAAACAACTGACAGTGGCATTAGAAGTATCGGTGATGAACAGGGCAGTTTTGCAGACTCTTGGGTAAGTCTGTGGAGGTGTGAATCGCACCATTTGAAGGGAGGACTGGTTTTGAACTGGCGCCTCTGTGAAATTACCAACAATTAGGATAATTGCTGTCAATCCGGTAATTTCTGTAGGTCTCTGAATGTGTCCCCTGAAGCGGAATCGCTTGTCTTTAGCCTTTGACACTGAATCGATGACCGTCTGTCTATCAGATGTGAGCGTCTCCCAGTCTGTCTCTCATCATCAAACACTTCCCTATCTCCTGTGCCATGCCGTCCGTCTCTACCTCCAGCAACAATACACCACAGTATCTGACAGCTCCCCACACAAACAAGACATTTTATTATTAAATTATTCTTTGTCTTCTTCTTTTTTAAAGTTTAGTCGGTTTACTAGCATTGTAGGGTATTATACTTGCCTCAATCAATTAATTACAAGATAAAAGCATATCCCAATTTTCAAACACCGGGATCTGGCGATTTTTCATAGTTAATGCTGTTATGAATATGATAAACGCATTGTTCTATTAAAAAGGGGGGTGAAGGGCAAAATATTTGGGTGCTGAGCTAGACTGAGAAAGTGGTGACATCTAAAAGTAACTGTTTTTATTTAAATCTGTTACATTAACTTATTATTGTATATATTATTTATCGTCATTGGATATATGAATGCATACAAAGAAAACTACGTTTTATGTGTTAAATCATGTTGTCAATGGACCTTAAAAACAACAACAGCAAGTTAACTATATTATTGTATTATATTATGTATCGTCACTGGATATATGAATGCATACAAAGAAAACTAGGTTTTATGCATTAAATCATGTTGTCAATTGACCTTAAAAACAACAATAGCAAGTTTTCAGTTTTTACAGTGGAGGTTATAATATTGGAGGCCTTTTTTCAGCTGTATGTTTGATGTTCTGTTTTTATCCCGCCCACTACATGCTATAATACATATATACATACTGTACAGTTAAATGCACAAACGTGAAGTAAACACAACCTCCGGCAGATTTTTCAAACCAACTACAGAACACCATTTTAACCCAAACATGCGTTAATTATTCTTATCCTGAATTTTGTTATATTTTAAAATGAAAACACATCGTAGGCTATGTTTGATGGGTGGCTCTAAGTGTTTTCACCTACAACCCACCGCAGCACTAGACTTGGTTACTCTGTTGAACATTAATTCGTTTGTTTATGGGTCAAGGTTGCCCAAAACGCCTTCAATTGGGAAGCACATGCCCTGACCAAAGTGCTCAACACATTAGGATGGGTAAGGCAGTTGAGATATCGATCGTTGTGCTCTGTGTGTTTTGCATGGGATTGTCTGGGGGGTAATTGAGTGTCACTGTCTGTCTGCGTCGTCTCGCTGGCGCCATGTGCCTCTTTGGATTGCTAATTTCTCTAACCGACCCGCCTACATCCACTCTCTAGTGCAGACCTGCAGTTTCCACCTCCGGCAGCCTGGGAAACACTGGCATATGCCTGACAAAGCACTAAAACATATTTCTGACTTTTAATGCGTTCCTCAAAAAATACATTCCATATAGTCTATTAATATCCACAGGTACAAACATTAAGATCTTAATGAGTTTGTTAGCGATATGATTCAATAATTTAAGTTTCTATTTCGTAATCGGTCACACCAGCTTTCGTTTTAATAACCATTATGCTATTATAATATTTTTTTCTTCTTTCTACCTGTCTCATCTTGCGATTTTGTCTCAGCATCTGTAGGCGGAAAGATAAATTGTATGACCGCTGCGTGAACCAATACCAATGCCAATAGGACGGTGTATGCAAATATATTGACACGTCTGACCAATGAACGTACGAATGGGCGTGGTCACACCGAGCCCCAAAACCGATCCAGTGAAGTTTGCCCGTCCAGTGATCCGCTGCTCCGTGATCGAGGATAGTTGTCAGCGTCTCATTTCTTTACAGTCCTTCTTTTTGTTACTTAACGAATCCGTTTTTGATTTCAGTTTTATTTATCTGTGTCTGTCGCGCATGTCGGATTGGTTCGGTTTCGCTCGCTCCAGGAATGTTTCTGCACTTGCGCTGGCTCGGATCTCAGCGGTTCGGCACTGGACTCTGATGGAACAACACACAGGCTTTCTGTGCCCGCTTGTTTTTGGATACAGCGCCGTCCACAGATCCCTGGGAACACACTAATCAATGTAGGACATATAAGTCCTCAAAGCCTTCGGAGGGTCTTGTCACAGGGTATCAAGACGAGGAAAAGCAGCTGTAAATGGATCGTCATTCCAGCCTTGTTTCTCTTTGGTTTCAGCTGGAACTTTGTGCGATGGCTGTTCTTCTCACGAAAGGTAACTGTATGCGTTTAAAACTAAAACGATACTATTAAAACTACCTTTAACTGAACATTGCAGCGCTCAAACACACAAAAAAGTCCTTCGAAATATTTATATTACATTATATATATTCTTGTGTGTCGTATAATGGCCTTGTTTGCCGAAGACAAAAACTGACGCGTGGCTACAATGTTAATTAATGCTATAATAAGTTAAACTTATATATTCAAAAACTCATTGTAAATCTTAAATGTCATTCTTAAAACTGTGCAATGAGTGCCTTTACAACTTGGATTTAGCTTTGATCGTCCATTTTCGAATATACTGGTTGACTTATTGTATTCTTTTTATATATATATATATATATATATATATATATATATATATATATATATATATATATATATATATATAACAAGAGTTTAGTATTTAAATTATGCTGAATATGCCGTTTAAAATGTTTTCTAAATTGTATAATATTCCTAACTTGGAACCAGCTATTATGCACCAAAACACAGCTATGTCATTTTCTGAGCCTTTGCTATATACTGATTTGCAGTAGTTACCAAGAACAGTATGCTTCGTCTTTATAGATTATTAGATAAGCACAACAACCAGTCACAAAATAAACAATTGATCTATTTAGCATAACTGATAAGAAGAACTGAAGTGATTTCTCACACTAATGTAATGCCATGTAATTCCAGCCTTGGACAGTGTACACAAGCGGCTTACAACAACAACACAAAGGCCGTGTTTATTTGTGTTCGTGTCGTGGTGTGTGTTTAGTGTTTTGTTTCACGTCCACGCGCTTTGCTAGTTTGGCGGTAGGTACGAATGACTTACGGTAACAGCGTATATTTCAACCGTAAACGCACGTTAAACAACCTTTGTTCTTATAACTGACCACGCAATTCACATTTTTGGAGGAAATCTTAAAGAAATGATTAATTCCTCCACGTCGCTTCAAGTCTGTATGACCAAAGTAGATGTTAAGCAGAATGACAGTCCCAGTCACCATTCACTTTCATTGTACTGAAGAAAGATTCAACAAAAGTGAATAGTGACCGTGGCTGTCAGTTCTTATTAACCATCTTCTTTTGTGTTCTTCATAATACAGAAATCCATACAGGTATGAAACAACCCCCACCGCCATGTGAACTGTCCCTTTAAAATCTACCCTCCGACTCAATGCCAGGTTTGACCTCAAGTGAGCTTGCGTGCTCACTGAAAAAACGAGTCCTGCTCCTACCCCCTTTATGAGTTTCCATTTGGGTTGAAAGAAATTGACTTTGGCAAACAAACCACTAATTATAAGCTACACGTTTCCTGTTTTATAAGACAGACTAAAATGATCCCTCGCATGACACAGTTACAGTGTTGAACAGTATTGCCATACATTAGTTTTCTGACACAAACACTTAGTCACAGCACCGTATTAACAGTCTCTTTTTGGCTTTTTCTGGCATAAGATCACAGTAGTTTAGCTTTAGTTGCTTATTTTCCCTCACATCCTCTTTGGCGAAACGAAGAATTGCCTTCCTGGTATTAAAGTTGACCAGTTTCAGCATCTTAGCAATGTTAGAAAAACTGCACAGTTCAATTTCCCAGGAAAATGCTAAATTTCTATTGGAATGGATGTGATGGGAACTTCAGCATTCCCACACTGTGCCGGACAAATGTTGTGAAAGTTTAGTTTCCTGGAAACACATCTGAACAGTTTTATATTTTAATACATCCAAGATCGCTTTTAACTAACTTGATTTGTCTGTTTTGCAGGAGAGATCAGGTGCTACTGTGACGCACCGCACTGTGTTGCCACTGGATACATGTGTAAATCTGAGCTCAACGCGTGCTTCACTAAGGTCCTGGACCCACTTAACACAAACTCTCCTCTAACGCACGGCTGTGTAGATTCTCTTTTAAACTCCGTGGACGTTTGCTCCAGCAACAACTTGGATGTTTCCGGCGGAAACTCTTCTCCCGTAGAGTGTTGCCATGATGATATGTGTAACTACAGGGGTCTGCATGACCTCACACACCCTCGCGGTGACTCAACAGGTGAGATGCACAAATGTGACGAAAAAAACATTTTGTAACAAATGGTTGTTTGACATTTTAATGAGATAGATCATCTCTCATCAGTTTGCTCATCCTCATGTCGTTTAAAACCTGTGTGACTTACTTTCTTCTGTGGAACATAAAAGATATTTTGAAAAATGTCCATGTAATGAAATATTTTATTGCTCAGAAGAAAAAAAAGAAACGATGACAGGATTTAAATTTCTGGGTGAATTGTTTGTTGAAAACTGTACTAAGTTTTCCTGCCTTGGCCAATAGGACTCAGTGATTAACTTATGAGTAGATCAGATTTTTTTTATCTAATCAAAGTAGTCTACTATCTTTACTGATGTCTGACGTCAATCCTGTGCAAACATGGACCCTTGCGACAGATACTTTAGTGTCAGACATATATGTGCGCACACATCGACTTTTACTGTTCTCACGGCTCCAAACTGCAGGCTGATGTTTAATGGTTTCCAGTGCTGAGTGAGTTTGCGGGTAGTTGGCAGTTTACCTTTTTGCACTTGGATTCAGATCACATACTTTTTATTGCATGTGGATCATGAAACGTTCCCACTGTGCTGGAATGTGCTTCTCACAGCGTCCCTTGACAAACGGCTCCAATCGCATAAATATAATCCTGTTTAATGAAAAAGGTGCACTGAAATATTAAAGCGAGTGGAACAAACGTAATTAGCATTAAAGCTCATGCTGTTTTTTGTAGTTGTTTGTTTATTTCCAATGCAATCTCCAAATCTCACTATGCTTTCTCTCCGTCTAGACCGATACCACAGCTCCAATCAGAACCTGATCACAAGAGTACACGAGTTAACGTCCGCGAAAGAGGTGTGGTTCCGGGCGGCGGTGATAGCGGTTCCCATCGCGGGTGGCCTTATCCTGGTTCTGCTGATTATGCTGGCGTTGCGAATGCTCCGTAGCGAAAACAAGCGTCTGCAGGCCCAGCGCCAACAGATGCTGTCTCGCCTGCATTACAGTTTTCATGGACACCACCATGCCAAGAAAGGCCACGTGGCCAAGTTGGACTTGGAGTGCATGGTGCCAGTAACGGGACATGAGAACTGTTGTCTGGGCTGCGATAAACTGCGGCAGACGGAGTTGTGCGCGGGAGGTGGAAGCGGAGGAGAACGCCTACTGTCTCTGGTGCACTGGGGGATGTACTCGGGGCACGGCAAGCTGGAGTTCGTATGACTACTCGGAACTTCTTTGTTCGGGCACAAAAGGGTAACTGTGTAGTTTGCTGTCGTAATTTTATTATCGTCCCGCTTGGTGCGTTATTTTATCGTCTCCATAGAGAGTGAAGAAATTTCAAGGACGCAAATTTTTGTGTTTTCTCAAAAGAGCACTTTACTTGAATTAGAATGGCCGTTCACTGTGGTGTTGTGGTGAATAATAAAGTGGGCGGGGCTAATGACTGCAAACCCCGCCCTTTACTCGCCAAACCGTGTCCTGTGGATCCTGGAATGACACTGAAGACTGAAGGATACCTAAAAAGACGGTCTTATTTTGCACATTTGTATAAAACGGACAAGATGACTATGGGATGGTTGGAAAGTTGCATTCGTAGCAGCTTTTTTTTGTTGTTGAAGAATTTTACACTGACACCAGGGTACAAATACGGTTTGTTGTGGTCAAATTGTATGAATAAAGGATCCAATCTTGACTGTAACAAATCACGTGCCTCCGCTTTTGATTTTTTTTATCAAACAGATTTGTGTAGTTGTGTGTTTTTTAGCTCTATTCAGCTGTGTGTGTGTGTTTGAGTGATGAAGGTCAGTCAGTAGCAGGGAAACTGACACAGAGGCCTTGTTCTAAAGAAGTGCCCTTCATCTGACTGCGTCATCTCTGAAACCCCTCCAAAAGGGACACATTACATCTCTCTGGCTTTCTCGGCTTCTCTCTCGGGATTAATACTGGAGGTAGAGCAAGTATTTATTTAGTAAGTGAGGGAATGTCGGTAAGCTGTGAGTTCAGAGTCCTTCGCCTGCACTCGCTGAACACAGTAATTCCCTTGTATGCACTCTGGCTTGACTTTACAATCCACAAATCACAGGCAGATTTGAGAACTGAGAATTTTTTTTTGACCTACTTTGAAAACATGCTTGCAGCTTCGCAAACTAAATGTCCTTAAGGACAGCAGCAATTGCTAACATTCCTCTGTGATATAGTTCATTGCAGTAGATGTGGACAGCGTAGACTCCACGTGACAGCTGGATTGTTGAGATGGAAAAGGAGTAAATAACACTGAAAATATTATAAAAGCGCTTTTTATTATAAAATACTCTTGTGAAAGGCATAAAAGTCATGGTCTTTAAAATGAATGCATTAGATTAGAAAATGTTAAACACTTTTTAAGCAAAATATTTTGCAAAATATTTTGCAAAATAAACTGGTGGTTAAGACAAAGTGTAGGCTTTCTGGTTGTAAAATGCACATGGTTAACGTGATGAATGACACGCTGTGTGAGCGTAAAGATTACTAACTTCCTAGCTAACAAAATATGTTTTAAGAGTGTTTTGCTACTGTTCCCATTAAGCCTTAAGGTATGAAAATGTTATTTCTTAATGTTCTGAAATGTAGTAACTACATGAATTCAGGGAAAATGTTCCACAAACAATGCATAAATATTGTTGTGCAAATTTTTTCAGAACATTATTAAAGACCAGATAACATTGAACAAACATTTATTTAATGTTTGCAAACAACATTTGTCCTGGCTAGTATGTCTGAGAACATTACCTACTAGCTGGGTGTTTCATATGTAAAAACATACCAAAAACACTTGGTTCAAAGTCACTGCAAAATTGTCTTAGAAAGTGAAGTTAGTTCTGACAAAATCTCTCGTCATTAGTTAGCATCATTGAGTCTCATACTTTTTATTAGTTATTTATTTTACATTTACACCTTCAAAAATTACATTTAAATACTTTTTAGGCCATCGTATGTGAATAGCTCCAAATTGAAGTGTCAAACATCACCAGAACTTGATTTTGAAGATCTGGATACACATTGTTTCAAAACAGCTTAATAGAAATTTATATTGTTTTAGTGTAGTATTAAAAAGTTCACTCAAAAGATTGAAATACAATTTCAAATTCCTTCAAAAAGTTCTATAACAAAGTTATAAAGATTCATAAAAAATGGCTAGTTATTAAAATTGATTCTTACTTCTTAATGAATTGAAATATTACATCTTGTTATGTCTGCAGTTTACTCTCATGCCTGCCCCCCCATGTGTCTCAGCTGATCTTGCTGTATGTTAAGACCCCAGGAAGACGCCATTAGCTGGCGGTCCACTTAACAGGCGCTAGCATTAGTGAGTTTAGCCTCCCCCTGGACTATTAGCACTCGGTTAATGACAACAAAAGCCTGAGACTTTGGACGAGCTCATGATCTCATTGTTTTCATGGCTTCACTATGGTCAATCATCTGCTTCTGAAACTAAATGTCCTTTACTCAAATGTGTCTCTAAATAAGTTTTATTCTATTTTTTGGTCACCATCTTAATAGTCCCCCCCGCCATTTTTGTGCACTTTTGGTTGGTCAGTAGTGACAGTTAATTCGCACTCTAGTACAATATTTTTTTATTTACATTTTATTAAATGAATAATAAATGAATAGAGAGAGTTTTGAATGAGATGTTGCAATGCATTTTGTAACCTAAAATAAAATTACGATTCCGTAAGATTTCCTCACTGGTCTGTGTAAAAGACCAGTGTGTTTGCATCACTCATTGCCGTGGCAGTCGTCAGCATGGTCGTTTGTATTGACATGCAAATTTAACAAGGGCACCGGCTGAGCCTCCTTTACAAGCTTAATTTGCTTTGAATTGACTTCAAACTGCCATTGCTGTCCTCCTATTCAGGAGTGCAGTTTTGTTGAGCACCCTCCCCATGTAGTCTCTGGGCATAGTTCCTTTAGAAAAATAATATTCAAATTTCAAAATTGAAATCACTTTGGTTGCCTCAAGGGCCATTATTATTAACAATCTGATTGTGATGTGTATGATTAGGTAGTCTCAAGTTAACTTACATCCAGCACACCAGTCAAACATACATGCATTGTGTACTTTATGTATGTTCATCTATATATACATATATATATATATATATATATATATATATATATATATATATATATATATATATATATATATATATATATATATATATATATATATATATATATATGTAGACATAGATAGATATAAAATATACATACATAATGTACACATGTACACAATGCATGTAGTTTTGAATATATATAAATACAGCATCAGATCTTCTTACCTCAGTTGATTATTTATGAGTTCTACCAATGAAATAAACCAGGCCACTCCCAACAAACAAACATAACATGTCCTCCCACAATGCTTATTTATGCAGGCAGAATTTGGAAGAAACCTGTTGGCATGGAAACTCAAGAGACTATCCTCTGACGAGAGGACTTAATCAGAACCTAAATATAATATAACACAGAACCTAAATATTTGAACAACTCAAAGAGCCAAGAGACATGCTTTGAAGTCCACAAAACACAAACCGGAACGATGTCCCCATCTACCTCTCATGTCTAAACATTTACACAAATGTCAAGATTATGTTTATAATGCAAAATTCTGTCTGTCTGTCTGTCTGTCTGTCTGTCTGTCTGTCTGTCTATCTATCTATCTATCTATCTATCTATCTATCTATCTATCTATCTAAGATTTGGCAATTCTGTATCTTCGTAAATATAGACACATTTTATCGCTGAAAATGTCCTCTAATGAATTTAAAGTGGGCGGCAGCAATCAAAACAAAGGTGAGAATTGTAGAAAGAGTCAGAAGAAAATGCTAAAGGTTGCGTGCATGCTCGAGACTAATAATGGATTTCACAGACAGATTTGGCTCCTGGCCTGAGAAGCCTCTTATCTTTTTTCTTCTCTCCTTTTTAAACTGTGACACACACCCTGATTTGGCAGCCATAGCCTGAGGCCTCCTGCAGAGATATAATGTGTGTGTATTGTCAGTGCAGAGCCCTGGATTAAGGCAATGAAAGAAGAGCAGTCTGTGTCTCTCACTCTTCTGTCTTTGCTACACTGCCACAGAAAAGCGCTGGCATTGATGTACCCCAGCGCTTCCTTTTGGCTTTTTCAGATGTTTTCAATACATTTATAACAGTTTACTGTGAGTTTAATAACATGGAAATTGACTTAGCCACACCCTCTTTACTCATTAACATCTACAAATACATTTAAGTACTATTGTGTATATATATATATATATATATATATATATATAGTTACAGGACTGAGCTCGTAACTCGAACTGCTCATATCTCAAATCCTTTTTCCCCCATAAGTATCTGTTCTGGATAACATGTTTACAATTGTTATAGAGACATATACACACACAAAAATGATAGTATATAAGGATTCCTGTGATACAAAATAAAATGGGGTTTTAATTATGAGTTCCTACCTTACCTACAATACAGAAGTGTAGTGTTTCTTCCCGTGTGGTGTATTGGATAGACTACACGCACAATAATGTATGCCTCAGAACCTCATATTTATTATTATTGATCACACATAACTCGTGCTGCTCCCAGCTTAATACTTGTGAATCACTCGTCACCCCGGTAACCCCCACTGTAAAACCAAGGTGGCCCTCTAGTGGAGTCCAAATGCAATTACCCCATAAATGTATATAACATACACCACAGGAAGGCTTGCTGGAGATGCGCAAGGAAGTCAACGAACACATGAAGTGAAGGAGTGAGGCAGAATGGGCTGCTCCGAGTGCTCGACTACCTAGCGTCAGCGTCTGTAAGCGCGCTCGTATCTCAAATCTTTACTCCTATTTCAAAGCAAAAAATTGCTTGAAGTCTTGCTCGTACCTTGGAATATTTGTATGTCGGGACGCTCATATCTCAAAGTATTACTGTATATATATATACACACACACAACAGGATATGTAGATGTGTAAAGTTTTGTCATGAAACTACAATTCGCAGGCTGATTGGATCCTGTCGCATCTGCAGCCAATGAGCTTTGCTGCTCAACTTTTAAATGGCTTACTGTTGAATTTACTGTTTGATATAGCAGTTTGCAGTGCAAACTCTTCATTTTCCCTAGCTCCACCTGTATATTTATCTGTTTATCTGTTGTGGGTAATTTTCTACATGCTATTTATGCAGCAGCAGTATGTCTTACAAGCCACAGCAGTGTCTATCAAGTCATGGTACTGCACAGAAGATCTATTCCACCAAGACTAAATACATTAGCACTGTCATATCCATTACTTAGTTACTTTTTAAGAAAAGTAATGTGCTAGGTTACTTTTGCGTTACTTTTTCTCACTCAGGCGGGGATGAGATTGGGCTGGGTTGATTTTTTATAACAAAAAGATCTATTTGAGGGCAAATGTTAGCACCAAAATTTAAATAATGCTGAAGGAAATGCAAATTCACTCCTGTGCAGTACAGGGTGCAAACATACCTTTTAGCTGTACTGCCATTCTGGATCACATAATAAAATAAGATAACAGTAGAATAGTAATAGTAATAGGAATAGAACAGTAATTTGGTTACTATGGTTTAATTGAATCACTGAATGTCAGCAGCAAGTACATTGGTCTGTAAAGTGAGATTATTTAAGTTATTTCAATTATAACATTTAATAATTTGAGGTTTCCATAGTATCCAGATTTTTCATTTCACTGGTTATTTTGAGGATAAATAAAAGTGTCACATATTACCGCAGTAGCATCCTCTACCCCGATGACAGGGACTGCAAACACTGGTACCTACCATCCCCTATACACCTTGAGAACAGATTTGATTAATGAATATGGGCGAGGAATCCCCAAATATGATCGGACACAGATCGAATCAGCCAGCAGCTAACATTACAGTTAGCTGTTTTTAGGGCCTTTCTGTAAGCAATAGGGCTGTCTTTCCACAAAATGCAAAAAACCTCTTGTTTTCATTTCTTCCAGCTCCATTCCATTTTTCTCTCTTGAGGGGCTGTTTGTGCTTGTTGTACCATGGCATTGGACTATTTTCTTTAATCTTCTTTAACTGCACAGGAACAAGTTGAGTAGTTACTGTTGAGTAGAGTCAGTAGTTACTGTTGCAACATTGAGTTGTTCAAAGCTATCTGGGATGCTGAAGAGAGGAAACTGATCAGGAAGATTATTTATAAAGTAATCTTTAGTGGTAGAAGTGATAGTTCTACTATATTTTTTACAGTGGGGTATTTTTTTTGATGATCTGAAATCATTGTGACAATATTAGATCTAAAGTAGGATTACAACAATGAGTGTAGAGTTCAATAGAACTTCAATAGAGTTTGTCTCTAAATGCCAATTCCAATCCATCTTTTTATTATCTACATGGATATTAAAATAACCATTAGGGCTTCATCTGCAACCAGTGCTAACTCTGACAGAAAATCAGAAAATTCTTGGATAAAGTCTGTATGTTGCCCCGTTGGTCTGTATACAGTAGCCAGCACAAATGTCAAGTGGGATTTATCACTTACACTAGACAGTTTTCCAAAAAGCATCATCATAATAATTATATTTGAAACTAGATATACTGAATATATTATATTATACTGAAGATATTACTATAAATTACTCTTTGCCTTTCAGACGAGGCTAGTGTTTATAACAATAATCTTGGGTGGACTCAGAAATGTAATCGCCAGGTTTCTATCAAACAGCACATCTTGGTTATGATCTGTATTCATATATTTCACAATAAGTGCTTTTGAAGAAAGGGCTTGTATATTCAGCAACCCGAGATTTATAATTTGTTCATCTGTATTCTATCAGTTGTTTATTTTTTTGAGCATCAGAGGTTTAAGAGGCATTGAGAGGTTTTTATATTCACTAATTCAGGGGGACAGACTCTACATCAGGGGTGGGCAAACTACATCTCGTTGGCCTTTTTAATCTAGCCAAACTCGCCGAACTTGTATTAAACCTCCTTCATTTTACATTTCCCTGTAATGTCACTCTGTCGCGGCTGCAAGTGACGGTGAAGCTGTGGTGTAGAGTAGGCGTGTGTCGCAAACCCCTCTACACCCTCCTTCCCCGTCAACAATCGCGAACTGCGCTCACCCCCCCCCCATTCTAAAATGAGAATAGGGATTAAAAACCAAACTCTACGGAGCAACAAACACAACCCACTCAGATAAGAAATCGTTGTGCAACAGTGAAAATGGACCGCCTGGAAACCCCAAGGACAATATATACTTCTCCCTCCATCATCCTTCAACAGTGTGCCATTCAGTTTGAGTGGATATGCACACTGTTGAAGGATGATGGAATGAGAAGTAGATATTGTTCTTGGGGTTTCTAGACGGTCCACACACCTGGACAGAGCATGAATGACCACAGGGCTTTACAGTAGCACCTTAATGGACATGCAGTCGACACGTCCCACAGCCACAACAACCACTGCTCAAGGACACAAACAGAACTACACAACTCGCCACAGACAGACTGTGATGCATCAGAACTGCTCCAAGATTTAGCACCCAAGATTTTTTTACTATAGAGAGACTACCCCCCCCCCCCCCAAGTCACAATCCTAGTGAAACGAGGTCAGACAGCAAGTGCAGTGAGTTTGCTTTCCTTTTTTCTGAAAAGATCAATAATATCAGAAAGGCGATCCACACATCAATGAATTGCACTGGGATTAGACAGATAAGACCACAAACTCAGAAAGTAGTCACTATGTCTGATTTTGAAGCAATTGATAACGACATTTTGGAAGAAACAGCACAGCGCCTTAAGACATGCACCCTTGACACAGTTCACACATCTTTTTTCAAAAGTGTGTTTAACTGTTTAGAAGCAGATCTCCACAAAGTGGTAAACGCCTCACTTCTCTCTGGGACTTTTCCAAACTCCCTGAAAACCGCAGTAGTTAAACTCCTCCTGATAAATAGCAGTCTGGATAAGACCATATTGAGCAACTACAGACCAATCTCAAATCATCCTTTCATAGGCAAGATCATTGAAAAAGTTGTTTTCAATCAAATTCTTAAGCTGCATCACAGCACAGAGTCAGCGCTCATAAAGATAATAAATTACATTTGCTGAAATACTGATACAGGCAAAAAGGAATGTTTCCTGAGTATCAAATAATCATAAAAGAGTAATTTCTGAAGGATCATGTGACACTGAAGACTGGAGTAATGGCTGAAAATTCAGGTTTGCCTTCACAGAAATAAACATATACCTATATATATATATATATATATATGTTCATATGCCTATAAACATAAAACTATATACCATTCAAATAAAAAACAGTTCACTTGTAATAATGTTTCAGTATATTAAAATTTGTACTGAATTTTTAATTAAATAAATGCAGCCTTGTCGAGATTTCTTTAAAAATCATTGAAAAAAAATCCGACCACAAACTTTTGAATGGTAGTGTATGTTGTGAATAGGTAGTGTAAGATGTAGTGGTTTAACTAAAGAGAGTTTCAATCAGCAGCTGAGTATACATCTGCATTTTATTCTGTGCCAACTTTTGGTTTTGTTCAAGATGAAAGCCCATGTTACAGTGGACGTGACCTTTCATGTGCGTCTTATCGAAACACACCATGCCAGAACTGTATATTACAGGTTGTAAAGGCAATTATCTCTTAGTCAAGCTGGTGATAACTGAAGAATGCCAAGGGCCACACCTGTAACCACACCTCCTTAGCAATTATTTAGAGGGTGGGGTTACAGAGCGCTATATGACAATGAGTCTGCTGGCAACTGATCCACTTCTGAGAGACCTGTTTGATGAAGTGTTAGGCCTTTGAGAAAGGCTTAAAATCACTATGTTTTTGTCATTGTGTTCGGCTTTTCTTTGAAAATAAATTGATAGCGTAACACTTTCACCAGGTGTTTGAGTAGTCAGACTGAAAGCTGAGCTTCAAACACTTAATGAAAACCAATATTAAAAAAATATATATTTTTTAAACATTCATTAGAAGGTAGAAATTAAATTAATAGTATAACAAGTGTGATTTGCAGGTTGGGTTGTGCAGTAGAAGAATGGCTGGGTGATAAATATCATCCTGCCATAAAACTGACTGATAAAATGAATTTATCTGTTTGTTTATTTTGGAGAACGACATCATCACCACCACCACGTGTTGAGCATCATCTGCTCGGGGGGGGGGGGAGTGAATTATGACAGTCGCTCTGCTTCGGTCCAAAACACAAGGGTTAAATGCTTGGTAATTATTCTTTTGAGATGTTTTATGGCAGTTCTCTGGCTAATGTTAAACGACAGGGATTGTTTGAAAGCAGAGTCGTGCTCAAGATCGGAGCTCAGATGCCCTGAGAGGGCATGAGTAATTGAACTACTTACTTTAGCAAAGTTCAATAAAAAATTTAATATAATTAATTTCACTAAACAAAGATATTATGCAGATTATATAGTGTTTTATTATAGAATCACAAACATTAAAAAAAATATTGATAACACATTTGGGCCAAAGGGTTAGAATTGGACGCACAGGGTAAGGTAAGTTGAAAAAAGAAAAGAAAAGCAGAGGAAGTGAGATAGAAAGAAATAGGAAGGAGTGAAAGAGAGGTGCCATGGGAGTGGAGCTGTTTACTGCAAGGTCAAGGTCCTAGTGACATGTTTATGAGTTCTTTTTGAGCAGCTATTGCTGTTAAACTTATAGCAGCACATTCTGCCCACCACACACACACATACGCACACATTGGGTTTTCATGTTTCATGGGTACTTTCCATAGACATAATTGTTATACTTTACAAACTGAATAATTCTATTTTTTCTAACTTTCCCCTAAAACTACCCATCACAGAAAACCTTCAGCATTTTTACATTTTCAAATATTTCCCCACAAGGACAAGGATTTTGCTGTTTTTGTGGGGCTTAAGGTTTAACTGAAACACACACACACAGTTTAAAGGCTGCCATTTAAGGGCTTTTGATGAGGTTTAATTTTTCCTATATTTTAACCTTTGTTGGGGTGCTTGACAGTAACATTACAAATGTCTGCTGAGCATTAGACACACAGTGTGTGTGTGTGGCTCAGATAAACCAGTTATGGTCATGGTACAAAGATAGCAATATCCTTTTAAACCTAAAGGATTTTTAGGAACATCATACTAATACTGTGTTTGACCCCCTTTCACCTTCAGAACTGCCTTAATTCTACGTGGCATTGATTCAACAAGGTGCTGAAAGAAATGCTCAAAAATGTCTTTTGAAATGTTGGCCCATATTGATAGGATATCATCTTGCAGTTGATGGAGATTTGTGGGATGCACATCCAGCGCATGAAGCTCCCGTTCCACCACATCCCAAAGATGCACTTTTGGGTTGAGATCTGGGAACCAATTTGAAATGATTAGAGCTTTGTGACATGGTGTATTATCCTGCTGGAAGTAGCCATCAGAGGATGGGTAAATGGTTGTGCGTGAAAATCCCAGTAACTGAGCAGATCTGAAATACTCAGACCAGCCCGTTTGCCACCAACAACCATATGCCACACTCAAAATTGCTTAAATCACCTTTCTTTCCCATTCTGACATTCAGTTTGGAGTTCAGGAGCTTGTCTTGACCAGGAACACACCCCTAAATGCATTGAAGCAACTGCCATGTGATTGGTTGATTAGATAATTACATTAATGAGAATTAATGTGTTCCTAATAATCCTTTAGGCGTGTGTGTGTGTGTGTGTGTGTGTGTGTGTGTGTATATATATATATATATATATATATATGTGTATATATGTGTGTGTGTATATATATATATATATATATATATATATATATATATATATATATATATATATATATATATATATATATAATGTAATAAAATATAATTTATTTATATAATTTTATTGAATTATTATTTAAGATAATAATAATCAGATAATCAGATATATTGATCTGAAAACGTGTCGGTAAAGAAAATTGCAGTTTAAAGCCTTACAAAAAAAATCACATTGCTCCTTCTTTTATCATTTCAATCCAGCCAAATTTTGATCGACTGTGTCTTCACATGCCTCACTATCATGCCTTATTACTCAAATATGGTAAGTGGTTTATGCTTGCTTGCCAATTACACAAACCAAAGAACTCAGCAGCAGGGAGCTGGCATCATTTATATTGAGTGACAGATGAAATGAGCTCTCTTTTCAACCAAAGCTTTGTAGCACCACTTAGAGAAACCAAACTTTAATAAGCTATAAGCTGAAGCTGTTAAACATCTACTGGTAGTCAATGTTCAGCAGCGAGGGCTGATAGTTTCACTCGGCTAATGGAAAAGCAGCCACTGAGTAGATGAAGTGAAGAAAGAATGTAAGAATGTTCTGAACAGTGTCCACAAATGCTCAAGAAGCAGAAAGACCACATACTAGGAGCATTTTATAGAGAGAACCACATTCATGCTATTTTTTTAAATTCTCATTCACTGTACATTTACTGTTGATGCTAGTATTTTGATTTTAGTATCTGGTGCAAAATAGTATTTGCTCTTTTCTGTGTTCTCCTGCACAGCACCTGAACATTCATTATTGAGAAAGAATATTTAATACTTAAGATTGAACACACAACCAAATCTAATTACCTTCATGTTTATAAGATGTGTTTGATTGGAGATTGGATTTGATCTTAAATGAGGCTTCATGGAGTCATCACATGGTCAAGCAGTCCGTTAACGGCAGGTTCTTTGTGTTAATTACAGTATGTTGGGCAGGAGAAAATCTAAACATTTGTGTATCATCCATCGATCATGACATGGGAGCGCCGGCGCAATCACTTGCATTTCATCAACTTAAAATACCTCTAAGAGTAATACACCATCCCAAATGGTAAAGTGTCTACTTTTATCTGTGTAAGCTCACTTTAACAAGAAAAAAAATACTCCTGTAAAATAAAGAAAACAAACAGCATGCGCTTTCTTTTGTCGGAGTGTCTGTGAACTAAACCACGTCACATAAATTAACCGAAGCTTAGCGTATAACCTATATGCCTCACAAATATGAGAAATATATCTATTGAAAGCTTTTAAATGAACCAATTCAAAAAGAAAACATAACTCTGATTATGTAAGCCATGAATTTTTCTCTCTCTCTCTCTATATATATATATATATATAAAAATATACACGTGTCCACTGCGCAGATGATGCATCAGAATCGTCAAGTTAACCGAAACTTTGCCGAAACTGACTCAGAAAACTCGTTTATTAACAAATAATTCAAATGTCTCCTTGCAATTTTTTCCGACACATTCAAACTCATTACCTTTGCCATTGCTTTGTGATACATTCATAATCACACCACCCCCCATAATTGTTAAGTAATTAAATTAATATAAATGAGCGATTAGTCCACCAATGGCTTAAAAGAACAGTCGACTGAAAAGTTGACTAGAAAAATATTTTGTCAGAGCCCTGGTTAAGACTGATTCTATTGCATATAACTGAAAAAAGAGTAACATATTGATATATTTATATTATTGTGATATATTTTCTGTCCAATTTTAGTGTGTGATTTTAAATTGGTGTGGTTATTTTATTTTATTGGCTTTTTTAATTCAGATTCAGTAAAATTGTTGAATTTAATTAAAAAGTCTAATATTAAGAAAATTAATACAAAATGAATATTATTGTTGTTGTTTTTTAGTCATTTTTTGTTTTGACGCAGAATTTTCATTTCGGTGTATCCTCAACAGTGAATGTGATTTCACCAAGTACAGCATGTTTCTGGATCAATTTCTTTGTTGATCCTGAAACAAGATTCCAATCAACCAATTAGATTTGAAAGACAAGTTTACAATTTATGTCAAATTTTAGTCATACAACCACCATCATTCACCATAACTTCCCTCTGATTTTACTTATAACTTATGGGCAGGCTTAGGTTTAATGGTAGAGATAAGGTTAGAACTAAATTTTTCGCACAGGAATGCTGTTCCAGGATCAACAAAATATGTTGATCTAGGCAAATGCCTTACTTGGCAAAAATCACGGTGACCTATCCCTAATATATATATATATATATATATATATACAGTAATAACTCGACTTTGTAAACAAGCAAATTGGTGTACGAGCATGGAAAGTCAAATCGGTGTACAAGCATTGTTTCGGAGTGCGAGAAAATTTTTCCCTCGCCCACGTGCATTTTTTTATGGAAAAGTCCTAACGCTCAGCATCTTTGCGCGCATTTTTACTGGAAATATCTTAACGACAGCCTCTCACAAAGCCTATCACCCCTTAACTCGTTCATTCTCTCAGCGTCACTCGGTTTAGTTGCATCATTCACCACAGTACACACTTTTATAAGTGATTTACAGCGGTTTTACCTCGTGTTGTTAACATTAATTGTGATCGCTATTGTTCACGTAGTGAAATATACACGTACAGTACAGCATATAAACAATGGACCCCAAGATGAGTAAGAAAGAAGGTACAAAATTCTCCCTCTAAGCAGTAAAACCCTCCTCTCGTCTCCTTCACGGCAGCAGCAACGCTACTCATTTACATTTACATTTACATTTACTCATTTAGCAGACGCTTTTATCCAAAGCGACTTACAATTTGAGGAATATAGAAGCAATTTGTCCAAAGGATACAAAAACACATAAGAGCGCTTACAAAACAAAGTTTCAAACATTCTGAATACAAGTAGCACAAGCATGGGGAGTAGAGAAAAGGGAAATTTTTTTTATTTTATTTATTTTTTTAACTTTTTTTACTCAAAGCTAAAGTGCGCGTTGCGTTACAGTAAATTGTCACACACACACACACACACACACACACACACACACACACACACACACACACACACACACACACACACACACACACACACACACACACACACACACACACACACACACACACACACACACACACACACACACACACACACACACACACACACACACACACACACACACACACACACACACACACACACACACACACACACACACACACACACACACACACACACACACACACACACACACACACACACACACACTGTCACGGAATCAGCCATGGCCACAGCACCAGTCTTATCCACTCCTCCCACTCGTTCCCAATCACCAGAACTCTGCTCACCTGTTCCCACTCAGCCTTCACTATATCTACAGCCCTCAGACGCACTCATTGTCTGGTCTTGTCAAATGCCACAAAGACTTCCATGAGAGTCTCCATGTCTAGGATGAGCCTTGTCTACGCCTGTGTCAACCTGCTCCGAGTGTTTCTCCGTTGTCTTCAGATCACCAGCTAAGCCAATCACTGACCATTCACCTGCACTCCACTGTTTACTGTGTTTACTCTGTGTTCTGCCTATTCATCTGTGACACACACGTTTAACGTGTGTGTGTACATAATATACACAGACACAGACACAGACATGATATGTATAATAATAATATATATACACACGTATTATGTAAACACCAACTCTTATGTTAGATTTATCATATTTTAAACAATCATGTGTTGACTATTATGCAGTGCACATGTGTTTGTATATGAGCTAGCGTTTTCTTTTAGATCAGCAAGCCTAGTTTAATTTTTCTGTGGTAAACCAGCTAACCTTGGTTTGAGAAACTGGCTCCATGAAGTCTTATTTAAAATCAAATCCAAAACACCAACTGTGTCTCATAAACATGAATGAACCTTATTAGATTTGGTTGCATGCTCAGTGCTGTCTCATCCTTGATCACTCGCATTCACTAACAGGTCTATTGATTGCAATAAATATATAAACCCATGCCTGTAACTATTAATGCAAAATAACCTCTTTGACCCCTTGGACAGTGAAACTGGGAGTGTGTTTTCTCTCCCATGTGAATGTTTTCCTGAGTTTGTAAATACCACAGACAGAATGTTAACATGCACCTGGAAAGTTCTCAGAAAGGACAGTTCTCAAAGACAACACGCTCACATAATCACACACCTGCTCGAGGAAGAACAGCTGTTTAATTACTATGTTTGTGCCACTGTAATCTCTCCTTCTCCCGGTTCTGTGCTGTATGGAGGTTGAACATGTGGCTGTATGACCACAGCACTTGGAATTTTGACTCACTGACAGAAGATCATTATGATACTCACAACCAGGAAAAGAAAAAAAGAACAGTGCAAAAACCTTGCAAAATTATATTTGGGGAAGTTTGGTATAGAACAAATCTATTATAGTTATCAGTAGCCAACATTTTATCAAACATGTCCACGATTAATTAAAGTAATCCTGACACTATACAAATATTTACCTTATGTATGTCTTCATTGACTTATCTAAGCTAACTTTTTGTGCTTTCAGAGAGCACTTATCCTTTTAATTACCAGCGACAAACACAGGCAGGTCAGAGTTTACTGTAAGCGGCAAACACACTTTGTAGTCTTTAAGTCCTGGGCGGAGTGCATATGTGTGTGTGTGTGTGTGTGTGTGTGATTGTGAGGGAGAGGCCATTATTTACACTGTTTACATTGGCTGTAGGGAATTATCCCTTGGGATGCTGAGGGGACCTTTTGAGTAAATTCTCTAAAAACCCACAGACACATACTGAATGTCACAGATGATTCACCAAAATGAAGATGGCCACATGTTCAGATACCTCATATTTGCCACAGATCACTTTTTTTTTTGGCGCTCAAGTGTATATATATATATATAACTATATAAATATATAAATAATATATAAATATATATAACTTTTACTGTCACTTTTGATTACTTTAATGCACCCTTGCTGAATAATAATAATAATAAAAAAATCTTCTTGACCCAAAACATTTGACTAGTAGTATATATTCATATTTAGCAATAAAACATAAATATAGCTATAAGATTACATAAGGCCTCAAGGCATTTAGCTAAAAATAAATAAATAAACCAAACAGTGATCTGCTGTATAGCTAATAGTTGGCTATGGAATATAGTATTCAGTAAAATCCTGAATTTTAAGTGGACTCAACTACTTCAGCATGTTAAATGAATTAGCCAGGCACTGTGCCATGATGTGCAGCTTCATATTAAGATTTTGTGTTCATAAAAGAGCAGATATGTGTGAAAACTAACACCCTTCTGTATCAAACTGCTTTAGGTAGCAGGTCTCATTAACCTCTGCCTATAAACTTCAATTATTAGATCAGAGACACATGTTGTATGGATACAGGCTTGTTTCAAAATTCACCTGTTTTTTAAACTTAATGTTACTCTGAGAGTAGTTGTTACAGGTATCATTTTAAGAACACAACATTAGGGAAAATTTAATTTAAATTTTTATCATACACATATCTGGTGTCAGAAGTGTGTTCTGCCGAAGAGCCAAAATTACATTTACTATAGATAGTACATGACAGTAGGTTTAAAATATGGCCATCAACACAACACATTAGTTTTTTACAATTTAAATATTTTTGTTTTATGAATAAGCATAATGTAATTTATTTTAAATCAAGTGAAAAATGTACTTAAAATACATTTCATTTAATTTTTTTTTACATTTAACTAGATTCAATAAACATTTATTTTGAAATGTTTAACCTGATTACATTTTAAATTGATTAAAAAATTATTGAAATATATTTAATTTGTGTGTCAATATTTTTAATGTAAATAATTAAATTAAATGATCCAACAAAACTATCAAATATTGTGTTAACTAGTAACGCAACAAAAATGGCAAAATAGGTTTACAACCTTTAAAGCGACTGTAAAACATTGCTGTTCTTAATTACATAATCTTCTCACAGATACACATCAAAGAAGTCTCAGTGCTGAGTCTCACATTTATGTAAACCTTTATAAAAGTGAGGGGAATTTACAGGATGTCTGAGTGACCAGTGCTCAGTCTGATAAAACAGATAAGTGGTTATTTTGCAAAGTCAAATGCTCCACCCAAAACACACATATACACACATACACACAGGTTGTGGTCTGTGATAGTTCGCATGGTCCCTTGAGCTCATTATCACTTTGGCCCTGTGTCTGGAGATAGGAAACTCTTCCATGCCAAAAATTCCCCTCTCTCACCCTCCTGTGTCCATGCTTCCCGCACCAACCCCATTCTCACCATGAAAAATCCCCCTTTTTGAACGGAACACTCTCCCTCTTCCTCTCTGTATTTTTCTCTCATAAAATTAAACGGAAACATGTATCACTCTATCCATATAATCCTCCACCACCATATATATATAGTCTCTGTTGTATTATATTCAAATAACTTTTAAACGTCCGTCTGGTATCGTATTCAACTTGTCTAGGATCTCTAATTAACCCAAGGTTAAAATGAAAATGATAATTATTATTTATTTAACTCATGTTACACAAGGTTTAAAATCAATGTAGTTTTTCTGTATTCTTTGGAAAACAAAAGGGGCTTTTCTAAAATAAAACAGCATAAAAATATACAAACTAGTGTGGTATATTCTGTATATAATTAAACCTACTACATTTAAAACATACATATATAAAACATACTAAAATTTATGTCATTATTTATTGACTCTCAATTTTCCCCTTTACAGCTCTGAAATCACATTTTATGATCATTTGAAGGATGTCATTGTGCATTGTAACAGGATGTATGTCAAGAACGTTAAATGTTTTTTTGCTTTTGTGCATAAATGTATCATGTATCTATTATGTTAACTAAAACAAATTTTTTTCGTCAAAACATTGGAATACAGTGGTACCTCGAGATACGAAATTAATCCGTTCCGAGGCGGCCTTCGTATAATGAGTTTTTCGTATCTTGGAACACATTTTACACGTAAAATGGCTAATCCGTTCCAAGCGCTCCAAAAACACCCCATTACATTTCATAATAAAGCTAAATTGACCTATAAACAATGAAATAACGTAAAATGTCGAAGCTTACCTTTCGAGTGAGGCTATCTCCGAAAGTGGCGGCAGAGGAGGATAAACGTACGTACACTTAACTTTACGAAAACACATAAAAAAATTTAAGTTTTGTGTGCTGAGTGGCTGAGCTAAAGCACGCCAGCACGTACGTATAGAAGATGCATGATGGGAGGGATGATGTCCAATTAGAGAGAAGGATCTCATGGCTTGGCTAGCATCAGGAACCAATGGGAGAGCAGGAGGATGGTGGCGAGTCTACTATAACTAAGATGGCGGCGTGCGGCGCGAGTTTCAAAATTGTTATGGGGCGAATCTCGGACTTTCAGAAACCTTTCGTATCTTGAAAACTTTCGTATGTAGAGCAGTAAAATTTTCGTCTTTGCTTTCGTAACTTGTATTTTTCGTAAGTTGAGCCTTTCGTATCTTGAGGTACTACTGTAAATAAAATATTAGATGACAAACTTAACTGACTGAAATTAGTTGGACTAATATTACTAAAACAGGTAGAATGTTTTAGAAATGGTAGAATGAGTAAAAATTTGAAACTTAAAACCTAATTCAAAATATTAATTAATACTAAAATTACATTGGATTTAAAACTTAAATCTGATTCTCAATTTTGATAATTGATTTTACCATCTACTTAGGCTTAGAGAAAAGCAGCCCTTGTTTTTCAAGATCAACTCACTGAGTCAAAGATGGACCAGATATTAGTTAAATCTGAATTCTGCTTTGCGTCTTTTCAATCAAGTGCCCTGCATTTAGCAGACTGTTATCATTCCAGTAAGGATTATAGCATTTAGTGATACCTAAAACTCATTAATGTTCATTAGCTACCGTGTCATTCAACAGTAATCTACAGCATTCACTCAGCCCAGCAAAAATGTGATCTAAATATAGTTCTGTCTGAACCATACTCATACCGTACTGAACCGTACTTCCCATGTGTTTAAACGGCAACGTCCTTCTCTGGTATACATAGCCTTCCCGAATAAAAAAGCATAACAGACCATTCAGAAAACGACAGACCAAACAAAAACACTCTCAGACAAGGCAAGCTTTAGAAAATAGACGAAAGAATGTTTGTTCAGCGATATCAAAAGATTAAGTCTCATCTCTCAAAAGAAAAAAGAGGGAACATTAATTGGGCCTTTGGCTTCACAAGAATTCATGACATTCTCTTCTCTATTAGGCCTATTTATCTGCTAAAGAAAATATTATGAAGACCCCTAAGACAGGGATAAGGATTTTAGAGTAAATGCAAATGTCTAAAACTTCTTGGTTGAAAATCCACAGCTTAAACCAGACGTTATATCCACAGAAAGCACAAAGAATAGAGAAGACTGACCACTCATTTTCTCAATAACACTGAGGGCCGGTTCTGCTCTACTGACCTCTGTCTCAACTCTCTGCTCTGTGTGTGTGTGTGTTGGACTAGAGAGAGTAATGAGATCATTACCACTAGTTAATTAAATGCGATGTGTCTTCTCAAAAGTTTTCTCGTTTCACATTGTGTTTAACAATAGCTTCCCTTGTGAAGCTCTGAGGATGAAAGAGGGGAACGCGAACGGAGGACAGCGCCTATTGTCTTCCTCCTGAGAAAATATCCATCCCTTGCTTTTTCTTCTCAATAATCTCTTTGTGTTTTTTTTCTTTCTTTTCATTAGATTGGAGCATAAAATGGAAGAACGAGAATGTTTTGTTTCTTTCAGAGAATTAATAACGAGTGGACGCATAGAGAGATTTCAAATATTTAAAGGAGAATCAAGAATATGAAACATGCTACATTTACAATTGCATAATCTCAAAGTTTACATGGTGACTCAACCTCACATTGTTCAAAAACAGTAGGACTTTCTTTCATTTGTGAGATGCAAAAGAAGATATTTAGTAGACTGTTTGTGCTGCTCTTTCCTATTCAGTTAAAGTCAATGATGAACAAGGCTGTCAAGCTGCAAAAATGGCCCAACAGCACCATAAAAGTAGTTTAAAAAATGTTTGGGGTTTATTATAGGATTTCTAAAGTCATACAATACTTTTGTGTTGAAAACAGACTGAAATTAAAGGGATATTTCACTGTTATCATTTTGTACACACCCCCATGTTGTACCAAACGTGTATGACTTTCTTCTGCTGTTTTGTTTTTGTCCATACAATGGTCAATGGCCCCCAAATCTTTTTGCTTATTAACTTTCCCTTTTTTATGTCGTTATTCACCCACACATTTCTATTCCTGTTGGGTTTAGCATAAAAGCATCAGCCTTATGGGTTTGAAACAACAGTAAATTCGGTATTTCGGTCAGTCCTAATAAAATACTTCCTTTAATGGACATGATGTCCATTGAGAAGTTTGGAGTGATAAGCAAATTAACATTGTCTTTCCTTTTTCCTGTCCTTGGATAACAGGGTCTGACAGATGACATGTACAGCAAAGTCTTTTATCATATTTGTGTGTTAAATCCAAGAAAAATATAACCCAGACATGTATGCACAGTTATCAGTTTTTCCAGTGCCAGGTGTCTATCTCTAAAACAATGCTGTCTGAAACCATGTACATGTTCGTGTGTGTGAGTGTGCATTATCTAATTTCTGTGATTACAAAAATGAGGAGGACAAAATAATTAATTGGAGTAAAATATAAGATATTTCTGTTACAGAATTTTCCAAAGGTCAACTAACTGCACCATTTCAAAATGACCGAATTGTCTGAAACAAAACTTCAAGAGGGTGGCATGAGGGCCAGATGTCCTCTAGTGGGACCTCTGCTCACAGCTCAGCAATGTGCAGCATGCAGCTCGATTGGCATTTGCCAGAGAATACCGGAATTCATGTTTGCCATTGGTGCACTATTCTCTTCATGGATGAAAGCAGGTTCACATGTAGCAAATGTGATAGATGTGAAAGAGTCTGGAGATGCTATGAGGAATGTTTTTTTTTCTGCAAATTTTTTTTTCTTACAAATAATTCAAGTACAGTAAATGGTATGCATATTTGGCGTGCTGTCCGAGGAGAGGGCTCTGAGCTCTGTATTTGGCCTGAACCCACAGTACTCCCCCCGTATTTCCTGGCTGTGATAGGAACAAGCCAAGAATGAAGATTTGGGTGGTGGAGGGATGCTGAAAACTGCAGAGAAATGTAGGCGAGTCAAATATGTATATATAAGAGCTGCAACTAACGATTTTTTTTTTTAATGATTAATCTGTCGATTATTAAATTAAATGCACTCTGATGACTATAAAAGCGGAAATAGCAATCCATTCAGTTCATTTATAATCAGTCCATTCATATCAGATACACATTGCATAGGTTACAATAAATTTTACTCTATTCTTCTCCCACTTCACCGGACACTTACTGTCATGTATTTCAGGCAAAATGAATGAATTTACATGTTGTAAATTAGACTGATCAGACGCGGTGCAAACTAACATGGTTGCGCCCGACACGCATCATAGATCAGCTATCATGATCATTAGACAGCCAATAAACTCCCAGAACTCACTGTAACACTTACAGCTCATCGTTTTGAGGTTTTACAGACCCAACAAAGCATAATTTTATTCGTCCTTTCTTAAAGTATTCCCACACTGATGATCTTGGTCTGGCTTTATGTGATAGATTCATGCCAGGGAGCAGAAGCCACCATTATTTTAAATGAACAGAATAATGGTGTCCCAATAATGGGACACGGTGTAATAGGACAGAACATTAGTGTCCCAATAATGGGACATGTCAATGCATTTCACACACGTCGACTTATTTTTGTAGTCAATGTAATCGATGATGTCAATGCGTTGCTGTAGCTCTAATGTATATGTATATGTATATGTATATGTATATGTATATGTATATGTATATGTATATGTATATGTATATGTATATGTATATGTATATGTATATGTATATGTATATACACACACTCACACACTCACACACTCACTCACTCACCTAAAGGATTACTAGGAACACCTGTTCAATTTTTCATTAATGCAATTATATAATTAACCAATCACATGGCAGTTGCTTCAATGCATTTAGGGGTGTGGTCCTGGTCAAGACAATCTCCTGAACTCCAAACTGAATGTCAGAATGGGAAAGAAAGGTGATTTAAGCAATTTTGAGTGTTGCATGATTGTTGGTGCCAGACGGGCCGGTCTGAGTATTTCACAATCTGTTCAGTTACTGGAATTTTCACACACAACCTTACAAAGAATGCTGTGAAAAGGGAAAAACATCCAGTATGCGGAAGTCCTGTGGGCGAAAATGCCTTGTTGATGCTAGAGGTCAGAGGAGAATGGACCGACTTATTCAAGTTGATAGAAGAGCAACTTTGACCGAAATAACCGCTCGTTACAACCGAGGTATGCAGCAAAGCACTTGTGAAGCCACAACACACACAACCTTGATCTTCATCAACTGCAAGATGATATCCTATCAATATGGGCCAACATTTCTAAAGAATACTTTCAGCACCTTGTTGAATCAATGCCACGCAGAAATAAGGCAGTTCTGAAAGTGAAAGGGAGTCAAACACAGTACAGTGGAATACGGTTATGTCGATGGCCTCAGGGGTTGCAAAAAAGCATCGAGAAAATCGAGGATCGAGATAACCAACAACCAATATGGTGATTTAATTGATGAAGCGATCAGCATGCTATAAAAATGTACATGCACTGTACATGTTTGCTAACAACAAAAGGCATATGTGAAAGGCATACCAACTAACAACAGAGATTTACCAGTATTAAATAATAAACACCTTTGATTCTCGATACAAACCTTTAATTATATTCTCCAACATTGCAAACCCAATGATCGCTCACAGCGTAAACAGTCACAACACACATGTGTCGGGGGTGGGGGTGAAGGGAAGGGAAGACCGAGAGCAATATTGCAGGTGGAAGGGCTTTTTATTAAACAAAAAACAAAATACAAACCAAAACAACCCCGTGGGGGGAAAACAAGACTGACCAACAAACTAAAACAGACTAGACTTAACTGGGAGACCAAGAACAGGCAAGACAAAAATGACAGGCAGCAAATCAGGACAGGTGCGACAGACACCTGTTCTTGTGCGCTCACAGCAAGGACGAACACACAAGTCATGAATGCCCGAATCCCGAAACAAAACCGAAACTGAAGCAGACCAAAGTATCGAGACTGGACATCATAACTCACACACAAGACATTACACAGACAAGCGTACATGTGACTCGAACACTTGAAGCCATGCGGACACACACAAAACTCGAGACATTACGGTAGTGTCAGAGCTTTGCCACAACACCAAGAGACACCATAGAGATTCCGCGAGTTCTTCTGCGGCTGCACAGCACTGTACTTGCAACGCAAAACCAGTGCATGCGCAGTGAACTAGGTACGATCATTAGTCACAAGATAACCATGTGAAGTGGCAAATTTGTCTTTTGTGCTCGAGATATTAGGGTTCAGCGACATAAAAGAATCGCCATAACCGATAAGAAAATACTAAGACAAATGGGGAGTTTGGCGGTTCCACTTTAGCGGTTGGCAAGTTAACCGAGGTCGAGATAATTGAACTCCACTGTATTAGTATGGTGTTCCTAATAATCCTTTAGGTGAGTGTGTGTATGTGTATATATATACATATAGATACGAGCGTCCCGACATAGGAGTATTCCGAGATATGAGCAAGCCTTCGAGCTAATTTTTTATTTGAGATACGAGCAGCTTACAGATGCCAACACTAGGTAGTCGAGCACTCTGAGCAACTCAAGCCGCCTCATTTATGGGGTAATTGTGTGGGGGAATTTACAGTTAAGACCCAAGGACCAGATAAGTGCAGTCAATAGAAGAAATTTTAGTGAAGTTTAGTTTATAGTTTCATCAGCAGAAGCCAGCTTCAGGTCTCACAAGGAGTTTGTAGGCCGCCCCAAATACAATAACATTGTTACAGCAATTACAGCAATACTCTAACAGAGGGTACTAACCACGTCAATGATGACGTTTAAATTATTCTTATTGGCTAAGAAAGAAAGGAAGAAAGATAAACAAAACTAGTAATTTTCCACACAAGAGCAGACAGTCTGAAGCATATCTTCGTTGATCACATGGTTGACGGATTCGTGACGTGGCTTGTCAAGAACAACAAGTCATTCCATATCCTTATGCTGCCAGTTAATCACCTCACCAATACAGACCATATTAACGCACACAGATACAGCTTCCAAGGCTGAACTCTGCTCAGGCTCCAACTATCAACCGAGAGACTCTCAAAACATTCTGATAACATGTTCTATCTGTTGAGAAGTGTTCTGACAATATTCATCCTTACTCTTATGGAAAAATACAGCAAAATAACGAAAGGATTTAACTAATTGAAATCCCTCTTTACAGCTCATTTAAATAGGAAAAAGGAAAAGAGCGTATGAAAAATAAGACAAAGAAGCATATGAAAAATAAGAAAAAGAAAAGAATATAGGTACAAATAGGAAAATAAAATAATATATATACAAGCGACAATGGATTTCCAAATCGTCCCTACAATTGCATATAATCTCCATTAGAGGGCCACCTTGGTTTTACAGCAGGAGGTTACGGGGGGCGACAAGTGATTCACGAGTATTAAGCTGGAAGCAGCACGAGTTATATGTGTTCAATAATATTAAATATGAGGTTCTGAAAAATGATTTGAGATACAAGCTATTTGAGTTACGAGCTCAGTCCTGGAATGGATTATGCTCGTATCTCAAGGTATTACTGTATATATATATTTAATTATTTATATAGGCTTCCTCTCATGCTGACGATGAGCTGTTGGGCTTCTCCTGAACTTTGTTAATAAAACATAATTTAGTGATAGGTCAGTAATAGTCTGGGGAGGAATATCCTTGGAGGATGTACTGGCCAATGGTTCCCTTACTGCTGTTAGGTACCGGGATGAAATCTTCAGGCCATGGTCAGAACTTATGCTGTTGCAGGGGGTCCTGGAGTCCTGGTACATGATAATGGTATTATCTCATGTGAGGTAGATGGGGTGGGCAAACAACGGGGTGCGGGCCACATCCGGCCAGTTGGGCTTTCTAATCCGGCCCGCCGAACTCGCCGAACTCGCCGAACTTGTATTAATTTTACATTTCATTTTACATTTCCCTGTGACGTAATTCTGTCGCAGATGCAAGCGGCAGAGGTGCTGAAGCTTTGGTGGAGAGTAGGCGCACCCCCGTCAACAATCGTGTATCGCGCTCACTCCCCGTCATCAATCGCGCCGCGCACCCCCACCCCCCCAATACCCCCTCTCCCCCGGTCAACAATCGCGGCGCACTCACCCCCCCCATCAACAGTCCCGGCACGCACCCCCCCCCCCCAGTAAACAATCACGCATCACACTCAACCCGTCCCCTCTGTCAATTTTAAGAAACCACTGTGGCCCGCGAGAAAAATAGTTTGCCCACCCAGACCATTGAGAACCTCTGGGACATTATGTGTAAGTGTAATGTTGTGCTAATTCCATGTACCCTGTTTTTTGTCACTAAAACAATTTACGTTTACTTTTGTCGTCCTTGTTCCTTCTTCCGCTCACAGCCATGACAGAGTAAGGCAATTTCTCCAGTGAGACAAGTTTCCCATTCTGATCCAGCTAGACAAGTTTTCCCGTCTCCTCCAGCAAGACAAGTTTCCCTGTCTGCTCTCCAATAAGACAATTCACTCAGACTCCCTGTGTCGCCCTGGAAGTCCCTAGCCTGGCCCCCTGCCCCCGGGACTCCAGTCTCAGTCTTTGGCCATTATCGTCTATATGCCATACGTGTAATGTCGTGCTAATTCCCTGTACCCTATGTTTTGTCATTAAAGACTATTAATGTTTACTTTCATCATCATCGCTTCTTCTTCCACACACAACCGTGACACACACACATATAATATTTAAAATGTACAACCTCATCGTAAACTGTGTAAATTAATATTAAAAACAAAAATGCAGCATTGGACCACAAAACCAATAGTGGGGACAGAAGACTAATGGAAGCATTTAAATTGTGTGCATCAATTTTAGTAATTTTATTTACTGTATGCTATTAAACTCTAAACATATAACAGTCAATGTGCATGTTTCATTTTATGCTAACTTTTCTGCTGTCCAGATGTTATATGAGTGTTATTCAACTCTCTGCATCTGATCAGCTGACACTTCTTATTTTTGAACATGTAGTTGTAGAATATGTAGATTTTTGGTGTGATTTTGAATCCGACCCTCAGTGTGTTGATGATTTTGATTTCCATGGACTGTTGTCACATGATTTTGTTCTTAACAAACTATAGAATGTATATAAATAAAGATTTTCAGATCCAATGTGTGATTTTAAGTGTTCCCTTATTCTTTTGAGCAGTGTAGTTTTTAATATTTAGGATGAATTAAACAAATGCCTTATGACATTTGCAGTTTTCACAGACAATGAATTACAGTATGAGTGAGTTACAAAACCAAAAACTAAACAAATGGGCAGAGAAGAAAATATATAATCAGAAAACCATCCGTTGGGCTTTTGGATCTGAAGTATAGAAGTTATTTTTGTTTTGCCTTTTTTGTCGTTAAAACCATCTCCGTTCTCGAATCCCCATTTTGTCCCACATGGATTCATCCAGCCGCTCTGTATAATCACACGCACACAAAATAAGCAGCATCTCTGTCTTTGTCATAACCACTGCAAGCATGTCGGTTGATATTTTAAAGACTATCATTTCCTCTCTCTTTGGGAACTTCCCAATGTGAGGAGGGCCTTTGAAAGCCTTCCAGTGAATCTTATTAAAGAAATGTCATATAATTCAATTCATTTTTTCCCTCTTTCTCTTACTAGGAAGCTTGGTCTGGTCATAGATCCCCTCTCTCTGGTTAGCGGAACATCTGGTTGTAATGTGCATTGATGCTGGGCACTCTTTTTTTTTTTTTTGCTGTCTGTTTTTTAGGGCAGACTCAGGAAAAGAAACAGAGAAAAAACGTTTATGCTCCAGAGACATAAATATAAATCTCTCAAGCATGAACTCTGAGGCAATATCAGCTTCTCCACAGTTCTATCTTTAGGACTTCTGTCAGAGAAAAGGCAATGACGCCTTTGTTCTGATAATAGTCGAGCTAGTGGAGTCTCCAATAACATTGGATAACAAGCACGCCAGTGACAATGTATTCATTACCCTATAAATTAAGAATTAACTGCCTTTTAACTTTGAAAGAAGTATGCACTTAAGCTTTTAAAAGGATAGATAATCTAAATATAAAGATATACTGATTCTAATGTTGATCCAATCCTGTATTCCTTACTTTTTTTTCCTTGGAAAAAGTGTTTTTATCCCTCTTTTTGCATGTTTGTTTAATAGACAGGTTTGCGTGACACTGGTCATACTGTAAACACGGTTTGTTTAGGGTGGTTGGTGAATATGACACTGTACCCTCTGGTGTGGATTATGCTGTCTTTGTGATTTCACAGTGTGATTCATTATGGACGTAGTGAGTGGAACACAGTGTTAATGTGTTTCACTCATGTAAACAAATTATATGAACAAACCACCAGCTCTACAATCTGAACTTCCACATGGAGAAAAAGCAGTAACCTGGCCAACTGCTTTCTCCTTAGAATGTAAATAATCGGGGGACATTTGAATTGACAGTTGTCCAGAATTCAGCAGGTCAGTGTCACTGTTAAAACATAATCCTTTTCCTAGAAAGCCAAAGTCTACCTGCCTAAATGCCAGAGAGAACACTCACAAAACAGGTTACACTCCATCAGGTGAGCAGTGAACAACATTGTTTATATATTTCACTCACAATAACCATATAGCTACAGATTATGAACAATCGCTTCATGGTAGGTTATTCTTCAATTAGAGGCATGTCTGATTTCTTGAAAACTTCTACAAATTATGTTTCACATTCCTAGAAAAAAGATCTGATCATAACTTTGATAAATTTAATTGGCATAATATGTGGATTATATGGGGCAGAAAAGGAAATAAATATTATAAATATATGTTTTGGTGTATCAATATATACACCAAAAATGTATCATTATAAATCCTGAATATATAAATGCATATCGTCTACTTTAAACACAGGATTCCCAAAAGTTCCATGATGTGCTAAATTCCTGTAAACAATTGTTCACTACAGCATAGCTATACTAAAGCTGTGTGTAAATTCTCACATATTTGTTTGCTAATTTAGAAAAGTGATTTTGTTATCTTGATTCTGTATTAACTGGCTAGAATTTTGTGACCACAATGAACGTGAAGAGAAAGATATGGACGCTTGTTTCTGCAACAGAACTAAAATAAATAAAAAAGTCAGGTGAGAAAGTGATATATATATATATATATATATATATATATATATATATATATATATATATATATATATATATAAAACGTTTGATCAGGATGGATAAGGAAAAGGAAATTAAAAGGACAATAAATAAAACATTAAAAGCTATTATTAAATATATCTCTTAAACAACAGCAACAACAACATTTTTGCCAGGTAAAATTAAGATTTCCCTAGTTAAAGAATTACACATATTAGAAAAAAGACATATTGATAATGATCAAGTATTGCAAGTATTGCATTGGAGATAAAAAAACAAAGACAGACATAGAATGAAGTAGTTATCTGCTGCTTCAGTCCATTTGTTGATGGTGAGGTAAACCAGTTTCACTGGAACGGCAGAGACACTGAGGCTACACGGTAATGTCCCTGGCTGGATAATGAGTGCCCTCAGGTCAGTCTAGAGCATTGGCACCATTGTACACACACACACACAAATACGCACACATGTTTTTCTCCCCCTCTCGTGAGCTCAGGTAATAACCATAAGTAGTTAGGCTGTGATTATGTTGCAAAAAGACTCTAAATTAAAGGACAGGACGCAGCAGGCATTCATGACAGTCTCTTTTTATGTACTTCTATAGAGGACAGTCTTTACCTCACCTTCCATTAAAGCCTTTCTGATTACAATGATAAAAACTGCCATTGGGCCAGCAACATTTAGTAGACTAAAAGACGAAAAAAGCCATTCTTTGGTTATTATGCTTACAAAATTCAGACCTATCCAGTGCTCTCAGAGTTAAAGCATTTAGAAATCGACACATGACATTTTGCAGAGATTTGGCAAAAGCGAAATGTATGGCCCAAATGTTTTAATAACACACAGTGAAACCTAAGAAAATATTTAGATAGCTATAAGGGGTTTTAATGAGTTGTTAGGAAAAAATGGCAGAATTAATTGAAACCAATTACATGAGACATAGTCAAACTATTAATAGATGGAACAAGAAAGATATTAATGGGTTAATGGGGAAAGATTATTTTATAGCAACAATGTTACTTTTTATTTGAAAACCCAAAAGTGTGTGGATGAAATACTGTTTAAAAGTACATCAATATTCCAGACATTGTATGGAACCGAAGTGAGAAGCAAGAATGCGTAATCTATAATTTACTTAAATCTAACTTCTCTACAGCCTCAGTTTATGGAAAACAGAAATGGAAGAAAAAAAGGGTGTGTCATTTGGACCAGATTATGGCTGAGGAAGATTATAGGCTCTTCTGAAGCAGACAGAAAGATATAGACAGTGGAAGATGAGACGCGTAAGTACGGAAGCAAAAAATAAAGGAGTGATAGAGAAAGACGAAGTAAAAACACTGAATGTGTCTGTGTGTACCGAATAGGAAGGATTTAAAAAAGAATGTGAGTAATTAAGACATTGCTCACTGCTTGCTTATTCATGTTCGGCGTTATTATCATGGCATGAGAGTTGACAGGGCATGATGAGAGGGATTTCCCCTCACACACAAACACACACACACACACACACACCTTGGGTAATAACAGGCAGACTACGCCTTATCTATGGGACAGTTTGACGCCTCTGTGTCTCTTGGTCATTGTTTTGATGAGCTCATTTGCACTTAGGTGACACAATGGCACAGATATTTCACTCAAACACCACCACACACACACACACACACACACCATATTATGGACATGTTAAGTCAAACTATTTACAGGTGCATTGTGTATAGGTACCTGGCTTGATTCCTTTCTGACAGTCATTTCCTTGGATCAGAAAGGTTTGCTGTCATGAGTACATGCCTTGTTGGCTGTATGGCCATGATTGTATATGAGAGTCATATGCTATTTAAATGCTATAGAAATAAATTTAATATAAATCCAAATTAAAGATAAAACAAGAAGTTTCATTGTGAGATATAAAGTCACAGTTTACAAAAACAAATTGTAATTCTGAGATATAGTTATATGGAAATATAAAATAGTCACAATTACAAGAAATAAAGCTTCCGTTTTTAAATAGGAAGTTACAAATGGGAGGTATAAAGTTACAATTATGAGAAAGAGTCACAATAACCTTTTATTTAATTTACTCAGAGGTTGAAATAGGTGAATAGGAGAAAGAACCAGATTTCAGTAGGCAAATATGATAAAATAATGGGTTACGACTCTTTTTTTAATTCAAGGTAGCACTTTATTCTAAAGTAACATATTTACACATTGCATGGTACTTACTATAGTAATACTAGTGAACTGTATACATTGTTACAAGTAACTAAGCAATCCTTAAACCTAAACTTCACCCTACAGTGAGTAAATGTAGTTAAACAATTGTACTTTTTTGTTTAATTAAACTGTAAAAATAAAGTGTAACCAATTTTAATTTTAAATATTTGTAAAGCTATGACACGTACAAAACCCAAAATAGTTAGTTGAAACCATCTACAAAACTAGAAGTTAGATTCTTAGGGATAGGAGTTTAGAATAAACCCTAACCACAATGTTTGAGTATTATCAATACACCAAAGCACCACTTTTCGTACAGTTCTACCAGGTGGAGTCTTTGTATTTGTGGATGCATGATTCAAAGTAATTATTATACAGTCTAGACTCTAGACTGTGATTCACCCTTTTACCTCAGCAAAGCTTTGATCCAAACAGGAAGGCAAATGAACATGACATTTTTCAAAAGTGAAATCAAAAGCATTTAGATGAGGTGATTTGACAGCTACATGATGCTAATGGCAGTTTAAAACACTGTTTAGCTGTTTTACTGTCATTTAGCAATGAACTGTAAATGTTGGTTAAGATGCCTGTGACACTTAAACAGAGGTGAGAGAGGGAGGTTAAAAGCTTGAGCATGACTGCTAGAGTAATTTATAAAGAAGAAGTTGAGCACTTCCAGGCACATTTACAGACACCTCTCTACAGATTGCCCAGCGGCGTCTGTGTTGTCATGCACACGGTGGTCCTGTGGGTCACACAGGTACCAAACTTCAATCAAGCTCAGGACTAATTTGTGGTCTGTGCAATTTTTATTTATTTTTTTGAAAAAAAAAAAAAAAGTCTCCTTTGCTCACCCAGGCTGCATTTGATCCAAACTACAGTAAGAAAAGTAATATTGTGAAACGCTAAGTACCAATTTATGTCAATTGTCCATTTTAGACATTCTACTCTCATTAGAGTATTAATAGAGAATTGTGACAGACGACTGCTTAATAACTGCTAACAAGGGATGGAGAATAGGGCAGGCATAGGGATGTAGGTGGAGGTTCTGGAGGAGGACGGGAACTAGGAGGCGGCAAAGGGATGGTGGGACGATGAGATACCAGCAGAGATGGTGGTGTACATCCATAGACCCAGAACATAGAAGGGATGACAGCCCACGGAGGAGGAATCCTGAGTGATGTCGCTGGTTCCAGAGACCCAGGCAAAGACGTGGCGACGATCGCTCGAGGTGGAGCCAAACTAAGGACAGAGGAAGGGAAGGAGGAGCCCGCTGCAGCCATAGGGATGGAGGGAAGGAGCACAGCAGACGGCCCGCAAGTCCGTGGCGGAGGTGGAGCAATGTCTGACCAAGGGGGACCCAGTTGGACGAGGGAACCCAATGGAGCCGCAAGGTCGAGGGTCTCTGGAGGAGCCAAAGGTGGGAAGAGCCAAGCCTGAGCCAGCAGGTTGATGGGCTGATGTGGATCTGAAGCTGAAGGCAGAGCCACAATGATCTTCTCGTTCAGGCAAGGCTGGAGGTGGCACAGCCTGCGGCTTCACGCCCCAGCAGGGCGTTTCCGGTGATGGTGCAGGGCTGCAGGCATCCAGCAGAGGCGGGGCTGGAGGATTGGCTGAGCTCTGCAGTGGTGATGGGGATGAACTTGATGATGGTGATTCCAGTTTAGAGGTGGTGATGGTCACTAGAGGGTGCTTGGAGGAAAAGGAGTGTTCAGATACTAGAGGGTGCTTAGAAGTAGATTCGAGGGATGGAGGAACGCTCGAGAGAGGGCTTAGCTTCCTCCACAGTGGTGTGTGCGGCCCTCAATGTCCGTAGTTATCAGCCAGTCTTCGTTGCTCATGTCCACTAGGATTTCTTCCTTCGCTGCTGTCACGGGCTCACACCCCTGGGCAGACTCACTCTGAGGCTCCTCTTCCTGGTTCTGGCTGATGCGTCACGCCGGATGGTAGCTCCCTATCTGCGGGGGGCTCACGCAATGTTTCAGTGGTCGAAGGTGGTGGGCTGGCTTCTGGGACTGGCTGCTTGAAGCTCTCCAGACATCGGATGATGGGCTCCCTCCAATCCAGTCCTGAGATGTCTGGGAGCTCCCTGGGATGTATGTAATTCAACCCGATCCAGTATAACTACTTGATGATCTTGCCATCCAAGGGGCAGGTGACGGCAAAACATCTGCGAGTTCGAAACCCATTTTTCCTTTTGGGTCAGAATAATCTTTCAGCAAACAGGAAGACAATGAAGAAGGTTCAGTAAAACAAGGTTTATTCAAAACAACCATAACCACAATTGATGAAAGTCCACCATTAGCAGTCACGACACAAACATCAACCAACTAACATGTGGTAGTGAAGCGAGTATAAATATGGTGAAGCTGATGAGGGTGAGTGATGACAGGTGTGGATGATGGGGAATGGTGTGCAGGTGATGACCAGGGAGGATCATGGGAGTTGTAGTGCTGAAGGTGACAGGTGAAGTGTGGCAACTACAGGCTCTACTAAACTCTAATATGACTACATGTCCAGAGTTAGTGCACATATAGTTGCAAAGTCACCTAACCTCTAACCACATTGAATGTCTAAAGTGGACCATAGATATAAAGTGTAACCAAATTGTATTACAATTTAAAATAAGTATTTTAAATTAAAATGTATAACTTGTGATGGCAAAGCCCAATTTTCAGTAGCCGTTACTCCAGTCTTGTGTTACGTGATCATTCAGAAATCATTCCAATATGCTGATTAGGTTTTGATTCAAGAACAATTTCTTATTATTAGTGTTGAAAATGGTTGTCCTGCTTAATATGTTAGTGAAAACCATAATAATTTTTTTTGGCAAAAGTAAAATTATACATATAGTGTGTGTGTATGCATGACAGAGAGCCAATGGTTGAATACAGCAGGGTAACGTGAGCGGTCTAAGGTTTGAGTCAGACCAGATGTCCTGACCTTTGGTTATAAGATACAGCTCTACTCCCTACAGGAAGACAGAGATGGATAAGGTGAACACTGAACCATACACTATTTTGGGGGACCAAAACCATGTTTGCACTCTTTTACCTGTTGTGTTCCCACATTACACATTCTAATGATTCTCTTTAGCAGTGATGCTGAGGGAAGACAGAATAGAGGGTTTAAGAATTCCTTTTTATCTGTCACATAAATCATTAACCTCACCAATAAATCTATGAAAACACTTTTTATGTCAATACATCAGTCAGAATGAGATTGTAGACATACAAGCTGATTTATTAAGAAATTATTTATGGTGATAGTTTAAGTTTTATTCACTGCTGCTTCAAACAAAGAACTCTACATTGAGCTCTTATGGTCTGGTTAGAGTTCATACTCTCAGTAGCTCGCTTTCCCAGCACACGAGTTCAAACCTATCATTAGCTTATGGTTACCTTGAAAGGCAAATACATTACAGACTGAGACAGAGCAGGATGGAGGGGTTTGAGGGGTTTGAGGGACAAGGGCTCTAATCAAATACTGATTCACAGGTAAACAATACAGCATGTGGTACATGACCTACCAGTGGAGCGCAGATAAAAAATAAGAAATAAACCTAATGATAACATTATTTTTCGTCCAACATTTATTTTTTAAATTAAATGGATGGGAATAAACACACCCACAATGACTGCATTTTATTACAGTTCCTGGTGGTTTAAGATAGACATTACTGTTAACAACAGGGTTAGTTGGGTTAGTTGTAACCCAAGACCATTAAAAGCAAGTTAGCATACATTATATATGCATTAAATTGGACAGAAATGGCCTCTCATTTTCTTTAAATGTTTTTATAGCATTTTTTTAAGCTTCACAGCATGATTAGTAAAACCAAAGTCCTTTAATTAGTTAGCATGATAGAACAGTTTTACAAATAAAACCGAAACATAAAAACCCAAATCTTGCTGCTCGTAATACAATGTTTAGACTGTAGTGTTTGTGTGATTATAATGCTATATGTTTCAAATGAGTGATGGGACAGTAAATAACGCCCAGCCCACTGGTGGATTTGATTAGTCTGATTAGAAGTGAGGATTTTGGGCTAACCTCTAACCACAATATTTGTGGTTGCTTGAGCATTTCTATGTGACTGTGAGGGTGTTCAATATTTTTGCTGTGTTGCTATAGCTTGTTGCTAGGGTGCATAAGTAGAATTCTTACAAGATGTGCAGCCGTCCGTTCATCATTAATAACCCATTCATGTTTTTTTTTTAAAGGTTTTAATTGTCTTAAAAAAGGTAATTTTCTAACAAGTTGGTGAATTCGACCACAGCGGTTATTGGTTACATTTAATTTCATTATGCTGAACAAGCTGGTCCATTTTTACAGCCTCGTTGTGCTTATAATCAGGCTTTTGCTAAATATTTTAACTCAAACTTTCAGGGAAAAAGCTTAATGGTGGTGGCGTTAAAGTCATGCAACTGTGGTGTATGGTAGTTCGTTTGTAGCCTTTGTTTAGCTTTTCTTAAGGAAACTGTATTTATGCCTCAAAATTCATAGTTGTTTTAATTTAGAAAATGCGTGAGAACCATAAACTTTTGTTGGTCACAGAACCTAATTTCTGCAATAATCCAAAAACCAATGGAAAAATCGTTTTGGGTTTTTGTCGAGAGAACCAAGGTGATGCTAACTTCCAGGTTGGCCTACAAAAATTCATGATCAATGCAGCACTCTATTGTTTGCCATGCAAATTCAGTTGTCCTCTAATGAACTAGAGAAAGATAGAAACTGCATGTAATGGCCTTACAAGTGTCATCCACTGAGAACGAGTATGACGCAGAAACAGGACGAGGAGCACAAGTTCAAACAAAAACTCTTTATTCCAAAAACGCAAACCAAAACACTTTAAACATATAACAGAAAACGACACTATTAGTGCAAACCCGGAGAAACTCTGAATACCTGGGAAACATCCACACTCGTCTTAACATGAACATAGAACGAACAACATCTCACAAAGACAAAGGAACACAGGAGGGTATTTAATGACAAACACAGGATGGAAAACAGCTGACGAGACTTAGGTATGTGATTAGACACAGACAGGAGCGTGAAGGACCTCGAAGATACATAAAAGGGACCCGAATGTGAACAACGAGACAAGACTGTGACAACAAGAGGATAGAGGCTCTCTATGTTGTTTAAGACAACAGTTGTTTTGGAAAATGTGCCACAGAGATTATGTAAAACTATGTTTTTGCTTAATGCGTTAGTGGTATTTATTCTTGTGCTTATCATGTCAATACACTTTAACACTTTGAAAAGATTACTTTAAAAGTACAAATGTGTAAACAAACACATACACTTATTACTAAGCTTTTAGGTCTTACCCATTTCATTTTACTCCTATCATCCACTCACTAAACATTAGATTCCCACTCCTCCAGACCATACACACCCCCTCTTTTCTTCATCCCTCAAACCCTATCCCCTCAGCCCTACATTCCAGCATTTCACAGCCATAAACAACTATCAAGTTAATGGTTAAAAAAATCATTAAAAAGAGAACATCTGGGCAACACAGGCAGCCAATCAGAAAGGTAGGGTGGGAGTGAAGCCCTGAATCATGACCTCAGATTGGTCAGGCCTGGGACTCGCACCTTGTTAAGTCAGTTCCTCTCATGTGCACAAGCTTTATGGAGCATTTAGAGAGGGTAAGAACCAGCGGGACGCGGATGGAAGGAGGGGGAAATACGAGTGAGGGCTACAGGCCCTCACAAACACACACGCACACACACAGACAGATGGTAACAGTTAGCCTCGCAGTGGTAGCAGCAGTCGGCTTCTCTGTTCTTTGGTTCTTTATGTTCTAAATCAGAAGCAGCCTGCAGCCTGACCCTTAATTTGGAGCTTGCTACAGTTTTAAGATGTCACTGGAAATTGAGGTGGAAAAGTGTTTAGAAAAGGAACTGAGGGAATAGGCTGCGGAGGAGGAAGAATTGCATAATTACAGGAGAAGAAGAGTCTGGCTTTTTACAATCAATGTCCTTCATTTTCATTCTCTTTTTCTGTCCGTGTTGCTCTCTATTTCTCTGCCGCTCACTGTCCCTCCCCCTCTCATGTTTGACTTTTCCAAGTGTATGAATGTGGCTATTGAATGAGAGGGTTTGAGAGATAAAAATGTAGAAAACTTTCAGCTGAAATGAAATTAAACTTGGCCCAGTTAACCTCCTGTCGCTATTCGGCATGTGACAATTAGTTTGATTTTTTTAACAGACAAAAGGTAACAAATTCAGAAAGAGCAAACATGTAGAGAAAAGGTTTATTGTACATACATAAGTACATGTGCACTTTAAAAAAGTGCGATTGTTGAAACACAAACGTCCTCCTCACCGCCAAAGCTACAGTGCCACAGCCGCTTGCAGCCACTCACGGACCGGTCTGCGAATTCGTCCGCGGCCCGGTACCATTTGATCCACAGACTGGTTCGCGAATTCGTTCCGCGGCCCGGTACCATTTCATCCACGGACCTGTACTGGGCACCGGACTGGGGGTTGTGGACCACTGCCCTAGAGGACACTTTAGGGGATGCCTCCAAGCTGTCTGAAGCACGTGTGAAAACAGAAAAATGAACCACAATCTATGACGTACTACTGGCGAAAACATGTTTAAAAGGGGCACCTGTAGAACACGTCATCCTCTACTTTGTCTTCAGGATCCGTTTGTGTTGAATCTAATTCTGATGAATTAGATGCAGAATGAATGTAGCAGTTAACAGTCTTTTGTTTCTCCTTTAATCTCCATGTTGAGGCAGAGATCTCGGCTAGGCAGTACTGAGATACAGGTTCTCTGGGAATGTGATTGGCACTCCTGGGTTGGGAACATTGTTTGGCCTTCTCACCATAGAGAGTCATTTTGTTTTAAAACTCTGCTCCCCTGAGTTCTGCCAGATATTGTGTCAAGCTGCTGGCCCTATTTTGCAGCCTCTTTAACAGGCGTAGGCCTAAGTTGCTAGGCTCTCTGTATGCTTCCTTGGTTACTGCACTTAAACCAGAGCGTTGCTAAGCCTTCTCTTGCTATAGAGAATTATCATCCTGAGGAATCCTCTCCTCAAAGCTCCTCTTGGATAGCGGTTCTGAGTTTTTAGGCTCTAGACGGGCTTCCTTGAAAGCTGTCTTGGGTGTGGAATGTAATTTGGCCTCATCTCACTTTAGAGAGTTGTAATGCATAGGATTCCATTCTTAGAGCTTGGCAAGACTTGGTACTGAGTTACAGGCTCTCTGTGAGCCTCTCCACTTCCTTGAGCTCCGACCAATAATGTTCAAGCTTCTGGCCCTATTATGTAACCTCCTTAACAAGCTTAGGACATAGTACTGAGGCTTCCGTCGCATGAGCTCAGCCACGGGTTAAGTTGCAAGGCTATCTGCAAGCTTCCTCGGCTACTGTGCTTAAACTGGAGCATTGCTAAGTCATTCCTATTGGTTCTGAGTTGTTAGGCTCTAGGCAAACCTCCTTGGGAGCTGTCCTGAGTAGGGAATGTAGTTGCTTTAGATACTTATCATGCAGTTGGCTTCATTCTCAGATCTCCATTCAGTGACGATATTCCCTTGTGTGTATTGTCTTGTTTTCACACATGCTTTAGACATCAGTCATGCTGTAGGCATTCCCCAAGGTGTATAAGGGATGCTGTGTCTCGTTCCCTTTCTCAGATAACCATGGTTATATTTGTAACCTGAGATTTTTCCCCTGTTCTTGTTTGCTCATGTTCCCTGTCATTGTAATTTGACCTGATGCATCTCAGTCAGCTCCTTAGATCAGTGGTCCCCAACCTTTTTTGTGCCGGGTACCGGAAAACGTTTGATAATTTTATGATCCTCACCGCCAAACCTACAGCACCACAGCCGCTTGCAGCCGCTCATGGACCGATTCACGAATTCGATCTGCGGCCCGGTACCATTTCATCCACGGAACGGGGGTTGGGGACCACTGCCTTAGATCAGTAGACAGGGCACTGATCAGGGAGTTGGACATTTAAACAACAGAATTGGGAGCTTGACTAGCTGGAGCAGACTGAGTAGTAGGTCTTGGGTGAGCTGGAGCGCTCAACTGTTTTCCGGATGGAACAGGATGACTGCAGGAAATGTTCTCTACTTCCCCACAGCTAAATCGGAACTGTTTATACATGATTAATAAAATCAGCTAAGGTTACATAAAAATCACCAGGAGACAGGAGACGAAAGCGTTCATCCAGTCCCATCCTGAATCATCAATTGAGCATAGCATTGCTCCAGTTCACTATATGGGGCAGATTCAGGAACTCTTTGACAAACTCCTGCATTGACTGTCCATTATGGCAGAGGGAGAGAAGGAGATGATTCTCTGCCAGATAACTCCTTACTTTCTATTCTTTTAGGGCCATTCTTGTACCACGGTACATGTAGAGAAGAAGTACAAAGACAACTGAAGATAATGAAATAAGTCATTTTAATGATAAACTTAGAATAATAGGAGGGAATCACTACATAAACTCAATACTGACATTCACATGACGACTGACGAGAACGGACAAAGACTGAGGGAGAACACAGGGAATATAAACACAGTGATTAATCATAGAAACGAGACACAGCTGACGATACTAACAAGTTGATTACTGATGCAACAGATGACTACAATGAAAACAGCAGATCACATGGGGAACCATATGGGGAAGAACATAAACATACTTGACCGTTCTATGACAACAACATGTCATACTTTTTAATCATTAAACCCCCCTCTCCTTTTACTCTTTGCTTAAATTGCCATAACATACAATATATTTAGAAAAAATTAAATACACAGTTCTTCATTTGGTGAGGGTATTCTATACTCTACAGTGATAGGTGTGTATACAGTATAATGAGTGTAAAACAGTAAATGGACCCCACTCACCTACTCAGTGACCGGATGAATGTTTGGTGGGCTTTGTGTTCATAGCTGAATGGAACCTATGCTGCCAGGAGTAATTATGGGTAATTGGTGACACAATGAAGTGATGACAGCTGTGGGGCTACACACACACACACACACACACACACACACACACACACACACACACACACACACACACACACACACACACACACACACACACACACACACACACACACACACACACACACACACACACACACACACACACACACACACACACACACACACACACACACACACACACACACACACACACACACACACACACACACACACACACTACTGTGGAAATGCAAAGGACAGAATTGAATATTGAGTTCCTCTGACTGGTCTCTGACCTCCATCACAGAAGGGGACACAATAAACCTATTCTCAAACCTTTACCTGCAAACTATACAAACGCATAAAATTACCCTTACTACCATGAACATACAACATAAGATACTTGTCAAACTGAAAGTGATAATTCACATAGGATTGACAGTGCGGCCATCTTTTACTCACCCTCAAGTTAATCCAAACCTATATTTCTTTTTTGTTCTTTTTTGGAACAAAACAAACCAAAAAGGTTATTATAAAGAATGCTTGTTACCAAACTTGTAACACAGGACAATTTTTCTACAGATTTTGAATTGACATGTATGTGAATTAATGATGACAGAGTTACATTTTTTGGATGAACTATGCCATTAAGATATTTTGTAGCATTTTGGAAACATTTGTGTCTACATGTTCCAAAAACACAGACTTTACAGACATGCTCTGAATCCTTTTTAGAAATGTGAATGAATTCAATCTTGATAAGCCGGGGGACCTTTCAGCACACAAACTTCAAACAGACTCACACTTTTGACTTCAGGCATGATTGGTTCAGAGCTATCTGTGGCTGTCTGAATTCAGCGTTTAAAGATGTCTGTGGGAAAAAGACAGCAGTTGATGCAGGAATGACCTCCACTCAAATACACACTTTACTTACAGATAAGGTACGCCTGCACAAACACATACAACATAAAAAGGTAGACTAGTTGTCACACATTTGTATTCAGGGTTTTAAAGCCAAGATAACCACTACTAGAGAAAACTATATATAAGTGTGTGTGTGTGTGTGTGTGTGTGTGTGTGTGTGTGTGTGTGTGTGTGTGTGTGTGTGTGTGTGTGTGTGTGTGTGTGTGTTTGTGTGTACATAATCACTACTAGAGAAAACAAGCATGTGTGCAATTGAATTATCGAAAAGTAAAGACCAAACTCAGAAGTTTTCTGCAGTAACCTCCACAAGTGTTTTCACAATTCTTGAATAACAAGAGCGAATACAAACACTGAGCAAATGTGAATAAGTGGGGATGAAGGGGAAGAGAAAGAGTGTCAGAAATGAAGAGAGATGGAGAGAAAGAGAGGCCTGTACTTGTCTTTCAAATCTTTGCACTAAACAATCATCCAATTGTTCTGGAGAGCACAGTAACAAAACAGCCATAATTAGCAAGCCGTAACAGTCAGAAGCATCACATGCTGTTAATGTAGAAGAGAGGAGACAGGGAGTGAATGAGGAAGAGAGAAAGGCAGTGGGAGCAAGAGGAAGAAGCGATATTGAAAAATTCAGGGTGGGACAAAAGAGGAATGTATCTTGTTTTACTTCTCTTTAATTCATTTTTATTTAATATCTGTGTCTCTTGTGTTTAAGTATGTGTGTTTACAAATGTAAAAAACACATATGTACACACATATGTACATGCAATCATACACACACACACAGTTTCTCTGCTCTGCTTTCTTGTGTGTGTCCTATTTCACATGGGTGAATGAGCAGTGTGTTAACCATCTAATGGGGCCAAAGGACGTGTCTGCTGAACTAAACTGAACACACACACACACACACACACACACACACACACACACACACACACACACACACACACACACACACACACACACACACACACACACACACACACACACACACACACACACCTCACTCACACTACACCTGAATGAGCACTGAGTTAACCATCTAATGAGGCCAAAGGACGTGTCCACTGAACTGAACACACACACTCTCTCTCTCTCACACACACAAGCGCATTTTCTCTTAATACGTTCCTCCTTAGCATCTGGTGATTCCTTTGAGAATTTTATAGGCATGGATTTGACATGCATTTATATCTCTGACCATTTAGTTTTAAAAGAGTTTGGTGCCTAATGTATTATAATAATATTGTTAATATATTTAGACATTCATAGTGCCAGATTACAGTAATACAGCTTATAATCAGGTCTATGTTCTCTTTAATAATTGTAACCACATTTATATTATGGATACGCTTTTAAAGTGGGCATGGAATTGTCTAAATTCATGTTATTGATCTTATTGTGAATAACTCATCCCTGTGTGTGTTTAATTTTATTTCACCTCATAACTTGAACCACGTACGCAAGACTTCTCCATTCATTTTGCCTGACCCATTATATTTTACTAACTAACTGCAAACTTGCAGTCAGACGGATATAACTAATACCCCACCCAAGATTTTTTTTCTTTTTTGATAATCCATTTCATTCAGATTCATCCGTCACAATTCAAATGGAAAGACCTCTTGTTACTTTTGTTTCATCACCACTTTAAAGAGTATAAAATATAAAACCACATATCTAGGCTCCAAAATTAGCACAAAATGCAAATAAATATTTGCTTCAGCAGGTAAATTAAACAATTTAGAAGTTGGCTGGTGACTTTGTGGAACTGCAGCATATGTGGTTTAAGAATGATGTAAGAATGAGATGTAAGAATGAAATGTAAGAATGATCTGACCATAACTAAAAATAAATTCGGCATGCAAAATTCAAATCAGATATACAAATCACACCAATGAAAACATCTGTCACAACTTCATACATCTTATGACTTAGAATAAGATGCCAGTTAATTTATTAGGCCTAAAGTCCATATGTAGCAACACGTCTAATGTTCCTTGCACAAAAAATGAACAAAAGAAACAAAACAACAATTTGTGTTCTTATGACATATGAATAGATCAAAATCTATCAAAATAGGTCAATAAGATATTTGATATCCAATTACATATTTTGAAAGTGTCAAATACTGTTTTATGGTCAGAAAATTCCCTAAATTTTCCTGCCACTGGCAAAATTTGTTACACATCTCATGCATTATAGTGCATTACACATTGTTAAAGGGTCACCATGAGCAGGTAAGCATTATAATGCACTATAAATTTGTTTATACTTGCACTAGCATTAAATAATGGAATTTAAAGTGCTTTATGAGACATTACCTTCATGGTGCATTATCTACAGCTTACATAGAATTGTTCCATTCACTGTGCAGATTCACTCTGTATGGGATGTGTGTGTGTATATATATATATATATATATATATATATATATATATATATATATATATATATATATATATATATATATATATATATATAACCTAAAAATGGAGATGAGGCACCTGAGAGAGACGGAGTCCTCTGAATGAAAGGCAATGAGTGGGGGAGAGATGACCCACTCAGATTAGTTTCATATGCACGGAGGCCTCTGCTGAAAGGCTCTGATCAGACTCTGCCCCCAGACTTCAGACAGACACAGAGTCCTGGACTAGACTGACCTGGGAATGGCACAGACGGACAGAGGAGGGCGAGAATGAGATAACAGGAGTGGAATGAAGAGATGATTGTTGAGTGATGAACCAGCTTGAGCTGCACATAGTGTGTATGTGTGTTGAGCTGTTTTCCTTTAACTTGAATGAAATGAATGACTGAACCATAATCACAATGAACCAAATTAATCCTGCTACTGTGAGGAAATGAAACACTACCAAATGTTGTTTGGCATTTTAAATGCCCAAACAATTCATAGGATCTACTTTTATGTGGATTCTTTATTGTAATTTTCACTGTGATTAAAATTTATTTGATACTTTTAGCATTGAGGTTTAACCCTGACGTAAACACACAAACTGTGCTTATGTAGATGTGTGTGTTTAATGGCAAGAGTAGGGCAGGAGATCGGTGCTGGCTATAAAGTATCTCATTAAAGCTGTCAGGGCTACAGTTCAAATCAACTACAGCTGTGCTGTGTCTGCCTGTTGAACTGCCTAACTGAACACTTCCCCAACAAAAACACACACACACACACACACAGAGAGAGAGAGAGAGAGAGAGAGAGAGAGAGAGAGAGAGAGAGAGAGAGTAGTTAACAGATCAGCATTGGTCTTATGGTACCTATTCTGTTCTATGTGTGAATGCCCGAAAGGATAAATTGAAGTACTAGATATTCACAGCAGCGGCATCTTTGATTTTTAATGGGAATGAAAGAGAGGCTGTGAGGGATCTCTTCAGTAGGTTGTACTGTTATTTCATGTTGTTATTTATTTCCGCTGTTCTCCAAAACAGATAAAAAGCAGCTCAGAGCTTCTGATGGTCTGTGTGCGTCCACATAAACACACAGTGCGCGAACGGGACACAGCAACGTGAGGGCTGGGTATGCCTCCTCCCGGGGCAGCACTTGAGAGTTCACTACCTGGTCCCGATAGGGAGTGGTGGGAACTTTGGGCATGTATCCAAGCCAGGGTCTCAGGACAACTGGAGAAAAAGCCGTCCCGAATTCAAGGTACGATTCACTGACCGAAAATGCTTGCAGGTCCCCGACCCTCTTGAAGGAACCAAGCGCAGTCAGGAGCACTGTCTTGAAAGACAGGATTTTGAGCTCAATGTTGAAGCGGTTCAAATGTTGACATAAAAGATGTGATTTTATTTAGTTTGTAATTTGTTATATACAAAAATGGACCTTGGTGAACATAATTCCACAATTGTAAACCCTGTTTTGTTTTCAGACAGTTTAAAATAACTTTCAAAAAAGGACTAGAACTAGGACTAGAACTAGCTAGGCAACAAGAACAGGCCTTTGTAGACTAGACTGTCTGATTTAACAATGCTCGCTCTAACTTTCATGGCCTTTGAAGGATGCAGCCTCTGAAGTCCGAGTACTTTGAAGGATGCACCCTCTGAAGTTCGAGTCGTTCGTAGGATGCAGCCTATGAATTGGGACACGGCTACTGTGAGTGTCAAGCTTCAAAAGATGGCATCTGCAGCATTTCCAGCACACTCATTGTCTCAACGCACTCACTCATTTTCATTCACTCATTTAGTGGACTATATTATTGGAGTAATTAAATGAATAGTGAATGAGGGTATTACAGGCATTTTCTCATACAGTCGTAGACTAGATAGCTTGAACATAATTTGAGAACAAAGAGAAATGTGCCAACTTTCATCCTGTCACCCCATAACAATACTTTCTCTCCTTATACATTGTTAACACCTTTTGGGCCACAGAGCATTTAGGAAAGAGGTGAGGATCATGAATGCTTAATAGACAAGGATGCCTCCCCTTTGACCTCAACCTGTAAAAGGGAAATGCTTCGGTTACTCCTTATCCATACAGAGAGCCGTTGCTCATATTAGCACAATAGCAATTCAGAAGAAAAGAGAGGAAGGGGGGAATGAAGTGTTTTGTTCTTTGCTACATTCTGTAGCTGATTGCAGACTGAACTAGGGTGTCACATGACTTGAGTGATTTGCTCCCTTCTAACCACCATATTCCCCCCTTCCCATCACCCCACCATGGCCCTCATCAGGTCATGTCAGCTCGAGTTTGTTGCTCCTGTAGTTTTTAATTCTGTCTGATAGCTGGACAAAAGGAGAGTGGAGGAACAGAGGGGGAAAGAGAAGCATGATGGCACATTGTGGGTAATGATAAAGCATGTAGTAGGGAAACATGGAAACAAAAGCATTTTGTTATGTTTTTCTTACAACCCATCATTATTTCATTCTTTTTTTAGTTTTTCTTTCTCTTTCTCTCGTTCTCTTCCTCTTTCTTGTCTTGTCTGAATGGATGTTGGTCATTGCGGTTTTATTTTTTCGCTTGCTACCCATTCATATTACAAGACAAATGATGTTTTTCCAAAATCCAGAAACTAAGATCAGATTTCTTGACTCTGGATTCTCTCCAGTTTCTGCTAATAGCAGAATAGCACTTAGCTTTGACCTAAGGCCCACTATGAATGACAGAAGCAAATGAAAAAAGAAAGAGGGGGAGGGAGAAAAATCGACCACACCAGCCTACAGCGAGACCATTATGTTTGATGAATCTGGCCACCGGTATGTGCCATTTTGAAGTGTTCTGAAGTGGATGTATGGTTTACATATTAAGCTTGAGGTTTCCCAAAAGTTGTTCAGACCTTGTGTGAAGACTGTGGGAGAAACACGAATTGTGAAGAGAATCTACTAATTCTCTCTCTTTTTCTTTCTTACACTCTCTTTCTCACACGATAGAAAGAGCTCCCTCTGCTGAGCTGACAAGATTTCTGTTTAACTGTCTTCCTTTCTCTCAGTCAATCTACTGTGGGGCTAGTTGTCACACAGAGAAGTTGTGTCTGTAACACAATAACCAAATCGGTCTGAGTAATGCTGGGTACGTACACTACAAGATATTCGGAATGATTTTAGACCAATTTATCCTCTTCCAATAATCATAGGTAAAGTTCAGATCTTGATGGTTCAACAGATTATTTGATCAGATTTTCCTGTCAAGAGAGAATGAATTTGCTCGGACGAACGTCAGAGCCGTCCCGATCTCGAATTTTAAATATTCAACGTTGAATATTTATGATCAGAAATCCTGTTGTGTGTGGGTAACCCTAAGGACAAAGACGCACATGCTCTAGAGATTATCTTGCGAAATGAAACGATACTCAATCAGAAAGCGCGCTAATGGAAGATTCACCTCTAGCTTGCACTTTAACATCTAAAGTCCATGTTCACCATCTCCACAACTTCATCTAAACATTTTTCTTTTTTTCCCATAAAATAATAAAAAAAGAAGAATCAGTCCATACAATAGAAGCACCATTTCCTGCCTTTCTTGCTGGTTGTCTGCCATGTTTCTTTATTTTAAAGTCACGTTTAATGCGGGAGATTTTGCAAGATTTCCGGTGTTCACAGGTGGATCTCTGTTGTTTGTGAATAGAAGCTGTTGTGTGTGGAGTAGAGGAACAAAACGGTAAAATATATAATTTCTTATCGTCTTATCGTTTGTGGTTTCTAACATTTTGAAAATCTTTTAATATTTTAAAAATCTTGTAGTGTGGCCCAGGCATAAGAAATATAGTTGCACCAATGCTTGTTTTACATTTGAACAAGATTTAACAATAACATTATTTTTTGGTTAAAAAAAATGGATGGCTAATTTTTATGTTTTGTGCTGATTCACAGATTGTGCTGATTCATACTATTTTTAATGTTCATATTTTGCTGAAAGGTCTGCAATAAACTATGTAAAGACAGATATTACAACTTACCGTATGTGGTGTGACAACATATTGATAACAAGAGGAACTGTATCTTTTTTCCTGGGCAGTATTGTGCAAATTAAAATTATTTTCTGTCTAGCCATGTAGTAGTTCTCAACCAGGAGTCTGGGGCACCTAGGGGGGGTCTCAGTAAACTTCCAAGGGGTGCGCAAGGTGACTTAAAACAAAGTAAAAAGCAAGTTGTTCCAAATTCACTCCCTCAACAGTTTATAGTTAACAACCAACTCACCTTGAGAAATATTTCACTGGAGTTAAAAGGTTTCAAATACCTACAGGAGCTTAGAAAAGAGCCAAAAATATTTCTTGTTTTAAATCACACTTCCATGAGATTTAAGTTTGAGATGAAAAATGGAAACATGGATAAATAAGGGATTTTGACATAAAGGCTTTACCATAATGAACCCAGAAAATCTCAGACATCCATAGACAGTATCAAAGTCAAAAGATCTGGTCCCACAAACCTCTCTAACAAGGCACTTTAGACATCGATGGAACTAGTAGGGGGACAACTTTAAAATGTCAGTAGTAGATTAAGATTAATTTATCAACATAGAACTCATGTTTAATGTGATAGTTTCATACTTCTACTATAACACAATATGTTGTTAGTCCCGAAATTCTTCACGTTATTGAATAAATACATAGAGCCACTATTAACAATTGTGAGTTCTAATGGTCTGGTGGTAGAACTTATATTAAGTGTACCAGAGGTTTTGGGTTACAATCCATCTTCATATAGTTTTGTTTTTTATTTCAACCAAAGACGTTCATCTGTGATTGTATATCAAGAGCAGGGACACGTTTGTGTGGATTTTATTTTGTGATTTCAACGGAATAGAATAGAGAGTCTCTGCAACAGTTAGCAATAGATTGAAACGCTCATCTGTGCACAAGCCACCGCCACTTATACCAGCAGCAACGAGCACTCAGCATGATTTAAAAAACAACACATTCCAGTCCCAGATTGCCTCTTATTTAACTCTACCAGTCAGCTAGAGATGTTTAATTTGTATTAGATGCATCTGTACTAGTGATGTGCGCAACAACTGGAATCTGGATGTGCGCAGCAAATGGAAACAGTTTTGTTTACCTGCCCCCAAGAGACAGTCTGTATATATGTAATGGAGACCAGCTAGTCCCCTGATCTCAAGAGGCGTACTAGTGACTGATGCTAGAGACTACGGTCTTTAGCATTCTTGTTAACGCACCTGACTCCCACACTGAAGGCCCGCACAGAGAAGGGCGAGTAGGACCTGAGGGGTTACATTGGTGTCGTGATCTGGATGGGAGTAAGGTTTAGGGGGGTGAGTGTAACGGAGGCCAGCTAGTAAGAGCTGTGCAGGTAAACCTTACTCCCCTGATTTCAAGAGGTGGACTGGCGACTGACACAAGAGACTTTGTCCTTGTTTACGGGCCCGCTTCCCACGCCGGAGGCCAACACAGAGCTGGGCAAGTAGGACCTGAGGGATTACATATGTAACCCATTTGAGAGAACACTTAATCTATGAACAGTCAAATCCCATATTGAATGTTACAAAAAATAGGTATTTTGCATTGCATTATGATCATTGTGTATTAAACTTGAGTGTTCACATAGGCAACATTTGAAATTATAGACATATTTAGTCAATAGGAAGCGCAAGGCCACTATGTTCACATCTAATAGCTTATTATAAACAGATTTCCACAAACAAAAGTAAGTTCACACAACTTTTTGTTTACTGCAACCACTTGCGTGTCCAAGTTCGAACACCGTTCTCGGGTAAGAAACTATCAGTACTGAAAACTACATTATTTAACTGCATTTTCTTTGTCAGGATGTTGATATAGCAACTATTCAAGTGTCAAGTTCACAATGTAAAACATTTTTGATATAAATCTGATAAATCTGATAAATCTGTAAAATGTCATATTGTATTGTCCCTCATAACCGGTAGTATAACAAGCCTAATAGTTATATTAATAACTATTAATGTGTCAAACTATTAGTTAACAAAATGGAAAATGTTTGTGTATACTGTAAAAATCCTTTCCTCACCTTACTTCCAAGTGGATATTTCTCTGAACCCACTGCGAATGCCACAGAAAAAAAATGACGTATGAAAAAAGCAGAGGTTAAATTGAAATTATTTTCTTTTCTGCTGCAGATATACACTTTTCAAAATAATATATTTATTTCAAGATGTAATATTAACATGACGGTAGGTTAAATGTTAAATGTAAATGCCTTTGTTAAAAATATAAAGCAAAACATTAAATGGTCAAAAAAATAAAAAAACAATTGTAAACTGCTAGTATTTTCCAAGTTGACTAGCAGCAGCACTACCATTTAATTGACTAGTCAGCTAGTCTCACACATCCATGATCTGTATCACAAGATGTTTTAAAAAGTGGTAGGGAAAAATATCGACCCTGACAAAAAGTGGACATGTCACACCCACAAGTGTTATACACATCCTGCTTATAACAGACATCTTGTACTATCGGAATAAATAAGTTCTGTTCTGTTCTCTCAGCCCACAGATAAGTTAAATGAATCAGAAAAATATAGGAATCAAGAAAACAGAAGCTGAATCACAGAGACATTTTCATGACATGTAGTGTGCTACCGCTACCCTGGCCAGTAACCAAACTTAACCTGCGCAATTAGAGCATGCTACACCGTCTGAGGAGTTACTTTGAAGCTGTCGGCATCAGACATAGATAATGAAGGGCTACGCTTTGAACTGGTCAGAGGAGGACTACTTAAATTAAAGCTATCATGCCTCAGCATCTTGTGTCCCATGACATAAAGTAGTTGATTACTTCTACAATTTGAGATTTTGTGAGACATTGAGAACAAGGCCTCACCCAGTGCTAAATTAATGGAAGCATCATTGAATAGTGATTACAAATCTTACAGTCCCCTTCCTGATTTCTTATTTTTTTGGCATGTTTGTCACACTTGAATGTCTCAGATCATCAAACAAAATTAAGTATACACAAAATGCAGTTTCTAAATTAAGGTTGTTATTATTAAGGGAAAACGAAATCCAAATCTACATGGTCCTGTGTGAAAAAGTATAACTTAACTTAACTATGCTTTATCATACCTGAGTTCAATTTCTCTAGCCACACCCAGGCCTGATTGCTGCCACACCTGTTCTGAATCAAGAAATAATTTAAATAGGACCTGCCTGACAAAGTGAAGTATCTTCAAAAGCTAGCCGAGATCCAAAGAAATTCAGGAACAAATGAGAAAGAAGGTAACTGGGATCTATTTGTCTGGAAATGGTTATAAAGCCACTCCTAAAGCTTTGTGACTCCAGCGAATCACAGTGAGAGCCATTATCCACAAATGGCGAAAACATGGAACAGTGGTGAACCTTCCCAGGAGTGGCCGGCCAACCAAATTTACCTCAAGAACGCAGCAAGGTCTCACCCAAGAGGTCACAAAAGACTCCACAATAATATCCAAAGAACTGCAGGCCTCACTTACCTCAGTTAAGGTCAGTGTTCATGACTTAAGGCCCAGTCACACAGCGAAAACGCATGAAGAACGCACGAATTACGCACAGATTTTCGTTTCTGCGTGGAGTGTGCGTCATATGCGTAATTCGTCGGTGGAATGAACGAGGACCGTCAGTGATTGTAGGTGGATGTGCGTCGAAGGTGGTTTGTGCGTGATTTTGAGTTTTGAACGGTTCAAAAATTTTCTGACGCACAGATGTGCGTCGGTGTGCGTTATTTATGAGTCGCCGTGCGTAGTTTATGCGTTGAGTATGCGTGACACGCGTCGGCCGTCAGTGCTTATGCGTCGGAACTGGTTCGAAAGCGCGCACGTCCACTGACGCCCCACCTTCATATCACTCATGAACCGCGCACCGCGGCGCATGTATCACGTTCATTCCACTGACAATGTGGATTCTGAAAGTGCTTGTTCGTGGAACGTTCGCGAAGCATGCGTGTTTGGACGCGCTACGGCAGTGATTCATGCGTCGGGTGTGCGTCGAATGTTCGTGGAATACTTTGGTCAATTTCTCGACGCACAAGCACGCACAAACCCAATCTATGCGTGATTTGTGAGTAATTCGTGCGCGATCGGCTGTGTGACTGGCCCTTCAAGAAGTGTTCATGACCATAAGAAAAAGACTGGATGAAAATGGCCTGTGTGGCAGAGTTCCAAGACGGGATTTGAGCTCTCTGTTTTTTTTAAATTAATTATCATTTCTCATCATGTTTTAGTTTGGTTGTTCCATTCTTGTTTCCAGTGTCCTGAATTACAGTACTTGTAAAATAAACTGCTGCATTTAGATCATGCACCCATCAACTATTATTAACTATGACATGTAACAAAGCTGTTGATTGAGCTTAACTTGCATTGAACCCAGAATATTCTGGAATATTTTATATTTTAAAAAGCAAATTTCAGTTAAAGCTACTGAACTGTCATCTATTTTTTTTGTTTTTTGTCCTTCCCCCACATAGTGGTATTCACACTATCCTCCCCCTCCAGGAGCTACATCTTCTGATCTCATTGATCCAGTTGGGGTGAGTCAAGCCAGTGTCTTATCAATAATTACTGTAGGATGTGAACATGGGAAAGTGTTGTCATATAACCCCCATAAACACAGACACACACCTGCCTCGGTCTAATAAAAATGGGGCTACTGAATAGATGGAGACACAGACATTGACTCATGGATAAAGCTCTCTATACCTTCATCGACTTGGTAACCTGTATGTGTGTGTAATTGATTTGGGCAGGAGGTCTAGAGAGGAAGTAGAACCAAAATCTATACCCATAAACCTGACTCTGTTTAGAGGAACAAGAATCTCAATATCACTGTTTCTTGATTCACTGTCTCTTTCTGTTTGACTTCCTATTATGTTGGATTTCAGTGTGTAAATCTATAGTTCATTATTTGAAGATGCTAATGCAAGCAGTGATCACAAACATCTGAATTCTGCAAATGCTAATGGGGTAGTACTAAATTCATTTAAAACGTTATTGATATAAAGTTACATTGAAACAAGCTGAAAAGTAATTTTAAATCTCTTACACAATTTTGCTTCTAAATTCTAAATTGCTACTAAATTCATTTTTAAATATATAATATAATATATTACATTTTGTATAATTTTAAGTATATTTTACTGCTAAACAAGGCAGAAATATTGATTCAAATATAAAGTGTGTTCGGTATTCTACAGTTGCGAATGTAATAAAAAACACTCTCAATTTAAATTACTCTTGATATAAAGTTATACTGATATAAGCAGACAATCAAAACATAGTTAAAAAAATGTAAATAAAATATAAAAATAAATTCATTTTAAAACTTGTTTTTCTACATATTGTCATAAAAGGAACATACAAATATATACAACAAAGCAGTGCCATGTGTGCTTGTCATTACTCAGTGTGGATGATGAATAGAGCAGCATATGGCATTGACTGATGTTGCCGTGTCGATACGGTACGCTCGCTTGCTGATATGTAACCAGTCAGATAAAGTCATGTGTGGAGATACCTTATCTCTCACTGTGGACCAAATCAATAGACTGTCTCTCCCTCTTCGTCTCTCTGTCCCTCATTTTTCTATGTTCCCCTCCCCACCTCACCCCAAAACACATTTTCTCTCTGCCCTTTTTTATTATTTACCTGCTTTTTCTGGTTTATTGACCTTGCCCTGCAAAGAAACACAGAATCATCATATATTGGCTTTTTTTTAGTACCTCAATATTTGTCAGAGTATCAACTTACTTATTTACAGCGGACAAACTTTTTCAAGCTCTAGTTCCCATGTCAACTGAATCTCCCCTTTCTAAGGCCATTTAATGCCCTTTGAGTAAAGTGAGATGACTTGCTGAAATTATGAGGAAAAGTTATATTATAATTACCCCTCAACATTATAATAGATTATTTCTCTAAAAAAAAATTGCAGCAGTCGGCCTCTGTGTTTCACATTTGCAGGATCCATATCACACAGTCTTTTGTGCTGCCCCTTTAAAGTAATGAAGCTCGTGATGAGTGACACTTCATTACTGCGTAAAAAACCCAGTGATCATTCCTTTTGTCCAGCATGGAAACAGAGCACTTTCCCTTCAGTTGAACTCTCTGTCACTGGATGGAAGTGTTTGCTATTGACCAACCAAACTATTTGATCTGTTGGGAGACTAAGCTAGCTTGAAAAGGTGATGATGACAGACAAAAAATACGTGAGACAATGTTTTAAATAGATTCAGTAAAGCATCTTTGTTGTAGTTGTTTAAAAAAAAAAGTTTATTCAATTCTTATCTTAGAATCACAGAGTTTAATGACAAAGTAACCATTACAATGGATTTGTTTTGTCTCTCTAATGGTGGTTTGACTTTTGCGTTTCACTGCTGTCCGTTTATCCCACCGCTCATTATCTTCACCTTTAGGGGTCGAGTCATTTGAAACATGCAGCAGACGTCTGCCATAAACTGCCAGATTATAAGATGTTTTGTGTGTCCTTGCATATGGATCTTATCTGTATTATATAGCTCTGTGTATCTCTTCACCCCTTCCCATAATCGATTGATAGCGCTTGTAAATTCCTCCTGTGTGATTGCAGTAAGACAAATAAGGGTGTGTGTCTTCAAGCTAAACAATAAAAAACATTCTTCTGCGGTTGTTTCCGGAATTAAAAACTGACATCAGGTTCAGAATGAGGATTGTAAAAATTATTTAAATATAGGATTATAGAACATTCATTTTAAACTTAGAATTATAAACTTTGAAAGGTTTTTCTTACAAATCCAGTCAGATAGTAAAAAGTTACCGTACTTTCCACCAAAAGTAACTGCTCTAGCCGCTAAAACATATTTTTAAATGGATTAAATGAATAGGGCAGCAGTTGTAACTTCTGTGTCTCCATTCTCATTTCTAAAAGTGCTTTAGAAAGCGTATTTAAACCTAGCTGGACTGACTTTTTCCAGTAATGACTGGAAAGCAGAGGAGAAAGAAGAGGGGTATTGACAGGCTTTTGTTGAGTGCTGGCTCCAGGCATATTAGATTAAGACAGACAGACTGTGATGGACCAGTCAGTAAAATATGATTAACCAGTGATCAGTGCTGGCTCATGAAACTGCTAAAGATAAAGAGACCCATTGAGGAGATGTCTTCAGATCTAAGAGATTAGCCAAATGCTAATGTTAAAGATTTGATAGAGAGAAAGAGTTTTCCTCCTCATACTTTGCACCATTTCAGTTTTAAGCCAAAGGTGCCCTTGGTTGATTTCAGGAGCAGACTCACCGGCAAATAACATACTTGTAATTATGGACTTTTTAGTTCATTAATAAGATGTGTATATACTGTACAGTATATTCTAGTACCCAACAGACATATGAATGTATATTTATGTTTATTCAAATACTTTAAAAATCAGCTACTCACATGCAACATGGGTAAATATTACACATGTGCATGAATCAAAAGTAAACAGATTCAATCTGAGATAAAACCAGTCCAAACAATGACTCAAACATTCAGCCAGGAAGGATATTCGATTTGTTTGTACAAGATATTTAAAAGCTAACTCAAATTTTTACTTGAGCATACAAAGCATATATTGGAGTAATAGTCAGTCACGGTATTACATGAATTCTTCCAAATAATGTTACAAGCATACTGTGCATGAGAGATGTGAAAAAGTAAGTGTGGCTGAGAGAAAGTTAGAACTCAACAAATAATATTTTGCATTTTTAACATTCAATAACATTCCCAATAAGTTGCGAAAATATTATCTCTGAATGTTCTCTTCGTATATAAAAATGGAGGTTTTAAAAAGGTTTTAACCAATGTTGACATTCTTTTGACTGTGGAGCAGACGAGTAGACAACTTTCTGACACTTATAATTGCGTCTTCAACCGTTCTGTGTCCAAGTTGCATCCTGTTGCCGTTTAAACTGCCCTGTCAATCCTCTTGTCGCAGTAAAAAAATCCTCCACATTCAGTTTTGCTTAATTTCTACTGTATCGGAAAGAAATTTAAGTAGCATTTGTTAGATGATGCATTTCAAAGTTATTGACCAAATATATCTTTATAAAAGTTGACAATGTTGTTTTCAACGCAAATAACATTTGTCACAACCGCCAGTTACAGTCAAGGCAGAGGCAAAACAGGCTCTGTGTAGCGTACGCTTGAGAACACTAAGCTTAACAAACAAAACACTAGAGTACAAGTCCTTCAAAATACAAACAGAACATCCAGGTTACACATGACAACAACAGACCAGAAAGGGCTAAACACAGGGATAAAATACACAGCAAACTAATCAGAGAGACGAGACACAGCTGACAGAACTAACATGGTGATTACAGGACAAAGTGACTAAGATAAAAACAAAGGAGCACATGGGGAAACAGAATGACCCACCACCAAGCTAATTATGACACATTGAATAAATGTTTTTTCGTCAGGTTAGATACTTGTTATTTATCACTATTATTTATTAGTACTCGCATGCACATGTGATCGAATCCTCAAGGGCAATATTAGCCGTTAGCGTGTTCATGAAAAGTAGATCATCTGAAAATCTTTGGAATAGCCATTTCAACAAACTGCCTATTTGGGACACACTAATTCTAATTTCAAATTTAGGATTAGAATGCAGCACAGATAACTTTAAACGAACATTTGATCGAACACTACTGGAAGAATGTTTGTTCATAACTTTTTTAGAGAACCTTGCCAGAGCGTTAGCTAAAGCTCTGAGAATGTTCCCTGTTAGTTGTGTTGGCATGCCTTGGTTTCATTCAGCGCTATATTGGTGAAGAGACTGATGGCAAGGAGTACACAATTATTCATGCACTCAACACACAAACACATCCACAAAGCCAGACGGACTCCTCTACAGAAAAATCCTGGCTCCTTTTCAATAATCAGAGTCTATAAATTAATTCTTATTGTTGGGGAGTAGCAACCTCCTGCTTACTTTTCCTCTCTCTCTCTCTCTCTCTCTCTCTCTAATGCGTTTCATACAATCACTCAGCTGCTGTCCACATAAAATACCAAGATGTTTTCCAGCAACCTACTGTACTTTGCCAGTGATCATATTTCTCTTCCGTAACTGACCAATCAGATGAGACTTCGCCAAATGCCTTCTGCCCTAAAATCTCCTTAAATTCAAAGTTCAAATTCACCGCAATATGAGAAAAAAAGAGACCATAGTTAATTGTTCATGACTATGCATTGTTTTGTCAGCTTTATTTTTATTTCAGTGGACAAATTGTGCAAATCTTTCACTTTAATTAATGCTTAAATTGATATATTTAACAAGGTCAATGAACATTTAGATTATTTTCTTGAGTTATACATATATAAACTGTATACTGAACACACTTTATAGACAGTTGACAGCTGTGTAAAAAGTGGACCCATAAAATGGACAATTATGAAAGGATGGACAAAGAATGTGTATATGTGCGCATGTGTGTGTATGTGTAAAATGGAGAGAAAAAAAAGAGCACTTAGCTTTAAGTGCTTTTCCGTACTAATGGAGGGATATTTTGTGTGGTTTAAGGAAAAGCTTCCATTTCGACTAAGTAACCCAGGTCATGTAAATATTTAGACTCCAATCCAAACGATATCCAGACATGTATAGTGCCCCCAAAAAGCCCCAACTATCACACATGCACACAGTCCCGCTTCCTCTAATAGCAGCAAACATACACAAAGCATACTACATCCCTCATACTTACAATACAATATACAAAAGTTAACAGTTTAACATAACTTTTAAAACATTTCTCAAACCAAGGTTCTTCATCTTCAAGTCACCATAAAATCAAAATTGACAATTCTTATTATTGACGGAATATTGCAGCATTTATTATGAATAGTTTATCCATGCTCATCATCATCATCATTATTATTTTTCTAATTTATGTGCTCTCATAATCTGTAATCAAAATAACTTCCCCTCCCTTTCTCTTTTGTGGGGAAATTATTTTACCATTGAATCTACCTGACCTAATAGCTTTTCTATGAACGGGAGCTTATTAAACTAAACTCAAGCGTTATATAATGCAGAAAACGTTGATCGTCAACCGCATGAGGTCAAACTAAATACTTTATGAGCTGTTTTATGTTCTATTCATTTTTACAAATTTGCCTCTATTTTTTTCTAACCCACGTAAAATACATTTAGAAATTATATTTGGACTATATATTGATAAGAAGCGAAAATGCTGTGTTTATGTGTAAATGGCATTTATCACTATTTGCATCTATATCCGCTGCCATCTTTGCACGCCATTGTGGGGTATGATTAAATACTTTTGTGGTAATTAGAGTTAATAATTGAAAACAAAATTACAATTTCTTGAATATAATTGATATATAATTTAATATTATATATTAGAATATCAAAATAATGAAAATAAAATAATAAAATAATAAAATAATAAATAATGTTTTAGAAAACTAAAAATTGTAAGACAAAATGAATCATATGTATAGAAAGCAGCTAATATAATATTGTTATCAAATCTACATTTTCAAGTTTATTTGACTTGAAATTAATTATGGTAGGCCTATTTGTACGAAGACTTTTCTGGGCATTGACGTATGTGAGAGCATGTGTGTACATGTGTGGGAGTCGGTGCGTTATCTGGAGATCGGATAGCGGAGAGTGGTTTAGTCAGTGCGTAACAGAAGGTCTCTGTTGGTCTGAGGTTCCTGTCACCTAAGTCTTGTGTCTCCAAACGCTCTGGGGGAACAAGAATCTCCCACAACTGCTGCTTCTAATCTAGTCAGTAACCACATAATATACACACACATACTTGCGCACTGCATGTCAGGGCTGGTCTAAACGCTCAGTAGCCAGTGAGCTTCCTCATGACTTATCTCCTTGATCAGCCCTTCTTCAAAGCTGCTTCTCCTCTGGAGAGGCTGGATCCATGAAAGAACGGCATTGAGGGGGTCTTAAACAATTGTCATGCATCATTGTGCTGAGGTCAACATACACACGCACACAATGACTGAATGTCATGAAACATTGCCAAAGAATTCCTCCACTGACAAAATAACAAAAACAAAATCCAAACTTTTGAACATAGTGTATTTATATGGATTTCTTCAACTTAAGGTAGTTACTTTTATTGTTTTTGGTCTAGATAAATGACAACACTCTCTTTTGATGCATGTATAAACATATACGGTACACTTTGGATTTGATTAATAGACAAAATAAGTTAAAAGAGTGTTTTCAGAGTGTCACAAGCTAATAGTGTAGAGTTCTGTGAAATCACATGCTGTATATCACTTTTTTTCTTTTTTTTTTTAAGAAACGAAGAGATAAGATAGAATGGAGCAGTAGATTAGATACATATGGCAAACAGTAAAACAGGCATAATACCCAGACATGCCAGAGGTTCTGCTATCATGATGGACAAAAATGAGAGCAGCTCTGGAATGTCTGTCCCATGTGTGTATTTCAAGAAGAATTTATCAGGATATTTTGCTTGAGAGGGCATCTTTTATTTGCTTTTCATTTTTGGTATCTTTTGAAAGCAATGTCTACACTGAATAATGACCACGTTTATATGCATTTGGCTTATTCTACTTTTAAGGTGAAAGCAGCGTTCTGGAATGTTGAGCTCTTCCTTCCACTGCCTGCAATTCCATTCATCTTTATCTGCCTTTTTATTTAAATTCTGCTATTATATAATTCAGTACCTCGTTTATAATTGTTGGCAAATAAAAAATTATTGTAATTTTAACTGCACATGCTATGTTACAGTAAAAACCTGTTAACTGAAATAGATCAAACCTTACATTTCATGTAATTTTACAGTAAAATACTGTGAAAATTTACTGTTTTTGAAAGTAAAGAAATTATGATTTAGAGTGAAAAGCTGCAAAATGACATTCCCAGAATTCCCTGTTCGACACTAAACTTGATGATTTTTCTTTTAAATGAGTATGTTTCTTCGTAGGTTTTTTACGTATCTTGTGGTTTTATTTAATTAATTAAATTAAGGATTATTGCACTATTTGACTTTCCTTTGTGTTACCATGTTTTGTATGTGTGTGTATGACACTGCATACACCTTCTATATATTAGTATGTAGTTACCTCTGTTATTATGATTATTGTCAGTATATGTTAACAGTACAAAACAGACTATTGGTAGCTATATGGCCTTTCTAATTCTGTTTAATTAACATAATTAATTAATATACTAATATGGGGTGTCTGTGTTACAAAATGAAGGGCAAATGTATTTAGTATAGGGTGACCAGTCCCGAAATTGAGAGCTTTCTCCCGTTTCTCACAAGACATTTCAATTATGTCTGCATTCTTATTTTCTCCCCTAAAATTACAGTACCACAATAAGAAATATAATACAAAAAATGTGATTGGCATTTAAAACAACAATTTGTGTAGCCATCATGTTTTGCTGGAGTGGGAAAATAACCAACCAACGCATTCGTAGAGAGGGATTTTTCCACTGATGACGAATGAACGGAGCAAAGGAATCATCGTAGACCTCATCAAAAGTCATTATATAAAACCTACGCCAGCCAGGTCATCTTCATGTACCACACTTCTGGGTAAACGTCAGGAACAGGAGAGGAGGCAGCTGGATAACACACACCAGTTCTTTATTAAGAGTGTGGAAACACAGGAGATGAATCATGTAATCAACAATGTTGCAAGAAATGTCAATGGTCACCACTTAGCTGGTAAACGAAGCGTATACGTTTTACGTCAAGGCAAGTCCGAAGGATGTGAATCTTGGTGATTCTGGGAAGAGGGTGAGGATCGAAGATGGTAAGTAGTCAGGTAAGTAGTGAGTGATGAGACCAGACAAAGAATGTGTGGAGGCAAGTGAGAATTTAAAAATCAAATTTGAAGTATTGAACAGGGAATTCTGGGAATGTCATTTTGCAGCTTTTCACTCTAAATCATAAGATTTCTTTACTTTCAAAAACAGTACATTTCACAGTATTTTACTGTAAAATTACATGAAATGTAAGGTTTGATCTATTTCAGTTAACAGGTTTTTACTGTAACATAGCATGTGCAGTTAAAATTACAATATTTTTTTACTTGCCAACAATTATAAATTCAACAATTCTGAATTATATAATAGCAGAATTGAAATAAAAAGGCAGATAAAGAGGAATGGAATTGCAGGCAGTGGAAGGAAGAGCTCAACATTCCAGAACGCTGCTTTCACCTAAAAAATAAACTAGTTGCAACTTAAGGAAATTTATTTTAGTATAAAATATGATTTCTACCTACTAGCCTGTTATTCAGTTCATTATATTCAGTAGACAGAATAGGTCCCATTGAGTAAATTACATTTTCACCTTCAACCGCAGAGCTGGTCATAATTAACAAAGTTTCTTGACAATGTTGTGACGTCCAGCATGATGACAAATAGGCTTTCCAACGAATATAAATCAATATTTGCATAATATAATAGTACATTTCACATCTATGCAATAGAGCAATAACCAGGTGGTCACCTTGTACCGATTGCATGCTTCCTTCACAATCCCAGAATGCAGTGCAACAAGCTCCAGTGAAGAAAAACATCAGTTATAAAATCAATCAAAAATCAATTGTTTAGTGTAATGGAAAAATCTAGTTTTACTCAATATTTGTGTATGGTATGTATTTTATACTTATTAGAGTACTTAGCAACATGCTAATGTCAAAATATGGACAGTCTTGGCTCTTGCTGTTCTGTTGATCTCTGTGGTGAACTTTTTTAAAACTATCTGAACTGATGACTAAAGAATACGACTAAAGAATTACTGGTGAAAAGGTTTTTGGTTGAGGTAAGTGTTCTCGTGTTAGCTCGTTTTAATAAAACAGGGCTGTGCTGGCTGACCTTCACTGTATTTAGTACAGGAACAATTTTACAAGCTTTTTGGAAATTGAATGTAGAAAGGAAAGAAATGACATAAAACAGATCAGCAGACAAGAACATTAGTCTGGGCGTCATCCTCTTGGTTGTGTCTGTTTGTGTATTGATTCTGTGGGTGCACTATTTAATGAGTCACACACTTTTATAACGGAATGTTGCTTCCGTTTAAATGTCATTTCCTTTCCTCAAGCACTATTTACGACATTGCAAGTATGTAAATTAGCTCATAAAAACCGAAACAGTTTAAAAGAGAATTGAAACATACAAATTCTCTCTGTAAGTTTCATCATCAGTTAAACAATGCCAACATTTGATCGAGCAGTAAAGGAAAGACAAAGCTCATGTTTGTTGTCAGTATCTGTTCTGTGTATGTGGATGTTTGTGATTTGGCGTCCCTCTACACAAGGCAATGAGTCAGAGGATTATGACTGCATTTATTGTCTTATTGTCTCACTGTCTACTCTTTCAGGCCATTTTGACCGTTTTGTTCCACCCACATGCAGTTGGGACACGCACAACACAGACCCATGCACCTATTTATTTTTTATTTCTGTAACTATTACCTTTTAACTTGCCTCTCTCACACAATAAGTTATACAATAAGTCTCTATAAATTATGTTTTGTGAAAAGGTTTGGTAATTTTGTTATATTTTTACTTTCATTTTCTGAAATGTAGCTCACCTAGGCTGCATTTATTTGATAAACAATAAAAACAGTAATATTGTGAAACTTTACGTTTTAAAACAACTGTTGTCTATTATAATATAAATTTAATGTATTCCTGTGATGAAAAAGCGAATACATGCTGAACTATTAATACATCCTTTAAAATGATAAATATCTTTAAAAAAACAAACGAATATCATAATAACCTCAGACATTTAAATAGGAGTGTATGATGTGTGTTGAAATGTACAGTATACTTTCCTTTATTTATATATATATATATATATATATATATATATATATATATATATAAAACCAGAATTATGAGTGCTAGACGTGTGTGTGGTGAGTGAGTGAGTTGTCCTATGATCAATATAACAATTTATCTTCGCCTTTTTAATTTTTGTGTTAGGGACAGTATATAGGGCCATGAAAAAGAGAGATGAATTGTTATACAGGGAAAAACTGAAATGGGATACTTTACTCTGCTGAAATAATTGTTCTTAAAGTGAAAGATCTTCAGTAGATTTACATTCTAAACCTGTATTTTAAACGTCTCAGTGTTTTTTCTTCTTCTCCCCATTCCCTTTAATAGGGTTTAGTGTTGTTTTGGACCCCACTGACTTCCATTATATGGACAAAAAAAAACAACAACCTTGAAACATTTTTCCTTTTCTGTTCCGCTGAAGAAAGTCATACAGGCTTGGAATGTCAATGAAGATCATTTTTGGGTGAACTGTCCCTTTAAGAATTTGTTTCCTCTTCTCTCATCCTGTCATCTGTCTCCTTTTTATCTGTCTCTTTGATCAGTTTTTCATTTGACTTGATCTTGATTTCCTTTTCTGTTTACGTCTTCTCAATTGAGTTTTTCGGCGGTTCTGTCTCTCCCTGTGGCTGTTGCTGTCTGTCTGTACTGTGCTGATTACTGCTGACACTGATGTCCTCATTAGATTAAGAGACAGGGGGCCATGATCTCATTGCTACTGCAATAATTACAGCTCTCTCCCGCAGCCCAATAACCCCTGAATCCCTGAGGAATTTTCAAACACACTCACGCAGGGGAACAGCCTGGCACAAACGTACAGCCATTAGCCACTGCGGCGAGGCGCTTTGGCACCAGAATTAGGGTGGAGACAGGGGGCATTCTCAGGCTGACTTAGTATGATGCCTAAATAGAGAGCAGTCATGCCATCTTCCCTTTTTTCTCTGCTTCTTCCTCTCTGAATGATGTGCAGGCAGAGGAAGTTTGTGGTGGTAAATAGCAGCGTTCCTCCCAGACGCACAGACGTCAGCGTGGCTTGGACGCTCACTCTGGAATGCTGGGAATTATAGCCTGTGTGGTTCTCTCTTGCTCTCAGAGCAGTACAGTTCCTTGCAGTGTGTGTGTGATTGTGTGTGTGTGTGAAACTGCTAGGCATATGGTTTTGTGTTTAAGTTTCCGTTCATAGCCAGTCTCCCGCTTTTATGAATGAATGAAGTTTATTCTGGGAAATAGGAAAGGCCAGTCTTTCATGTCCACACAGTAGATTTTGATATGTAATTGGTGTTGTTTTAATACGCACAGATAGACACATGCCACATAAGCACACCAACAGTGGCTTATTATAGACAAAATGATCTGCAGTTCATTTCTTTTATATTATCTTTATGTGCACTGTAGAAATTTGGTTTTATGCACATGAGTAATTTTTGTACATCTATATATATATTTATTTTTATATAATTTATGATGTTATACTTTAATGTTAATAATGTTACTTAAGAGAAGGCAGGTGATAGAAAAGGAGAGATTAATCTAATTTTAGCCATTTTGATTAAAAAAGGCTGTTAGAGAGAATAGAACACCTAGCATTAATGCATTGACAATGCAGGGCAATGAATTGAACACAATTCAAAATCAACGAGAACCAGGTATGCAACATAGTTAGTAATCTTGACAACAAATGAAGTGTGGGAACTTGAGGAATAAAGGAAAAAGGAACAGAACATAGAAAAACAAGGTGATACAAAAGTCCATAGGACGGAACATAAACCTGATGTAATTCCACCCCTCAACCATGCAGGAGCAAAAAGAGTCAATGGGAGAGATGGCAGAGGGAAGGACCAAGGAGGAGACTCTGGAGGGAGGAGCCTAGAAATAGATTATGAAGGGAGGAGATGACCCAGAGTAGTGAAAAGCCAAGTGACCCAGATTAGAGCTATTATGATGAAGGCCAGGGGGACCAGGGACAAACCAGGGAGGAGCTAGAAGCCCGATCCACTGAACTGGAGCCAGGTGTGTTAGAAATCCAGGTGGAGCTGAAGGGAAGAAGACCCAGGATGACAATGTAGGTGGCGCTGACTGGGTGGAAGCCAGTGGGAGTGAGGACAATGGTGGAATGGGAGGGAACCTGTGGAGTCAGAAGGGTGGAGGTGTAGCTGGAGACCTAGAAGTCTGAGGCACAGCCAGAGTGATTATGGACCAGGGTGGAGCCCAAGGGACAAGGGAACCTGGGGGAGCCCATGGAATGATGGACCATGGTGGTGTTGAATGAGTATAGAGATGATGATCAGAGGCTTGAGGTTGAGTCTCAGAGGCCTGATTTGGAGCTAGGGGATATACACAGCAGGGCAGAACTGGAGATCTGGAAGCCCAAGGTGAATCTGAGCAGTTGGGGAGAGCCTCTGAAGGAGAAGTTGAAGTGAGTCAGCAGAGGAACTGAATGGCATTGTCAGACGAGGAAGGAGCAGGAGGCTGGGTGGACAGGAACCAGCGACATCAGCGTAGACTTGGGACTGGGTGGCTTAGAGAGTCCATTATATTAACAGTGCCCGTAGGGAGCATTTCCACACCAGGAGTGGGGGCATGGGTGCGACCCAATGCAAAACAGCCCAGTTCCACCAAAATACACACTTAGATGGTCAAGGGTACTGGCTCTGGGTACGCACCTGGTCAGACATGGCAACTTGCTTAGGACAAGTATGACTGCAGGCTCTAGCTCTGGTGTGGCCTTCTCCATCTGGAGGGTCCTTAGCAGGCATTGGCTGTGGTTCTGGTTTCGTGCCAGGTGGGCTTAGGTTCTGTTTCTGCAGTGGGCTCTGGCTCTATGACCATAGTAGGTGTGGTAAAGTTCTGGATTGGCTATGGGCTCATGGTGAGCGGGATTGTAGATTGGCTGATGAATTATTTCCTCACCTCACCCATGATAAATGAGGACCCACTCTTTGTGAGAACTGATTCCAACTGAAGTCCATAGATTTCCCTCAAGTACCATAAAGGGACATGGGGACTAGTTGTTTGACTTGTTCATTCAAGCCAGTTCAGAAAAAGGAAATCACTGCACTTTGTATGGTTTCCAAGGTTTAGGAACTCACTGGTGTGGTTCTTGAGGGAGCAGTCATTCTAGATGAAGAGGAGGCGGCAAACAGCTGGAAGATCCATAATCTTTTCTACATCCTATATTATGTTACATCAGGCAAGGCAGGTGAGGGAAGAGAAGGAGAGATGGATATAATTGTAGCTGTTTTATTGATAAACAAATAATCATATTAGGCCGTAGGTGAAACCATAACAGATTGCATTAGCATAGACAATGCAGGACAATGAACCGAACAAAACTCAGGGCTTAAATCGATAGGACTTAATGACAAATTAACAAGAACCAGGTGTGCAACATAATTTATAACCATGACAACAAATGAACATCGAAAATGTGGGGAAAAAACAAAATAGGAGCAGAACACAGGAAAACAAAGGGATACAAAGTAAAAGTCCTCAAAATACTAGCAATATATATATATATATATATATATATATATATATACATGTTGTGCACACATTCACAGATTATGTATTATTGTTTTTACATAAAACCATACACATGCATATTAAATTTCCCTGTCAAGGGAACTCGCGCTGCGTCGACTTCCCTTTTAGGGAACTAGGGTTATGTACGTAACCTGAGACGTTTCCATTCATCTCTATTAGTCCATCAGCTCACTGTTGCTTAAATAATCATAGGTGTTTACTTCCTCTTGCCCTGCCAAGCCAAAAAGTAAAAGACATTGCTTTCATGTTATAAACTTTCTTTTAGATTTTTCTGCTGTTTTGGCTAAAACCCTCACTCAGATGCAGGCAAAAAAAAAAGCTGTCATAAGCAATTAAATGTCAACCTGGAGATTTTTCACAAGATTATTCACACATGCATTTTAACATAACATAACATTTCCTATTTTGTGAAAAGGCAGTTCCAGATTATTACTCCCCTCTCTCTTGCTTCTACTTTGAGTCACATATCATGTTCCAATGTAAGTTATCCTGCAAAAAACAATTACAAATCTTTTGAACCATATCATAATCCCATCAGTTTTATTTTAGTTTAGTAAAGTTGGGTCTTTATCCCATTTGTTTCCCAAGTCTTGCTGAAGAAAATCATAAAAGAATGCTGAAGAAAATCAAAACAAATACTGAGTTCATGGAGCCGGGGCTCTTAGATATTTGCAAAGAACAGAAAAGCAAGGGAAGCAAGGCAAAAAATAAGATAGACTGGGGGAAAAGGTGAAAAATGAGTGGGCCGAGCAGATAAATAGGAGCAAGGAATGTCACTTTTATCATGAGGGATGTACTTGATTCAACTGAACTGGTCTATCTACAGCCTTGGAGATAAATGAGCCCAGAAATACACTATCTGTGAAAATGTCATAACTGTGCCTAGTGTGTGTGAGATAATTTTTAAACTCTGCATCTGGCAGGTGTGTTATCACAATTTTCTGTGATAGTATACTGAACAGTCTTGACTAGCAGGAACCAAGATACATGTGTAACATTAACTGCGACATTGACTATAAGATATTTATATGACACGAGTAGCTACCCTTTTCCCCCCGTTTTTCATGAAAGTTTCATTCTGATTATTCAGTCAGAAACTAGATGAGTAAAGTTTAAAGTCGGCTTGAGAAAGCCGGGCCAGAAAGTTTGAATTAGTTTTAACAGCTTTTAGGTAGGGTTAGTTTGAATTAGTGTGAAAAATGCTAGCATGAATTAGCATGTCGCTAGCAAGTTTTAGCATTAATTAGCATGTCGCTAGCAAGATTTAGTATGTATTAGCATTTCGCTAGCGAGATTCAACGTAAATTAGCATGTCACTAGCAAGATTTAATATTGACTAGCATGTTGCTAGCAAGATTTAACGTTGACTAACGTCGCTAGCGAGATCTATTTAACGTAACAGCATGTCGCTAGCAAGATTTAACGTTGACTAACGTCGCTAGCGAGATCTATTTAACGTAACAGCATGTCGCTAGCAAGTTTTAACGTTAATTAGCAAATCTCGCTAGCGAGATTTAGTATGAATTAGCATGTCGCTAGCAAAATTTAGCTTTGACTAGCATGTCGCTAGCATGATTTAGTATGTTTTTTTAACATGTCTCAAGTTAGGGTAGGGTTTGTCAGTGATGGATACATAGTGGATGAAGCTGAAATACTCTATTAGAGTCAATGTAACAAAAGTGTTCACCCCCTCATTGAAAGCATAAGAACATTTTTCTCTTTAAACCTAATTTTTCGGAAAGTCAGAATAGGTCGGAGGTCTGGGGCGAGTTTGGTGCTTGTAGCTTGAAAGTCCTAGGAGGAGATAGTGTTTGAAATTTTGCTAATAATAATTATAATAATCTTAAACAGTACATCAGTAAGTTGGCTCTCTCAAGCCAGCTTAATTTTACTGTCATTACACAAATGAACAACTCACATTTGTATGAACGCAGTGGAAGATTTTCTTGCACCGTGATGAAAATTGCAATGCTGCTGTAACTAGGTTTGCCTACGCTGCATTGCTTTGTACTACCTCAGGATAAAGTTACTTAGCAGAGACTGCACAGCGAGTTGTATTGACAGAGTTTAACGATTAATAGAGGGAAAACGTCTCTTAGACACACATTGACACAACTCTTCGAGACTTCCCTTAACTTCTTTTATCCCTCTGTCCAGACATATATGCATACATAGCCTATCATTTGGCAGAGAGAAAAAGGCACAGAAAGAGAACATGCAATGATGCAATAACCTGTTGATATTGGCCATATCTGTTTTCCCCCCTAAAATAGATTGTTGTAAAGTTCAGCATTTACAAAAGCACAGCCAAAATAAATAAATCTAAGATACCGATGAACAAATTGGCCTGCAGGCACATGCATAAAGGGACAGAAGCACACACATATGTGAATCATGCAGACTGACTTTAAGCTGTTTCCATGCCAAAGTAAGCAGAATGGCACTTTTGTGGTTCAGTGTTACAGGTGGATGAAAATCTTTGAGAAGGGTGATGAAGGACAGTTCTGGGTCACTCTGGCATGCCCCCAGTAGGCAGTGTCATGTTTGAGTTGGCACAAATTAAAAACTGAATAATGACTGAAATCTGTTTCCTCAGACTGTTACCAGTAATCAAACAAAATTGCTTGACAACTTCTCTGGGGTCCAAGAAAAGCAATAAGGGCAATTTATGTTTGGGTTTAGAGGGTTTAACATGAAAGCTCTTCACAAACTGAAAAAAAAAAAAGCTGTACACATAGCTAAAATGTTGTTATACACACTCAGCTTAATTTCCAATTACAGTAATTAAACAATACATTTATTCATGGAATACAGTAAGTGTTTCATTATGTTTTGGCAACTGCAGCTTAGAAGCTGTAAACCCAAAATAGCTCCAGGATATTTGTTTTAATGTGCAATAAGGAAAGCTTATTTATTTATTATACTTGAAAAATCTAAATTGGCTATGAACTTGTATCAACCTTGTAAAAAGTCTATTAATCTATTTAAATGAAACTAAATGATTGAACCTTTATAAAAACGATTAAAATACATTTTAAAAAGTTTTGTACATGTTGAGTAACACATTTGATACTTTAAAATCATCAAATATGATTTAGTAAGCTTTATAGAGTTAATACATGTGGTAGTTCATTTGCCATCACTGACTGAACAAATACAAAACCATTTTATGTGATAAACCTAAAAACAGAACAATTTCCCTTGTTATAAAAGATAGAAGATATACAGACATGAATTTTAATGCAATTATAGATGAATCTTGCAGATTACATGAAGACTGCTTGAATCTTGTCCTAGAATGTACCATGTGAAAGCTTGTATAGAGGCAACACTGAAACCATTGACCTCGGTTTGTTGGTCTTAGTTTAGATACAGATCTTTGCGGTCTTGGGCCTGACATGGATCCGTCCGGGTCCCAGATTCCAGAGGGTTAGTGAGATTTTGTGAGTGTGGCCAGACTTCTGATTTTAGCTTAGAGATGAAATATGAGGATAGCTTACATGTCTGTATGTTGGCTACTTTCTTTGTCAACTGCCACTATGTCAACACAAGCTTCAAGGAGATAGTAATTGGGTTTACACTGGTATTTCACTACCATTAGCATGCTAGCATGTAGCTAATTAGAGGTTGGTCCATCACACTTGTCCATTTTAATTTGAGCTCTGTACTGAGAGAATTTAACTTGCAGATACAAGCCTCCAAAATGAAACCAGGTCAAAGTACATGGAATTACAGGGTAGTGTACATGCCTCAATGTTAGGTTGAAAAATAAATGTTGATGTTCAGCTTAACTCTGGAACCGTTTTGAGAGGCCCTTGTGCTCCTTGTGCACATAGGTACGAATAGGCACTCAAGTATACACACAAATCCATACTTACTGCATCTATTTTCAGATCCTGAGTGTAGCAGACACAATAAAACAGCATTGATACTTGCGCAACCCAACAGCTATTTCAACTCAAATGGATTCAGACACAGTCAGTAGTGGGAGCGGAGGCACAATCATAGGCTGTAATTTCAGCACATTTATCTCATTTCCTGTGCGCTGTGTCTTACTCTGCAATAATGGGGTAAGTAATTGGAATAGACTCCAGATAATGGGGAATTCTGACCCTGCCATTCTGTTGCAAGACTGCAAAGATGCTTTGTGGTGACAAGGGAGAAAACTTGGGCAGTTTGCGGTTTCTTACACAAGCACTTGGAGTCAGTAAATGGGGTAATGTTGTATTCTATACTCCACTTGAGCACTGATTGCATTTGAAATAAAATAGTGTTGGATCAGGCCAAGCATGGTTTCATGTTGTGAAATTAGACCATATGAGATTCATGTTCCATCAGACAAAGATAATATAAAAGTACATCAATTTTGTGCAATCTGTTTTTCAGCAATTACAATTTACAAATTTGTACAAGTTTGTTCTGAGGTATTAAGAGACAAAAAACCCAATTGATGTGGATGGCTTGTGCAAAATAAAGTGTGCGAGGAGCCCAGTTTTTAGATTTTTTTCTCAAAGATTATTTAATCACATTTGTTGTAACCTGCACATCATCAACAGACTTGTAAATCAGTTCAAATAGGAATATGAAACTAGCATTTAAATACTGTTCACTAACTGTAAATAATATCCAGTACTGTTCAAATCTTTGGGTTCAGTAAGATTTGGTCATTAAAGAAGTGCTTTTATTCAGCAAGGATACATTAAATTGACCAAAAGTGACAGTAAAGACATGTATAAAGAAATATTTATATTTGTAGTTCTAAGAATCCTGAATGCAAAGTTTACACAAACATACAAAACAACTGTTTTCAACATCAATAATAATAATAATTGTTTCTTTAGCACCAAATGAGCTGATTAGAATGATTTCTGAAGGATCAGGTCACTGAAGACTGAAATATTGACTGCCGTACATTCTTCTTTGCCATCAAATCAACAAATTATCCTTAAAACAGTTATTTTAAATTTCACAATATTACTGTTTTTACTGATTTTTGATCAAATAAATGCAGTCTTGTTGAGCATAAGATACTTACTTTTTAAAATGTGAAAATACCAACCACAAACCTTTTAATGATGCTATAAGTCTACAGTCTGCATAATTCTGTAGCCAAATCTTCAGGACATATGCAAATAAATAACACTCCTGGGATAAACTGTATGTATCTGAAAAGGCACAACTGTATCTGATAATGCACAGTATTTTAAAACAGAAATTGCTGGAAATTTCACAAATAATTGCAAAGAAACTGTCAGCATGGCACAGATTTATAAATAATAATGCCTTAATAAGCACTAAAAAGTAAAAGGGAATTTACAGTTAAGATCCGAGGACCAGATATGATGAATGAAAGACCAGAAGTCAGAAGATCAATTAATTGAAGAAAATGTATTGGAGATAGTTTGCAGTTTCATCAGCAGAAGCCAGTTTCAAGTCTCACAAGGAGTTTGTTGGCCGCCCCACTTTCGATCACATTGTGATTATACTCTAACAGAAGCTACTAACTACGATTCTGAGTGAAGAAAGAAAGGTAGACAAAGCTAGTAATTTTCCACACAAGAGCAGATAGTCAGCATAGAAGCATATCTTTTTTTCAATCACATAATTGACAACAAGGTCTCTGGTTTACGCATTAAGTGACCTTCCAGGTCGCAGACCTGCATTTCCAGGCGTCAGCTTGTTGAGAAAAAACAAGTCATTCTGTCTCTTTAATGTGCCAGTTGATCACCTCACCCATACTGATTTGTAACAAAGCATAATAACGCACACATAGATACACAGGATATGCAGCTGCTTCCAGGTTGTAGTTGGTCGAGCTCTGACTCTGAACAAGAAACTTTCCCCAAAACATACTGATAACCTGTTCTCTCTCCAGTGAGAAGTTCAGACAGTATTCATCTGTATTCTTTCTGTATGGTCTAAGAATTGGTCACATAGGCACATACATATATTTTTACGGTGCAAAAAATTGGCTCCTATAGGTAATAATATCTAGAGTAGAGCATTTTTTTTAATGCACATCACATAAGTACACATCCACACCTGTTATTTCAACCAAAGAATTTTTAAGCCCCCATTGGATCGGGTTTTACTGCAATGAAAATAAACAAACACCTTTCCGAGTTCCACTGTGGTCTGGGAAATTAGGATTTTATGCTTTCCAATCACTTTCCCTCTGTCCAAACTGTAAACAAACTCTTAGGATAGATTTCTGAATATCTTATCATTCTTTTGAGATGACAAACTGAGTCATGAAGCATTATCTCTGAAATGAATTTTTTCCATTTAAAATGCCACATTTCCGCCTAAACCTCCAAAGGATCAGAGATCCACTTTCAGTCTTGTTATTGTGTGAATGAGGCCATCTCTCCGTATATAGTCCATAAACATCACATTGAGATGCAAACATTTCCTCCCACTGTATTTAATGAGAGTTGAGTTTGGAAATGGTTTGGTTGATGGGAAACACAACCATGCAATTACAGTGAACAGGCTGAAATGAGTGTAACCTAACCTTTGCTCTAGTGTGTCATCCTGCTCTGCGTCAAGGCCAGGGTGTCTGCATCCATTTACAGATTGTGACGTGGATTTTAGTCTTTTGATTTTGTATATAAATCATAAATTTCAACAAAAACATCATTACATAAAGTGTCTGCTGTTATTGGTTGTCTCTAAACAAGCTGTCAGTTTGCTGCTGTCGTTTTTGCCGTTCAGCAGGGTAATTTTCTCCCCCCTCTTTAAGCCATATGTTATTTTTGGATGAATGGACCCAAACCCTGCCAGCCCGCTAACACAATGGAATTGCCAGAACACTCTTAATCCTGTAAGAATCCCAGTGATTTTAACTAATCCATCTGTACGCTGGGCAATTTAACTTCTCCGATAGCATGGCAGTGTCTAAAAAAGAAACTCTGTATCTCTTTACATTTATCTGAACCTTTTTTCTTTCAGATACCACCTCACAACTTCAGTGAAGAACCTTGGTGTTCAAATAATTTAGGGACAGGTAGACATCAGCAGGAAAGATCTCTTTAAGGATGAAACAGATAACAATGTTGCTGTCTGTTGCTGCTTTTCCATGGTGGTTGCAGGTTTCCATTGACACGTGAAGGACAGGCCTTTAGCTGGAGAGAGACCATAAAGGCATGTTCTGGATGAAGTGAAATACTGTATCTTGCTTGACTGCTGTTTGTGATTCACATGCATAAGATAAAACTTGAGCCAATGAGACAGAGAGATGTTTATAAAAAGGTCCTTGTATTAGTCAAGTCAGGTCATTTTGTTCATCAATGAAACGTTTTTAAAATTAAGTTAAAAAAGGAATTATACTTCTATTCAACAAGGACACATTAAATTGATCAAAAGTGACAGTAAAGACATTTATATGCTTACGAAAAAATATATATTTCAAATAAATGCTGTTCTTTTCAACTTTTAAAAAAGTACTGTTTTTGATTCATTTTACTGTAATTTTAATGGCATCAGTAACTGAGAACTACTGCTTTTGCATAATGCTACATTCATGCCACTTGAAGTCAGTATAAGAAACAGGCATTCACTGAACTGTTACAGTTTCAGAAAAGAAAGTTCTGAAATCCAGTTCACTGTTTTCTTGCCTGATTTCAGACTGTCACAGCTCTTATCGTGCCCTCAAAACGGAGCTTGCGCATTCCTAGCCATCATGCATTCCATCAAAGGACACCCTTAACGTAAGTGAACGTTTAAAACATTTACTTCAAAGGATATATATACATATATATATATATATATACATATACATATCTTTTCTAGACCTGTTCGTGGTCCTCCTTTCTTTGTCTCTCACTGCTCTTCGTTTGCTTGCCTTGAAATGAAATAAAAATGAATAAAATCTAAATAATTTAAATAGTAATAATGACAAAAGCACATAGCTAAATTACTAAAAAATTACAATTACGATGGAAAATACAAAATAAAAACTAATTCAAAAAATTATAAAACAGTACAGTAAGTCCTCGTTTATCGCGGTTAATGTGGACAGGAACCCCCAACGATAGGTGAAAATCCGCGAAGTTGGATCAGCCAATCAGCTCTCAGGATAGATCCACTCGTGCTCTCATTCGTCGATGCGAATACGGCTGCTGATATGGCGGTATTTTTGAACTTTTATTTTTCGATGGATATTTTTGAAAAATCCGCGATGCACTGAGACCGCGAAACATGAAACGCGAAGGGGCGAGCAATTACTGTATGTCAATAATACTAAAATAAAAAAGGTGCCTGAGAGAGAAAGAACTCTGTTTGACTGTGTTCTTGGCTCAAACAGGAGGAGGAAGTGGATGATATGCTGGGGGGTTTGGAATAGGTAGAGAATCTTTGCCCTTCCAAACTAATTATCCTGAAAACAAACAGCAGGAAAAGTAAACCAGTTGTACTTACAGCAGAGAGATGTTTGGCACAGCATTTGGACTTTCTTTGTGTTTGTTTATATTCAACTATTTTGTCTGTGCTGATACAGTTTTAGTTTGGCTAAGATTTTTTTTGCACTGATATTCATTTTAGGCATTTCATTTGTATAATTTTCATCAGAAGACAAAGTCTCCACACCCCTTCCCACACAAACAGTTTCTGTATTTTGCTCTCTCAGACTCTTTCTGTATCTCTCCCTCTTTCTCATTTTCTCTTTTTCTAGGATAAGTATTACAGTTAATCAGATTATCACTCTTTTCTCTGAAAAGACCCAGTAGTCAGGCAGATAAAAGGGCAACCCAGAGTCCCCAGGGGTCCTGACAGACAGGGATCAAAGGACTAGCTGATTATCCAAAGCAATGTCGCTTTGATACCAGAAAGAAAGTGAGATAGAAAGAGCGAGCAACGAGACAGACAGAGAGAGAGAGAGAATTCAGATGGATGACAGTGTTTCATCCCATGTTTCAGCAGATGTCTTGGTTTACCTGCTACAGAGTCATCTCTTTGTCCTCTCTGTGGTAGGTCATACCTTGCTTTTATTCTTTCCTACAGCAGCAGGAAAAGACACTCTTGATCTTCTTTCTATTCAGTATTCAATTAAAAATGAGAGCGTGTTTGTGGGAGTTCTGTACATACGATAGGCTAAGTGTCTATTATGTGCCTCACCCTGTCTCGAGTCTTGTTTAGGCTTTACAGGTCAAAGTTCATCTTGCTCTGATAAACTTCATTCCATTAGTCTGATTGTGACCGACTGGCAAAGCTTGGCAGGAAGCAGTGGATAAAGTCCAGAGTGAAAATGTAATCCTCTCACATACACATTCAAGCTTACATAAATCACAAGTTCATGGCAGAGCACAGGTGAACATTGTGCCACCCACAGGTTTTAGAAAGTTAGTGCATCTGACTCAGAAACTACAGACTCCAACTGGACACACGTATACTGAAGCAGTGAAGGACAAACTATTTTTCTTAAAATGTTCGATGGTCTCTTTATTAACAGAATGTGTGCTTAAAAGTTAACACATTGAATATTAAATGAAAGTTCTGTTATTTACTCACCCCATGTCACTCCAAACCTGTGCTTTTGCTATTTCAGATTTTTTTTTGAAGCTCTTGCTGCATACCGAATTGCATACTTCCCTACAATAGAGTTGGCAAGAAAACAAAGTATGTGACAATACTTTTTACTTATACCTATTGCTATACTTAATAACCACACAATATTTCACAGTACTCGTAAAAGAGTCGACAAAAAGTATCCGGATGACCTACTACCTCTAGTGAGATTCTGAGGTGCGTACAATGGTCATAATTGGTAAAGAAAATTATACATATTTTTAGATGCGTCTTTAAGATATGTTTTTAGTTAGTTAAGACAACTCAAACATGTTTGAAGGTTTGTCTGTTAAACTGCCCATTTATGTAAGTGAGAAGGAAAAAACTTTAGATATCAATCTGCATATGTGATCGACGTTGGTTATGCTCATCTATAGTATCTATAGTATCTATATTTAACCAAGCACATACAAATACCAGAACTGGAAGCAATTTATTTAATTCATATACAAAATAAGTATGACAAAAAAAACTTTTGAATTTGAATTTAAACACTTTTGAATATGACCTGTTTTAGGAGATGGAAATTTTTTATGCATAATCCTCATTTACATATCCCCATTAGGCAAAAATCTGTTTTCTGGCTCTGTCTATCATTTAATTGGGTCTGTGAGGCAAACATAACAGTCTTATATGATCACACCGGCTTTGAATGTGTGACCAACTGCCTTCATAGTAACCACAGGACACATTTTGTTTCAGTGATGTCACATGCTTCCACCCATATGCAGACACATAGCTGGCTGTGCTATCTGGTAGTGTAGTGTGGAGTAGATGGATTGGAGCTGGAAAGTGTTGCAGAGATAGGAGACTCTCTGGGCTTTTAGTGTCTGACCTTAGACCATCTTCCTGGATAAACTATGGAGATACAGTTCAGACGGAAGCACACCTCTTTACACAATCATATGCTTGACCATCAATGCAGTAATGGAGGGAAAGAGAGTGCATGTGTGCTTATATGTATATTTGTTTATAGTTGTGTATTTCCCATCAATAGAGCTCAAACACCCTTTCATCATGCCTTTGAAAATTTACATTGACAACATTATAAAACATTATAATGTTACAAAAAATTATATTTCGAATCAATATCGATCTTTTCAACTTCTTATTTATCAAAGAATCTTAAAAATATATCACAGTTTTTACAAAAATCATATCAGAACGATCATGTGACACTAAGTATAGCTGCATTTTGCATTCACATGAATAAATTACATTTTAAAAGATATTGAAATAGAAAACAGTTCTTTTAAGTAAATTCCTGTTTTTGCTGTATTATTGCTCAAATAAATGCAGCCGCATGCTTAAGAATGAGTCTAAACAAGTTTCATCATATCTCTCAAATGCCCACTTGAGATACCATGACCCAACAAGTGCAGCAAAAAATGTCCTTGTCTCTAAAACAATTTTCTTCTCTGTCTAGGAATGTTATCTGGTGGCCTCTCCTCCTTAATGGTTCTCACTGCAAAGAGAACAGAGAATTATTTGGATATAATGGGCTTTTAGCGGTCTGCATGAATGTTTGAATTCAAGAGATAGTTCACCTCAAAAGAAATTATTTTTCCCCCTTCTTTTTTCATTCCAAACTGTATTACTTACTTTCATGCCTGGACCATAAAAGGAGAAATTATGAAGAATGTTCAGTTACACTTACACGGGTCCCTTTTGAACATTCTGTTGTCTATAAGTATCTTTGCATAAACATGTCAACTAACTCTCATTAGAGTATTAATCGACTGTCTTCTTAATATCTGCAAACTCTTTATTGTGATGGTCCTCTAACAGACAGTCTACTGACTATAAGTAACTTTGCAGCTACATGCCAACTTATTTTAACATTACTTATAGTAAACAGAAAGTTAAAGGTACAATCAAAGTAAAGTGAAACCAAAGGTTCATGATTCCATCAAGTGGATTGTGACCAGGGGCTGGCGAGCTCCAAAAAAGATAAAGTGCATTAAATAAGTAACCATGTAACTTGTGTGCTCTTCTGTCTTCTGAAGTCACATAGCTTTATGTGAAAAAAGATAAATTTAAAATAATGCTCAGCGTTATATTATAAGAACATCTTGGATGTTCTGTTATATATAACTAATTAATCACGTTCCATGTAAAGTCATACACGTTTCAAATGACATAAAGGTGAGTAAGCGATGACAGAATATTCTGTCTGAATTTGAGTGAACACTATTGCTTTAAGTGTACAGTTCTGCAGTCCCAGCCAAAACACATACTGGACATGACCGCCAGGTTGCTATGTGACACATACACAGAGGCGCACATACAAACATCACCGAACGCCTTAATAAGTTGCAGAAGACATGCATTACATAATGCCTGAGACCCTAAGGAACATAAACCACACACAAAGATGGTTAAACAAACATGTGCACTTAGTCAAACACTGACCCTTAGAAAGCTTTTAGGACATTTTATGAGCACTCTCCCAAGATTACATGCTTATGACACACCCTGTAGAGACATGTTCCCTGAAAGTTTCAAGAACGCTAGCATACACACGCACACCAACACATACACACACCAAGCAGAGAGTAAACACAACCCGACAGTCCTTGAGCGTTTGTTTGTGGCAGCTCTTAAAGCCATGTCATTTATTGATGTGGTTTTTCCTTTCATTGGCCTTTTAGCAGCATTTGAATCAGGCATTGGTTCCTTTAATCTCTGTGCAAGTTTCTTAATATGACTCTGTTGTCCACACTTGTCTCAATGAAAGCATTATATACAAACTGCTGACTTCATATCCTCTCATACACCTCAAATAGCAATTCTTTGAAGTTATTTTGTGCATTACTTTATCTGTCTGGTAAAAAAACCCTAACGGTGCTCAAGAAGCATTTCTTATTATTATCAATGTTGAAAAGAGTTCTTGCTGCTTTATGTTTTTGTGGAAACTTTAATAATATGGCCATGCAAAAGTATGGGGTAAGATAAAAAAAAAAAAACTTGTATTTAATAAAGAAGATTTTATATCAAATAAATGCTCTCCATTGAACTTTCTATTAATCAAACTTTTATTTTAAATTGATCATGGTTTCCACAAAAACATTAAGCATCTTTTCAACACTGATAATAAGAACTATTAATCGTAAGAATTATTAATAATAAAGCACTATATTAACTGAGCTCCAAACCATCAAATTAGAATGATTTCTGATGGATCATGTGACACTGAAGACTGTGTAGTGATGCTGACAATGCAGCTTTGGTATCACAGGAATAGATTATATTTTGAGATGTATTCAAATATAAAACTTTTATTTTAAGTTGTAATAATATTACTGTGTTACTGTATTTTTGATCAATTAAATGGAGCCTTGGTGAGCAGAAGAGAATTCTTCTCTAAAACATCAACACAGACTTTCCTGTTGGACAGCAAATTGGAACCAGATTTTATTTCTTAATAAAATGAACGTGTGTATTGCATGTGGGCGTTTTTGTGTTTTTATGCTTGTTGGTGTTAGGCTTGTAGTTTTGTGCTGGTATGTGTGTTTGTATGTTTTGTCTTGTACTCTTTTGAGGCCTGCAGTTCTGACCTTTGAACTCTGTCCTTTGTTCCCTCTCTCCAGTGGCAGAATGAAAGCGATCAGTGTGTCTTTCCTGCCGAATATATCCATCTCTCCAACTGTGCCAAAGCGACTGTGTAAATTCAGATTCTTTTGTGAGATTAACAAAACATTGGCTTAAACTAATCACATACGGCTTAATGCATTCATAGTTCTGTGAATATACATAGAAATAATTTTAAAGGAATAGTTCAGCCAAAAATATCTATTTTAATTATAAATATTTTTTATTTTATTATATATTTTAATGTCATTAATTTAAAATAACTAATGTCATTCCAAATATGTTCAATTTTCTTTGTTCCATATATAAAGTGATTCAAACGGGTTCTTTTATAGTCCTAAAAATGACAGAAAATGACCATTAAAGTGCTATAATAGTACTTCATATGACTCTTGTGCTGTATTTAAAGTTGTCTGAAGTCATATAATAGACAAACTGTGTTGCAGATGATCTCCATGTACAACAAAAAAATTATAACGTTTGGAATCAGAGATGGAAACCTGGTATAAATAAGATATTTTACAGTAACTGCAGCAAATAGAAATGATCAGCAACGCACATTTAGGTATTTTCCTCTCATAATGCTATCATAGGGTTTTATTTGGATTTTTCATTTTATTTCAGTTCTTTTGTAAAAAATGAAAATAAATCTATTTCGTTTTTGTTTTAATGTCCATTTTGGTTTGTGTAATTGGTAAGACTTTACAATAAGGCTCCATTAGTTAGCTCCAAGTTAAGTCATAAAGGTGAACTATCCTTTTAAAAACAAATCAATTAGTCTTTTTCCAAATGTTTTATAAATTCACAAGTTAAGCTCTGTTACAGTCCCATGTGTACCTAACAAGACCCATTCGATGACCTTTCACCTGAGAGGAGTAATCGTAGCCCAAACATGTCTCCTCCTGTGCCAACAAACCTGGTTCGAGTTACACTTTTAATAGGCAGGTTTAAAGAGGGCAGAGGGAGGTGGAGTGTGGAACAGATCAAAAGTTCTTTCCTAAATGTCCTTTGTCGTGACTTTGCCGTGTTTGATGTCTACGCTGTTGACTCTCTCACTCTTTCTCTATCTCGCTTTCTCTCTCTCTCTCTCTCTCTCTCATTTCAAAGAGATGGAAGAGTCATCTGCCGCGGTCTGCCAACGCGCAGACCACCAGGGGAAGTAAGGGAGCGAAAAAAGAAAGAGGAAGAGAAAGATAACTGGAGAGATTGGACAGTCGGGAGCTTTTGAAGAGAAGAAAGACCGAATTCTGCCCCAAGAACAGCGATAACGGACATGGGGGCCCACTGTGGGACAGGACATACGAAATATGAAAGAAGAAATTAGCAATTTAAGCGTGATATAAAGCTTTGGTGAACATCAATTTAAAGTGCTTTTTTTCTTTAAAAATTGCTCTTCTTTCTGTTCTTTATTTTTTTCTGTTTAAACTACAGTTTTATCGGTTTGCAGACAGTGTGGACTGTTGTCCTTTCACCTGGAGCCAAGGCTCATGAACTACATGGTCGAGAGTGTTGGGAAATCTGCATCCTGTTTCATAGTTGGCAAACCTCTGTTGACTGAATACATCAGGCCTTTCCAGGCCATTTAGTGAAGTTCCTTGCATAGATGAATGAGAGAAAAGTAAAATCTTAAGTGTTTTTGACAATATTTTGCTGGTATGTGCATCAGCAAGGCCCATACTGAGTTCTAAACAGAGATCAAATGAATAGATCAATAGATGGATGAATGAGTGAAGTGAGTCAGTATTCAGCAAATCTCTGTCCCTGTGCCCTTTCTGTCCTCTCTAAGCTTTTTGGATAAAATCTCTTTTATCTCCGCTGGTGCCAGCCTCTGATGCATAAACACTTCTGACTGGCTCCTTTTGCTTTTGATTGAGGCAGAGAAAATGAATGGAAGCAAAAACCGCATTAGCGTTGCAGCTTCAGTAAGAACATCCCGTGTCTGACCTGTCGTTCATTTCATTACACTTCTTCATTTCTCTTGCACAGTTCATTTCCTCCTTGAACTGTACTGAAGTCATCCATGTGCTTATATAAGAATGTATTGTATTCTGTTGATTTGCATTTAAAGAAAAAAGTACAATACATGTTAATGTTGTTAGTAAAACTTTCCTGGACATAATTTGTATGGGAATTTTCACTGAATCAACTGTTTTAAAACATTACTTGAGAGGAAAATCTACATTTTAATGTATACTTTTTTTTTTTATACATACTGTAATAGATGTCAAAATAATCAAATTTTTAGAGAATGCACCACAGTTGAGATTTTTGTAACATGTTTTTAAAATAAAGGAAAGCAGAATTTTCATCATCATTAATCCAGTCTTCTTATGATCCTATGAAAAATCATGACTTGTTTTGTTGAAAGCAGTTGTGCTGCTTAATATTTTTATGGAAACTGTAAAAAAGAACATAATTTATTTGAAACATAAATAATTGCAATAATGTACAGAAAAAAAATTGTTGTCACTTTTGATAGATTTAAAGCATCCAAGGAAAAACACTTTGCCAAAGGGGTCAACAAAATATAAGACATTATGAAGGCCCTGCTGGGAAGCTGAGACATTGTAAATCTGTTTCAGTTTGTCATCACACATATTTAACCAGGCGACTTTGTAAAAGGCATTTGTTCAACCTTTTTTAGATATATGAACATGTCACCTGCCATCATGTCAAACCTTGTATTTTTCATCATCATTTCCTCCTCACACACTTGTGCCCTCAAACACATGCATGTGCGTATTTTGTTAGATGCGTTATCTGCAGCACTGGAATTAGATACTTTATGATACAACTTTGAAGAACTTTTCATCTCTTTGGCACATACTCACATACCCCGTCTCTGTCTCACTCGGCAGGGTGGGCTTTAATCTATTTTCACCCCTGGCTTCTTAAGAAAGTAGATCCAATAAGTCAGCTTCCTGCTGCGAGAGTCACTCCTGACTAAACTTTGTGTGTGTATGTGTGTGTGCATGTGTGTTTGTGTATCCTTTATGGGAATAATGTTTTTTAGACCATTTCCAACTCTCTTTCAGCTTGATTTAAAGGGATAGTTCACACAAAAATGAAAATTGTATGATCATTTACTCACCCTCATATCGTTCCAAACCTGTATGACCACAAAAGAAGAATATTAGTAACCTGCTCCCATAATAATCCCTAAGAAAATAAGAAATAAATCCTATTAGTACTAATGATGATAACATGAGACAATACATATGATCATTGCATGTTGATCATACTGTTACCCCTCTGTGAAAGGCATTTGAAATTTAATATCCCAAATTACAGCCGAACAGAACAATGAGCCAAATCATCTCTGCCCACCTACTCATTCCTTCAAACCCAAATGAGAGCGGGAAAGTGGAAAAACAAAAAAGGTCTTCCTCAGAAGCGGGTATAAAACTCCCTCTGTTCGGCATTAAACAAGTCTCTTGGAGACTCTCATCCTGTTTCCATCCTGCCGCTCCTAAAACTCATTACCGGATCCAACCTCCCCCCCCCCCACCTCATCCCTCCTTCTTTATTCCCTCTTCCCACTCACTCTTCCAATCTCTTATCCTCTGTGCCCCATCTGCCCTTCATGTTACCATGGTTATCAACAGAACAAAAAGGCCAAATTGGTCTTCATAACCAGATGGGCTGGAATTGACTGAGTAAATGGTTGTTTTTATGCTTTAGACGTTTATAGATATAATTGTATGCACTCGTTTTTCAAATAAACTCATGTTTATACCTTATTTATTGTGTGGACCATTACGATACTTCCAAATAGAGAGCAAGACATTGGACATTTATGAGATAAACCAAAGATGATGCCATGAGTTTCTATGGAGGAAACTTTTCCTTGTAAATAATTTTATGACGCTCAGTCACGTTTGCGGATCCCGTGTTGCACAATTGTCTGTGACTTCTCGTATAAAACAGATATAGTAAATATAGTTCACTCTACAACGTCTATGTCATCATGCCAAACATGTTGAAGATTAGCAGACAGGCAGAACATTTGCTGTGGGTGGAACGTTTTCCACATAAAAGCAGTTTATTCAGCATACAGAGCCATCTCTTCTATTGACTTCCATTCAAACAGAACTCTCTTGTCTCCCTGAAAGAATTACAGCATGTTATGCATTTATAAGCTAATCTTAAAATCTCTGATGCACTGCAGTGATGTTGTGTACCGCTCACCAAAGATTTCGACTCCCCAGCACACCTTTATCAAGAAATGTGAAGACAAAAGTTGTTTGATTTGTCCCTTTCAGTTTAGTCTGTCATCCATTGGCCATATAGGGAAACAAGCAGTTATTATCTACTTGAATGGAGAAAAACCGGACATGTCCAACAATGTTCATCAGTTTTTTTTATCATTTCTAAAATGGGATTTATTCCTGTGATTCCTGTGAAGTTTTCCTTTTATTCCTGTGAAGTTGAATTTTAAACAGCAATACTCCAGTCTTCATAGTCATGTGAGTTATTCTAATATGCTGATTTTGTGCTGATTCAAGAAACATTTCTTATCATTATCAATATTGAAAACGGTTGTGCTGCTAAAAGATTTTTGATTGATTTTTAAAAAATCTATTTAATGTACAATGTATCTTTTTTCAAAATAAATTCTCACTTTTAAACAGTAGTGTATTTTTTTATTATTATATCATTTACATATAATGTTCTGTGTATGTTAGCTAAGCAACATGTGAGCATAACACTTTTTTGTGTGTGTGTGTGTGTTGCAGAGTTTCCATATTGTTACCTTACATAAGACAGCTCTCCATGTTTTGGAAACACTTTAATAATAATTTTTGTTTCAATCAAAGATGTACTGCATTAGAGTTGTTTAGGAGGAAATAACTTGACTGGTTGTCACTCACATATTCTGCTCTCATTGCATTCTGTGGACTCACATGCTTTAAATCCAGGACCATTTGCTGGACTCTTGCTTAAAAGTTACATTTCTTGAAATGTCTCCCTGCGGGCGAGATTGACAACTCTGTAATATTTTTTCTGTAAAAACATCAGGAGGTCCAGAGACTGCCTCCTGATCAAAACAAATATTAATACGCTATGTTATTCAGAGTCTAACTTTCCCGCTTGATTTGTATCACTTTGCCTCAATGAAGGCTCTGTTTGGCAAAAGCCTGTGCCCGCTGGGGCAATTGGGTCAATCACTAAACAGTGCTACTCACTTCCTTTCAGGCATGGTGTGTAGGTAATGTGTGAGAAAACTTGTGAAGACACCAGCTAACCCATTTAAGAAAGTGATTTGAAGACACGTGCAACTGGCTGATCTGTGGACACAGAGCTTTTCACACAGTAAATCAAACAGATGAATGGTGTCTCTATCCATTAGTCTCAAAACACTGATGAATAACACTCACAGAACTTTTAGCATTTGTGTTCCTCAGAGAAAGGCTGTTTGTGTGTGTACGGGTGCATGTGCGTGACCGTGTGTGTGTGTGTGTGTGTGTTTTTTGGTCGGGGAATAAATGAAAATGAAGACAGGCGCCACTGTTTATTGTGTTTGTGTATGCGTGTGGGCCGGTGTGTTTAAGGAGTGTCTGCTCTACACGAAAGCCTGAAAAGAGACTGAAGGCCACAGAGAGACACATGGAGACTGAGCTGAGCAGTGTGTACCATCTAAACAAAGAACAGCTCTGTTTGCTGAAAATACTTTATTCATATGTGTCTTTGCTGCTGGGGTTTCTGTCAGAATGAGGTTTAAAATAATATGCTGTGGTGCCTGCATTTCCTGTTACACTTGATGTAAACTTCCCCGGCCTGCATTTAATATTAAAAACCAAATGACCAGCCAAATACAACCTGTCTGAACGTCTGTAGTTGTGTAAATACGCTCCAAAATTAAGATTCAAAAGCGTAATGGCTACATGCTCTTACAACTCCTGTTGAAGGAAGTGTCTTTTCTGCCTTTTCTTTTCTCTGCAGCATTTTATTTGTCTTACACCACTGATGTGGAGTGTCACCTCTGTAAGTATGTGAAGTTTGTGACGTGTCCTGAAGTCTTGCAGCCGGTAGGTACTGTACGATTGGACAGACGTCTTAAGGCACTGAGTGTTTGTTGTGCCAGACTCTTGGCTGAACTTCTCTCCTTCTGTCAGCACTCTGTTTTAATTATCGTCCTAATTTACCCCCCTTATTTTTCCAGAGTTGCTCCACTTCAGTCACTTTCCCAGGTGGAGTGCCATCCGGAACGCAATCCAGTCTGGCAACAAACTACCACACTGTCTTTCCAGAACTTTCTCCCATGTTCTCTCCCTCCTTGTTTCCTGCTTGCATCCAAATAGCAGGATTCTACACGTCTTTTTTTCCTGTGAGTCTAAAATATCAACACCTGAGTATATATATGAAATTAAACTCTAGATGGCACAGGCTAATAGGTCCTTAACCTGCTTGCAATCATATTGTAATGGAGTTAAATGTTCAGGGAGGAATGAGGCGGGAACCGGCAGACATTTGAACACTTTTAATGATAATTAAAACATAAACTCAAAATGAAAATAATGGCGGCAGCCCCTCGCGGTCGACTGCCGCCCACACAAAATACAACATAAAATCCAGGCCTGGTCCTCTCTCGTCTTCACTGTCGTCGCTCCTCCTTTTAAGCCTCCGCTCCTCCGTGAGACGAGACACCGGTGGCTTCGCAGGTGGCGCTCATTACCAATCACGCCACCGGCTCTCGTGACGCTCTCACGGTCCCTCGACTCCGCCCTGCTCGCCACATACCCCCAACGCCCTTCGCAGGCCGGGGGGTACCCACGAGTCTGCGCTCTACTCCCCCCCCCTCCTCCGGGGGGGGGGGGGGGGGGGGGGGGCGATCACGGCGGCTGCGGTACCTGGGGGTAAGGACAGACGAGGTGAGGGAAAAGGAAACGGAGACAAGAGGAGCGACAGCGACGAGAGAGGGGAGAGAGGAAAAAGAAAGAAAAAAAAAAAATCTTGGTCCGGTTCCCAACACGCTGCCTCCCGGTCCTCGACCGCCCGAGAGCTTCTTCCTCGCGGTGCCGTGCGATGGCACTGGACGCTGTTCTGTGGACGGGCTGGCGCTCCTCCGCCTCCTGGCGGCCGGCGATGACTCCTCCTGGCGAGGGCAGTCGGCAGCGAGTCCCCGTTCCCCGCGAGTCCCCGTTCACGGCGGACGGCAGCGGGCTCCGGCGCGCTGGCGAACGGGCGACTCCTCCACTCCCTCGCGGACGGCAGCCTCCCACCTCGACCCAGGAGCACGGCAGGGCTCCCCGTCCCACACGAACCTTCGACGCTCCAGCGCCACCGCCGCGGGCAGCACCTGACGAACCTCTCGTCTTCTCTCGTGCTGCCCGACCTCCGCAGCACCGCGAGCCCTCCCGGCAGCGAGGGCTCTTTGACAGCGTGTCCCTCCGACCTCCCGGGTTTCGGCACCAGTGTAACGGAGTTAAATGTTCAGGGAGGAATGAGGCGGGAACCGGCAGACATTTGAACACTTTTAATGATAAATAAAACATAAACTCAAAATGAAAGTAATGGCGGCAGCCCCTCGCGGTCGACTGCCGCCCACACAAAACACAACATAAAATCCAGGCCTGGTCCTCTCTCGTCTTCACTGTCGTCACTCCTCCTTTTAAGCCTCCGCTCCTCCGTGAGACGAGACACCGGTGGCTTCGCAGGTGGCGCTCATTACCAATCACGCCACCGGCTCTCGTGACGCTCTCACGGTCCCTCGACCCCGCCCTGCTCGCCACACATATCATTCTCTACGGCACAGCTGATTGGTTCCTGCTGTATCAGTAGCTAATGAGATCACATGCGAAATCTTCAAATACTTGGTCAACATTTGCTGTAGCAGTTGCAACAAGCTTTCAGAAACCCTCCATGTTCCTCAACTCCACCTGTGTATATCTGCTATAGGTAATTCACGTATGATAAATTGTGATTTACCAAGGAGAAAACATGAGACACGTGATTTACCCGATTTTTACCCATAGTTAAAGATAAAGCTGTATGTAAACTGTTGTTCCAAAGTCTGGTTTCTGTAGCTAAATAAAAAAAGATTATTAATAAAAGGATTTCTATTTCAGTGTTGTTCATAAAAATATTAAGCAGCACAACTGTTTTTAAAACTGAAAATAATTAGAAATGTTTCTTGAGCACCAAACCATCTAGGGTTACTTGCGTAACCCATGTTCCCTGAATAGGGAATGAGATGCTGCTTAGTGATGATACAATGGGAATGTTCCTTTGGCGATGCTGATTGTCTGAAACATGTATACATTCATGCCAAAATATTAGCTGATGGCACTGGCACCTGCTCAGTAGAACTGTCACTCACTCTTGATAGAGTGAGCGTGCCTCCTGCTCCTCAGATTTCCCATAGAAGAATCCAAATTCTGCTATGGAGCTGAGACAGTAGATCCCTTTTGATTGGAACTTCCCACGGATGAAAACACCAAAAGAGTCAAGTCTTGCGATGGAAAGAGGTCCACCTTTGGCTCGCTGAAAAGATCCCAAATCTGAGCCCCCGTTTGTCAGATAAAGGAACTTTTCCTGAGCGCACAGGAGGAGGTGTGCATACCTTTTCAGGGTGCACAACCGTAAACCCTTCTGGTAATTTATGTGAGACCGCACTGCCATGTTATCCGTACTGACAATAATATGTCAGCTCGTAAGGGCCAGAAAGGAAGTGATCCAGTGTTAAAAAGACAGCCGCAACTCTAGGCTGTGTATATACCATGTGAGAAGCTTTACCTTCCATACACTGTAAGCCAAACTGCCCTCGAAGACTGTGCCCCAACCAGTCAGGGAGGCTTGCCGGTGGAACCATACCCATTCTGACCTCTTGCAACAAAAAGAGAGGATCTTTCCACTTCCAGAGAGCATGAAGGCAACTGCACAATACTCTCAGCAAGCGGAAAGCTGGCCAAGAAGGATGAATGCTCCTGATTTTCATCCACCACAGGAAAGGCCTCATATGGAGCAGTCCCAAAGGTAGCACAGAAAAAGCTGCTGCTATGAGACTTATAAGTCTGTGGCATGTGTCCACCACGACATGATAGCCAAACTAGAAGCGGGTCAAGTATGCACGGAGACTGGAGTCTCAAGCAGGGGCCAAGCAAGCCTACATCGAGAGAAAATCGAGCCAGGTGCATCTCCTGTCATGAATGAAGCAGGGTGTTGACAACCTAATTTTGTTTCCCAAAATGTGCCTGGTGGCCGGTATAGCAGATTTAGACTCACAGAGCATCTCAAGGGGATAAGATATACTTGAGCTGTCTGTCCCTCTCTCTTGAGATGGGAAATCTCTTAGATTCCTGACCTGAGGATCAGGAGTGACTCAGCGACGCTAAAGAAGTGGGTTTATCTGAATGCTTAGTCAATGTGCTTACAAGGGAACTGGTGAGGCACGGGACAGGCACAAGCTCCACAAACCGTGCAAATTGCGGGATGTCAGGGCAGCAGACTGTGTCCTAGCAGTACGGAATTTATTGACTACTCAGCTGACCGCTTCTCCAATAAAATGCTGATTGGGAGATAGGGGCGCCCAGTTGTAAAACTTTCTCCTTTTCAAGAATTACAGTGAAATTTAACCAAAGACTGCATTCAACTGCTACCAAGCTATCATAGTATGCCCAACTGCATGTATCCTCGATATGTGGAGTGCTAGCATTGCCCTGCTCCACAGAATCAAGGAGATTAGTGAAGTCAGAGGCCATTCTAGGAAATCTCATGATGAAGATTGGTGAAAAATGGCAGCGTTCTCCAGAAAGGGTGCAAATTAGATTGACTGCTCAGATAAAGCTCATCAAACTTAAAGGACTGAGAGTCGCGGAACTCATCAGGCTACTTGATGTTGAGCTTCTCTGTAGCATGAGCTTGTCCAGCTAAGTGGAGAGTGCAGAGGCCATGCTTCCTGATCCACTACGTATTCGGAAGAGTTTCAGCCGCAGACCCAAAATCAGACAATGCTGTGAATTCTGTGCATCCTCTAATCCGAAGGAAATGGCATAAATAAACACGCGCTTGTGTGAGAGAGAAAGAGAGAGGGAAAAGCCTGTCTGCTCGCTTTCCATAGCCTTTAGCTCGACATTCGATCCCCAGGCCCTGAAGTCATGAGGAACCTCAGCTCCCTCAGCCCCAGAGTGAAGGGGGAAAGCCGATGAATCAATGAAAGCAAACCTCACAAGTTTTTAAGCTTATATTCTCTTTAAAAAAAATGTGGCTGCTGAAGCACAAAATTAAGAATATCCAACAAACTCGGAATAGCTTTTACTAAAACGGGCCATGTAAACTGCTTCTGAAGAATGAAATCTGCGGTGTAGATGGTTTGCTCACTGTATAAAGAGACCATCAGCCAGCCCGCACCATCAGCCAATAAACCGCTGTTTTTCTATATGGGTTTCAGACAGTAAGCAGCACAGTAAGGGCCATTCTCATTGCATTGTCGCAGCACAGCACTGAGTATTAGTATGATTTCTGAAGGATTATGTGACACTAAAGACTGAAGTAATGATGCTTCACCATCAAAGGAAGAATCATAATAATATTTCACATTATTATGGTGTTTACTCTATTTCTGATGGTGAGCATAAAAGAAGCATTATAAAAATGACTGACCAAAAATTAAGTAAACTAAAGGGTATTGGCTGTAAAAAAAAAATTAAAAAGAAAATGAAAACCTCAAAAAAAAAAAATGTTTTGCCTCAACTTCCTGTTTCAATGACAAGTTTGCCAGTACAGGAAAAAATAAATGCGCTCATCATGCCATTTCATGTGTCTTTTATGCAGTTAATTCAAGAGCTTGATGAATTATGAGTGTGCTAAAAAAGTGAGGTAAGTAAGTAAAAAGAGAGGAGGTGATATTATTAATAACAGTAAACCTTGCTGGTGTGGCTGTTTATACAGGGGGACTAACAGCAGTGCAGAGTGCAACTGTAATCTGCCCCTCTCAGTAAACAGTCTGTCATAGTAATGGTTCTGAAAACAAACGATCAACTCACTTCTGGGGCCCCACCAAAGAACTTTAACACACATACACCCTCTGGAAGCTCTTTTACCAGGGGCCTACCTTCAAGTGATGTGGAGGACAGCTTCCTGCATCCCGTCCCGAGTCTCTGAGGAGTGTGTGTGTGTGTGTGAGAATGAATGTTTGTGTGTGCCTTGGGAGCAGCAGACACCAGAGAGACATAGATTCAGGATCTCCATGGCGATAAGGAAGTCAGCAGGAAGGAGACATCCCAGATCCCTTCTAGCACCCAGACTGACAGACTCCCCCCAAACTCACACACGCTCACACAAAACGACGCTCAATGCACACTCCGCATAAACACGCGTACACATTCCATCTCTCTTTTCCTGCTTAAATGACAGAGGCGCTATTCATGTTTCATAAAAAAGAGGAGAAAAAAAAAACATCAGCTATATCCGACGGCTTGATAAGTGAGATGAAGAGGGGCCGGAGATTCAAATGGCCATCCTGAATAAGTAAAGATTTGCCCTTATTTTCCCCTAGAGAAGCCCTGTTTTTTCCCATATACAGCAATGTATCGACTAGTTTTGCCTGCAAGAAGAAGGCTAATAGCTGGACTTGTTTGAATGGCTCCAGCAATGTTTGTAATCTTTGATTACAATTCATTGAACGCACTGTACTTTTAGCCCTTACAACCTTGTTTACAATCCAGTCAAAAAGTTAAGGTCTGTGATGATAGCATTCTCAATTTAAACATTAGTTGATCTACCCCTTTAATACAGATTTTTTTAAGTTAAACAAAAAGCTTATTGGAAGAATGAGTTTGTGGCAACATTTCTGCACAATATTATATACTGCTGCTTGCAAGTTTTGAGACGATTTCACAAGTCCAATATTTACAGGACTTGTACCGGAGCGCTCCACCTCGGATGTGCAGTACTGTACCAGATGAGCTACTGAACAAGTTTACTACTTATCAGATAAGCCATACATATGGAGATGATTATGTGACAGAAACCTAAAAATGTGTAACTTTCCAAAATCGTGTACAATGGCAAAAGTATTTTGAGGTCAAAACATAGTTTTGTGTGTAAATCTACCTCTTAATTTGTTACTGGTGTGAAAATAATTAAAAGTTGTTTGTGTTCTACTGCCACTAGTATTCATTTCAGGGGGAAAAAAAAGAAAAAAAGAGAGAGTTATGCAAAAATGTAATTAAAGTCATGTTTTTCCATTGAGCCTATGTTGAAAAGTTACTAAAACTAGCCAGACATTAGTGAAGGAAGTTTTAATCTGTATTTGATGCTTGAAATTTATTTCCTTGTACAATTTCTGGTGACTTTTGGGAGATTATCCCACAGACGCTATTTTAAACAAACTGTTTAAAGTTGTCGCCGCATATGTAAACATATCCATCTTCTTTCTCATGCTTCTGTGAAAAAACAGAAGCCCTTTGGACAATAGACGATAAACAGAGGCCGTGCTTGTGTGTGTTTGCACTATGGCTTTTCACCTTAGTCTTCCAGACATATTTTTGTGTTTGTGTGTGGGAGCATGCACACACCCGTTTATCATTCCATCATTAGCCATTAGTGGCAGTGTTGTCTGTCAGCATGAGCAAACAGACCTGGAAAGATTGGACAGGTTAGAGTGAGATGAACAGCACCATCATCTACTATAACTTATCATCTTCTCCCTCAAACTCACACACAGTCATAAGCAAACAGTGGGAGGAAAAATAGCGAAGTCAAGTAACTGGGGCAGTATGTCTCTTTCTCCCTTCTTAACACCCTAGTATAATGTGTTTTCAGATCTGGAGATTAGGGTTAGGGTTAGGGTCTTAGGATCTTATATATATCTTTAGAATTATGTTTTGTCAATGCACTTTACAACCAAACTTTTTATAAATACTCAATTGTTTGGTGTGACGGTAATGACAGCAATCTTGAGTAAACAAAATACACATTTTTGACATAATTTAAAAAAAATAACACTAAAAAGAATTTTAAGTTCTTAGATGAAGAAAAAAAACTCTCTCCTGATTTTATTTATTTGTTGGAGAGGAGAAATTAAAAATCTGAGTAGAGGTCAAACCCAAAATAGAGAAAAACTAACATTTAAGTATTTTTTCAGGGGACAGAAAATATCCCCTAATATCATGCAAAGATTTACCCCATGGCTATTCATATTGGAATATTGCTATTGAGTCTAGCATTAGGCTGATGATGCTATAGTTTAAATAATTTCCATCATGACAAGGAGACAGAATAAGAGGGGAAAAGAAGTAGTGAAATAAAAAGAGTTGAATAAAGGAGTCAGAGTCAGACATGATGGGAGAAAATGGTCTATATGTTGAGGTCTGTGGGTGGGCTGCTCGGATTAGCCCGGAGGACACAGAAACACAATGGCTGCCTACTGACAGGTCTCTGTGAACACATGCTGTCTGACAGGCATGAAAAAGCCACCACCTTTCTGAGGTCAAAGGTGATGAAGCATCAGGATGCTCACTTACTGATGCAGACTTAATACTATAAGACCAAATCCTTTTAATTGTTTAATTTACCCAAATGTCTTATTTAAATTAAATCGTATTAAATCTATATATATATATATATATATATATATATATATATATATATATATTTATCTACCTACCTATCTATCTATCTATCTATCTATCTATCTATCTATCTATTTATTTAATGTCTGTCTGCCTGTCTTAAGATAAATTTGTACATTTTTATTCAGCATGAATTGATTTCAAAAAGTGACTGTTCACACATTTATAATGATACAAAAGCTTTCTATATGTTTAACTTTTTATTCATCAAATAATCTTGAAAAATGTATGGTAATTAAGCAGAACAATTGTTTTAAACATTGATAAGAAATGTTTCGTGAACACTAAATCAGAAAATTTGAATGATTTCTGAAGGATCATGTGATACTGAAGACTGGAGTAATTAAAAAATATTTAAAATAATAGCTATTTTAAACTGTGATAATAGTTCACTATATTACTATATTTTTATCACATAAATGCAGCCTTGGTGAGCAAAAGAAGCCTTTTCACTAAAGGTTTTTACACTCTACACTTACACACACACACACACACACACACACACAAATACTCACATAAATGCTGGGTTGTTTTAAGGCAAATTTGGGTAAAAAAAAAAAACCAACTGTTGGGGAACATTTTAATTAAAAAAATGTTGTAATTGTCATACTTGGGTTGAAACAACCCAGCATTTTTTAATGTATGAGAAATAATTGAAACCCTTTGTTATTAATTATAGTGATAACATTTTATTTTTGTTTATTTTAACCATAATAGAAAATGTATGAAAGATGTTACGTTTATATTTTATGGCACTGTCATGATCATCTCTCTTGCTCTTTTTGTTCTTGTGACAATTAGTTGGTTAGCACTGAATTATTGCCAATGAAAAGTGGTAATAATGTGGAGTATCATCCAATAAAATCCTATTGTCAGTGCTCTGGTGCAGCAGCATTGCGTGTTATCTACTCTAGACACATAAAAGCGCCTTATGCTGCGTTCAGGACATGACTAGAAGTGGGATTTAAAACATTTAAATTTCCCCCTTCAAGCTCAGTCAGGCTCATTGCACTCACATGTTGACCAGATGAAGTTGCAATGACACAATAAGTGCATCTCATGTGTCTGTGTCAATTATGTCAAAAACATACAAGGTAGATCCACACTATGCTAGAAGCAGCAAGCGGGACATGCCGCCATCTTGGAATTAATTCAAATGACAGAGGTCAGGATTGATCTATCACGTTTCACAGACACAGTATGTCCAACTTCGAGAGGTATTCCAGACGTTATTTCCAAGTAGGAAGTTGGGAGGGTGATCTAGAAGTCTGGAATGCAGCATGAGATTCAGGTTTGAGTCTGGCCTACAACGTATCCTCATGCCCAGCCACCCAACCCAACCAAACCAGTTTCCCTGTCAATCCTTCACTGTGCCGTCAAAGTAAAAACCCAGCAATAAATAATGATAATAAAAAATGCCATTCCTAAAGTTTTAAAAGTGACTTATAGAGCTATAATCATTTAGACTATCATTATTATTAGGGATTTCTGTGGCTTTAGCTGTACTTTGTTTAAGGATACATAAGTATCACAGCCTTGGAAAAAAATATAATGAAAACAAGTGTTTGAGTCTCTTGTAAGGAGGTTTGTTTATGTATGAATGAGGCCCAGAGTTTCTCAGAGGTCTGTACACTGTATTGATCCCTTTACCACAGTCTCCTGAGCTCCACATCAAATCCTGCTTAGATACACATCTACAGTAGTTCTGATCAGAGGGGACTGAGATGTTTGCAGTGTTACTGTGAGAAACACATGAAAACGGACGTCGGAGCGGCACTTTAGAACCCAATACCTCAGGAATCCACAGGTAGTGTTTTAGTCCTGTCATTATCCTGCCTCAGAAACCCACTGCACCGTCAGCACAGACAGCATTAAAATACCGCAGTTATTAAACATCAAACTTCAGCCCTCGGCCCGTCGCAGAAAGAGACCTTTGTACCTCTGTGTGTATGTATCTGTAAGCGTGAGTGAGGAGAGGGAGAGAGAGAGAGATTCCTGTTAGCGCAGTGTGTTAGATGAACGTCTGTTTAGAGTATCCCATTTCGCTCAGGATCCTGCGGTGGGTTTTTATGTCAGTGGACGGATTGGAGTCCTGTAATGTCTCATAAGCTTAAGTCAATACATGTGGAGGAAACCCAGTTCACTGTTAGCTTGTGTTTCTAAGACCACCGTGGCAAGCTGGAGGGACGTATAACTTAATGTGTTAGTGAACCGATGGGATTCGAGTTCGAGCTGAGGAACAAAAATCTTGAATATGGGGAATTTAAAAATGCGCCTACCAAATACAGCTCAGTGTTCTTGTATAGCACTTCTCAAAATGCATGTTTATCCAAAACAGCTTTATAAAGATATGTGGTATTTTTGAGCATGTTCAAACATCTTAAATTGAATATGGTTAGTTGAATATGGTTCATGGTTAGTTTTTCTAACTCGGCCAGATATTTATTTTTTTAATAAAGAAATTATCCAACGTTTTAAATTACCTGAGCTGTGTGTGTATATATATATATATATATATATATATATATATATAGAGAGAGAGAGAGAGAGAGAGAGAGAGAGAGAGAGAGAGAGAGAGAAATTAGCAAATTAGCCAGTTACAATATCGACTCGAATTAAAAGCATATGTACACTTCCAAACATGTTAATAAATAATATGTAAGTCTGTGAGAATTTTTTGTTTGTTTGTTTGTTTGTGTTTTTTTTTTTATTATTTGTGTTCATTCAAATAATTTTATTTGTCAGATTAACTGATTATTAGCAAAGAAGCTGGTAAGGGAAACCATCTGCAGTTCCTGACATGAGGAAAACCACATCAGCAAAACAAAGAGTTTAAATGGTGATTTTCCGTCATCCTTGAACTGACCACACAGTCATGTTGTCCAAGGAAGTCCATAATAAACTTTACTTCCTGAGGATGCTCATGTCTTTCAGTATGTGCATTAAGCTAATTTTCTATTAGCCTGTATGGAGACCATTGTGTTTTACTGCATTGTAGTCCGTAATATGGAGAACTAATAGCAATCAAGTGATTAGTAGTAAGGATGAAGGTCGTCAGCATTGCTGAAAGTGTGTTAAGTGTGTATAAAAGGCCATACACACTGAACCAGCAACTCCTGGCCATGCCAAATCTCTGTCCAAACATGAACGGTGCCAGAAGTGATGCCATTGCCAGGCGGAGAGGCGTGCCATTGTGTGTGTCATACCCTGACTCACTAAGTCCATAACAAAATCAACAAGTTCACGGTGCCAGCAATCTTTGTGTCATCACACACTACGATTAATCCATAAATTACAAAAAATATAATGGGCACTGCACACAGCACACACAACTGGCTATATGGATTCCGAGAAACAGCTTCTAAACAGAAGCAGATGTTTAAATAAGCAGAAAACCAAATTCAATATGAGAGAGAAAAAAATTCAGTAATAAATAGATTTGCTGTAACCAGATCAATATTTTGTTAGACAGGCGTGAAAGTGCATCTGTACACAAGCACATGGCTCTGGAAATCATGACTGCAGGGTACTGTGTCTCAACAGAAAAGGACTATGAATTATGAAAAGTAATAACTATCATCTGTTTGTACAGTCTGGAGATGGAAAGATTAGAGGACAGAGCGTCTCTGGTTATAGCTGTGTTTGTAAAGAATAGTTCTTTGTACACAGTAGCGCACACTAACATTTGGGTGCCACACCAGAGGCTATCTGTCTGAGTCCTGTTAGAATGGGGAGACGAGCTGTCGCACTGTCCCACCAAACAAAACAATTCAGCTGGGTTCATGAAACCTCAGCAGGCAAAATATAAAAATGCAATCTTGTTAAAATTATAATATACTGATATTATATTACATTATATTATTAATTATTGTTTTATAAACTAAATATACTGCTAATAATATAGTTCAATAATTTATAATTATAATTTAGTTCAAATAATAATACTGATATATAATAATATTAGTAGTTATATTATATTATATGACATCATAATACACTAAGTATACTACTACTAATAATAATTATGATAATTTTCATCACAAAATATTACAAACTATTAAAATGTAATTTAGTTAAAATAATAATATACAGATTTTATAATAAAATGAGTCATTATCATATTGTATTATATGAGGTAACACATTATTTTAAGGTGACATAATTAAACATAACTACATGTACTTTCTATAGTAATAATTACAAGGAACTAACCATAAAACCTAACCGTAACTCTATAGTAAGTACATGTAGTTAATTAATATTACTCAGTACTTATTTGAGTACAATGCAGCTACATCTCCAAATAATAATGTGTAATATTATATTATATTATATTATATTATATTATATTATATTATATTATATTATATTATATTATATTATATTATGTTATGTTATGTTATGTTATGTTATGTTATGTTATGTTATTAAATTATAATGATGATTTAAAGTTTACAAACTTTTCCCCCCCAGATATTTGAGACTTATGACGTATCGTTTATCAGTTTGTCTACATATAGGTAACTCACTACAATAAATTGTTATAGAGTTGTGATGATTATGAACATCTGGCCTACAAGCGCCAAGTCATAGTCCCTGTAGCTTTAAATAGTCTTATACTGTCCTCTTCTGGACATAATCTGTAATGTTTTGAGTTTCTATATCAGTGGGTTCCCATCCTCATTCCTTGTGGCCGTCAGAACACATTTTGGATGTATGTTTAATCAAACACCCGATTCAACTCATCAGTTCTTTAGCAGAGACTCCAAGACCTGAAATGCTTTTGTCAGGTAAAAGACTTTATTACTGCGTAGTCTATAATTGTACATTCTGAATGCGAGCCTAAGAATAATTAATACCACATCACAAGACTTGCAAAGTCATATTCAGAGACCAAAAACCTAAAAAAGAAAAAAAGAAAAAGAATAACAGAAAAATTGAGCGTTCACGAGAGACTGTTGGTGTAGTGTAGGATCTATTCTATGCACAAATGTACCAAAACTGCCCACAAGGTGCCGCTAAAGTAAATTAATTCCTAATGAAAAATAAAGGAAAAGTGTTTGATAATTTCAGCGTGTTTTAATGTACTGTAACGACAGGACAGTATCCGCTGTATCCGCAGTATCCAAATTTCAGCTGTTCATCTGTTCTTCAACGATTCCATTAGATTTAACGCCATTGATTGCTCTTTGCAGCAATAAATTATTCGGTCTTTAGGTTTTGCCTACATTGTGGAGACCAGTAATGGCTTAATAAACATATGAACCCTATAAAACCTGTCTGACACACACACACACACATTCATCTGTTTTCTGCAGGGTATATGCTAAAAATAAAATTTTATGTTTTTTGTTGAGTATTATATTGAGTGTGATATATGGCTTTGATTTACGAGTTTGATACAGTACATTTTTAAAACCTGGTTTTCAAAAAAGGTTTTCAAGCAAAGTTTTGATCGTGTTGATAATTTAGAGGCCTTACAAATGTGCAAATGTACAAGTATAAAACAGTAGGCTTCGTTGGGTTAAATAATACTTTAATGTAAACCTAAAATGCAAAAATGATAGCTGAGGTTTAGGATAAAGTCTAGTATAAATCAATAAAAGTCAATGAAATGGCGACACCTTGATAAAACACACACACACACACACACACACACACTGGGGGGGGGGGGGGGGGGGCAGATGCTTGGGTGCAGTAAGTTATTGCTGCGAGTGACACATCATTGTAGAAATTCTTGTCCCTTTTTGGTCTTATATCTCTCACTGGTCATAAAGGTCAGGGAATACAGTCCCCTCCACACTTCACTTCACAGGCAGAAACCTATCGGCAGGGGGAAACCCACTTCCTCATTTGAGCTCTGCTGATCATGCTCTTCTCTCTTTCTCTTTCTCAAGAAATTGCACATGAGTAAAAACACATCAGTGTTGCTGCGTGGAATTAATTATGCACGTGTGATTGTGTTACTTATAGTGAAGTGTGATTTCAGCTTTATTGGAGCTATGCAACTTTGCCACTCCCCTGAATCGATGGGTTTCACATAAACTATAAAATAATTTTAAAAAAAAATAACATGTCCCAAATAGACACAAAATCTCTTTCACGGACCCTTACCTTGATTCATCCAACCAGGTGAAATGACCTTCCCATCTCAACCAAGTTCAAGAAATTACTAAATCTAAAATCTTTTTCGTCAACCCTTGTCTTTAATACTAAAACTTTCATTTCTATCTGTGTTGTTGTTGTTTTTGTAATGAAATGTAAATAATCTAAAGTTAATAATCCTTTCTTTAATCATAAATTCTGTTCTGATCGCATCATTTGCAGGGATTTTGTGTGCAAGAATGCCAAGAGACCGTCTTGCAAACATTTTATGATTTTCACATGCTTATTTTGAGCAGAAACCCTCTGAAGGTCTTGGAGTTTCGATTATTTTATAACCTTTCCTGCACACAAAATTCTCAGTCACCCAAAAAGTGTTAAAACGACATATCTTATCGTTATCAGCAATCACATTTTTTATTTTACACTTGGTACTTTTAGCTTTACAAACGTGGCCTAGATCAGCACCCAGCTTTCGCATACAATACTTTTCTAAGCACAGTGATGAATCACACGTTATTCATCTTTTTTAGCACATTCATTTATTTTATATAACTCCCCCGAGTTTATCACAGACAGACTCTCTGGTCTTTCCAGAGTGACTAAGAAACTTCTGAAGAACTGCTTATTGCTTGAAACAGCCATACTGTAATTCTACCTTGGTTATCTGAAATCACAACAGTGAAATCATCATCAGTATAGTATATTGGCATATTTATTCAATGTAATATCACATGAAAGTCTAAAGATCATCCTGATTTTAGCAAATAAAAATAAGCAATCTTTTTCATACAGATGCATAGACAACAAAATTGCAGTATCACAGAGTCACTGAACAGTATCATTCATTGGAAACATTAGGAGGATATGAACAATCTTTGTTTCATTGTATTGCATTGCAACGGCACATAAAAAAACACATTCCATGGGAATATCATCTATTTATTGGAGAAAAAAAATTGTAGTGTCCTTTTTTTGGCATCACTTATTTTTACGATGGACATATTATCCAGGGATCTTGTATTAAAGCTATTTAAAGACAAGCCACTCACAAGGGGATTGAAATACATAGAAATCATTTACTGAAATAATTTGCTAAAGACATAACATTCATATGAATAGACTAATAATATTAAGGTCAAATATTCAAATTCAGTAGAGTAGACTCACATTATGATTAATATTTCACAAAAAAGGAACCCTACAAATGTAGGTCAGAACGCATATACTTTCAGATAACACAGGCCTGCCTTTATAGTTCACTCGAGATACATACATTCTTAACATACATAGCACTGCTATGAACAAAAACTATTATTAAAATTATTAAAAAGAAACAACATTTGGCAGTTGGCAGTGTTAATCTATCATTTATAATAATAGTTAGCATTAATATTCCAGCATATTTTAATCACTCTTTACTCTCATTAAGCCCAGCCTTATGTCATATACACATACACATATATATTTTTTTGTGTGTATGTATTTGTATAAGTATTTGTCTGTATTAGGGATGCACAGTATATCAACCCCATATTGTTTATTAGCAATATTATAATATTTTATATTAGTAGAGATGCATTTATTTATTGTTTAAACAAAATAATACATAATATTGGTGCATCCTTAGTATGTATTTTATATACATTATGTTGTCATTATATTCATGCTCTCAAAGCACAGTCAAGGAACTGTATTAACACAACCTCACAAACATTCATCAAAAAAAACTATAAAAACCACAGTTCTTCCTTCTCTTTGACAAGTCTTGAATGTCTCTTGCATTTCAAAAAGGATCCATCTCTAATTGGGCGGCTCATTGTCCAACTAGCGCACACTGTCCTCATTTAGGACACCGTATGTGCAGAATCATCTTCTAGGAGAGTTTGGCTCCTCTGAACTGATGCATCCATGCATTTCCAACAGCTTGTATATGAATGCAGACTATACAAGTACCCCACTGGTCCTCAGGAAACATTCACTAGCCATATTCATTAGACGGTGGCCCTCTAACCAGATTGTAGTAGCCAGCCAAGGCTCCCAGATCTATATAGAGGGAACCTTTCTTCTTAGAGTGCCCAGAATCCTCAGTGTATAAAGAAGAGTCTGCAAATACAAGAGTAAAGGATCTTTAGCATGCACTTAAACATGAACTTGACATGATGTACTGTATGTGTGTGTTGTGTGAAGTACCTTGAGTGCTGTCGGAAAGCTGACTGTGCTGTCGCAGCAATGGATGTGTGCCCTCCTCCAGCGCAGAGTCCAGACTCCAACAGCGCGGCTGGTCTTCCCGAGACGGATGGAGGGCCTCCTCGTTCAGTAATTCCGTGGCAGAGCTCCTCCGTGCGGGGATCCTATCGAGCGCATGTTCCAGGAGCCTGCGCATCGCGGGGCTACAGCTTTCAGGTATGTCCTCCAGAGGAGGGGCCTGTTTGTGTATCTGCAAACAGAGATTGTGAAAATTAGTCCCAAAAAAACCTGATTTGAAGCTTGGGCGCACAAACATCTGACTTTTCTCCACTCAATGACACTGGCACTAAGGCCTCATACACACTCCAGCTGAACTAAGTTTTCACAAGACACGAGCTCAATGGTCAACCATATCCTAATACCGTATGTTTCCATTGGAAAAGCAGCACAGTGATATTCAAAAAACGTGTTCTGTGTAAAAATTCAAACATTTTGGAAGATACTTGTATTCCTTACGCAAATGCTCATTAAGGATTCACTCTAATCCACACACAGTAATAGTTAGATGCATATTAAGTCATTTTCTTTAGATTTGAAGCAGGAATTTAATTTTTATATCTTATTTTTGCCACCCCAATGACTGGGTCTTACCTGGCCACTGCAGGTGGCACAGGTGCATTTGCAAACAGCCTCATGCAAAAATACACTGTGCAAGAATTTACATTCAATTACATGAAAAGGAACTGTAGTATTTGAAAAGGGAAATGAAACAAGTTGGACTTGTTACACAAATACTAAAAGTTACCAGCTTGAGCAGCACTTAACGTGAAACATGCAAAGCTGCCACTGTTAAAAAACAAGCTGCAAAACATAGAGGAAGCTTGAACTGCTGATAAACTGTAGATTTCTTTTTTTTCCTTTTTTTATAAAAGAGTTATTCAAAAATAGTCTTTAATGGAAAGGAGAACTTGCCATCACAAGTTATATCTTGTGATCCTTTGTAATATTGTGGTGAAGTCGTTAAAATGAATGAAGAAAAGCAAATAAAGAAAAATAATTTAAAAGATACATTTATTTTGTATAAAATTATAATAATTATTATATAGAATTATTATAATTATTCAAATTGTATATAATTAGCATCCCTTGCTAAAGGAAAGTAAAATTAATTTAAAAAACAACCAAAGAAAAAAGAAAAAAATGAAAAATGAAAGAAAAATGAAAAAGCCTAAAAAAATGAATGAAAATAAAGTGTAGAAACAGAATTAGCATGAAACACGCTTTGCTAACAGATGCCTTTATGTCATAAAGATATGACATCAGCCTGTATGGCATTTCTAGGTTTTGTTCTGTGGTTAATGCAAACAGTTGCCTTTTCAAATGGTGACGTTTCACTATGTTCAGGGACTCTCCCTATACTGGTTAATACGAACAAAATATGATTAAAAGAGCAAGCTTTCTGAAGCACCATGATCAAATCGAAAAAGCACACTCACTATGTAGAGGTATGAGGGGTAGGCTGTTCGCGGATATCTCCTAACCCATGGAGGGCTCCCACTCAGCATGTGTATGATTGTGGTTCCCAGACTGTAGACGTCCGTTTTTGTGTTGTGCCCTCGACACAGAACCAGCTCTGGACTCATGTACATCTGTACAGAAGGACAAACAAGAAACATAACTAAAAATAAGCTCAGATCCCACACATACAGAGGCTTTTAACAGACTTCGCAGAAGCTTTTCTTGTTTTGCAAAGCAATTTTGTGCATCAAATACTGGACAGGACTGGCTGTTTTCTATAGTTAAGTCGCTCTCGAATAATATAAATATGAAAAAACAAGTTGTGATGTAATTGGCAAATGTTCAAGTGAACATCTGGCAAACTGCTCACTGTACTGCCTGGCAGTAAACAACTTTATTATTCTATGATGGGACTCAACAGGGCTGGATTTTCCAAATGGGGCTAAAAGTCAGAATTTTTCTTTTTGGGCCTTTCCTAGAGTTTGTTAGGGAACAAATTGTCAGCCAAGAAGGGAGACGGGGGTGTATTTTTGTGTGTATGCATTCTAGTTTTCAGATCTCATTTTAGTTTGTCAGAATTGCCCTTTAACTATTTTGAAAATGTCCAAAACATAAGACAGTACTTTTTTTGTATTGGCTTTCCAAAGGACTTCTGTCTCCAGCACACTCAGAAATTGTCAAATTCTTCATAGATTCTAAATATAGACTCAGCTTAAAACTAACATTTAGTCGTAACACAGTGACAGACCAAGTATGGAAAAACTAAAGTGTGCAAAGTGACACACTCACCTCAGTGCCACGTAGGTCCCGAGGAATATAAACATCATCCTTCATCTGTACTGTAAGACCAAAATCCACCAGCACAGCTTTGGCGGACATCAGCACGATATTACTGGCTGCAGGGACAAAAAGAGAAGTTAGTTCATGTCTTAGACACATCAAATCGAAAAACCTCAAATAAAAACAGCATTCAGAAGTGTGTAGTGACATTTGAGATATTTCAGATAATAGACAGACATTGCAACCATATTTCAAATATTTTTGCAAAATTGAGGTTGTTCAGTTTGTGTACGTGCTGCACCAGACAATTAGAAAAGTGTTGTTTTCCACAAGCAGCATAAGGCCATTATTCATAGGGTGGATTGAAAAACAGATCATCAGGAGTCTCAAAACCCCCTTTTCTTCCTCTCCCTTCATATTTGACACTACTCAAATACGTACATGTTTCCTTTCCAAGCCAAATGTCAAGTAGCCAACCCTCAAAACCACAAAGCAGGAAGCTGTGATTGGTCACTGAATCTCTCCATCTCTTCGCATTACCCTCTCAGGCTTTGTGAAATTTTAAAACACTACTTAGACGGACGGCCTGTTGAACAACCCCCTGAAAAAAATAAATTTGAGTAATCGGTCTTCTTCCTCCTCTCGCTGTTCTGACTGGAAATTCCAGACGCCTGAGAAGTCATGAGCTGCAGGACTGATTGGCTTCTTCGTATGACTAAACAGCTGCAGAATGTTGTCTACAACAACCCCACCATACTGAATTATGTTGTGTTCCTCATCTATGAAGGGCACAAACTAAAACTCTGAAAACTAAAAACTTCTCTAGCCTCTGGCCAATCCTCTGTAAATCATTTAACACACTCCCAGTGGCCTCATTTTACCATTCTTGACCACTTAGTCATTATCTGACTTACTTACAGAGTACCTTCTGTTGCATTTAGGAGGGGAAATAACAGATTTTTTTCAGTGCTTGTGGTTGCAATGGAAAAAGTACTAAACTTCTTTTGACCCTGTTTTTGAAATATATTTTGACCCGTTTCAATTCAGAACAGCTGATCCAACATGGTCATATGCAATGTGTTTGGAAGGAAACTGCAGTGATATTTCAGGAAGAAAAACAAACAAAGCTCTTACGTTTGATGTCGTGGTGTATAATGTTGTGAGAGTGCAGGTACTCCAAGCCTCGCAGAACCTGCTGAGAGACCCAGATGATCTCAAACTCTCTCATTGGACCACAGCTTTCCAGCTTCTCCAGAACCGATCCACCTTCACCCGCTTCCATGAACAAATGTACCGTTTGGTCCCACAGCAATGCCCCGTACAGCTCTGCTATATTTTCGTGTCGGAACCGGGCTTGGATTTCCACATCTGCAGGTTTGAAGTGTTCCACAGGAATCTAGAGAGAAAGTAATGTTAATTTATACATTTCAGAAAGTATGAAGATGCTTGCTTATTATATTTAAATGCATAAAAAAATCTAAGCATTAATATATGAAAAGAATCTGATGAGAAAGGACAAATGGCAGAAGGTAGAACCCACTCCATAATTTTATTTTATTGTAATTCTTATTATTATTATTTCTTGTAGTTGCTTATTTCTTGCTTGTAATTTAATGTTTTGTATGCATGTAAGGTGTCCTTGAGTGTTTTGTAAGGCGCCCTTAAATAAAAGGTATTATTATTATTATTATTAATCTACACAAAGGGTGCCCAATCCCTTCCTGGAGGAAACAAAACCACTCTGCCACACCAATTTTGAAAGTACTGAATTATTAGTAGTTATGGATTGATATATTCACCTGTTTTTCTGTTTATTATTATATTCATACTCACTTGACTGATTAACGGTAGTTCCAAAATCTACGAAATGTTTTTAAAAATAATTTTTTTTTGTTTTTTTTACACACGCCATTGTTAGTGACTACGCCACTGAGTCTGCAGATAAGCGTCTCCGAAAATAAAAAGTTGTGGCCTCCCTGAAATAATCACTTTTTTTAAACAAATCGGTTGAGTGAATGATTTAATGACTCCTTAAGTCGCCACATAACGGTGTATCAAACAACAGCACTCTTGCTTGTTTGATATTGCTTAATTGTTGCAGCCATCTTGACCACTAATTGATTACTAATTATTTGATCAAAACCTTAAAGGCCACATTAAAAGGGTGAATGATTTTGATTGACCAACATCCTGTTAAGTCAAAATTGACAATCATTATTTCATGACACATAATTTCATGTCATGTCATGTCGTGTCATAATCTTTAATCCGAATAACTTCCCCTCCCACTTGCAACGACATCTCTTCACTTCTCGGAAGACATGCTCCCTCACATGAGTGCAGAAATAGCAAAATGGACAATGTCCTGTCCTAATTTTTTTGTGTGTTTGAGAAGCCGTTTCGCTTGGATATACGTCACAAGAGGAAAGAAAAGACTGTCGCAACCAGACTTTATATTGACCACAAGTCTGAGACTTTTTCTCCCACTAGACATCTGCACTCTTATACACAGTTTAGACACCGTCTCTGTGGGCTGCATGTTTCCACGGGGGCGTTCCTGTCAGCTTCCTGTGTGCGTTAGAGCCATTCTCAGTTTCCCTTCAAACGTTGCAAACTGCAGACTGACCCTCTCATTATTTTAGAGAAACTGTTATTTCCCAAATGTTCTCTTCCTCATTTGACTACAAGTTCTACAACAACTGTTTCTCTTTTCAGTCACTTTTTTCCATTGTTCATAAATCCTTGTGATCTTACATGCTGGTGCATAAGATTGTCACAAGAACTGAATCACGTGTCGTCTCACGATTTTCATTTGAAAATTATATGTTTACTTCACGACTTTATGCTTGAAATCCTTTTGTTCTGCTTATTAGTTTTCAACATACAAGCAATACAAAATATGTTTTTGCTTTAGTCACAAAATAACACAGATTCCCAGAAAGTAAGTCATATCCTTTAACACAGTGGAATGAAAACAACTACCTTTGCCAAGAAGAAAGAAACGAAAAAACATGTGTTGAGATTCATGAAACCAACATTCTCTGCATTCACAAACTTACCAGTTTGCATGCCATTCGCTTCCGGGTTTTGGTGTCCTGAGCCAGATGGACTTTCCCAAATGACCCTTTGGGAACATGTCCAGGGCCTATAGGCTTGTAGGTCAGTTTCCATGGAAATAGAAGAACGTCCAAATCAATGCGATAATGCCCTTCCTTAATGACCATGTCTGTCTGCAGGAACAAAGCAGGGCGTTTATGAGAGTAAGGCTATGACAGCTTGTAAACGTATAAACACCTTTATACAAAGTGTTTATAAGCTTGCTTTAATTAAAGGAATAGTTCACTCAAAAATGACATTTTAAATACATTCACTTAATGCTATAACCCTGAACTGAATAGTTCAGCAGTATATGTTATGGATCTGTGAGTAATAATCAAAACAACCATCAATAGCTCTTACCTTGTTTAGCATAACACCCATTTCTTCACCAACCTCTAAGAGAGAGGAGGACGGACTGTTTGAGACCATATTGACAAAATCCAGGAGGTCTGATGCTGTCCCATAACGGACCTTTCCAGGATTTTGCGCATGTTTGATTAGATCTTGTGGCGCTTCCTCGTTCTCGTCCATGTCTTCTTGCGAGAAACTTTCCTCAAACGAGACCCCTGATTCCACCTCGTCGTCAACACAGTAGAAATGTTCTGCCTCTTGGATGAAGTCTTCAATATTCATGTGAGCAAGCAACAGTTCTATACCAGTATTTTCATTCTTGTACTCCATTCTAGAACACAATGTTTGATCGTTAGAACCAGGACAAGAACTTATGTAATTACATGCAGGCATTGCCTGTTGTTTGCACTCTTATGTATGTATACAGCTTGGTCAGGTGTTTCCTGATCAGTATGCTTGCTCTATTTTGCCTGCAAGTGAGAGGGGTGGTTTACAGTGGGTGGGAAACCCCAAGATGGGTTTCTTTTTCAAAACAAATACCAGCAAAAAAAAATTTACATGGCAACAATCAGCACAACCTCACAAGTGCATCTGTTTTGACAGACCCCCATAAGGCAAATCCCCCTCCAAAAAAAAAAAAAAAAACTGTGCTGAAACCTAATCTCCTGTGATATCTTTCATGTACAATTAATAATAAATAATAATCTAATACATTACATTAATAATAATCTTTGTCCATTATTTGTGCAAGTAACTAATGCTCAGAAACACAGGCAAGACATTAGTCAGCTGACAAGGTTTTGAATCACTGACAATAACCTGCTTAACTAATCCAGAGTATATTTTGTATACAGTGATGATGATACAGCTGTTCGAAACATATAGTACAAACAAAAAATCAAAACGATATGATATGTCACAAGAGCAGCCGGTTGCCTACCTTTCGGTCCGTGTGATCGCCGCAGGGCACATGCTCTCTCTCAGTGATTGTCCATAGTTCCTACTGAAACTCAACTGACTGACTCTCACAGATAAGAGGAATGCGCTGCGCCTCCGCTCCGCTTATACGTCAACTGCGGTTTCGATTTCTCTTTTCACTGAGAGGTATTTTCTCGTCGAGAGGTCACGTATCTGCTTTAATCCTGCCACAGTCTCCTATCAGAAGGTTCCGTGGAACATTACGGATGTCATTTGCTTTCATCTTCATGATTCACTTGATCAAAAAGAGTTGCACCTTCTTCTAATAATTTCGCGGTTGCAAAGAAAAACATTAATTGATATGAACTGGTGTGAAAAAAGAACCCACGTGTTATCTCCTTTGATGAGGTTAAAAACAAGGTGTTCGTTAACTTCCATTTCCATCATTCAAGGTGTTTAAACACTCTGTGTCATCGTACTTTAAGGTGGATTGCTCATACTATCATCGAAACTATCACTCACTGTTATTTACATATGTCTCTACAATTTTTTGGTTTGTACCAAAGCAATTGCACATGTGATTTATACATTTTACATTGTATTTATTATCGTCGGTCGTGTAATATTTTCATTATTGTTTGTGTTTTGATGTTTATTTGTTGAGGTATTGATAATTGCATTTTTTTTATTATGTTGTGATTGTGTTCCGTTGAATGTTAGGATACACTCGAAAGCGAGATGGTACATCTCAAGGGGTTAATTTTAATAAATACTTAATGTTTTGGAGGCACTAAACAGGACGCAGTCTCCGGCCGGAAGTGAAGCCGAACCATATATGGATTAGGGTGTCTTAGAGTTTTCTTTTGTTTGTAATACGAGCAATTTGATGGATGTGTCATGGATTTGCTAGGATTTATATGTGCACAATATTTAATAATAATACCCTAATTACTAAAAATACAAGGTCTGATTATTTATTGATATTCATTTTGATCAATATAGTTAACTAATGTGATATCATAGTGTTTTTCTATTATATTGGGTGACTGAGAATTGTAAAAAATATTCACTTCCTGTTCATTTTGTAACAAATAATTACACAGAGAATAGATATTTAATGTCAAAAATAATTTTTACTTTAAAATAAACATCAAAATGAAATAAAAAGTGCAACTTGTACTTCTTATATAAAAACACTGGTAACACTTTACAAGAAGGGTTCATTCGTTAACTACATTAAGGGATTATTCACCTAAAAATGCATTTGATTAAATCTCCAAGAGTTTCTTTGTTCTGATGGATTATTACAATAATAATTCCAAAAGGAATGTTTGGAAATATAAACTGATATTTGCTACTGATACACTACAGCAAAATATATACTTTTTTTTCGAAATATTCGAATCACAAGAACGAATCAGATTCTCCAGCAATATTTTCAAGCTGGTTTTTACCAAGTTTGGCAATCCTCAAAAGGCCCTTTAGAGTTTCAGGGTTTCAAATTACGCTATATTAGCAGCAAAAGATTGTCATTTTTGTTTCTGAAAATATTTGCATCTAAATTAATATGGATAATACGGATGATAATAATTATGTACCGCGAGATACGCTTTACGGAGAGCGGCTGTATCGGGTATGGCCATGGCTACAAGCCAACCCACCAACTTGAGCCCGAAAAAAACAGTTTATTCAAACTAATCTCAAATGACCAGGGTAGCAACCTACACCGGTTTCATGCAACAGACTGCATAGCTGGAGATATCGGGTTCATCCAAACTCGAAACGAAGCACTGCATGTCCATTCATTGCCACCGTAGAGCCAATGTCTACGCATGCGCCCTTCTCAAATCAACAATGGCGGCCTCCTTTGGCGTGTGTAGGTTGCGTTTCAGGAGTTTAGGGGGGTTTGATAGATTTTATCTTGGATTGGAATCTCAAATTCAAAGAAGACTCGCTTCAACTATATCAGCAATCAAAGTCCAGACAGTAAATAAGACTGTGAAACCCGGTAACATTGTTTTCTGTAGATCCGTATGCATGCCATGTTATGTCATTTTATGTTCAAAATAAATACCAGGTTGTCTTTCTTTTGGAAAGGACATGTGCATGATCACATCACACTAATTCAAAACTACCTTTCTTCTTTCTTCTTGTTTCACTTTCATTTTAGTCACGAAAGCCAATGAAAATAATACATTTCAAGCGATCCAGGAGGAGAGAAGAGAACAAGCCGAAAGATCGGTCTTGATCAGCTGTCCGCCTAAGTTCAATGAAAAGAAGTTTTTAGATTACCTGTATAAATATGGGACAATCAACAATCATTTCTTCTACAGTGGCTATGTAAGTGTGACAAAACCTTATCAGAATGAGCTTTATTTACCAGGTGTGTTTACACACACAATAAATGTGTCTTATTGGCAAGAGCTTCCAGTGCAGACATGTTTTAACAATTCAATACAATTTTAATTTGTATACAAATGGGTAGTTGTGGTAGACAATATGAAGTTATGAGAGTTAAATTTCATCATGCAATCTAGATCTAGATGCTGAACTAGATTTGACTGAGTTGTTGTGTTTATGGTCTGATTCTGTGTCTGTAGGGAGCATATGCAGTAGTTGAATTCTCCAGTAAAGAGAGCATCGCCTCATTAAAAGAGAGCACTAACATTCCAGCTGTTGAACATGAAGCTGCGGTGCCTTTCAAATCTCGTCTGCTGTCTTTGAAATGGCCAGGCAGTCAGTCGAGCCAATCTGTGCCAAATTTCCTGCAGCAATCTCCTCCAACCATTGGTGACATCACCCAACTGCTCTTGGAAAAGGACAGTGTAAGTCTTCTCTGTGCATGTATGTTTCTTTCTTTAACTAAGATATATGATTAGGCTTTGGAAGATGATGAAAATTGGATTGAGAGATGCAGACGTTTTCAGCATTTACTTTTTCTTTTTGAGTGTTCTTCAGATCTAAGAACAAATGATCTACTCTTCATTTCCTCCACAGGTAGATGAGCAACTGGAATGTCTGACCGAGGCCTTACAGCTCACGGAAGAGAACATCAGTCTGCGCTTCCTTGTTTGTTCTCTGCTTGAAGACATTGCTGGAGCATATTTCCCAGAATGCATCATCAAGCCTTTTGGCTCCACTGTCAACGGCTTTGGCAAACTAGGCTGTGATGTCGACATGATTCTGGACCTTGATGGCATCTATGCAACAAGCCAGAAAAAGGTCAGTTATGTGAGCTTAGGTTAAGTAGATTGAATTGTAAAGGTCATCTGGAATTGAAAATCATTTACTCACCCTCATGTCATTTCAAACGTGTTTTGTGTCTTTGAATGTGGGTAATCGAATAGCTTTATGTTAGGGTGTGTTATTAGTTTACCAAAAATTAGCTTAGGGGGCATTGACAAATAAAGCTTCAAAAAAAGGTGTTTTTAAAATTTTTATTCAAAAGAGTCTTTAATGTGCTTTAGTAAGAGTCTTAAAATGTGCTGTAGTATTTCTTTTTCTTGTTTTTAGCCAAGACACAATTTTAATTTAGAGAAAAGTGAGAGTGAAAATGTATATTGAAACGGTCAGAACTCGGTCAAAAACTTTAAAGCAATTTCCCCGCTTTGCTCCAGTATAACCGTTATAGCCGACATTGGGGTAAGATGTGTCAATGTAAAGCTGTGCTGCTCCCCTATTCTAAAAAAATGGTATATACGTTTTGTCATGTGACCATACAGTTTAAAAGCTTGTGGTCAATAAGATATTTTTTCCTGTTCATTTATTTGGACAGTTGCACCATCTGACATTTTGTGGTCTAAGATAACAAAACATACAATACGTATTATTTGAATGTACTAAATATTGAAAACTAAATGGGTTTCATAGATTAAAATTATATGTGCATGGGTGAAAGTTTTCCGTATTATGACGGAATTCCGTATTTTGAACCTCGCCAGGAACCGTTTTTCCAAATCGCGTAAATCCGTTGAGATTTCAGTTCGGGGGGGAGGGGGGGGGGGGGGTACAGGGCGACAGACCAACAGACCAATCGTACCTACTCGGCGATCTTCGGAGATAATGTGATTACGTAGAGAATTACCCGAGAAGTTCCGGGTGGGCGACAGACGAACCGCGCGGAGTGCAGTTGTGTCGGCGATTCTGATTGGTCAGTGAGACTCCGGCGTCCAATCGTATTTTTCAATTTACACTCGCAGTGTTAGTTTACTAGGTTTTCACTGACATGAGTAGCACTCCGAGAAAGTATGAAGACCTTTTGTTTTCAAATCACAGTATTACAGTTGTGCTTGTTTATTTTATGGGTATACTTGTTTCTGTAATTGCATGTTGTCGGGACTGTTGGCTTGGTGTGCAATTTTGTGTTCATAGTGCATATTCAATATTTCAATTCATATTACACTTCACATGTAAAACTCATGTGCTACCAATGAAAATACAATACTAAAATGCACTGTTAACAAACACCTGTATTTGTGTCTTTTTTGATGATGATGTAATGGATTGTGGTGATTAGAGAAAGTGAATTAAGTAACAAACCAAAATTAAATATAAATGTTAGTTATAGAACAACAGATGCAGAAGCAAAACCAAATATAGCTGCTAGCAGCCATCACGGGGCCAAGCGCAAGGAGGGCATTAAATGTCATGCCGACATGGCTGGCATCATCAGACCAACGGCAGTAAGAATCTAAAGACACTTCAATATGACTTAAGTCTAAATGGCTGAAAAATCAACAACACGGTCTTTAGTAATTCGATTTAATGGTTTATCACGTTCAACCAACAGGCAGCGCTGTAATCAAATTGTAGTGTCAATTCATGTGGTACATTGAGAGTGTGGTGACATTGACACATGCAAAGTTTGCTTTCAATTGGGTAAACCATTGCTGACAGAGCACTAAAGTCATGTGTTTGTTAAACATAGCATCTTATAAGAAAAATCGAAATGGCAGACGCTCAAAATGGCCGATATGGGAAAATTTGGTATCACAGGGCTCGGCATGACCCACTGGATCTAAAGACAGCAGTTTCATGATTTTTAGACAAAGCGTTCAGGAGTTATAATCAAAAATGTCAGTTTTTTAATATCTCCTGACCACTAGGGGGCAGAGCGCCAAAACTCTGCAGGTAGCCTCAGACCATGATTGACATAACACACACCTAGTTTGGTCAGAAAACACTAATGCGTTGCGGAGATAAAGCCTCAATTTCATTTTTGCGACCATTACGTCGGATTCTTTCGCGAGTTATTCGTAAACGGTTTGACATATCAACTTTCTTTGGATAACTTTTTGTCATGATGGTCTGGAGATGATGTGGTTTAATTTTGGTGAAAATTGGACAAACGGTCTGGGAGGAGTTCGAAAAAGTAGGTTTTTAAAGAAAAACAACATGGTGGACAAGAAGTTTGGCCGACTATGACAAATTTGGTATCTGTGTTCTTGGTTTGACCCAAGGAACGTATAAAGATAATTTGTTTTACCATAGGTTAACGCACTCAAAAGTTATTAGCATATTTGTAAATTTGTTTATAACTTTTGACCACAAGGTGGTGCTGCCTCGAAACTTTTTGTGTTGTATCAGGCCCTGGTGCCGAAGACACATCTCGAGTTTCGTAACGATACGCCAATGTGTTTGTTAAATATAGCAATTTATGACAATATTCAAAATGGCCGACGCTCAAAATGGCCGATATGGAAAAATTTGGTATCGCACGACTCGGCATGATGCACTGAATCTAAAGAGACCAGTTTTATTATTTTTGGCCAAAGCGTTCAGAAGTTATAAGCAAATATTTAACTTTTTCATATCTCCTGACCACTAGGGGGCACAGCGCCAAAACTCTGCAGGTAGCCTCAGACCATGATTGACATAACACCCACCTAGTTTGGTCAGAAAACGCTAATGCGTTGCGGAGATAAAGCCTCAGTTTCATTTTTGCGACCATTACGTCGGATTCTTTCGCGAGTTATTCGAAAACGGTTTGACATATCAACTTTCTTTGGATAACTTTTTGTCAACATCGTCTGGAGATGATGTGGTTCAATTTTCGTGAAAATCGGACAAACGGCCTAGGAGGAGTTCGAAAAAGTAGGTTTTTCATAAAATTCAAAATGGCGGGAAAATTTTCATGACGGAAAATGACGTCATAGGGTGCAATCGAATCGTCTTGAGCCAAGGAATCAGTGGACATAAGAATTTTGTTTCTAGGTCATACGGTTCAAAAGTTATTAGCATAAACGTTAGTTCAACTTTGGACAGTTGGTGGCGCTAGAGATTTTGAGTTAGAGACTTCAAATTTGTTATGGTCAATGATTGGACTGTCCTTAATGAGTGTGCCAACTTTCATCATTTTCCCGCATACGGTTCTATGGCCTGCCATAGACTCCCATGGCGGAAGAAGAAGAAGATGAAGAATAATAATAAGAACCGGAACAGAAACAATAGGTGCCTTCGCACCTTCGGTGCTTGGCCCCTAATAAATATAGCTGCTAGCAGCCATCACGGGGCCAAGCACAAGGAGGGCATTAAATGTCATGCCGACATGGCTGGCATCATCAGACCAACGGCAGTAGGAATCTAAAGACATTTCAATATGACTTAAGTCTAAATGGCTGAAAAATCAACAATACGGTCTTTAGTAATTCGATTTAATGGTTTATCACATTCAACCAACAGGCAGCACTGAAACCAAATTGTAGTGTCAATTCATGTGGTACATTGAGAGTGTGGTGACATTGACACATGCAAAGTTTGCTTTCAATTGGGTAAACCATTGCTGACAGAGCACTAAAGTCATGTGTTTGTTAAACATAGCATCTTATAAGAAAAATCGAAATGGCAGACGCTCAAAATGGCCGATATGGGAAAATTTGGTATCACAGGACTCGGCATGACCCACTGGATCTAAAGACAGCAGTTTCATGATTTTTAGACAAAGCGTTCAGGAGTTATAATCAAAAATGTCAGTTTTTTTATATCTCCTGACCACTAGGGGGCAGAACGCCAAAACTCTGCAGGTAGCCTCAGACCATGATTGACATAACACACACCTAGTTTGGTCAGAAAACACTAATGCGTTGCGGAGATAAAGCCTCAATTTCATTTTTGCGACCATTACGTCGGATTCTTTCGCGAGTTATTCGTAAACGGTTTGACATATCAACTTTCTTTGGATAACTTTTTGTCATGATGGTCTGGAGATGATGTGGTTTCATTTTGGTGAAAATTGGACAAACGGTCTGGGAGGAGTTCGAAAAAGTAGGTTTTTAAAGAAAAACAACATGGTGGACAAGAAGTTTGGCCGACTATGACAAATTTGGTATCTGTGTTCTTGGTTTGACCCAAGGAACGTATAAAGATAATTTGTTTTACCATAGGTTAACGCACTCAAAAGTTATTACCATATTTGTAAATTTGGTTATAATTTTTGACCACAAGGGGGTGCTGCCTCAACTTTTTGAGTCGTATCAAGGTTAGGTGCCGAAGACACATATTGAGTTTCGTAACGATACGCCAATATCTTTGTTAAATATAGCAATTTATGACAATATTCAAAATGGCCGACGCTCAAAATGGCCGATATGGGAAAATTTGGTATCGCACGACTCGGCATGATGCACTGAATCTAAAGAGACCAGTTTTATTATTTTTGGCCAAAGCGTTCAGAAGTTATAAGCAAATATTTAACTTTTTCATATCTCCTGACCACTAGGGGGCACAGCGCCAAAACTCTGCAGGTAGCCTCAGACCATGATTGACATAACACCCACCTAGTTTGGTCAGAAAACGCTAATGCGTTGCGGAGATAAAGCCTCAGTTTCATTTTTGCGACCATTACGTCGGATTCTTTCGCGAGTTATTCGAAAACGGTTTGACATATCAACTTTCTTTGGATAACTTTTTGTCAACATCGTCTGGAGATGATGTGGTTCAATTTTCGTGAAAATCGGACAAACGGCCTAGGAGGAGTTCGAAAAAGTAGGTTTTTCATAAAATTCAAAATGGCGGGAAAATTTTCATGACGGAAAATGACGTCATAGGGTGCAATCGAATCGTCTTGAGCCAAGGAATCAGTGGACATAAGAATTTTGTTTCTAGGTCATACGGTTCAAAAGTTATTAGCATAAACGTTAGTTCAACTTTGGACAGTTGGTGGCGCTAGAGATTTTGAGTTAGAGACTTCAAATTTGTTATGGTCAATGATTGGACTGTCCTTAATGAGTGTGCCAACTTTCATCATTTTCCCGCATACGGTTCTATGGCCTGCCATAGACTCCCATGGCGGAAGAAGAAGAAGATGAAGAATAATAATAAGAACCGGAACAGAAACAATAGGTGCCTTCGCACCTTCGGTGCTTGGCCCCTAATAAATATAGCTGCTAGCAGCCATCACGGGGCCAAGCACAAGGAGGGCATTAAATGTCATGCCGACATGGCTGGCATCATCAGACCAACGGCAGTAGGAATCTAAAGACATTTCAATATGACTTAAGTCTAAATGGCTGAAAAATCAACAATACGGTCTTTAGTAATTCGATTTAATGGTTTATCACATTCAACCAACAGGCAGCACTGAAACCAAATTGTAGTGTCAATTCATGTGGTACATTGAGAGTGTGGTGACATTGACACATGCAAAGTTTGCTTTCAATTGGGTAAACCATTGCTGACAGAGCACTAAAGTCATGTGTTTGTTAAACATAGCATCTTATAAGAAAAATCGAAATGGCAGACGCTCAAAATGGCCGATATGGGAAAATTTGGTATCACAGGACTCGGCATGACCCACTGGATCTAAAGACAGCAGTTTCATGATTTTTAGACAAAGCGTTCAGGAGTTATAATCAAAAATGTCAGTTTTTTTATATCTCCTGACCACTAGGGGGCAGAACGCCAAAACTCTGCAGGTAGCCTCAGACCATGATTGACATAACACACACCTAGTTTGGTCAGAAAACACTAATGCGTTGCGGAGATAAAGCCTCAATTTCATTTTTGCGACCATTACGTCGGATTCTTTCGCGAGTTATTCGTAAACGGTTTGACATATCAACTTTCTTTGGATAACTTTTTGTCATGATGGTCTGGAGATGATGTGGTTTCATTTTGGTGAAAATTGGACAAACGGTCTGGGAGGAGTTCGAAAAAGTAGGTTTTTAAAGAAAAACAACATGGTGGACAAGAAGTTTGGCCGACTATGACAAATTTGGTATCTGTGTTCTTGGTTTGACCCAAGGAACGTATAAAGATAATTTGTTTTACCATAGGTTAACGCACTCAAAAGTTATTACCATATTTGTAAATTTGGTTATAATTTTTGACCACAAGGGGGTGCTGCCTCGAAACTTTTTGAGTCGTATCAAGGTTAGGTGCCGAAGACACATATTGAGTTTCGTAACGATACGCCAATATCTTTGTTAAATATAGCAATTTATGACAATATTCAAAATGGCCGACGCTCAAAATGGCCGATATGGGAAAATTTGGTATCGCACGACTCGGCATGATGCACTGAATCTAAAGAGACCAGTTTTATTATTTTTGGCCAAAGCGTTCAGAAGTTATAAGCAAATATTTAACTTTTTCATATCTCCTGACCACTAGGGGGCACAGCGCCAAAACTCTGCAGGTAGCCTCAGATCATGATTGACATAACACACACCTAGTTTGGTCAGAAAACGCTAATGTGTTGCGGAGATAAAGCATCAATTTCATTTTTGCGACCATTACGTCGGATTCTTTCGCGAGTTATTCGTAAACGGTTTGACATATCAACTTTCTTTGGATAACTTTTTGTCCACATGGTCTGGAGATGATGTGGTTCAATTTTCGTTGAAATCGGAAAAACGGTCTAGGAGGAGTTCGAAAAAGTAGGTTTTTCATAAAATTCAAAATGGCGGGAAAAATTTCATGACGGAAAATGACGTCATAGGGTGCAATCGAATCGTCTTGAGCCAAGGAATCAGTGGACATAAGAATTTTGTTTCTAGGTCATACGGTTCAAAAGTTATTAGCATAAACGTTAGTTCAACTTTGGACAGTTGGTGGCGCTAGAGATATTGAGTTAGAGACTTCAAATTTGTTATGGTCAATGATTGGACTGTCTTTAATGAGTGTGCCAACTTTCATCATTTTCCCGCATACGGTTCTATGGGCTGCCATAGACTTTCATGGCGGAAGAAGAAGAAGATGAAGAATAATAATAAGAACCGGAACAGAAACAATAGGTGCCTTCGCACCTTCGGTGCTTGGCCCCTAATGACAGAGTTATAGAATACAATACTTCTGAAGGATTCTAGTAATAATTTAGAACTCCCAAAATTGGTGAATATTTTCTCAACTGCTAACTTGAAATACTTATTTCACACCCTTTTTATAGTAGCTGCAAGTTGCCAGGAGAGGTCGTTTCTACACAATAATTTGCGTTGCCCTGGACCTACCGGGGGCCCTGGCGGCCCCCAGGCCCCCAGCTTTAAGTTTCAGTATTTTCAGTTTTGCCAACTTTCACCCATGTATGTGTCATAAATGAATCTAATTATTTTAAAAGGAAATAATGTGCTTGGAGACAAAAATATGTGTCATTGACATTTACCTTTGATTTTCCATTGTATGAACAGTGAGATTTTTCTCAAAATATCTTTTGTGTTTTGCCAAAGAAAGAGTCAGTAGTTTTGAAATGATGTAAGGATGAGTAAATTATATAAAATATTATATAAAATTATATTATTAACTATCCCTTTACTCTTTAGTATTTAAGTATTTGTATGGAAATCTCAGGTAATGTTTTATTTTCCTTTCATCGAATGAAAAGTAGATATTTGAAAGAGCCCATTTTATGAGCATGTGCCGTAATAAAGACATTTTAAGTGTAAATAAATGACTTTTCAATTGTATTGTGAATTTTCACATTCTACGGAAGCTTGCTTCTGCCTCTAACGTTTTCTTTTTCATAATTGTGAGATATAAATTCTCAGTGACCTTTCTAGTTTTTTTATTCATTGGTGGAAACAAGCTCCCATACCATTCCTTTGAGTTACATTTTAAAACAAAAAAATAAATGTAGAACAATAGCAATGACATTTCTCTTTTCAACATGTTTTAAACAGGGCTCAGGACTGTCTCTGGAGTACCAGGTGAAGAGAGGGGCCTCAGAGCGGGCTGTGACCCAGAGCATCCTCTCAGTCATTGGGAAATGCATAGACCAGTTCGGCCCTGGATGTGTGGGAGTCCAGAACATTCTCCAAGCTCGATGTCCTCTTGTTCGCTTTTCTCACCAACCCTCTGGCTTTCAGTGTGATCTCACTGCCAACAACAGGTAATTCTATATTTCTGACGTGCTGCTTGCGTAATGACATGCTATGTTGGCATGAAAGGATGTCAGTTTATTTTCTCGCTCGTATTCACACTTCCTCAAAATAAATGTCATCCTTTAGAAGGTGACACACTAGTAATGCACAGAAACCTGCTCAGCTCTTTTTGTTGTACCGTGTCCCCTGTGGGTTAGAGAGGGGTATTCCCAGATGTGTACATTGTACACCCATATGTGCATAATGAGAAACCCAGAAATGTGTTTGTTCTCGATTGATTTATGGTGGTGGATATATGAACATAGGACAAAGAGAAATCTATTGTGTGCGGAGGGACTGGTGAACATGAAATGCATTTATTTTTGTTGTTAAATATTTCTTTTTCTTTTAAAGCTGTTGTGTGCGCCCCTTGTGACACCAGATAAAACTGCAAAATGATTTTTTATATTTTCACACTCCACCTTTAACATGAAACAGAAGATGTAATTATATTTTCTTTCCCGTTGTGACCTGTGTATACAAATTAAATAGCATCTCTAACAAGAACAAATGTAGGGATTTTTTTCCATATTGAATTGATAGATCATTATTGTTTGCTATTGCTGTGATGTCACTGAGTGACAGGTTTCCTCTCCTTTGTGCCATTAAACACGTCATCAGAGAAGAGAGGCTCTGCCTTTAGAAATGTCTTTTTTAATTAGTAAATGACATGCAGAGAAAAACATAAGCTCTCTTTAGCTGTACTGAAATGATAAACTTCGGATAAGGACTTTCTGGTTTTCTTTTCTTTTAGATGTGCTATTATTTTAAATCGACCTGACATATTTATCAAGGCATGTATGTTCTGTTCATTTAATGCTTTTTTTGTGTCCAGGGTGGCGATGAAGAGTTCAGAACTGCTGTTTCTCTACGGGCAACTGGACCCTCGTGTTCGGCATCTGGTATTCAGTGTTCGGTGCTGGGCTCGGTTTCATAACATTACAAGCAGTATTCCAGGGGCCTGGATCACCAACTTCTCTTTAACGGTTATGGTAGTGTTCTTTCTACAGCAGAGGAGTCCTCCCATATTGCCCACACTGGACCGACTGAAGGAACTGGCAGGTATAAATAAATGGTTGCAACTTTGCATTGTTTTGTAATATACTGCCATATGGAGGTGAAAAATAGTACTTGCACTTTTGGTCAAAGTTTAGTAATGACTGAAGTTGGGTCTCTTAATATGTCTCTTAATATTGAATCAATCAGAAAGTTGATAAGTTTGCTCTACAATTGTAAAACATTTTATTCTCACTCTGCATAATAAGACACTTATACAGGATTGTGCATCTTTTCCATTTTTATTGAAAATTGTTTACATTTTGTGTAACAGGACCACTTTTTATTTGTAGAAGTCATATTTTATGTCCTCATGATATATCCGTCTTGAAATATAATTAGAGAATATTTGTAGTGGCACAGCTTTCCCCTTTATATTCCCCCCTCTATCTCTCTCTCTCCATCTATCCATCTCTCTCTCTCTCTTTCTCTCGTGTGGCTGAAAGACCAAAGCTTTTATGAGAAACTGCTGTCTCATTGTCTCTGACCCCAGAAAAGTCAGCATACTATATAGCTCTCCCCCGAGTCGACTGTCTACACACACAATGATTGTTTCTTGTCTTCCAGGGTCAGGAACACTGATGCCACAATAATGATACAGAGTCCATTTCTATATGGAAGGCCACTCACATTATATTTATGTTTTGTGTGTGTGTGTGTGCACTTTCCAGGACCATCTGATAAGTGTGTCATTGAGGGTAACGACTGCACTATTGTCAGTGACCTTAGAAAGATTACGCTGCAGAAGAACACAGACACATCAGGTGAGTGCATGGACGGTTTTCATAATTTACACAAAATAGGTTTTAGGAAAGGAAAGGTTTTACTTTTTCACCCTCATTTCTGTAATGCATTTAATTTTTTACTGACTGTTAATGACATAAAAAGTGTAATGCTGTTTATTTTTCTGTTGTTTTAATTTTGTCTCGCACAGCTAAACTGTTGCAGGAATTCTTCGAGTTTTATGGCAATTTTCCCTTCAACAAGGCATCGATCAATATTAGGAAGGTGAGTCATCCACCGATGACACGTGCATGCATGCGCAAACTCCCAGAGGACAGTGCTGACGTCTTAGCAGACCCTCCACAAACGACCACCAGAGGGCAGTGTTAATATAGTCAATTCAAAGAAAGTCTCTGCTACTGCAGTTGACACAAATATACAGTGGGTCCAGAAGTCTTTGACCAAGTTTCTGTTTGTGGTTTTGTAACTGAACACGTTTTTTATAGCAAATTATATCATCGGCGGAACATTTTTTGTGAAAATGCTGATGCCCCATATGTGTTAAAACTGACTGTCCATGCACAGCTTGTGTTTAAGTGTCCGAAGGCTTAAATATCCTGCTTTATATCCCTTTCACCAGGGAAAGGAGCAGACCAAACCGGAAACAACTGCTTTGTATATCCAGAATCCATTTGAAACCACTCTAAACGTTAGCAGGAACGTCAATGCAACACAGCTAGAACGTTTTGTGAAACTTTGTCAAGAAAGTGCTTGGCTTCTTCAGAAGAGGGAAATTCTTAACCCAAGTTCTAGCCAATCGGCTGAATCGGTCTCGCCGTGGGGGTTCGCTGCGCTGCTTCTTCCTTCAGTCACCTCGGGAGCAGGGGTGAAAAGTCGCAGGAAGCGAAAACTGGAACCAGCTAGTTCACGAATAAAGAACCTATTAGACTCTCTGAAGATTAAAGATGGTGAAACTGTTGCAAAGAAGGGAAGTTCAAACACTAGTCGGTGATTGTCAATAAGTCTGTCACACACAAGAATAAGAAGTCTTTTGAAGAGAATGCGAATGACGAACAGTTTGGAGCAAGTGTGAAGTTTATATATTTCTACAGTCAGAGTCTGTAAGTCTTTTAAGAAATGGTTAAAACTAAATTCAATTTCCGTTCCACTAAAGTATTTCTTTGTAGATCCTGTCATGATAAAACGTCGGAAGAAGAGGTCCACCTTGACTCCTAGAAAAGTGGAGCTTAATGGTTGTTGTTTATTTGATAACGGCAGTCATTACAGTTTTCAGAGAAGTGGAACAGAACCTCTGAACACTAAACGGCTTGCGTGGAACTGTGTCAGATCACACACAGACTCCATCTTCTCTGCGTTGCAATACCAATACAACGGTCATATAAGTATCGCAGTGTTAACATTCATGAAGAATAAACACTCACTGTCAACTAGTGTACATAATATTTTATAAGATATTAAATCGGAGGAATTACAATCAGACCAATACTGTTTGTTTCTTTTTGGGCTTCTTTTTTTCTAATCTTGTCATCCTAATAAAAAAGTAATGATTGCTTCATAAACTATGGGATTCTGTTTCCGCCACAGAGTAAACAAAATTTTGGGGATTAATTTCTCAATTTATCTTGGTGTCAGTATATTAATTTTGTATTTTTATCTCATAACATGACCTTCTCACAATAGGAGCTTAATTTCCTGTAATTGTGTCTTTTATAACTCGCATTGTAACCATATATCTCACAATTGCGACTTTCTTCAATTTGCGACTTTTATTTCTTGTAAAGTTGTAAACTTTACATTTATGAGTTTGGCAGACGCTTTTATGCAAAGCGACTTACATTGTTTTCTAGATTCACATTGACATTTTAATCAGTTCTTGCTTTCCCTGGGAATCGAATCGAATGACCTTGGCGCTCCTACTTGAGCTACAGGAAAGCTCTTTGAAATAAATCTTAGAATTATCTCAGTGTTACTCTCTCACCACGGGTTGCGACTCGATTTTCCATAATTGCGACATTATACCTCAAAATGAGACTTCATGTATTACAATGTGACCTTGTATCTCACAGTTGCATTTTTGTTCTCATAATTTCGGCTTTATTTCCTGCGATTGGGTGAGTACGATGACTAACGACATAATTGTGACTATGATGTAACCTGATGTCTCACAATTGCGACCTATTGTCATTGAGACTATATCTCAATATAAGACTAATTTCCACAATAAACTGGTAGTGTGAGAAATGTATGTGGAAGACATGGGAAATGTGAAGAACTACAGCACTTTGTTGGGGAGGGCAGGAAACAGATAGTGAGTATAGATTGTTGGAGAATGTTGGCAAATAGAGAGGAAATATGCTTTGAGTCTGAATCACAGGGCAAGTACTACTAAGGGAAGCAAAATAGTGGGAGGATGAAAGTGTAAATTCTCCTATGTGTGCTGGTTAGTTATTGTAATGTTATTGACTGTTTTACCAATCAATTTGATGGTCACAGGTCAGAGACGAAACGCTTTCTCTTAACCTTACCACTTCTGTTGAGAGCCAGAGAACACAGGATTTTGAATTGTGAGAGGAAGGTCATGGATTCTCTTAACACAGGTGAATGAGGGATTGATATAAGAAGCAATAAGGGCTCAATATCTTTATGAGCTAATATGTGTGTGGCATCAACCTGTTTATAATTTATCTACTCCCTATCTCTATCTTTATACACATAATGATAGCTTAAAATGATATTTCACCCAAATTTGAGTTTCTTCTCTTAAAAACAAAAGATATTTTAAAGAATGTTGGTAACCAGACCGTTAATGGCCTTTGACTTATACCATTGTATGTTTTTCCTATATCGAAGTCAACAGCTACCATCAACTGTTTGATTACCAAGATTTCTTAAAATATATTTTTTGTGTTCAACAGAAGAAACTAACTCTTACAGGTCTGGAACAACTTCAGGGTGAGTAAGTGAAGATAAAATGTTTATTTTTGATCTCCAACTGTTCAATGTTCCCACTAAAAGTTATTTTTGTTGTACTTTGCATGTATTTGTTAAAACAGTAATACCTTGGTTTACGAGTGGTTTACAGTAAATTGTCAAGTGTTTTTATTGTTTAATTGTCAATTATTAATTTGTATTTATATGAGATCTTAATGGTTAGCATTTTAACTGTAATAGGGTAAAACAAAAAAAAATATTTAAAATGGGTATATATTGTTGTGTGGAACGAATAGATTGATTTTTTTTTAGTGCATTCTTATGGGGAAAATTGTTTTGGTGTACGAGCATTTTGGGTTACGAGCTGCTCTTGGAACAAATTAAACTCGTAAACCGAGGTATTACTGTATATTATAAATTACTGTGGAGATTTACGTGTCATTGGAATATCTGAACTAAAGCTAATGACTGTCTTGAGGTTGGGGACTGTTTTCTTTGCTTTTCTAATTATCCATATATATTTAATTTAGATATTTAATTGATTGCTTAAACCTTTAGTTTGGGTTTTCTCCTCCTCCTCATTCTCCCCCTCCCCATGGAACTCTTTTTTTCCCTTTGTAACAATGTACAATTGTCAATTACTGAACTGGCAATTGTGATCAATTTATGAAAACTTGACCCCAAACTTTTAAACGCCATATTTATAACCAGATATTTTGTTATTTGGAATATAACCAATCTAAACCATTATTTTGCTTCGGTCAGGAAACTCAACCTCCTGTGTGTTTGTTCGGCCTCTGAGGCAGCAGACGTTTTGACTCTTCCGCTGGGTGTAATACTTGTCAGGTTGTGCTTTAATTTTTTTTCTTCACCCTGCTGCCAAACTAAACAAACTCCTTTAAAAAATGATGATTATTTCCTGAAATGATGATTATGACCCTGGCTCCAATGAAGATGTGTTTTAGACATACTCTCCAACTGTTCTCAGTACTGTCCATTGAGTGTTTGCTTTTGAGTACGTACAAAATATATACTCTCGTTCCTTCTCTTGCTCCCTCAACTTATTCTTGGCTCTTGGTTTTTCTCCTGAGCCTGAAAGAATTTCAGAAAGGTGGCTTGAGGGTTTGAAAAACATGGGGGATTTTCAGGAAAAACAACATGAAATGAAAATAGTCTTGGCTTTGACGTCTTAGTGGAATTTCAGTCAAAACCTGTGCTATTTACAACCTCTTTAGAGGATTTTGCTGGTTCGATACAATTTACGATTCTGAAGCCTTTGATATATAAAACAAATCTCCAGTATTATTTACACCTTTCCAGGGAGTGGTTTGACTCTTGTGTTTTACTGTCATTTGAGACTATAATCACATGATTTCAATTTCTCATTTGGTATCATTCACACACAGTCATAATCTAACTTCCTTTTCCTTGATTCCATTGTCCAGAGTGGCTATAGTCCTTTCAAACTCCGCAGTGCCAATCCTTTACCATGTAGTTCCAAAACACATGGGCCGTCCTCTCTTTCTCTCTCTCTCTCAATCTTTTCCTGTCAGTCAGGGGTCACTATCTTTAAATCTGTAATTTGCCTTTCCTCCTCTTGCCACCTTTTTTTCCTTCTTCCCCAAAGCGCCTCATCTGAGAAGGCTTCTGACTCAGTTTTTTCCCTATCGGAAGTGCTGTGCCAGCCAACAGCATTAGCTCAGTAAACTGGTGGAAAGTCCTGCCCTGTTGTTGTTGTTTTTATCCAGCTCGAATGCACACACACACACACACACACACACACACACACACACACACACACACACACACACACACACACACACACACACACACACACAGAAGTTTGGTTATCAGAATGGGCCACTGTGTACGCTCACAATTCCCATTGTTTTAGTTCTCTACCTCAGCAAGGCTTAATCGAGCCTGGCACCAAAACTGGACCTCAGTGGAATGATAGAGCCATGCCGGTCGATGGCATTTCTCTCTCGTCTACTGTTCTGTTGCCGAGGCTGCAATACAGTCAGCACTAACACAATATGGATGTCTGGAAAGGCCTCCATTAACTACAATATGTCTGTCTTGGTTTATAACTTGTCAGTTTAGAGTTACTAATGAGGGGTGAAAACAGCTAACTGGATCTTGCGCAAATGAACACTCATATATTCCGGTCTTTGCATCTGTTTCTTGCCAGCTATAAAAGATATCAGAGATTGGGTTTCTATATATATTTTCATTGTTCATAGTGTGTGTGTAGTGTTCAAAAGTTTGGTGTCTGTAAGATATTTCATATTACTATATTTTTTTCTTCTGCAAATGATTTTTGTTGTTGTTGCTTTGATACTCCCATATGCACTCTGTTTTTCATTCATTTTGATTAATCTCATGCTGTGATGTCACCATTTTTTCATGCACCTAATTCTCACAGAAATAAACAAGTCCCTAAAGCCTCACTTTACACTTAGGTCAGGATATCTCACCTGTTGCCAAACCTTTCATTTTTGTGGCCATTATATATGGTTGGGAACTTGAGATGTTCCTTAACTCTAGATTAGGGGAAATTGGGAAATGGAAGAAGTATTGTCATTCAGACCTGAGACTACCGGTATTTGTTTTTAGCCACCAGTTTTTCTTCACTGTATGTGTGTGTCTTATTACAGCATTAAAACTAGAACCACATGCATGAAATTGATTATATGGGCATTTGATTGCTATCAGTTTGAGTAAATTAGAATTTTATATCCTCTCCCTTTTCCTTCCCAAACACACTGCAGTATCAGCATGAGCCTTTCCATGAATATTGTTCCATCAGTAGTGGTGAATCCATACGTAATGACATCCATTCCTGGAACCATCAACTCTGTGATCTGTCTCTGCTAAAACTATTAGAGAGAAGCAGCAGCTCTCCTATTTCTCCATTTCATTACTGAAAAACACAACAGTGGGATCCTATTCCTCTTTTCATCTTTTAAACATCTTCACCTCACACTTGGAGAACTATAGGGACATTTTTCTCCCACTCTCCTCTTTCTATAATTCTTCTATAGGTGTGTGAGTAGGTGTTTGTGTCTGGCAAATGGGAGCCTAAGATTATCTGCCTTGAAAACAATTTTTAATGCATTAATAGGAGCAGAATTGACAGTAATGTTTGTAATTAACCATTTAATTTAAGATTTAATTTTAGGTTAATTAAAATCTTTTTGCCAAAAATGTTTCTCTGCATTTCTGCCACATAATTTTTGTAGTTAAAGAGGTCACCTGAGGTGTATGTGTAGTGTTTATATAATTTTTTACATAAAACGTCAAAATGGTTTTAAAATAGTGTAATTTTCTACCCTGATTTTAACCCTGTGATTTGAACGCTCTGTTGGAAGAGTCTTCATTGAAAACACCAACTGTGATTTGGCTTTTATAAAATCTTTGCATATGAAATAGCTAAGTGTTACATGTGCAAGTCTCTCAAAAATGTTTACTACTTTTTACTATTAGAGCCGTCGAGATTAATCATAAAACGTATAGATCTTCTCCTGTGGCATGAAAGGTTGCCACATGAATGCAGTGATCTTGTCATTACAACTCTATTTCTGCACTCTCATGAATGCTTTCGTCATAAATAACAAATATTATGTTCTTAAGAGATTCATTATGCAGCGTAGATGGCATCATTGATTACAACGGGAGTTTTGGCGAGAGTCCTGAACTCAGTCACTGATAAACTCGCACTCTAACTAATAAGGAAGGATTCTTTTTTTATATAACAGTTTCTTTTCAAGTTTTGCCTGTTGTCTTTTCACTGTTTTGCCACTGGTTTGATGTACTGACACGCAAACAGCAATAAATGATTTTGAGACAAAGAACTTCTATCTGTAAACAAATCATTACATATCAGAAATCAGTAGTTACAGATTAGACATTAGAATGAATATGGTTGTGGCGTTATTGTCGAATCCATATCCATTAAACACTTTTTTGCAAAGTCCGCACCGAAATATCAACTGACTGTATAATACAGAGTAAAATTTACCGCACAAATAAACATTGTTCTACTGAGAAATTCACATTGTAAACACTCTCCTATTATTAGGATCCTTTGGAAGGTAATGATGGTTTTAGTACAGTGTTAATGTATCTCTATTCTCTCCTCCAAAGACGCTATGATGTTGAAGTAGGCATTGATCTGAGGAGGCTCCAATTCAAGTCATTTTTGGAGCTTGATTTCAATAAAAGCTTTTTTTGGACTAGCGGTGAAGATTTGGGCTCTGAAACGTACAGCATATTTTTTATAGTACAATGACCTCTTACATTTCTCAATTTCTGACCCCTTGAAAGCACACAGATGGACTACTGGCCTACAGATGGAACAGGAGTGGCACTGTGTGTTTGTAAATGAACTGAGGTCCTTTTGAAATTAAATTTCAGTCCAAGTTCAGAGAGACTGAATTATCGTAGTCTATATTTGGCAAAGCAGTAACTGGGTTCTTGTTTAACGTGATTTAGGTGAATTGTGGATAGCTTGGAGTTGAAAGGAGATGAGATGAGCTCACAGTACTGAAAATATAAGGTCAGAAGGGTGCATTGTTCCCAGCGCCACACTGATTCTGGACTACTGATGCCAAAATAGGTTCTGCAGAAAAAAAAGATAAACAATAAACAGATTTTAAAATAAAATTACTCTAATTACAATCACATCTGTGTCAGTATCATCTGGAGACTCTTTTACAGAAGGTACTTTAAAATGTTGCTAAAGGGCACAATGTCTTGCCAATCAGTGAAGTGTTGTATTTGCTGTCAGAATAGCTCTCTGCCACAAAAACAAATCTCAATTGGGGTGACCGTATTAAACCAAACACCAGACGATATAGGCTGTTTTATTAAAAATGACTAAAACTTGTAAATTGTAATGAATATTAGCATTTAACTGGATAAAAACAAAAACGCATACAAATACCAAATTAATTGAGGGCACTTCAGTGCAGGGCCCCAAATGATTCTGTGAAATCTGGTGCAATAGTCAGTTCGTTTAGACTGTCCACCCTACAGTGGGTAGGGAAAGTATTCAAAACCCTCTTAAATTTTTCACTCTTTGTTATATTGCAACCATTTGTTAAAATCATTTAAGTCAATTTTTTTTTCCTCAATGTACTCACAGCACCCCATATTGACAGAAAGACAAAGAATTTTTGACATTTTTGCAGATTTATTAAAAAAGAAAAACTGAAATATCTCATGGTCCTAAGTATTCAGACCCTTTGCTCAGTATTTAGTAAAAAAATCCTCCTTGCAGATCCTCTCCAGTTCTGTCAGGTTTGGATGGTAAACGTTGGTGGACAGCCATTTTTAGATTTACGGAGGCCACTGTGCTCTTAGGAACCTTAAGTGCAGTAGACATTTTTTTTGTAACCGTGGCCAGATCTGTGCCTTGCAACAGTTCTGTCTCTGAGTTCTTCAGGCAGTTCCTTTGACCTCATGATTCTCATTTGCTCTGACATGCAATGTGAGCTGTAAGGTCTTATTTAGAGAGGTGTGTGGCTTTCCTAATCAAGTCCAATCAGTATGATCAAACACAGCTGGACTCAAATGAATGTGTAGAACCATCTCAAGGATGATCAGAAGAAATGGACAGCATCTGAGTTAAATACGAGTGTCACAGCAAAGGGTCTGAATACTTAAGATGAGATTTCAGTTTTTCTTTTTTAATCTGCAAAATGAATTCTCTGTCAAGAATTCTTTGTTTTTTTCTGTCAAAATGAGATTGTGTGTACATTAAGGAAAAAAAAACTTAAATGATTTTAGAAAATGGCTGTAATATAACAAAGGGTGAAAAATGTAAGGGTTTCTGAATACTTTCCGTACCCACTGTAAATTTGAACACAACACGCATCTAAAATGTCTTTAAGATAGTAGCGTTGATTTAGTACAAACCAACACTGCTCCTTGATAAAGATATATATTAAAAAAAAGTTCAATAAAATAAGTAAAAACAAGCTTCTTGTGTGTGTTATGTTTTGGCACATTATAAACTTTATTTTTGTTACGGAGGTAGGATTAAAGTGGTTTGGGATAAATAACAAAAGGTCAACATCATGTGTTGAACAGCTTTGTTTTTCAAGGGCCAGCACTCTTTAAAGTCCTATTATTTCTGCTGAGTTCATTTGGAGTGGATGAATTTGTGGGCAGATGCAAACAAAGCTCGCTCTGTCAAAACGGCCTTTGTTAGGGATTCTCCCCATTCTCCCACCACCCCCATGTAAAGACCCAGAAGTTCTCTTTGTGCTCAGAAACTGTTTGTGTGTTGTTGTTTGGCATTTCTGTGCACTTCACATTTCACACTGTCCTCTGTATTAATAATTAATGTCTAGATAGGAGTTTTTTTTGTTTTAAGGTTGTTGTGTACATTTAATTACCAGTTATATTAGCATTCAGTTTGAACGAGTATTAGATCCTGATTCAGGCTGAATATAATACAGACAAATGCACACATGTAGACAGGTCAATTCATTTTTAATAAGAGGTTATGAGGTAATGATGTCTGACATGGCAATGAAAAACCCATCTGCTGATGTCATATGGACAGTTTGATGCTGTCAGCATAAAACTAAAATAGAAAGACCAACATAAGGAGCAGTGAAAGCACATTTCCATTTTATTTTCAGTTTAGGAAAAAAGAGAAAAGAAATGAGCTCAGAATCAGAGTCCATTGGTCTTGACAACTACAACAATGTTCAGTGACCTGATTAGGTAAACAAACACACTAATGTCAAAACTTTATGGTTTTTAAAGGGCAAAGTTCAAACGTCCACTTTTTAAGGCTCTGTTGCTGACCTGTGCAAGGTCTCACGGCACATGCTCTACACGTGCGTCCTGGCGTCTGGCATTAGTTTTGTGGTGATGAACTGGTCTCTCTGTCCTTTCCCTCGGGCCTGTTTTTGTTCACCTCTAACAGAGGTCACCTGTCCAAGGAAATGGTAGGGAAATACATAGAGTGATGTGTCCTAAATTCCTCCTCTATCATTCAGTGGAGCAAAAATAACAGAATTATTAACAGTTCCTTAGAAATAACTCCACTGAAGCAAGCATGCAATTTATTTTTTATTTTTTTTGTTAGATAAGAGATAATCATGGTGATAGCATAAATGAGCAGCCATAGGGCCAGTGGCCAGAACCGTTGAGTCTGCATGATGATGTTGCCATTTAAAGGTTTTTGATTTCTCTGGGCTCTTGTTTGTAAACCGGGAGCTACACTCATTAATTACTGGTGTTCCTCCTCAGTGCCTTGTGGTAGTGGCATTTATAGTTGATTAAAATGTACTTGTTGTCAAGAAGTTTCTTAAATGGGTTCATAAGGTGCCACAAATTCAGAGCATCAGAAGTGTTTCATCCGGTTCTAGTCCGGTTTGGGGCAAGAGTATGGAGGATAATTCACTAAATGTACAGATTTTAATTTATTTATTCATTAAGAAGCTCACATGCGAGAGTGTGTGTATGTGCACATGCACAATTTGATAACGTTTAAAAGAGTGGTGGCCAAAGGTCTGACAGCATGATTTTTAAAACCTTTTACAGTGATCCCTCGTTTATCGCGGTTAATGTGAACCGGAACCCCAGTTAGGTGAAAATCCGTGAAGTAGGATCAGCCAATCAGCTCACGGGATACATTCACTCGTGCTCTCTTTCGTCGATCTCCCGCCAGGAACCAATCACGTGTCTTGTCTGAGTGCCCGTGGGTGTGTACAAAGCCTCTGAGAGAGTTTCTCTCTTTGTCTGGCATCCTGGAAAACAGTTTCTGTCACGCTTCACGATAAAACAACGCTGCTTTCCGCAATACGGCTGCTGATATGGCGGTATTTTTGAATTTTTATTTTTCAATTAATATTTTTGAAAAATCCGCGATGCACTGAGGCAGCGAAACTTGAACCGCAAAGTGGCGAGGGATTACTGTATTTGAATGTAAAAATAACCATTATATTGTAAAATTATTTCTTATAAATAAAATAAATATGATTCTGCACTATTTATGGATTACTACTTAAATGAAAAGAAATTTGTGATGTCAACTATAGGAACGCCTCTATACAAAAGGTCAGATGTTGTGGATTCTAGCACAAGATGTAATTGCAAATTTTCCATTAATTACTATGAAATAAATAGAGATAAAATGACTATTGATGCGTATTTAGTTTTGCAGTGATACTGTCATTTTGTAATGTATTTTTCCGCCCACCGCCTTTCCTTTAAAGTGGTTTGCTGATAACCCCCCCCCCCCCCCAAATGTTTATTTTACACAAAGTTTTTTATTTTGTTATTTTATGTATTTACATAAAATGACATGGATTTGCTTGAATGTTTAATATAACAACTGAAAAAGTTCTGATATAGTCACTGATATAATTATCTATAATAATTATCTCAATATTGACCAAAATAACCATGATTGATTTATGCCATAATAAGCAGTCCTAATACAATTTTGCATTTAATTAGAAAATAATATTTTCACATGACTTTTGGAACCCGTCTGTATATGCATACAGTCCTTTGAGAAGTGTCAGTGACTATTTTGCCACTAGTATATCAATTTGTCTCTAGAAGGAATTCAGTGAGAAGCCCAAATGAGATGTATATCTCTCCTCATCTGTATTTATCTAAGGAGGGAAGGCCAAGGAATAGGGAGGGATTGGGTGGGACAAGCTTGCATGACCCCCTGTTCTAATTCCCCCTCTGGTGAGTCAGGTTAAGCAGGAGAGAGTTTGTTTTCTTTTTATTAAACTGGCATTTGGGCTTTTTCGCATCTGTGCTAAGGACTTCCAAACACCCTTTCTTCCACCCACTCCAGGAGCTCAGAAAGAGAGAGGGGGCCTGTACAAATGTGTAAAGGATAGCTACACATGGAGTGCTGGATAGGAAGCACATGTGCTCCATCCCTAGGGAGCGACTCCACCCTTCACTCTCCCCTTTCTCTCGTTCTTCAAACCATCTCTACTATTCTCTTTCATCCTCCGTACGTTATATCCTCAGAGAAAATCACTCTCTGCATACTCTCAGCTGCTTTTAACTCCTATTTTTTATGTAGCACTTTTTTTGGTCATCCACACTTTCGAGGATCATCTAATTCCCTTTTGCCTTTTCCCCATTCCCCTCTTTCCTTGCTGTCAGAGCCTCCGCTCGAGATTCCACACATGCCTTTAATTTGGGAGGGAGGGAGCCCAGGAGTTCAGCTAGCTTACAGCTCAGGAATTTTCCACACTCCCTCCAGTCTGCACATACGTTGATAGAACGGAGGGAGACGGAGGTGTAGGCCCATCAACGGCCTGGCCCGACCCGACCCCTTTTTACTGAGATCCAACACTGTCTGTTCAGTGAGTTGCCATCAAATGAAGGTGGTGCAAAGGTCATCAATGCGATATGGAAAGGGAAGAGAAGTAGATTGAGATGGAGAAATGTGTAAATGATTGGGAAAAGATGAGGTTATTGAGTGATTTAGAAAGGAGGAGTGTGTGAAATGGAACTGGATGGCCGCATGTGGAGAAGTGATGAGGGTGAGAGGTGGAAAACATGGCATGAGTTCATCCCAATGCTTTTCTATGACACAAGCAGTGTGTCACAAACAATCAGACGGCACATTGCACTGAATCTGAGATGATGTCTTTTCTAATAACTGGAAGGTCATATGGTGTTACAATACATGCAAGTAATTTATAGTCTTTGAGGAATAAATCAGAGCCGAAATTAAAGTGTCAAAGTCCACAGGAAGTGAGTTGAGGTTGTAAAGAGTAGTAAGTAGTAATACTACATCCAAAGAATTCCCATAAGAGGTAGAGGACAGAAGAGCTGGGGTAATCTTAACTGACATGATTATGCAGGTTAAATTGTTTTTAGATACGGAAAATTGAATGTGTCATTATTTACTTGTGTAATTCCAAACCCAAACTAGGCTCAGTGAAAAAGCATGTCTGGTTGTCTGTAATATAATCTGGAAATATAATTTCAGATTATATTACAGGGGCAGATTATCACCTAATAAAACCCTATTATGATCTCAAAGGACTTTGAATATAGTGCATGATATGTGAAATCATTTTGACGTTTACGTCACATAACCAGCACCATATGTGTGCTTTTTCTGATGCCTTCTGAACTTGCTTGGATGCTCACCTGGTACAGCATTGTAGTTCCGGTCCCTTGAAACATCAATCATAATAAAGCAGTTCAAAGACTTGTAGAGGCAAGCAAAAATGGCATGGTTGCTTCGTCAAAGGTGTTTTTAGCCCATGTTTCTGCAAGCTATCGGTTTAGGAGGTAGGATTTATTGTAAATTGTAACGTTATTTTTAAGTGCGACAAAGCATTAAACCTTTAGCGCCACTCACTGGACATTCAATTTCCCAACTGCCAAACAATGTAATAAAACATTGGCATGTTCACGTTCATCTGTTTTGTATAAAACCAAACACGCTTCTAGCGTCACTCACATTGCAATTTGAAAGTGTTGCAAAAATGTACAGGATACAACTTAGTATGATTTTACAGAAATGTCACCGCAGGCACGTTTTCCAATGAGCCTGGGATGTCCAAAGCCTTTGTTTTTCTCTATTCAGTGGAACAATAAAAAGAAAAAGAACTGCAACTATTTTCAATGTAATGAACGTGAATAGGTTTTGGAACAATTTGGAAAGATAAATGATAGATGTGTCCTAAAATTTTAGTTCTACAGCCTTTGTGGGTCATAAAATCGCATGAAAATGAATGTTTTCATTTAATTTTTTTAGACATTTTGGAGTTTTACAGACCCAGTGACCATTCACTTTCATTGTATTATAAAATGCCTTAATATTCTTCATAATAACCAGTAATAGCGTCACTTTTTGTTCCAAAGAAAGTCTGTCTCTCTGCAAACATGTGACTTATCATTGTCTTACAATAGCATTTATGCATTTGGCAGATGCTTTTATCCAAAGTGACTTACATTGAATCAGTTCTTGTTTTCCCTGGGATTGAACCCATGACCTTAGTGTTGTAAGCACCAATGCTCTACTGATTGCGCTACAGGAAAGTCTTCTCTAAAGTTACTTTATTCAGGTACCTCAGGTTCCTCCAGGCTAAATATCTGCCTTTAAATAGAAAGACAGAGCTGAACTTATGGGTTGAAAGAAAGTGGTTTTTGGTCAGCTTTTATGTTTGAGAGTGGTGTTTCAGTGGATACTGTGGAAGGAGAGGAAAATCCCTGAGAGTTAAAATAATAATTAAAGGGGGCTTTGATTTGCACGATACTGCAGACGTAACTGGTTCTCGCTTCTTTTCTTAACTCCATTGAAATGCAAAAAATCTCACTAGTAATGACTGCTGCAGTCTTCAGAAAAAGGCTTTTATGTTAAAAGAACCAGTATGCGAGACTGAGGCACTAAGAGTGCGTTTTATTTTTTCTTTAGCATATTTTTGCTTTCTTGGGTCATTGTATTTCATTATTATTTGCAAGATAAGTAATTTGTTTATTAATACAGAAAGTAATTAATATCAGCTGCTAATATGCAAAAAAAGTTTTGTTAACAACCTTAATTATATTATTTGTCATTTTAGGCCTGGTGAATTTCCTCCTGTTTTGTTCTGCTGCAAAATTACTAGATCATTCAGTAATTAATCAATAGAATATTATGCGATAAGTTACAGAGGAAGGAGTAATCTATGTTTAAATCGTAATAGGGATATATTCTATAATACATTCTTCTAGAAATCTTTGAATTTAGCATGCATCATTAAATCAAAAATCTCAAAAATATCCTGGTATCAATCTATTCTAAGTCTGTTTTTAAGACCACACAATTTCACCAGTGGCAAAGGAATCAAAACATAAGCGTGTGCAGTGGAAATAATATATTATGAAAGAGATTTTTTCTCATATGTCTGGTGAGGATGTCGAGAGCAGCCAGAACCCCATGGCTCAGATTAATCTCAGGTCTAGTAAAGTGAACAGCTCTCTGGAGCTCTTAATGACCTCAGGTCCGGCACGGGAAGCATTTGTTCATATAACTGGCAATTGTGTTGTTTTTCCACAGTTATTCTCAGTTTTAGCTCAGTGCTCTGTGTATGAAATCCATATTTACTGTGCTTGCAAATCAGCACAGTATTGATATTCTTCAGCCACTCTGGTTCAATTAAATTATTTGTTCTAAATTAATTTATTTAACTTTCATTAAAATCATTTTGCTAATGACTTAATTAAACTTAAAATTAAAATTAAACCTCCATTTAGAATTAAACTTGTCCTCCATTACTTACCCTTATGTAGTTCCAAAATGACTTGCTTTTTTTTGCAGAACAAACAGCATTGGACCTCATTGACTTCCATTTGTATGGATGGGGGGTGGGGGCTTGATTATGCTTCTCATAATATCTTTCCACAGAAAAAAAGTGAGTCATGCAGGTTTAGAACAACATGAGCGTGAGTAAATAATGACAGAATTTTATTACTTTTTTTTGGTTAACTATCCCTTTAAGATTAAGGTTTGGAATAGAATTTTCAATACTCAATTCAGCAATGAGTCATTGCAATGTTTGCATACTGAATTACAATTACCGGTAGTTTTTTTTGTGTGTTTTTTGCATGCATCTGCATTCTGAATCATCGCTTTCCTAAATCATTATAGCCACAGTATTACAACTTTATACTGCCTTGCCTTGCAAGCACTGGTAGTCTGTTTGTGTAAATGATAATCAAATTAAATGTAAAAGGCATTGTCAGCTAGTGATAGTTTGAAAAGTTTTATTAGGAGGATGTTCCATGTCATACCATTTTCCATGCAAATCATGCACTCTCTCTCACTCACTCACTCACTCACTCACACACACACACACACAGCCTTGATATTTTCTGTTTCTGGTTGCAGCTGCAGGCCACATTGATAGACTTAGAGCATCTGTAAGAACCCTGTGATGCATGTGAACACTATCATTCAAATGTTTGGGGTAATTTTTTAAGGATATATTAAGTTGATCAAAGTGACAATAAAGATGTACAATAGTTTGCTATTTCAAATATACAGTTTTTATTATTTCTATTTGTCAAAGAATCCTGGAAAACTAAAATAATTTAAGATTTAGCTCAAATTTAAAACGTTTTTCTACACTGATAATAGTAATGTTTGTTAAAAACCAAATGATTTCTGAAGGTTCCTGTGACACTGAAGACTGGAGTAATGTTGTTGTAAATTCAGCTTTTCCACGGGAATAAATTAAATTGTAAATTGTATTAAAATAGATAATCATTATATATTCGTTTTTTTCCCTGTATTTCTGATCAAATGTAACCTTGGTACGCATTAGAAACTTTCAAAATCATTTCAAACTTTTACAAACCCCAATATTTTGCACTGTGGTATATTCAGTTTTTCTCACTCTAGCACAAGCAGATAACCAGTCCTTGTATGTTTGTCTTCTACCTCCTGATAGAGGCCTCCACCACACAGGCCTGACCCAACCAGAGAGGTTAGAGATGAAGGCTAGGAAAGTTCAGAGGTTAATGCAGAGATCACAGGGTCATGTGCTCTTGTGTGGTGAGTCCTGGTTGATTGTTGCGTGCTTCAACAATGACATGCATTTCGCACTGATCTACAACTTTTTCTCCAGGTCTGGTTTGAGAGATAAAAGGCGATATAATCGATCAAATAGGACACTATGTCTAGTGATGGAGATGGGAATAGGTTGGGAGGAGCAATAAATCTCCAACGTTTATCTTGGCTGTGATTGCTTCAAGATATAGTTTTTACAACCAGACCTGCTAATAAAGTCTAATTACATCCAAATAAAATTTGAAATGATCTACGATCAGTTTATATTTGTTGTTGGTCGATTATTGTTCATAAAAGAATAACTGTGGGTGGTCCTCAAAGACAGCAGCTTTATCAGACCTCTGAATCTGGGAGTGAACAAAGCAAAGCTGATTTTGTAGTTCTCAAACTAAGAAACAAACTATTTTACACACCTCACACATCTGACATCATACTTTATCACTTGTTTCAGCTTCAGTGTTAAGGAGAGGTAATACTACTGTCCTCTGATTGGCTCTATTTATAGTGTTGTGTTTTCTTGGTTGGTATCTGTATTGATGATAAGGATGCAGATATCTCATATCTCTAGCTCATTATCTGTTGGAATGCAAACATGCTATCAAAACACAGCAACATTTAGGCACAAGCGAACTGGGAATTCTGTGGTCAAAGGAGTTTTTAGGGAGGGGATGAGATTGTTAGCTCAGAGTTATGTAAAAGTCACACTTTGTCAGAGAGGAATTCCCAGACTCGGGGCAGTCACTGGCTGTTATTCCCACAGTGAGTATGTCGGAATGGGAGGGGAGTTTTACTCTGAGGTCATTTCAAGAGGTGGAAAGATGGACTAGACTGAGAATAGATGCTCAAACAAATGGATGCATACTGTAGATCATGGAAAACTTCTGTAAGTGATCATTTAGAGAATCCTGCCATAAACCTTTTTTGTGTGTGCATATTTTGATAAGTGGTTCCCTATACTAATAATTAAGAACTTATGTCTTCTATTTTCTCTCTTTATCTCCTTTTCTCTCTCACGTACACATAAGCACACTGTGTCTGCAAATTATTAAATCTAAAGATTCATTGTACCCTCTTCCCATGACCATTCTAGGACAATTAATGCAGTATTTCTTCTCACACTGGAATTTTAATTGCAGATGGTTGGCTCACAGTTTGTTCGATGACAGTCACTGATGCATATTGTGCACAAAAACGGTAATCATTGGTCTTATCGTCTGTTATGAAACTACACCGTTTTTTTATCACTCCGCTTTAAACTTTATATGTTATACTTTTAAATTATTTTAAAAGTGGTCCATAAAATAATCAGTACTGGATAAAACATTTCCTAAAAAATGTCCTCTGTCAACCTACCTATTTATTTATTTATTGTTTTATTGTACAACCATTTCTGAAGACTTCTGCAAAACTTATTTAAATAGACTTTTACGAAATGAATTGTTGAATTATATAATATCATAGAATTCATTGTTTATTTATTTAGCAGCTTTTTATTAAGACTTCTGAACAATTATTTAAATAATTACAGATTATTTAAATGTTATAGATTATTATATTATTGTCATATTATTTATTGTAAAAGGTTTGAAATCCCCCAAAAATTATAAAAATATATACAGTATGCACGCACACACACACACACACACACACCTATATATACGCACACACATGCTGTAACACATGATTTTAGTTTGATTATTCAAGACCGGCATTCTAAATACCTGATTTTCTATGAGGGAAAGAGAAAACATAGAGTACGGGTAAAATCCATAAGAGGAGTGACGCTAGGCTGTGTGTTGGTGGTCTGGCTTCAGTTTGGCATTCAGGAGCTCATTGTGGTGTAGTCTGGGCGACCCAGCATGTGGGTCTGAAGGAGTATAAACTCATAAGCTATAATATAAGCTTGGCATTAGAGTTATGCATACTTCTGGGGCTTAATATATCCTAATATAAAAATAAAATAAAGTATAAAAATCCTTACTTTGCAGATTTTGTTTTTCTACCAATGTGTGGTTTTGATCATCGATGAGATCCTTCTGAGTAATACCTTTATAATTAGATGTTTGATATGGTATGGCATACGGTAGTAAACCACCGAACAGCTCTAACCTCCTCTTTGCAGCTGGAATCAAAGCTTTGATGCTTGTATGAGTGCAGGCTTAGATGGCATGCCTGTGCCATGTGAAAGCCGTATTAAGAAGGTTTAAAGTGCGGGAGATAGCACCGCTTACTGTTATCTGTGTGAGAGAGATCAGATTTTACAAGGACTTCCCAAATCCTACCAGTTTTAAGAGCCGCATTCCGGCAGCTCAACCTGCCCATCTGTGTGCGATTACCACACAGCGCTGTTTATTCGGGTTTAGAGTGTGAAGATTTTTCTTGATCTACCTGTGTGGATATTTATAGGTGGGAGTTCTAGAGAGAGTTTTATGACCTGCAGGAGTAGCAGAGAGGGAAAACTCTTTCTCTGAACCAGATGATGCCCTGAAAGCCCATAAACTCATGCCACTCTAAATGAGCTTTTAAACGCACACCAAATATAAAGTTACATGAAATGTTTTTTTCCCTTTCTTTTTTAGAACAAAAATGGCCCTTTTTATAACTTTGCCAAAGGGTAAGATGTCAGGATGGAGCCTTTGTCTTTTTTTCCCTGTCTCGCCGTCTTTCTTCATTGTTTACACGGTCTTGCTAAGCTGGAGGAGGTTTCAGACCGCAGACCAGCGTGTTGCACTTGGACTAAAGTGGAGCAGCAACATATTCTCCCTCTCAGTCACATTCAAAACAATCCGGCAATCACTCCTCTAGTGCTGATTACATTGGCAAGTCTTATAGCTCAGATCCACTATCTTTATTGGGGCAAAGTGTGTTATTTAAAAAAATGTATAATGCGATTATTTTAAAACAATGATGATTTATAACAATGATATTATTTTAGATTAGGATCACACTAAGGAGGTGGAATTACTCTGATCTCTATCTCTCCATTTTGCACACACACCCTTTTCTAAACTTCTCCCAGCTGTTCTTTACACTGGAGTTGAGAAATTAATGTCTGACATGGTCTTCTGAGAATGACTATGAGTTATGACAGTCCTTGAGCAGGCGAATGTGCTGTCTTTAGTTTTTGCTCTCCCCCACACACTGTCTATCTCATCATATTTCAGTCAACCGCACGTCCCCACACAAAGACTCTCTCTGGGTTGAGTGCCGTGGGGGGCTGTTTACCATAAGGCCTATTTTTGTTATATTACGAACTTGACTGTGTGTGATGCATACCAATGAATAGCATCTGCTATATGAATGAAATATATCTTTTTGAATGAAGCAAGCTTTTTTGTTTGTTTGTTTTGAAATGGGCCTGCTGATATATACTGGAGTCCAAAAGGCTGACATAACTAAGAGTTAGTTTCTATTTTAATGCCTTTTATATTTAATACTTTTTTTAAATTAAACTTTATTATTTTGCTTTATTGACCGTAGCTCTCAAATATGAATGTCCAAATGTCCATATTTGATTACTGAATAAGTCGTATTTAAGAGAACCAAAGTGATATTCTTTCAAGCGGACCAAAATGTCTTCTGTTTTTTTTTGTGTATATATTTTTTTTAAATATGTATATAATATAATCTGAAAGTAAAGACCTTATTGTATAGTGTAGTCTCTCAAGTTGAGGAAGACAAGTTATGCAATCTCATTCATCGGAGGATGCGCATGTGGATGCTCTCCTGAGTCCAAATTCCGATACACACAGATGGATGTAGGTGGGGCATATGACACCGGTGATTGATTGTAATTGTAATACAGTTCTGTGACGTCTCTCCCGAATTGCCATGAGACGCTGGCGGCAGTCATCTTCAAAGGTGGAACAGGCTTTTTTGGTCATTGCTCGCCAATGGCTTCTGTCTAAGGCAGCAAGCTCGAGCTGGTGGGGTTGGAGGTCTGTCCATTTGATGTTTGCCTTGAGGTTATCTTTGTACCATTTTACGAGGACAGGCCACAGTTCTAGTTTCCTTGGGCTAGCTTGCCATAGAACAACTGCTTTCTGATTCTACTTCTATCCATGCGGTTGACATGGCCAGTCCAACGAAGCTGCGCCTGAGTTAGTTTGGCTTCGATGCTTGTTGTGTTGGATCTGTCAAGGACCTCCTGGTTAGTATCTCAGTCCTGCCACTTGATATGCATAATGGATCTCAAGGACAGCTTGTGGAATTGTTCCAACTGACTAATATGTCTTCTGTAGAATGTCCATGTTTCACAGCCATACAGGAGAGACGTGAGGACAACTGCATTGTACACTTTCATCTTAGTTGACAGGCGTATATCCTTGTGTTGCAAAACCTTGGTTCGAAGTCGTCTGAGTGCTTGACTGGCTTTTTGGATCCTTGCAGTGATTTCTTTATCTAAGGAGACATCACTAGATATTGTGCTGCTGAGTTATTTGAAGCTATCCACATTCTTCAGCTGTACGTCACCAATGGTGAGACAGGGTTGTGGATACAGTGTTTGGGGCAGGCTGGAAGAGAACTTCTATTTATCCTAGACTGATTGCAAGTCCAAGTAAGTTGGAGACTTCAGAAAATGTGTCTATGATTGCCTGTAGGTAAATATCTTCATGGACCATGAGGGCCTACAGAACTGCCTTAATTTTACGTGGCATTGATTCAACAAGGTGCTGAAAGCATTCGTAGAATGCAACATAGAAATGTTGGCCCATTTTGATAGGATAGCATCTTACAGTTGATGGAGATTTGTGGGATGCACATCCAAGGCATGAAGCTCCCGTTCCAGCACATCCTAAAGATGCTCTATTGGGTTGAGATCTGGTGACTGTGGGGGCCATTTTAGTACAGTGAACTCATTGTCATGTTCAAGAAACCAATTTGAAATGATTCAAGCTTTGTGACGTGGTGCATTATCCTGCTGGAAGTAGCCATCAGAGGATGGGTACATGGTGGTCATAAAGGGATCGACATGGTCAGGTAGGCCGTGGCATTTAAATGATGCCCAACTGGCACTAAGGGGCCTAAAGTGTGCCAAGAAAACATCCCCCACACCATTGCACCACCACCAGCAGCCTGCACAGTGGTAACAAAGGCATGATGGATCCAAGTTCTCATTCTGTTTACATCAAATTCTGATTCTACCATCTGAATGTCTCAACAGAAATCAAGACTCATCAGACCAGGCAACATTTTTCCAGTCTTCAACTGTCCAATTTTGGTGAGCTCGTGCAAATTGTAGCCTCTTTTTCCTATTTGCAGTGTGGATGAGTGGTACCCGATGGGGTCTTCTGGTGTTGTAGCCCGTCCGCTTCAAGGATGTGCATGTTTTGGCTTCACAAATGCTCTGCTGCATACCTCGGTTGTAACAAATGGTTATTTCAGTCAAAGTTGCTCTTCTATCAGCTTAAATCAGTCGGCCCATTCTCCTCCTGACCTCTAGCATCAACAAGGCATTTTTTTCCCCACAGGACTGCCGCATACTGGATGTTTTTCCCTTTTCACACCATTCTTTGTAAACCCTAGAAATGGTAGTGAAAATCCCAGTAACTGAGCAGATTGTGAAATACTTTGATCAGCCCGTCTGGCACCAACAACCATGCCACACTCAAATTTGCTTAAATCACCTTTCTTTACCATTCTGACATTCAGTTTGGAGTTTAGGAGATTGTCTTGACCAGGACCAACCCCTAAATGCATGGAAGCAACTGCCATGTGATTGGTTGATTAGATAATTGCATCAATGAGAAATTTAACAGGTGTTCCTAATAATCCTTTAGGTCAATGTATACATCTTTGTTACACTTAAATGCTTAAATATTAGTCAAAGATAGCATGAGTAAACACAAAATGCAGTTTTTAAATGAAGGTTGTTATTATCAAGGGAAAACTAAATCCAAACCTACTTGGCCCTGTGTGTAAAAGTGTTTGCCTCACCTGTTAAAACATAACTTAACTGTGGTTTATCACATCTGAGTTCAATTTCTCTAGCCCCACCCAAGCCTGATTGCTGCCAAATCGGTTCTCAATCAAGAAATCACTTAAATAGGACCTGCCTATTAAAGTGAAGTATCTTCAAAAGTTAGCCAAGATCCAAAGAAATTCAGGAACAAATGAGAAACAAAGGTAACTAAGATGTATCAGTATGGAAAAGGTTATAAAGCCATTTCTAAAGCTTTGTGGCTCCAGCGAATCGCAGTGAGAGCCATTATCCACAAATGGTGAAAACATGGACCAGTGGTGAATCTTCCCAGGAGTGGCCAGCTAACCATAGAGCGCAACGACTACTCATCCAAGGAATCGCAAAATACCTAACAACAACATCCAAAAACCTGCAGGCCTCACTTGACTCAGTTAAGGTCAGGGTCCATGACTCCACCATAAGAAAGAGACTGGACAAAAATGGCCTGCATAGCAGAGTTTCAAAATGAAAACCACTGGTTAGCAAACAGAACATTAAAGCTCATCTCATTTTTGCCAGAAAATATCATGATGATCCCCAAGACTTTTGGGAAAATACTCTGCGGACTGATGAGACAAAAGTTGAACTTTTTGGAAGGTGTGTGTCCTATTACATCTGCCGTAAAAGTAAAATTTTAGAAAAAGAACATCATACCAACAATAAAATATGGTTGTGTTAGTGTGATGGTCTGGGGCTGTTTTGCTGCTTCAGGACCTGAAGTCCTGATAAATGGAACCATGAATTCTGCTGTCTACCAAAAAATCCTAAAGGATGTCCGGCTGTCTGTTAATGACGTCTGTTAATGATGCTGAAGCGAACTTGTAGAAAAACAAAATGAAGACTTTGAAGTGGCCTAGTCAAAGTCATGAACTGAATCCTATTTAATCCTATGCTGTGGCATGACCTGAAAAAGACATCCTCGAAATCACTCCAATACCCTCCAATGTGGCTGAATTGCAAAAATTCTACAAAGATGAGTGGACTAAAATTCCTCCACAGCGCTGTAAAAGACTTATTGCAAGTGATTGCAAATGCTTGATTGAGTAATTGCTGCTAAGAGTGGCTCAACCAGTTATTAGGTTCAGGGGGGCAATCATTTCACTCAGGGCCATTTAGGTTTAGGTTTGGATTTAGTTTCCCTTAATAATAACAACCTTCATTTAAAAACTAAATGTTGTGTTTACTTGTCTTATCTATGACTAATAGTTAAATTTGTTTGATGAAGTGTGACATTCATGCAAAAAATAAATCAGGTATGGGGCAAACTCTGTGTTTATATAAATGTGTGTGTGTGTGTGTGTATATATATATATATATACACACACACATGATGAAACACATTTTGGCTTACATTTTATATTTAAACTTTTGAGTTTAAACCTTTAGTTTATTTTTTATTTTAAAACTTTTTTTATATTAAGTTATAAATATGGAAATTTGTGTTTAAATAGGGAAAATATTCTATCTTCTCGGACCTTTGTACATCATATGAAGCACATACACGTACACTACAGATGCTTCACATGTGTTGAGTGTGATGCAAGGAGTGTTTGGGTGTGGATTTGGAGAATTACGGTCAAGCACTTCCAAGAAAAGAAAACGGCGGCTGCAGAAAGACCAATTCCTGAAAATTAAGCACGTGGTCAAATGAAGCCTCGGTCAAAACTCAAAAATGTCTTATGTGCGCACATGAATCATGCATCTTTAAACTGTCAGACTTCTAATATCTGAATGTTTGATGTTCACTCAGGATTTCTGCTTCTCTTTCTATAGTTCTTTTAACACGGTTTCTCTGAAAGTGAAAGCAGGCTTCATGCTTATTCCTTCTCTCTTCTTTCATTTAATGATGACAGAAGCAATGATGATGTCTTGAGGTTCAAGGTTCAGACCACCAGAGGAAATCACATTTGTCACGGGTAACATACGGTTCAGTGCGAGAAAGCCACGGGGTTGTTAGCGAGTCATGCTAGCATGTGTCATCTACCCTCTTGATGGTCTGGAATTTTATCTCCCATTCTAAACAGACAGCTGTGCTGTAGTCCTCCAATGCGTTTTTTTTTTTTACTTTTCAAACGTAACATTCTTGATTTTTTCATTAACATGGTATGCAATGTTTTTGTGTGCCTGTTTTGTTTAAATGAACATTGTTTGGCTCCAGATGCCAGTTATCTCAATGTCTTTTGGCTTTCAAGTCCTTCACAATATACTCCCTTATTCACCCTGTGCTCACTATGTATTCTTACCATTTTCCTTCTCCTCCCTTTCTCTTTCTCTGTCCTGCTTTTCTATAACCTGTATGTAGGGAGTGACAGAACTGTGAGACATCACTTACCTTGGTCAGTTTGACTATACAGTAAACATTTACACCATTACTTTTATGTTCTTAACAGATACAGTCTCATCAAATACATAAAAGACAAAGCAGCATACTTATAATATTTTGTAGATGACATTATTATTTTCTGTGTACACAGAAAGACAGATAAGACCTTGATGTTTGTATTTCACAGTCTACTAAAAAGTGGGTGAGTCAGTCTGAGTCTTAGAGTGTGTGTGTGTGTGTGTGTGTGTGTGTGTGTGTGTGTGTGTGTGTGTGTGTGTGTGTGTGTGTGTGTGTGTGTTCTTGTTAATAACCTTTTGAGTTGAAATAAGGCAGTGAGTGTTTTAACAGTGCAGTGGTATTGGGGATCTAAACTACCTTGTAAACACAATGGTGTTCCGCACCCATACGTCAGAGCACACAAACAAAGGGCATGAGACGTATACAAGCACACACACACTGCAAAGTCTTGTTAAAATCTCATAAAATAGATGTGGCTTGCATGCAAAGTGAAATTAAGCTATGAAACATGGCCATTTTTCCATGACAATATATTTTGAGCACATTCTGAGTAATACCACAAGCTCAACTGGACCATAACAATGTGACAACACTAACATGTGTGTGTGTGTGTGTGTGTGTGTGTGTGTGTGTGTGTGTGTGTGTGTGTGTGTGTGTGTGTGTGTGTGTGTGTGTGAGTGAGATTATGTGTGCGAGATTATGTGTGCCAAGTATCAGTCTTTGGTAGTACTTACAAACTGTAATCCATTACCGAATACAAAGTCATTTGGATAAAAACATCTGCTAAATGAATAAATGTAATCTACTACATTACACATTTTAGGTAATACAATCCATTTACTTTTCAAAATCATTTATCACGCTAATTTGAAAAGAATAATCTTGTAGCAAATTAATATAACAAATATATTCCACTCTTTATCAACAAAGTGAGGTGCATTAAGTTTATTAAATTGAGGTTGGTGTAGCATTTGCAGGGGGGTTGCAAATTTATGAAAAGCTAATAATTAATAAAAAAAAAAAAAGTTAAAAGAAAGATGTTTTAATATAAAACACTTGGTAAAAAATATTTTTTGGTTTTTGCTGCATGTCCTAACGCCTGACTAATGGCTGTTTCTAATTCTAACTAATACCACAAAAAGAAAGAGGGGTTTTTTTTTAGAAAAGGAGATGGAAAATCAGTTAATTATGAATAATTTATTGATGTAAATACTAAATCATATAATCAATAAATTAGTAACTGTTGTCTGATTATGAGTATTTTAAAATGTAATATTATATCATTATACATTTTTAATTTTAAGAATCTGATGATCTACTCCAGATTACACTTAATCAGTTACTACCCAGCACTCTGTTCATGCTAATGTCTGTAATTTAGATAACGTTTATCATCACTGAACACTCAATTAAAGTTATGACTTAAAAACACTACTAATTTAACAACATTGTTAAATCTTAAAATTATATATCCATTTTTTTTCATACTGTACATTTGATTATTCAAATCCAGCAAAAACTTACGAATATTTTAACAATTTAAACAATTTTAGAATGAGGAAATTGCACAATTTATTTTGTCCTCACATTGTAATTGCATTGGATTAGAGAACCTCCCTTTTAATTGCTTCTACTGTATTATAATATTAAATGTTGGCCGGTGGACACTGTGTGGGATATATTAACTGATCTGTCCTGTCTGGTCAGCCTGATAGCCATCTATGCTTACATCAGGCCAAACTGATGTCAGATGCTCAGCATTGCTTGCCTATAAAAACAGGAAGGATTTCGTAATCAGCCACTGGCACGTGGCTGTTGGTCCTATTCCAGACTCCTTTCACCACTGGGATGATTGTTTACTTATTTTAACTTCTCTAAACGAACGGGGCTTTTTATGATTTTTCCTTGACTTAGATATTGACAAATACGTTTTAAAAAACGCTCATCTTGACATTTGACAGTATGAAAATTAGATATATTAGTTTCAGAGAGTCTGTGATTTTGCACATATATACAAATAGCACATTTTTTGTGGATATGCTTTTGATGTTCTGTGCTTCTCTATCAAGGACAGCAGTTGAGTTTTCATATTCCACGGCGGAATGGCAGTTATGTAATAACGTGCACCGGCACGGAATTTCACGGTGGCAGATGACGGATCCCTGAGGACTTCGATCACTCTCTTAGCTCTCAGTTCAATGTGTCTATGCGCTTAACAAGACATGACAAAGTGTGCTGAGGATCTAGGTCATCTTTTTTAAGTTTTCTACCATTCTTCACTCTCTGTGTGCTTTAGACATACAATCCAATGTTTAATTAGGTGACATTCAGCTGGAAATTCAACTGCAATTGAGATTTTATCATGAATTCCTTATGTAAATTCAAACTAAGCCATCTCCGCAACTCCCTGATGGGTTTCATTATAGAATGCTCTTGAACAGAAGTTCTCAGTATGAGATTGTGGGCTTGTGCTACATCAAAGTAGATCAGCATGAGCCCTAATATTAACAGCTGGCAGCTGTTCATGCAGGCAGTTCAGAGGTGAGTGGGTTCTACATGATCCTTACATGTTTAATGCAACCCCTCTGCCACACCAATGGTCCATCCTACCTCATGATATCCAGATGCCACAGCTGAGGTGGAAACATAAACTAAGCCCTGTCTTTAGTCTCTGAGCTGATGCCACGGTCCACACCAAGCACCACTTTTGTGGCTGATGTGTGGCATCTGTTCAAGCATACATGTATTGTTCTTTTTTCTGCGCAGGTGGTAGCCAAAGCATTAGTCATTAATAGATCCATTGTGTTTTTTAGGTTGAGAAAGATGAGTCTTTGCATAGGAGAAGTAAAGGACCAATTATGTAAAATATAACTTTTTTGTGATTTCTGGTGTTTATTTGCAGCTCAAACTATTTTAATTATCCACTATGTGTGTTGTGGAGTCTTCGGTAATATTAAAAAAGCAAAAAATAAAATTCAAATATAAGCATTTGTTTGTATAGCATTCTTTTTACATGAACACTTTTTTTGAGTTGTTTTTGTTATTTTCTCCCTTCAATTAATAAACATTAATAAGCAATAAAAAAATATTTTATTCAATTAAAATAAATTAAAATTCTGTCATAGGTTTAAAATGGTGTACAACTTTCAGTTTGGTCATGAGAGTATTGTGCCTTTAATCAGGGTTTTATCTCTTCTTTTTTCTTTTTTTTACATGAAGGAAACATTTAGTTCATGAGATAAAAATTGAAGCATCATAACAGATGTGGAGTGAACAATGCTTGTTCTTCAGAAAGCAGCAGTATTGTGCTTTATTTGGAGGACTTTCTGAGTATCCAATGATGGACGTGCCATACACCAACATAAGTTCCACTGTTGCCAAATGTCATTGAAAGTGATTAATATTTAAGAATTAAGTAAACATATAAAAACGGTTAGATTTTTATTTAAAAAAATGTATTGTTTTGCTTATTGGGTGTAATAGAATAGAATATAGAATAGGTTACTGAACATTATTGCAGCACATACATTCCCAGTCTATATGGAACTCGCTGATTGAGTTCTGGTTTCTACAAAGCCCCTTTATCCAAAAAGCCCAGAGTTCTCTGATTGGCCAGATGATCCAATGCATTGTGATTGGCCAAACACCTCAAGCCTGCGTCAGAAGTGCATCTTACCTTACCCTATTCAAAAGGGTTAGTTCACCCAAAAGTGAGTTATCCCGTCATTTACTCATCCTCAAGAAATCTTAGGTGTATATGACTTCTTGCAGCCAAACATAATTGGAGTTAGATTCACAACATAAGTTACAGTCAGATTCTGAATATGCAGATAATCAAGCAGATTCATCTGAATAATCTTGTACACAATAACTGCTTGTGTAGAGCCAGCATTGTACTCTCTAAGGTTCTGCAAGCGGTCCTCTGTAAAATGTACTGTACATGCTCAGCACCAGTTATAAATAAATCTAAACCACTGATTCCTAATTTCATTCAGTTTCAAGGAGTTTTGCTTTCGCACAGAAATATACAGCATCTCTGTGACATGGTGAAAACACTACAGCGCAATTTAGCTTCTCCATCTTTCTTTGTGTATGCCTTTGGGCAGGCATTATGGTAATATTTAACATTGTTATGTAGAAGTGTGCAGAAGTAATATCTGGACTTTGATCTATTCTAGGTATTGCATGTAGGTATGGAACCGTGTTCTATGTTAGATAGAATAAATCCCTTTGTGGGAGACTATGAGCATTGTAACATTGAAGATCTTATGCTCAAATAGACACATTAAAACATTAAAAAGCATCATATGTCCCATTTAACTGAAATTGTTTAAATCTCCAGTTCCAGACAAATCTCAAAATTCCAGCCTCCACTTCTTGTTTTTCTACGGTGGTTGAGAGAGCTCAACCCGTTGCAACTGAAGAAATAGCATGCAAATAGAAAAAATACTAGCAAATTAAGAAAACCTCTTCATCAGTTTGACAACATGTGCAAATACTCACAATGAAACCAAAAACAGAAACAGACTGCAAATGGCACAGATTGGGAAATGCTTCAAGAGGACCCAAACAAGTGATGGATCTGACTGGGACAGGCTTGTTGTTCAATGTCTACTCATCAGTGGTGATGTTGATGACCTGAAGGATTAGTTTTTTTTGTTTATTTTCACATCCTGATTGAATCTGCATTGGGAGTATTTGCAGACCATTTCTGTATTTGGTTGTGTTGTGTGTATTTTGGAGCACATCTGTTGTCAAACTGATAATGTTTTCTTAATTTGCTGGTGTTCTTTCTAATTTGAATGTTTTCTCTACAGTTTCTTCAGTCTCGGCCACTGAATGTTTTCCATGTGTTCTTAACGCCAACTGTGTCACAGTTTTAGTTCTGTCAACAATAACAGCATTGCTTCAATTATTGCTCAACCTTGTAAGAAAATCAACTATGCCTAAATATTTAAAAAATGTTCCCCCTGGTTTCTCAATTTCCTTTTTAACAGACTTACGTGTCAATAGCAGTCATAGTGGAGACAGTCAACCCGTTTCGGTCAAACAAGTCTGAGGAATGGATAACTCCACGACCTGGTATTTGGCTTTGAGGTGGCATGGGTCCAGTCACCACAGGCCACTCTGCAATCCCCAAAATAGTCACTCTAAATTATAGGTTCACTTTGGACCCAAAAAGTGCAGAGCCTGATTTCAGTGGATGTTAAGAATATGTCTACGAACTCTAGTGGTTATTCCAGCCGATCTGAGTTTGGAAACTTTATTTTATGCAATTAAGGAACTAGCAAACCCCTGCAATGTTTTCCAACTCAAAGCCACAAGTCTGTATTTTGGTGTTTCATACAGTCTGGCAGAATAATAAGATGTCTATGGGAGAGCCACAGTATCGTAAGGTATGTCAGCATGCAAACACCTACTTTATCTTTAAAATGTAAAGCTGAGATTAGGCGTAATCATATTTAATGTGAATTGCAGATATGAATTTTCAGTCTTCAGCACAATATATGATGTATTCTGTTTTCATGCTTCATATTTATAAAGGCGCCCCCTTAATCTATTTACAGATTAACTGAAAGCCAATTAAATAATCTGTCTGACAGTTTCTAGTTGACAGGCTGTAAATGCCAAGTGAACCAGATCAGAGCTGAGCAGACAGTCCAAGGTGAAGCACATTGGCCAAGAGGCACTGAAACCTTGAGTGGTAGACAATCTCTCTGTTCGCCACGCCAAGTTGTGTATGTGTATGATTGAGCTAAAGGGGCTGGAGCTATGCTAGCTATCACAGCTGATTGATTGTACTCCAAAGCCCATTACCTTGTGTTCTGTTTCAAGCTGCCAAGCATCTCCCCTTTGCTCCCGTTCACACAGGCAAAGCAAAACCTTTCAACACTTCATCTGATATTAATTAGTAATCACTTAGACTGTATGTCATATATCAATTGATGTAATATATATAATATACATCCGTTATTTAATATAATTTATTATAGAGATGCTATGTCCATTATATTTCACATAAATTAAAAAATGCTCTGTTTTCACTTAGAGAATAATTAATAATAGAATAACTTTAAATATTGTAATATGTGTGTGTGTATATTATTGAGATACTGTTATAACAGTTATATCCTATTGTTTTTTATAGCTCCTATTATAACAGTCTATAACATTATAATTATAATATTTCTATATTTCCTTAAAGGAATTATTTGTGCCTTTTGTATTGTCGTTTCTGTTTCGCAAAACGGAGCAGACCGGACGCTACCTCTTCTTGTACAAGCTATGGCTTTCCTAAACCGTATTTATTCTAGCTTTAGTGGAAGGGAGGTAGACTTAAACAATGGCTAGATTTACAGGAAGCAGATAAGCAGCAACTAGGTAATTTAAAAGCAGTTGAAATTATCACAAACATTGAAGCGGTTGAATGTCCATGACCTTCAGCGTTACTCAGCAGATGGGTAAGTGTTGGGTGACCTCACAAAATAAACCTAATGATTTCACTGGAAACATGAGTAAACCACAGCTTCGATCAATTCTGGTGATTTCAAAATGAGAAGTAAAAAGGGAGCATGTATTCAAACCCCAACAACCCACTCCCATTCCAAAAACCTTGTGTGGATTCTGTTATGTGGAACATCTGTGTCAATATTATTAGATCCGTCAGCCTTTTTGTGCTTTCAAATTGCTCAAAGCAAACCACTTTCCATCTGAAAATGGTCAGCCACGAAAACACTCAGGTATGGGGGAGTGTGTGTGCTACTGAACTACATGAAGCGTCCAAGGAAATATTTTAGCCCACACTTTCCTGGAACTTGATTTGAATCATTGAAGGTTTTCAAGCAAACAACTAAAAGGTCTTGATTTTAAGGATTAAAGCAAGAAATGTACTAATACTTAATCAGGTAATCATAATATTCATCCACCACCATGAGGTTCTTTGCCAAATTTGAGTAGAACAGAGTAATACTGTACACTTATGTTTGCAGTAATGCTATTTATGGTTTACTACAGTGCTGTTCTTATGAACCTAGAATGACTGAACTAATGCTGATTTTGACATTTTCAAAATTTGGGGGTGGTTTACAATAATCTGCCCGCTTTCTCGTGGTATAGGTTGGATATAGACCCACTCCCCCCACCCTCACTCCTTCTGATTCCCACATCTTTCTGATAGGCTTCTTGTTCACCTAGTCATTAACTGCCTCCTCTCTTTGGCAGTCTATCCTGTGTGTTATACTGTGTGTTAATTAATTGAAAATGCTTATACACACTTTGCAAATATGTATGATAAACATGGTGGTTGTTGTTCCATACATCCATTTTTTTCATTGCTTATAAAAAATTAACGGTATACAGTAATACCTTGAGATACAAGCGTCTATACAAGTATTCCAAGATACGAGCAAGCCTTCGGGCAGATTTCTGCTTCTAGATACGAGTAAATATTCGAGACACGAGCACACGTACTGACGCCGAAGCTGACGCACATTCACTTCAGTGTTCACTGACTTCTGTACGCGTTGCCCGCGAGTAGCTGATTTTCTCTCCGTTTTGTTCATTATTCTGAAAGTGAGTGGTAAGGATGGTAGTGAGAAGAAGAAGCGCATGACCATTGTCGATAAATATGGGCGCAGTACGCACTCGCGCGAGTCATCTAGCAGCAGGAGCATCAGGAGGAACTGTCGACTGAGGAGTTGATCGAGCTACAGACGATATGCAGGTGTTGCAAGAGCTCAGCATTGAAAAGAAACACGCTGATAAATTGTCTACTGGTCTTGCTTCAGCGCTTTTTGACGACGAGTGCCTTACTTATTTTTAAAGGGTGACAGAAACAAATCTCCCTCGATTTAGTTAAAAGGCCCGCGCTAAGTTAAAGTGAAAGCGAGGGTAGTCAGGCGAAAAAAGAGAAGAAAACTAGCAAAACAATAATATAAAATAGAAAAGTTAAAAAAGATATGTAAGCTAAGTTTAGTTATGTTAATTTAAGTTTACGAAAGTTATTTAGTGTTCGTGTATGGTACGATACGGAATCAAGTGTCGACGTACCAACCCCCTCCCTCCCTCCTCCGCATATGCCTCTACTGTCTGTCTACTGTCTGAAAAACGTATAATTAAAACCATATTTTATTTGATATCACACGAGTCCTTATACTGTATACATGTACTACAATTATGTGTCAGTGTGTGTGTGTCTATACCAATAAAAAACATGTTTTCTTCCATTGTTATGGATCTGGAACGAATAAATGTTTCTATTATTTCTCATGGGAAAACATGATTCTAGATACGAGCAATTTGAGTTACGAGCTCCGCCCTGGAACGGATTATGTTCGTATCTCGAGGTATTACTGTGCTACCGGTAAATATACTATTAGGATAAGATGGATAAAATACTAGTCAAGTATATTAAAATGAATAGATGCAAATTAAGGACAATGTCGTAAGGACAATGAAGCATCTTCATCAATTAATATAAATATAAGCACTTTTAGGTGTATTTACGAAATCAAGTGAAAATACTTTTTTTGGGGTTTTTATTAAAGGCATTTTTGAGAATCTCAAACCATTCACTTAGTCACCATGAAAAGTTGCGATAATCTTCTGAAAAAAATTGTAGGGCGGGACTTGATTTGTCGCTCAGGAATTGATTGGATGGTTGATCCGAGTGGTTTCCTATTTCTGTGATGTCTTGTGAGTGACAGGTTGTCCCGCCCTCATGCCAATATCAGAGAAGAGTTGTTGTTCCACAGGGAAGTTTTTTTTTATTATTGTTAAAGATTACTAGGGCACATGATTTTTTTTTTAAATTATAAATAATTTATAATAAATACTTCAATATTCAATACATAAAAAAAAAACAAGAAATGCACTTTTGGATTTCATGGTGACTTGAAAAGTTACCCCAAAAAAAGTACACGTGAATAAAATTTGAAATATATTATTAATTCAAAGGATATCTCCTACTAAAAACCTTTAAACCTTCTTTCTGTTTCTGGCTGCCCAGTTCTTTTTCCAGCAGGATAAAAAAAAAACGTGATTGACAATCTTTTATTGATTACTTATTATTCACCATGAATCAACAGTTGTAGTTATCAAATACCATATGTCCAGCATGAGTAAATCTCGGTTTGGGTTTGTGTAATAGTGGAATGGGTGGGGTATGTTACAGTCTCGTCAGTAAAAGTTTACCCACACGCTGGGAGGAACCATTCCCCTCGCCAGCCGACCCACACAAGACACATTTGAGCTCAATTCTCCCCCTCTCCTCTGCAAAACCTTTCCCTCAGATATGCTCAGCACAGAGCGGATTCAACACACTATCAGGAACTAAACGAGAAGAGCACATCACAGGTACGTGGACGTTCCGCTTTACTGAACATATTTGAAAATGAGATAATTGTCGAGGCTTTCTTGTAGACCCTGCGGAATTAAATGCGATTTCAGCTGCTGACGTTAGTATCATTGACCCGGGCCGTTCAATAAACGCAGAGAACGAAGCGTCTCGTATGAACTTGTAAGATAACGGACACGCGCATCTATCGTCCCGTGGGCTAATGCCCCTGCATCCATCACAGGATAAATACCCACGAATACCGCTCGAATGATATCGTGGACTGAGATGAATTGCATTGATGATTATCAGCTAATTTGTTGCTTTTCGCTGTGGGTGGAAAAATAGTCCAGAAGCCAGACAGCTTTGCTGCTTGTCTGTAAATTGTGTGCTTAGGGGTCGGGCGCAGTGCGCAAGATGTGTGCTATATTAGAGAGGTAAAGGGTGAAGTGAGCAGATTGTGTAGAAATGAGCTTCACCTACCATGCCATTATAACTTTGATGTCAAGTTATACGCTGACTGATTTTCTGCATCTATTTCAGGAGCGCTCAAATCCGCAGATAACAACAGCCGTTTCTTTCTTTTAATGTTTTGAAAATCATGCGCGTTCCGCTGTGCACGCGCGCCTGACGCAATGCATTTTGGCGTCACTCGCGGGATCTAAAATTGAAAAACAAACATTAAAGTGTGGGGGCTAGAGGTGTTGTTTGACCTCCTAATTAGTCTACGTCTCTTTACATATTAATAGACTGTTTTCAAACTTTTCAGTTTCCATAAAAGTTGGGGTAACTTAGGCCTGTAAGTTGGCGAATTCCTACCTGGTGGTAAAAAGATAACCGTAACAAGGACGATATCTATATTATCGTCCACATAAATGCACGACATCGTTATTTTTTTTAAAGCGCTAAACGTATGTAGTTTTGTCATCTGCTGATTTAAATGAGCTCTTGAAGCATGGATTCTGATTGGATGTACATGTTTTTATCGTTCATCAACTATAAAGAAAATCATTGTGAATGTGATTCTAACTCTATCGTTATCGTTACAGTTTTTGCTGAAATAATTCCTGTGAACAGCCCTTTATCTCTTTAGGATCATTAACATTGAAAACATATTGTAATTATTTGACATTTTATTCCACAAAATGAAAAAAAGGTTGACTGGGTACACACACACACACACACTCACAAATTCAACTTCTCTGAAAACTATGTTAGCCTATTCATGTATTACCTATGTGAATGGAGATCAGGCAGCTTCCATTGGTTGTGTCAGCAGTTGTTAAGCTGTTCAGTCAAACACCCTCCTGTTGTGTTGACTCCGGCTGGTTATAGTGAATCATCAAAGGGCATGTGTCTCACGTGCAGAGGAAGCGACCTGTTTCGTGAGCAGTTAGGTGCGAGGTCAATAACTCAGTGCCGGATGGTAACTCCACTCAATCGGGAAGCTACTGTTCAAAAGAAGGGTTGCTTTTGACCTTGACTTGTGTAGATGCCAGCAGAGCAGAGGAGTCTGGTTTAGAATGAGCCCTTATCTATGTGAAGTGACTTTTTGTGATCGGTGGAATTGGTGCAATGTACAACATGTCTTTTGATTGCCAAGGTCCTATTTAGAGACTGTTGGAAAGGACCTAATCAAGCATGTCTGTCTTCATGTGGTTTGCAGATCCTTATTTATTTTCAAAAGCAAGAATGTAGGCTATTTGTTATATAAAGCTTTGCATGTTGGAAGCTGTTGTAAAAGGTGAAGAAAGAAAACAAATGGCTGCTCACAATAAAAGGCGAATAGGTCAAGCTGAGGTCAAAAGGATCAAATGATCAAACAAAGGTGTAATGTGAGGGAAAAAATAGTATTCATCCATCGCTAAATGTTTTTCACCCACATTACACTTTTGTTTGATTATTTGATTCTTATTTGATATATATATAATCCCTAAAGGCCTATTAAATCAGGCTTATGTTGGAGGCAATTACTGTAATTCAGTTATATTAGCCAGTATCACTTGTATGTAGTTCTCCACAAAAATCTATATTTGTTTACCTCAAGATGTGCTTTTTTCTTTCACAGAACTTTATCTTCATCATGTGACACTGAACTAAGAACATGTACATCCAAAGTAGTCTACTTAAGTATTCCTTAAGTCTAAAGGAAAGGGAGGGCAATGGAAGGACTGAAGAGGAAGAGAGCTGAATCACAGAGCATCACTTATCTAGTGGTACGTGGAGAAAAGGCTGGAGTCTGTTTCCTGGAAACGTGGAAATGTGCTGATAACGCTGATGCACACATGCAGTTGGTCGCATTTAAGTGGTGAGGGCTGTTCATTACTGAACAGACTGATGACATTATTCTTTCCTAATTTTAAAAACTACTCAGTTAATCATTCAGATGTATTAGGTTTCAGTTAAATTTCGAGTTTGAGTGTGAGTGTGGCTTCATTTGTAAACATGCATAGAGCATACAGGTCCTCATCCATAAGAGAGATTAATGAACAGAGTTGAGTAAAACAGAGAATGTTCTCACAATCTCATTTGTTGTAGCATAGGGCAAATCATTGCACAGGTTCCCATGCAGATCATGAATGTAATCGCATTTGTTTCATAATAAATATTTGGCCATTGCTCATTAAAAGAATAGATAAAGTTTGTTGTCAGTTCTTGCCTGTATTGGAAAGGAAAACAGGAAGAGAACAGGAGAAGATACTGTAAGTTTCAACATTCTCACACTGCAGTTGAAATTCTGTGAACGTTTTTTTGTTGTTGTTGCTTTGAAACTTGAATTAGTCTTTTTTTTATAAAAGGTTTTACGTGCTTGTGTGTGTATATAATTTATAACTTGACCTCTGAACAATTAATCCAAAACACAAGTGTGGTGTACTAATGAAACTACACAAATTATTTAATGCAAATTGGTCAACATTAGTGTGCAACAATATGTATGTAAAAGACAAACTTTCCCATACAAATTCCATGCATATTGCATAGTAGTGAAAGCTGGTGGATCAACAATTTAACTGCTTTAAGATCAGAAGCTTTTTGGTTGTGATAAACATTTAACAAGCAAAGTGCAACCATCTGCAGATGAAACTGCAATGAAATAGCGGCCTAATGTTAATTAAAAGAGTTAAAGGATAAAGGATTGGTATATAGCTCTTGCGTATGATGAAGTCATACATTAGAGGCCTTAAACTCATATGGAAAACAGATGGACCACTGAACTTTACTATGCTCCTGTATGGATTCTTCTGGTCAAATACATTAGCCTGAGATGATTAAGCTCAGGGGAGGAATAAAAACTGATAAGGATCACTGTTCAGCTTTTTTCCTCTGATTATAACTGCAACCTTCTTAGCTGTTCAAAGTTTGAAGGTAATGAGCAAAAGTATAGCATTATGGTATTAGCTGGGCTATTCAGTTTTAAGTGTCAGTACTTTGCCGTTTATTTGTTAATGCTAAGTTGTAGGCTTTTATTTTGCTATTGCCGTTTCAGTGCTAGTCTATAGTCACCAAATGTTCCTCTCTGTGCTGTTTAACACAGTGGTGTTTGTTGAAACGTCTCTAAGCTTCTTCCTCTTCATTTGAGATCATATTCTTTGGCAGGATAAGAGCGTAATTAGCAGAATGCTTGTGTATGCCAGTCCTTTGATCAGAGTGTTTTTAACTGATAAACCTTGTCACTGTCGTCTCAGTAAGTCAAGTCTCCTCACTCTAATTATGTACAGCCATGAGGGCTAGTTCATTAGAAACACTGTTGTGAATAACTCATACTTATCGTCAGTGTTAGAGCTTGAATAAGTCGTATTCTATGTTGTTTGATTGTTGCTTTTTATAACCATGCATTTCTATGTGTTACAGTTTTTTTTACCTCCGATTACACTGCTATAAGTTCTTGTGGTTATTGGATCATCGTCCTCAAGGTCTTTGTCCTTCCTTTCATAAATAAGAAGATTGGGCATACAAATCACGAATGTATCAAATGACATTGAAAAATATCACCCATTAGTGACAGTCACGGGTGTATATTATAATAGACACATAAATTTTGAATCGTTTCGTTCAAGTGCTGACCATTCTCTTCGGTCTAAATTGCTACATTATTAACAGCACAAGACAGAGCTGCAGTTGACCTTGAAAGTATATTCAAGCATTGATACAAAGATTCCATTTTGAGCCAACACATTTCAGGATTGAGAGGAGAAAAACAGCACTTCATGCTTTTAAATGTTTAATTAGGATTAAATGTAAATAAACACAGCTTGGCTCAATAACCAAGTCTCTTTTGGAACTTTTTTGGTGGTACAAATTTTATAAAGATGGATCTTACCCAATCTATTTGAACTAAACTTTGCTCTTTTGGTTCTTTGGTATTTTTCAGGGTTGTAGGAGAACATCCAGAACTGAATTGTAGTGTAGGTTTGGCACTGTGGTAGTTCCAGCCTGGAAAAGCATTACTTCCTGCTTTGATGGTCTTCTGGTCCTTCTGCCAACTGAATTACAAGGCTTTGAATTTCTTCAGTGCCCACCAGTGACACCATACTTGTAGGCTATTGTTTGAAAACCCGCTTTTCAAAGAAAGCAAAATGGTCATCTCCATGACCACAGCTCAAACAAAACTAGAGTTGTTTAATGTTTTTTCCCTCAAAAGATGCAGCTTAGCTCTATCGCTAAGAGAAGAGGGGCATGCTTTCAAAAACAACCTAAAGGAATAGACAGCAAGCTCTACATGAATCCATAACTTTAAATTAATCTTCCTTCACTTTCTCTATTATTCACAATTACACTTCTGCATTTTCTTTTGTACTTCTTTGGTTCGTCAAACGGTTTAAAGTTTGGTGTCTTTACGTGTTTTTTATGTTTTAGAAAGAAGTCCCTTATGTGCTTATCAAGACTCCATTTATTCGATCAAAATACAGTAAATAAAGAGTATTATAAATATAATTTTAAATAATGGTTTTGTACACTGCTCAAAAAAACATTAAGAGAATGTTTAATCACAGTAATATACAAAGTCAATTAATCTTCAGGGATAACAAATATGTACAAATAGGAAGCATAAGTGATTGGGAATCAGTTTCACCTGCTTTGTTGCAAATGAATGACAACAGCAAGACAATCCCCAAAAAGGGAATGATTTTTCAGGAGGTGGTTTTGTGTTTTGTTAGGGTCCTTAACACTATCTGTATCATGAGGCAGTTCCTGCAACCCAATCAGATACCAGGAGACAGGCCGTTACACGAGGAGAGCTGGACAGGGATGTAGAAGGGCAACAACCCTGCAGCAGGTTTGAGGAGGAACAGGCCCTGCAAAATGACCTCCAGCAGGCTACTGGTGTGCATGTGTCTGACCAAACTGTCAGAAACAGACTTCATGAGGGTTGTATGAGGGGCCAACATCTTCTGGTAGTACCATGCAGCAACATTGGTATTTTCCAATCTACCATTGGTGCCCCGATCTCTTAGAGATCACGGATTAGAGTAGGTTCACACTGAGCACATGACAGAAGGGAAAGAGAGCTATGAGGAATGTTTTGCTGCAAGCAACATCATCCAGCATGACTGGTTTGGTGGTGGGTCAGTAATGGTCTGGGGAGAAATGTTCTTGGAGGTTCCTTAGACCTTCAAGTGTTAGCCAATGATTCCTTTTCTGCTGTACTAGGATGAAATCCTCAGAGCCGCTGTCAGAACTTATGCTGGTGCTGTTGGCCTTGGGTTCCTCCTGGTGCATGATAATGTCCGACCCAATGTGGCTAGAGTATGTAGGCTGTTTTTAGATGATGAATGCATTAGTGTTATTGACTGGTCCTTACGTTTCCCAGACCTGAATCCAATTGAAAACCTCTGGTACATTATGTATCAGAGTATCCAAAGCCATAAGTGTATCACCACAGACTATCCAGGAGCTCACTGATACCCTGATCCAGGTCTGGGAGGAGATCCCCCTGGACACCATCCACTATCCTCCATCTTATCAGGAGCATGCCCAGATGTTGTGAGTGCATACAGGCACGTGGGGGCCACACACACTACTGACTTACATATGAGTTGCTGTGACGAACTTCATGCAAGTTGGATCAGCCAGTTTTTTACACAGATTTTTAGTATGATTTTGAAACCAGTCCTCAGTTTGTTGGATTTCGTTGACTTTTGTCACATCATTTTGCACCTTACTAATTATAGAAAATATATAAATAAATATTTTCAAATTGATTGAAATCATCTAGAATCTTGAATTTCATTCTTTGAAATCCAATGTGTGATTTAAGTGTTCCCTTATTTTAATTTTATACATTTGATCATGACTCTGATGAATAGAACTTTCAAAAGAACAGCTTTTATTTGAAATAGATTTTTTTAACAATGTAGAAGTCAATTATTTAATGAATTCTTGCTGAGTTGAAGTATTAAGTGTTGTACTTTGAACGGTGTGTCTCCCTTTCTATTAACTGTACGGAGCATCTATTAAATTACTTGAAGTAAATGTGTAAAGTAAAGTAAAAGACCAGCACATCTTCATAGGGATTAAACCTATTTTACTGTTGACCAAAACCTAGCTCAAGTTTTACTTAGACTAAATATATCTCCACTCTAAAAATAAATACTATATATGAAACCCACTTTAAATTTAGATTTATTACTAACACACTCTAAAGTGTCTTAATCATTTTGTGTCTGTATCTAAAACGCTCTTATATGGTATATTGGTTTGCATAGCAGGGAATATAGACTTCTGAAACCTATTCCACAGCCTACAAGAGGCCCTAAGAAGGGCCGTGAATGGGGAAATTGGAGATCGGGACAAATTGTGTAGACGCTTGTCAGCACATTATACTTGTTTGGAACCAAGCAAAGTAAAGTTCAGTAAAAGGCCTGTGAGTTATGAATGACAGAATGATATATAGTTCCCAAAATCCAGCCTGATGAAGCTTTTCCTTCTGTTTTGGCTCTTTACTCGCAGTATCACTGCCTGGCTGTCAGTCTTATTCAAGCCATCCGCCCCTGTCCTTTGAAACATGCACACATCCTCAGGAAGAAGAGTTCAACAGTGGTGATGTCACAGTGTTTACGATGAAGGGCCTGTTGTCTGACTGTGAACACGTGCCTGTTAAGGGACAGTGTAGGAGTTCCTTGTGGATGGACTGAACAATGAAAGGGTGAGGCTTTGAAAGAACTGTGTTGTTTGTTATAAAACATTATTTTGGTTAGCCATAGAGACTCAGATTCCCTATTTACATTTGACTCAGTGAATAAGATGATGCTGTGTCATGGTACAGTGGCTGTGTTCTCAGGCTTAATATTGCGTCAGCCATTACGTCCATGTTTATGGCAGTTATTAGGCAATCTGTGAGGAGACATTAGTCTGATGAGGTCATTCATCTTGAGCTTCATTGGAGTTGTTCTGTCATTTCAGAGACTGGAAGTCAACATGAAATCAAAACAGATTTTATTTACTCTTGAATACATGTTCCTGGGCTTATTGTGCACGATTCATGGATCCACAGTATTTCAAAGAATACAAAATATTGCTTTTTTTGTAATCCTTCATCAAAAAGTATTGACAGTTCCTAGTCAGTGGAGCTTGTTGTATTTTAATCACATTTTTTAGCAAAAATTCAGTACATTATCTGATTTTGAGTGAAAATGTTCTTTGGTTTAGGTGTTTACATTGTGCTTTCTCTTTTGGTCTTTTTCTTCTTTCACAAAAACATACCACAAGTCTGAATAAAGTCTAAGAATAAAGAGTTGACACCAAACTGTCATGGCGGCAGCTCTGGGCTCCGCAGGACTGCTGGTGTAAGGGGGGGTGTGAGGCAGGCCAGATCTAAAAATGTGTGATTCATTTATGAGGGAAGGCAGTGCTAGCTCCACAGGCAAACCTTGCAGTCTACAGAGGAAAAGAGTTGAGTTTCCTCTGAGGTAAGAGGCCCACGGCCTTTATGGGTTTTATCTTTAGCATTTAGCTGCAAGTAAGGGATTTTACACAAAGTGGGTGACACAAAGAGGTGGTCTCCAGCATTTCTTGCTGGAAAAAGAAATCTAAAGTTTCAATATCTGAGTGGAATTAAATGATTCACTGCTATTGTGGCGTTTTGGCTCAGAGCAGCCTCATGACATCATTGGTCTGCCTGTGCTTTTGTTCATTTTTAGCCTGCGACATGTGTTAGCCATAAAAGCAGGTCATTAATAAAAAAAGCAAAGCAGTCTAGATCACGTATATGCAATTTTATGAATTTACTCATGCTCTGAGAGGCAGTTTGTCATTGAGAAAACGTCAGATGTGCTTTGAAGCAGACAGACATTTCTATGCCATTTAGAGTCTCCATGGACCCGGCTTGAATTGTTTCCACTTTTTGCCCAAGTCTTAGGCTTTGAATTTTATTCTGTTGCTTTGGGATGAAGACGTGCATATTTTGGGCCTTTTCTTCCCTAATGTGACGTAAATCTGAGCAAAACAGCTTCTTGAACAGTGAAACAAAAGTAGGGCATGGCTTGATTTTGCCCATCTGGAATTGATTGGATTGTTGTCGCTTGATAATTGCTGTGATGTCATGTGAGTGACAATTTGCAGAAGGGGAGGGATTATTACCCACCTCTCCATTTGGTGCAAGCATCATCAGAGATGTCGTTGAGGAGGATGGGAAAGTTAAGTCATGTTTTTAATTAAAGATTACTATGGCACATGAATGAAAAAATAATGATGTGCGCAGATAAATTATTTATAAGTATTTAAGTATAAGAATTTGGAGTTTTATGGGGACTTTAATGATAGCAGCACATATGAACTACACAAGTAAAACCTATGATCCAGCATTATTTGAGAATGACCCAAAGTGCTTCAATTGAATAACATCTGAACGACTGTACAAAGGATTTCTCATGATCAGTATGACAAAAGAAATTATTTTGTTAGTGAGCAGTACAGTATGCATGTGTGTGTTTGCAGGTGGACTAAATGTTTCTGAAAGACATGGCTAGTGTTAAAGGATGGCATTGATAAAATTCACGTTAAGAATTTTCCCTGTGGCAGTAGAGACTGAATCTCTACTCAATGTTTTTTTTTGTGCCAAATTTGTCAGTGTGAGTGTCTGCAAGAGGAGATGTAAAGAGGTAGAGACAAGAAAAAAAGTTAGTATCAATTTTGATGCATCTTTTGACCTCTGTGTGTGCTAGATGATGCTGTGAGAGGCAGCTGTCTCTAAGGGCCTTTAATGGTGAATGTGGATCAGTCTAGAGTATCTGGGTTGGAAAGTGTGAAAATGCGAAAGTCAATACCTCTGCTAACTGCTTCCTTCAACTTCTGACAAACATCATTTAGATCAAAACTGATATATTTTTTTGTTTTTTGCTGCTTGCAAAATGTGGTATGAAAACATGCCTATATGTTTCAGTGCCATCAGTAGAATATCAATCCATGACTTATCACTAACATGTAAAAATTGAATGTAGAAATTAATAATTCATATTAGGTTGGGGGCAGTTTTTATTGTTTGTGATAATTGTGCTTTGACTGCAATATATGACTGAATGTTTTTTGTTTTTCTGTAAAATAATCTGTTTCCTGCTTGTTTTAGGGAGATTACAGAATCTGTCAGCATGTAGCATTTAAGCATTTAGGTATTGTGGAAGTCTAAGCTAACATTTGGACTTCACCCTCAGCAGATCAATGAAATAACTGTAATAATAACTCTCAGAGAGAGAGTGAGAGACAGAGTGTATGTGTGTGTTTTCAGGTCAGGTTAGGTAACCACTTTTTCTTTAGTCTTGCTCAGACTTAGTTCGATTTCTGCTTTTTTGTTTGGTTGGCCTACTACTGATTAAATTTCCTACTAAGATTAGGTTTCATCTCAATGTCAATTAACATCATTGTAATATAGATTTCTGTCCCTTAACCTTTCACTTAATGCACAGACAAACCTTTTTGCATTTTTATTTATTCATTAAGACATTATTTAATCGTTTTATTAAACCATGTTCCTCGTAGGGGAAGTTCTGTGTAAGTGTTTTCAGGTTTTTCCAACAGATTACAAACAAACTGCTTTGGAGATACTTCAAATAATTACATTTTTGATTTTGTTCAGGCTTATATTTTCAATTGACGAAATTGCTAATTGTCAACTTATTAAAATTATGAATTGGCACAAATGGCCTTTTATAAATTCTTAGTACAACTACTTGCTTGCTGAAGTCAGGATTGTGGCTCAAGATATTTTTTCATAACATTCCACACCTAGGTAAGATAAAGTTTCTGAGCATGAGGTAGTCAATCATCTGGAGAGATTTTTCTTCTGGATAAAGAACAGAGGAAAGAAGAGAAGAGAAGATGGACAGATGGGAGAAAAGAAGACTGGGTCAGTGGATAGAAAGACCGACGGCAATAAGAATCGTTTCTCTTGTGGCAAGATAGGACCTTTTTGTTTTGGCTGTGAGCAGCAATCCTCTTATGAAAAAGACTGTGAGAGATAATCATTTTAACTTCATCTGTGTGTGTGTGTGTGTGTGTGTGTGTCTCTCTCTCTCTCTTTCGCTCTCCCTCCCCTCTGTCCCGTTTTCTTTCACAGCGATGGCCTCTCCTGTGCAGCTGTTCATGAGCTTGCCTCATCTGGACTAGGAGCGGAATTCATCTGACACTCGCACGGACATATACACACACAGACGCACCACTGAAAGCATAAACACACCGCTTAGCCATGTACAGCGTGGAGGACCTTCTCATCTCTCATGGATACAAAGTCCCACAAAGGAACAGCAACAATGTCCCTGTCTCACACTCGTCATCCCCCCACCCTGCGACCTATGAGAAATGTCTGCCGACACGAAGCGACAGCCGGTGTGAAATCGCTGAGAAGCGGAAAGGACACAGTGGCGTGAATGGCTACGAGGAGGACCATGTTTACAGCGGTGGAGGCATCAGACAAGCTCCTGCCAGGGGATTCCCCAGTGACGCCGAGAACAGGGTCAGGAAGCAGAGGACACAAGACGTGGACAACGGTAACCTAGGAGATGGACGTTTGCCAGAAGACAGCCAGACCACAGACAGTGGGTTAGTTGTGCTTATGAGTTATTTTTTTACCTCTTCGTCTTCTGTCCAGCATTCTTGTATTGCTGCTGTCTTTTCCTCTTTTTTATTCGTTCCTTTGATCTGAGGTTTAAGCTGTCTTGCATGATGAAGAGTGTTACGTAAAGGTAGGAGCTGTCAAGGACTTCTCTTTTGCACCAGGACAGATCCCACTTTTCCCTTTTTTTTAATTCCTCCCCCATTGCCTTTCTCCATTTCTTATTTTTTCTTTGCACTTTCTTTCATCCTCACGTCATCCTCTTTGTACTTCCTACATTTTCATGTATTCCGTTTCCTCAGTCTCACTCATTTCCCTGCGCTCCCTTCTACCTCACTCCCCCTGTAGCCGATGAATTCATTAACTATGTTTAGTGCAGTGCGGTTTTTATTTCCTCTCATTTCACATGGGACTGTGGTGGAATAAACACCAATGTTGTCGGAAAGCCCACAGCACCCCCTACTGAGCATGCTCAGTTCTGCAGGCAGAGCCAGCAGTGAACCACATGTCCCATGAGCCCTTTGTCAGATCAATATTCCATTCCTTATAACAAAATCTTATATAACAGCATTATTAATAAAACATGATGAATATAAATGTGAATATCTGAATTCTGCTAGCCTCGTTGTCGCAGAGCAGCTTCAGAGATTAATTTTCTTTACAAAAAGATGATGATGAGAATGCTTAATTTTCTTATTTTGTGATAGATGTCTTTTGACATTTATTTGCATACTATCAAGTTATAGTCCATCCGTGCACTTTCAAGTAATTGCATGTCACATGGTTTGAGATTCAGCAGTCCAGGTTCAGCTCCTCTACTGTGACTGCTACTAAGCTAGATTATACTTCCATGAGTGCAGGTCAGAATTGTTTAACATGCAGATCATATGCTCTCAGATGCCAAGATATTGGATGAGAGAACAGACCTTCAATGCTGACTCGACCGTTTGCACCACACAAGTTAGTCATGTTTCTGCTTAAGATAAAATGCTAATTTATTTTGGTGTGTTTGCACCATTAAAACCTCTTAGGTTGTTGGGCCCTTTAAATTCTTCTGCTTTGTTCATTTTTATTTTCAACATGAACCTCCTTCTTTTAGTTTAATGTTAGTGTGATGTTGCCTGTGTGTTGGCATAGTGGGATTTGATTTTGAACGCAGATGTTTTCTGAGGATATTTGAAATCAACAGTCATCATTCCTCCACCCCCGCAATGCACAAACATGCAATGCAAGGGTTGTTGTGTCTCTATCATAGCTGATGCAAAGTAAAATGATGCTTTGCAGATATGTAAAGGAAAGATGATGAACAAACGACAAGGAAGAACAAAAAATGAACATACAGTACACAAGACCATAAGTAAGAGTGCATTGTTAGTCTACACCTGCTCTACACAAACAATGAGACTCAAAACTGTCCTGTTATTATAGCTAACATTTCAACAACAGCATATCTTGGTTCTGTGAAACATAGGAAAACCAATGTTATTCCTGTATGGAGCAGAATCTACGCAAACTCTTCGTCAATTTTCATGTCTTCCTGTTTAGGTTTCTCCAGCGCTAGAAACTGTTTACTTCATCTTCACCAAAAGTATATTCATTTTTTTATACTGTATATGACTATGAACAGTTTTATTGTCAATTTAATATTTGTATTTATAATTTTTGTGTCTGGATCACTAATATAAAGTTTAGAACCACTGCCATAATGAATCGATATGTTGTTATTGATATTTCTTAATATAAACAAGAAATGAATAGTTGTACAATAAATTGTAGTTAAAAACAACAAGTTGTACAATAAATCCCTTCGTCACGTCCTCAAGTTGTACAAATACTGCCTGCCAAATTATGGCTTATCAAATCTAACAGCTGGCCTCTATTTATTTAATTCCATCTGTGTGTTTTTACTGCAGGTTTTTTGAGACCCACAGAGGAATACACTCTCAGCCTAGATCTGAGCAGGATGTGTCTTACTGGAGGAGAAGAGGTCAGGACTTTAGTGTGCTTTTGGATTATGCAGACTTCAGGGACCCACGTGGAAGTGGAGGAGGGGTGCCCAACAAACCAGAGGGTATGCAGCGGAGGCCAGAATCTGCCTTAAGCACAGAGGAACATAACCGTGAAAGACAACGGCGGGCAGAGAGCGCACGTGCCAGAGAGAGGGAGATGGCCCTCCACCAGTGGAGAATTGCAGCTGAAAGGAAGTACCAAAGTTTGGGAACAGAGGAGTGGCGTCCAATGACCAGCATGAGCCGTCAGCCATCTGAAAGCGAGGTGGCACAGGAGCAACGTAGACCACGAACTGCTGAAGGAGCTGTTCCACCCAGAACCAAAAACAAGTCCCAGTCACTGCCCAGAATGGCTCTGCAATCCGAAAACCTCCAGTACTTCAGCATACCAACTGCTGGGCAAGATTCATATGGGAGCTATAAGTTAAATGGCCACCACACACGAGACCCTCATGGACGGCATCTTAATGATAAAGAGAGCAGGCTGCGGTGGACTGACCGATCAGGTGCACAGTCTGCACCTCTATCAAAACCTAGATTCAGCCGACCTCTCAGACCTCCATCTTACGAAGTGCACCAGCAGATGCGTGGGAGTGCAGAAATGCTGACAGGGGAGCTCATTCCTCGGGCCAGAGACAGAACTCCACTCCCCTTTTCAAGGCAAGAGTACTTTGTACAAGAACTTGGCGGTTCTGGTGTAGAGCCCCCTGGTTATATCCCTCCTCCATCCTACAGGAGGCAGCCTGTAGTTAAAGGGGGTCACAGAACTTATCCTATTTCAATGGCTAATCACCAGTATAGAGGTGACCCATATTTGCAGGGTTCTGCCATGACAGAAGTACAGGAATGGTTTATCAGGCAGACTGGGATGGCCTGGCCAGATCATTACAGAGATGGAAGAAGAAGTATGCCCTGCAGGAGACAGGCATATCCAGGCTACAGTGAAGAACGGATGGGTAATGTTCAGTACATTCCCTTTGATGACCCCCGTGTCAGACACATTTCAGGAGCAGGAATAGACGGGAACTCGTTAACGGATGCAGACAAAATCAGAAACATCAGAAATGAGATTCCGGTCAACCTCATCTCTGAGAAGTCTAATGACAGTGCCTTTTCTCTCACAGAGAAACCCTTTGACTGCACTGAACCAAGTAAAAGCAATATTAGTGACTCTGTTCATGAGGACAGTATGCACAAGAAAGTGTTGAATGAGACAGAAACTTCAAACACAATACCTGACCAAAACTGCAACAGGCATCCAGCTGCCCATGGCAGTATAGTTGCTATTCAGATGACTGCGCAACAAATCTCCAACTCAAACCAGGGTTCGATTGAGACAGTGACACAAGTAAAGAAATTTGAGGCAAAAACTGTGGCTGAGAACAAGAAAAACTCAAAGAAGAAGCTGAAAGAGACAATGTTTTGCCTGGTTTCTGTCCCTATTAGTATGCAAGCAAACAAAAGTGTCTCTGACCCAAATAACAATCAAAAAGTGACTAGTTCAATAGAAAATACAGTGGTGCAGCATGACAACCAAAGCCTTTTAAAAACAGAGACCCAAATACAGTCCAGCAGTTCTCTGTCCATTAAAAGTTCCCCTTTGAGGAAAGAGATTGTAGATACTAGGTCACTTGATCCAAGCCAAGACAATGAATTGTGCTATGCAGGATCGTGGCCTGGAGATCAGTACAGAAACCAGGAAACTCAGACGGGCTCTCCAGAAGCTTCCAGAAATACCCATCCTCCTCCAAATGACCATCCCTCCAATTGCACAATCATTGATAATGATGATGGAACCGACTGTAGTGCCAACTACGGATATCCCATGATAGGTCAAAAGGATCTCAATCCTTCCAGCAACAGTGCATTCTCCAGAACTGGGACTGGAAGTAGTTCAAGTATAAGGAGTCCGACTCTACCCCAGTCAGCATCAATTCCACCATCTCCAGATCGTCAACCTCTGCTGAGAAATAATAAGCAAACACTAGATGGTCAAGAAGTCTTTGGACAGTTCCTACTAAAGCCAGTGAACAGGCGAAAATGGGATGCTATTGGGGAACTTGAGTCTTTTAATAAGGAAATCCAGGATCATACTGGGAAGTATCCAAATGTTGACCAGAATACAGAGGAGCTGGATGAGGCGTTGAACAGTATTTTGGAGCTGAGTGACACAAGCAGAGAAGTTGGACAGGACACTGCCCCAGTTCACATAAAGAAAGAAACTGATCAGCGGTCACATATAGTGCAGGTCACAGAGACGCAACTGAAAAGCAATAACTTAAATGTAATATCCAAATCAGGAAGAAAAGGTAATCCAGAATACAAAGGAACAAAAAGTTATTTGTCCAAGTCAAAGGTGGACGGCCAGACACAAGAGACACCTGTCACCAAAACTGATACTTATGTCAATTTTGAGATTCTGCAAAGGGACGACACAGATTCAGCGATACATCGGCAGGATATCCCAGTGCCAAAGGAGTGCTTGCTTAAGGATGTTGGTTTAACAGTATACACTGCCGTTCCAGACACTGTGACCTCTGGATCCCCGACATGCCTGAGTCCAGAGTCACCCATGTTAACCAGCCCTTCAGATAACTCAGAGATGTGTGAGACCTTGCACATTACATCATCAGACAGTAGCGGAGATCTGAGCAGGCACAGCCCTGAGTTTTCTGAAGGTACTCAAAGCTTGAACAACAATAATGCCTTCAACTCCAAAGCCCTCAAAAAGGAAGCTGGGAGAGGAAACACAGAGGTTAGGTCCTCGCGCATCCATGTGATCAAGAGTCTTCATTGTAGATTTAAGGCTAATTATGAAGATGATGATGATGACAATTTTTATTCAGATTATATGAGCTGGAGTAACGAAAAGACCTTGGCAGATGAACATCTTGAGACTCTTTTGAGTCAAGAGAAGGCCAGTAGTGTGCAGATGGAAGATCTTAGTAATCTGTACCAAGTCCAGTGTGCCAAAGGCATTCCTGAAAATGAATCCATTGAACAACGGGCTGCCAGGATTCTTGGTATTTCTGTGCCAGTTGAAGCCTTGGTTGTTGAACAGGTTGATGGCAAATCAATAGAAACAAACTTGATAACCACAGATGTTCCAGCTTTGGTAACTCAAACCAAAGAGATGACCTTAAATGAGGAGACACAGAATGCCAGTAGAGAGTTTGAGGAGGTGTTAGATAGGTCTATGGAAAGTCATGGAGATGTGTCAGAGGTAGAACTAGGAGAGGAGTCTGGAGATTTACCTAATGCTGAGAAGCACAGCCAGAGAGTCTCTTCAGTTTTGGAGCTGCCAGAGTTTCCTCCAAGTAACTTATGCTTGTCACTTCCACTGGCCGAGGATGAAGAATTGACTCTTAGTGTTGGTAGTGGAAACAGCAAGGAGACAGTTAATGCTGAGATACCAGAAGCACCACAGGACCAGTTGCAGGTGTATTGCTCATCTCCTCTGTCCCCCTCACCCACAAATGATCAAGAATCCCTGGATTGTAATGTCTATGCAAAACAAGAAATTTCTCAGTCATTAGTGAGAACTATCACCAGGATCACATTGGCCAAAGAGACAGACTTGGAAGAAGAGAGAGGAGAACTAAAAGAATCAACTAAAATTGATGAAGTACTAGTGGAAGAGAACCAATGCAGTGAGAATGCAGTCAGAGTAAGCAAAGACATGGCCAGTTATATGCAAGTAGAGGATGAAGAAAGTGTTCAGGAGGCAAGGCAGCAACCAAAGACTAGGGCACGTCCAATCCCACAACCCCGTAGTGGCATGGTAGCAAAGCGAGAGATCACTCTGCCACAAGGATTCAACATGGACAATACAAAGTCTGCAATAGAGGATGATGACAAGCTATTTATTTCAGGTCAGACACTAAACTCAACGTTCATAACATTCATGACATTTTTAAGTAAATGCTGTATAAATTGTTTTAATTACATATGGATTCAAGATTTTCTCAGTTTCATAAAAGATAAAGATATCTTAGCTTCCAAATAGTTCCTAGCAAACATATCGATAACAGTTGGTAAGCAAATAGTCAGCTTAGCTGTTCAGTTTGTAATGGCTAAATGTGTCATACCAGTCGGCTTCTAATATTGCAGTTTTGCTTTATGTAGTGTTGTTTGAAGTCTATTTTTTCAAGTTACTAGGAGAGGTCAGGTGAACATCAATAATGTTTGTTTGGTTTTTTCCTGGCATTGTCCGTGACATTATAATCTGCCAAGCCTCAGTAACTTGTTTAATACTTGAGGGCAATGAGTTTTTTGACCACAAGAGGGAAGCGCGGTCTGATTCATACTAGTTGCCATAACAAATCAGCCGAGAATAGATAATGGACCAAAACAAGAATTGCAGACTCATATTATATTATATTATAATAAAGATATATGTTATGCGTTTACACACTAAACTGATGTTGCACTGCTTTTTTAGTATACATATATTGTCATGCTATGGTTTTGAGTCAAAGTGATTAATGTAATTTGTGTTTATCTTCAGATGGATACGACCCCAGTCGTGTGGAGAGAGTCTGATCTTCGACACTGTCAGAGCAAACCCTGTGACTTTACTGGAATACACGCTGTAAACATACACTCATCTGAAACTAGACATGATGTAGGCTAGAACCACTCACTTTAAACAAATAGTCAAATAGTCACAGAAATTTGTAAGCAGACAGATGGACTTCATACCGCCTATTAAGACTATTCATTCTGGAGACTTCTATGACCTGTTGATGGCTGGAATAGCTAATATGTCTATCCATGAGATATGAATGTATAGTGTATATCAAGCAAAGCTCAGACATAACACAAATAACTACAAATCAGTCTGTATACACTTAATCATTTTCTAAAGTTTCTCTGCACCAGCAAATGCTGGAGTTCTGTTGGGGTATCACAGAACACAGTGTCATTGTGCCAACATCGACAAGAAAGACACAAAAGCTTGCACTTCTCATTTTCTGCAGTATTACCAGTGAGAGAAAGGAGAGAGGCCTTGATGTAACAAAGCAATGAACTGGACTGGCGAGGTAGCAGCTGAATCAGTGACGTTACACTGTGCTTTTAATCACAGATAAATATTTTTGTAAGAAATGTTAAAAGGAAAGTGTGATTATCTGTTTTACAGGTTGGAGAAACCATGTGTCACTGTGGTAAAACTGCAATACAAAATCCTATTTTTTTGCAAATATGATCCAAAAGAAGCAGCTAAGAAGAAAGCTTTAAGAGGCAAAGATTTAAGGATTTCTTGTGTTGAATCTTGGTCTCCAGCAACTTTAATCTTAACTGCAGTGATTTTAGTTTCCATAGGTAATGTTTTAAAGTTACTTCCTGCACTTAAGAGTTTTCATATCTCATATTCAGTTTGAGCTTTTCAATCTGACAATGTATCATCTCACCACAAAATGCAATCAAAAAAGAAGAAAATATTTATTTTTATCAAGCTATCAACAATCTGTACAGATGAAAATATATTACAAAAAGTGTTTTTATTTTACTTTGTGAGTTTGTTTGCTTGCTTACAATCATAATGGATATATCATATCTGAATGTCTATTATCCTGTATTACTCTGGCAATGAATGATTATTTTATTGTGCTGTGTGCTGTGCTTTTTGTTGCACAAATGTCAGAAGATGTTATTCCTATTTCTTTATGCACATATGCACACATCTCAATTCTGTAAGCTTATTTGTACTATAAGTATATATGCCGGATGTAGTGCTTGTTAACTAGTTTACCCTTGTAATTGCTTGGTTACTTTCTGTTATGACTGTACATGCATAGCTGAGGTGGACAACATATTGATATTTCCATCACATGGATTTTATAAATGCAGTCCAAAGTGATTTGAGTAAAAATTAATTAGCACATCCAAAAATTGACAATAGCGGTCTCTGCCAAAAACTCCAGATAAGTCATTACCTCCCTTTCCTGTGAATATAGTTATTATGGATAAAGAGTGCAAATACCATAATGCTATAGTAATATTACTATTGATATTTGCAATAAGCATAATTATAATAAACTTATGAATTTGTGAAAATAGATGTTCTGTTGTTAGTGGATAGGGAAAAATAAGACATAGCATTAATCACATTTACTTTTTGTAAGTTGGCATCAATTTATTGTTGTAAGTAGTCCTTGATTGTTTATACCATTTTGTACAATTTTGTTTTTCAAAACAGATGATTATATTGTTGCATATAACGTATATGGCATTTAATATCTTTTTCTATTTTCATACTGTACATGATTATTTTGTATTGGGTTGGAATTGATTTGCCTTCTCTGCATGAGATGTAAACTGGGGTCAGGAAAAATGTTTTGCATACAACTGCATTTGGTACTACATTAAAAAATATATTCATTATATTACATTGTGCAAATTTTTATCCTGCTAAAAAAAGCTTTGAATAATATTTAAATTCAAAACAAGCTATTTTTGAATATTTTACAGAAAGGGGAATGATTACTGTGCACCTCAGTACTGGTGTCTTTGAAGTATTGGGTGAATGTGAATGAAATGTTTGAGAGGAAGCTCCCTTGTACATTATAGTAGATTGCTCATTAATAAACTCCTTGCATGGACTGTTGTTTTATTTTATTTTCATCTATTAATTTTATGTGTATCATGGAAAGGAGAAACAATTTGAGCTTATTTCCTCTTTAACGGATTTATAAAAAGTCATGCATAAAAAACACAATTAACATGTTTGGACTATAACAGCACTTGCATTCTTCTGATGAAGATATAATATGATGATTCTCTTTCCCAATGCATTTAATTAATGTGTAAATGAAGTTGAATCCTTCCTGGAAACAAACATATAAACTATAATAAAACACATTTGTTGAACAAATGCTAAGTAATAAAGAAAAGCTTTTTCTCATTATTCAAATGTCCTTATTTTGAGTCATTATTTGAAACTTATTTTGTTCCCCACTCTCAGTTGCTTTGCCATGTTGTGATTGTTGAAATTCATCAAACATTTATTGTTATCATTTTAAATTGATATTTACTTTGAAATTAAAATGTTTTTTGCACTTAAATGGATCATTTTGTGATAATTAATTTCAGCACCTATAGAGTGCTGCAGTTGATTATACCTTAATTAGATTTTCCCACAATTAAACTACATTACATACACCTATATTGAAGATGTGAATTTTGAAGCAATTATGTTTAAGTGTGTGTTTTAGGATAAGAACGTATGGAGTGTTTGCAATCTACATTATAGAACAAAATGTCCAAGTATTGGGTGGTTTTGTTTTGTTTGTTTTTAACTGATAATCCCATTATAAAAATCCAGAAGAAAATTTAGAGGGAACCACTGGCGAATTAGTCTACTTGCTGTTACAGGGGTTCATAAATTAAAATTTCCAACTACTGTATTTATCTAAATTTATGATCATTTGTATTGATTCTGAACTATTAATTTTCAGAGCACTGCAGGCATGTTTGCCAGCGCCTTCCTAAAAAACAGTACCAGTACCAAAACCTCAAGGTCGAAAAATGCTCCTTCCACCAACCTATGGTGCATTTTCTGGCTTACATCTTTGGCCCTCAAAGTGTGCAGATGGAGGCAGTATGATTAAGGAGACTATTAAGGAGATTTAGTGGTTCCTAGGGTTTGCCCATTTTTATTGAAGATTCATTAAGATTTTCAGTTCCAATGCCAATCCTCTAACCTTTCTCCTCAAAGGTAAACCCCAAAAGTTTGAATTGGACAGAAGAGGCCACCAGAGCTTTTGAGTCACTCACATTGGCCTTCATTCCAGCCCCTAAGAGTGGAGGCGAGTTATCTCAACGGAGTAAAGCTTCCTTTAATCTCCATCCATGTTCATCATACTTTCTTTTCCAGGAACCTGTCCCCGGCTGAGAGAAACTATGACAAAGGGAATAGATAACTGCTAGCCATCAAGGGGCGTTAGCCCAGGAGGTGGCGACTCTTTTAAAAGAGGGCCCGTCATCCATTCACCGTGATCACAGACCACAGAATACCAGAGAACGGCAAAACGATTGAATCCACATCAAGCCAGACATGCTCGCTTTAACTGCTTTTATTTTTCTGTCTCCTATTGCCCAGTAATACCATAATTGATCCCACAATAACAAAGCAGATGCCCTCTCCTAGTTCAATGCTGTATTTGACAGACCTCTCATCCAGGGTACATTGGATAGGTAAGACATACACTGAAGAAGGTGAAATTAGTGGAAATTAGTTCGAAATTAATTAGAATAATTAGAAATTTGTGCCCAGGACCTGGAGCCAACCCCGGAGTCTCCCTTTTACTTCTTCGTAACCAGTACTTGCAGCCACAAGATCGCCCAGAAGTAGTCTGGTTTATCAAGTTCTGTCCTGTCTGAACCATGGCTAAAATTCCTTGGCAAGATCCTACCTCTTCCGATTTCTCGGCACTCTTGGTCATACATAGAAGTGGATTTTTTATGGTTCTGCTACCATTAGATGGCTGCACAATGATCTTGATTGTAGTGGACAGATTTTCTCAGAGCTTCTCTTCCAACACGCATTCAGAAACTTCAAAAGAAATTATGTCTGACCATGTGCCACAGTTGATTTCTCATATCTGGAGAACCTTCTTCCGACTCCTAGGCATGAACATCAGCCTATCCTTTGGTTACCATCCGCAGTCAAATGGGGAGACCAAGTGCAAGATACAAGAGGTTGGATACTACTTGCACACATACTCCCATGACTAACAGGACTAATGGAGTCACTTTATTACTTGGTCCGAGTGTGCACTGAACTCCGCACAGTACTCACAACTCAAACAGTACACCACTAGTTTAACACCTTTCCGTTGTATACTCAGCTATCAGCCTCCACTTATCCCCTGGATCTGGACCAAATTGTTAACCATTGGTTTCGCCAAAGAGAGAGTGTTTTAGATTCAGCACATCTCCATCTTCAGCAAACCATGCGTCGACATCAGAGCCAGCAATCAACCCGGCAAGAAGGTCTGTCATGTCTCCGCCTGGTTCTTCACCTCCAGTCCGGTCCCATTTGCCAGAATTATAAAGACAATCACAACATTAATTGTGGACCATATATATATATATATATATATATATATATATATATATATATATATATATATATATATATATATATATATACTTGTCTTCTATTCATTCTCATTGTCTTGACCCACATGTTTAGACTGTTATCTTATTCTCCTGAAGGAGTTTTGTTACTGAGTTTCGTTATTGTGGACTGTGTTGTTACTATGTTCAACTCACCTTCATCTTCACCTGTTCTCCTATATGTTTTTTCAGACTGAAATAAAGACGAATTAACTGCAACTTCTGTTGTCTTGGTCCTCTTGTGACACTTCTATTGTATCTTTTTTCTTTTGTCCATACAACTTAGGTCAATGGGAAACAAAGCTGTTTAGTTTCCAACACTCCTCAAAATATCTCCTTATGTAATTTCTCCAATATGTTTGGAATGAGATGAGAGTGAGTAATACATGGCACAATTATATTTTTGGGGGGTGGACTATCCCTTTAATTAATCAATGTTGCATTTCCCAAGGTTTGACAAGAAGGTAAAAAATTAAATGTAATTTACATTATTTATTGCTTTTTGGATTTTTATTGAATGTTAATTACAAACCATAATACATACATCCCTGTTATCTTTCTTAACACAATATTATTCTAGACACAGTTTTGGGGAACCCTCAGGAAACAAAATTCAGATAATCTATTAAGACCTATTTTGGTGTGTCAGGGGCCTCTTAAAGCAAAGGAGGCTAAAGTTGGGCCCCCAGGCCCCTAAATGCATATAGTCTGAGTATCACTGTGGTACACTGAGTGGCTCATTGTAAATCTTTCAGCTTTCTCTCTGTCAGCTGTCTGCCTCCTTCTCATGCCTCTCTGCGTTATTTTAAAAGGTCAGGAACATAAATCACCAGCCATTTTCAATTAGAATCACAGGCGAAATTGTCAGTTGATGAGTGTTTGTGTGTGTGTGTGTTTGTCTCAAGTTACGGAAAGAAAAGGTTAGGCTAAAGAATTACTCTTCCATGGACTGAACCAAAGCCAGTGGCCTTTTCCACAACTGATCCTTAGTTGAGCAGTCAGCCTGCAAACGGCCATGAGCTCATTCCAATTAGACCAACATAGAAAAAAAAACACTTATTGTCTGTCTAATGCATTTGATCTGACCACCTGACCGACCTTTTAGAGCAATCTCAGTGCACACACTCACCATTGGCAATTGAGGAACTACTTACTGTCAGAACTTCAATCCAGATTGCAACGGAACTGTTGCTATCCTACCCAGCTTGTCCAGTGTTATTCAGTCAAGTTCATTGCCAAAATGCATTTTATGTTGAATTACGGTGTGGTTTCTTGTCCAAAGTTCTGGAAAAGGTTTAAAGTGATTGTACTTGTGACAAGGATGGATGGCAGACAGTCTAGTTGGTAGTCTTCAAGAAGTAAAAATATCTAAAAGTGTGCTGTTGACTGGTAATTCTTTCCATCAGAAGCATGTTTGGAATCAGGCTTGGCAGGAGGGTTTGGCCCATCTTATTATGAGCTTGGCCTGCTCAAATCAATGAAAATATTTTCTAAAAGTAACTTGCAGTATTTTGTTATTCATCATTAAGTTTTGCTTACTGAACTGTTGTATAAAATCTGGGAATAATAAAATGGATGGTCTATGGGGGAATCGCTTTTTGTGGGCCAAAATACCTAGTTCATACAGCTGTGAGAAACCCATTTATGTACAAACAGTCATACCTACTCCATTGCTAGCACAATTATTTGATACTTTTTTAAAATCAATTTATCTTTAATACTGACCTTTGTCTTAAATTAATACGTTTTTCAGCAAGGATGCATTAAATTGATGGTTTAATTGACTTTAATTGATTTAATTGATTAAATGTTCCCTTAATTTTTTTTTTGAGTAGTGTATTTAAAATAGACCGCATTTCTTTAGAATTCGATTACAATTACTATATTTTTATAAAATAAATGTGGTGTTAGTGAAGTGAATGTTTTTTTGCTAAACATTTTTGAAATATATTTGCTTATATCTTAAATGTACAGTTCAAATCACATTTCCGTTGGATATAGTTCTGATTCTAGATCAAGGGGTCAGAGGGTCAGATAGAGGCTCACTCATATCTCACTCATTTGCTCTTTTATCGAGCCTATTTGTCAGTTACTCCCTCTCCCTCTGTAATTTTTCTGTTTATATGAGTGAGTGGGTGGATGCTTTAAATTATTTAGTGAGAGTAACCGGAGGCCACATACAGGATGAGATCTTTCTGTATTCAGGCTCTCAATGGGCTTGACTGAATAATGCATATCTGAGAGTCATATGAAAGTAGAAACTGAATGAGACAGTTTGACATAAACATCATACAGCCACAGGGATGTTATAGCTCAGGCATAATGTTATTATGATGTCTAACTCAACGGTTGGGGGTGTGTGGCCATATTTGAAGCCTTTGTCTTATTTTCCTTTACTTTGTTCAAGGTTAGCACATGCGTTGTCATAACTAGGGCTAAAGATATCTGATTCTGCATAAAACACTTGTACCGTAGATACAATTTTTCTCAATTTGTATTATTAAAAAGATTATCTGACGTGTTACATTACAAATTCAGTCATTTTAGTCATCCAAGACTACTTTGTTCATGTGGAAAGCATTACTTTTTAGCTATTGAACATCTGTGTTGTACTTAATGTCAGGACTATTTTACTTGCCATTTCACAAATGTTTTTATGTTTCTATGCTGTTTTGTTTCATTTGTGATGCTTAGTTTGAATCTTTGGACTAAGGAGTTTTAATTTAAGGTCCTGTTTTAATTACAGCTCATATCTCATTTTCTCTACGAAAGAAAACCAAAGTAACCAAAGCCTTTGTGCCATGTGAGATTAATGGATCATAAAGTTGGTGATGAGTGTACATGCACACTGCCAAGGACAGCCGGTCAACAAGAAATCAAGTTTCGTAATTCTCCAGTCAACTTAACCTATGATTAATGGTTTTTGCTCTCAAAAGGCACATTTTCCCCTATTAACTGGATATTGTATGGTGTAACCTGAGTCCATTGGGTTTTTATTAGGCTTTTTTTCTTCACACTTCCAAGTTATATCTGATCTAATGGCATCTAGTTCCCATAAATCTGAACTGCATGGAGATTCATTGTTGTAGGCAAAATAGACCTCCTATCGTTCACATATATACGGTGTTCGCTCTCTTCTCTAGCCCAGAAACTCATCAAGACTAGCTCATGTAATAAGTTCCGTTGTTGTCACACTCATTTCACTCTCCATGTGTGCTTCTTCATTCCTTTTTGTTTAGATCTGTTCCTCCTTGTCCCCCGTGAACCATCCATCCGCTCTGTCTCAGAAAAAAAAAAAAAACAAGGCCTCAGAGCTTGGGTTGTACAGAGTGTTGTTTTCAAGTGGCCGTTACTGTGATTATCACAGTGGAAAAAGCTATTGAATAATTCATATTTTTCATTTTTATTCTGTACATGTTGCTCCCAGTCAACACGATTCATGCTTTCACTGTTGTTTGTCTGCTGATCTATACTTTAGCCTAATGATCAATCAATCAACTTTGCTTATTTGTTTTTTTGTTTGTTTGTTTATTTAAGACCTGATATTGTTTCTAGCTTAATAGACTTTATCTACGCCAGGAAGGTAGCTTTACGAATATCATAAAACATTTTTAAAGTACTAAAACCTAAACCTTACAAATTAGTTGCTTAATAAATTCTTTAATCAAATTACTTCAACATATACTTTGGTGTCAGAGTTTGAAGTTTGTCAGTTTCATGACTAAATTAATCTTCAGATCCACCGAGGCCAGGATGAAGAGGTCTTCAGCTGTTTAATTAACACAGCCGACCCTGTTTGATGGCGTCCTCCTCTTCATAACATTTGCTTGTTGTAATGTTAAACTGGGTAATTTTTATACCACTGCTGAAACTAAAATAATGATTTAGTGAAATTATTAAACATATAGTACATTCACATTTATGCATTTGGCAGACACTTTTATTCAAAGTAACTGATGATGCATTCAAGGAACATTGAATCAGCTCTTGCTTTTCCTGGGATCGAACCTATAACTTTGGTGTAGTAAGCACTAATGCTCTACTGATAGAGCTACAGGAAAGCATTTTTTCCTTTTTTTCGGTATGAAAAGAGGAACAATTATGTGTTTGTGTGAAACAGTTTACCTTGTATGTAAGTTTAATTATGAAAAGGTATTTAGTTTGACACAAATTGTCTGTGTTTGCCTGTCCATTTACTTCATTCAGATGTAGCCAATGAACAGAACCTCTTTGACCATTACGGTACCCTGGTGGCATTAAAACAGCCTGAGTGAAGCCTTGGCTGAAGATCTGACAAGAACTGACCTTAAAAATTCTTCTTCTTTTTTTTATCCAAAGGTTGTGGTTTCATTTAATGTGTTTTGTTTCTTTTCCTTCAACCTATTATTGTATCTTTATCCACTCATCAGAACATTAGAAACAGTGTTTTATTATTCTATTAGTATTTATTACTATATTGAATTAGCTTTCAGTCATTTTTATTTCAGTAGCTTCAACTTAAAAATTTCAAATTTGTACATGTTATTAATAGTTCTTCATCTATTTTTATTATTTCAGCTTTAATACAATTATTAATTTCAATTTTCAATAACAATTTTAGTAGTTTTAGTTAAAAATAACAACATGATTAGAACAGAAAATGTTTCATATTTATGCATCATTTTCATAGATGCTGGTCTGTATGCTTTGCATGCGTCTTGAAATGCAATATCAAGACATAAATTAGCAAGATCACGGAAGCAGGTCACATCTGTTTCCTACATATCAAAATATCAGATGGATTTGCAATCTGATTTTCCTGCTCCATGCAAAATGATGGTGCACAGAACATTATTTACAGTGTTCTAGCAGATCTTTGTTTCGGCACACAAAGAGGATTAAAGTGGGTCTTAAATTATTAAAATCATATCTCATATTACACCAAATGAAGATTTCATCTTAATTGCTCATAGAATATACGTTGGACTGATACAGAGGAAAAACACATAAACTGGACTTATTCATGACCTCTAGCTTCTCCAGAAGGACTGTTCTTGGAATCAATGCACTGTGAGGTTTCCAGGTCTGGTGAATGACAAGTAACAAATGTTGGAAAGGCTCCAGTAATGTCTCAGCTCTTCTGGGTCCATTGTCTCATACTTGGTAACCACATGTTTTCCTGTTTTGAATTTGTTACGCTGGTATGCTGTTTCAATTCATGTTGTCCGCCGACCAACAATCATTGTCTTTTCAAACTTCAGCTCTCTGAACACAAAGATGTCTTTATTGCTGTAGCTGAATTTGTATTGCAGGGAATTTAGTTGCAAACCACGATAATATATCAGACAGTTAGTATATTCACTCGAAATAATGAATAATGAAAAGGCTGATGATAAGGGAACAATTGCTATGTCTATTATGATTTCCAAAGTACACTTTCATTTTAACAATTGTTGACTATGTTATATAATCACCGGAATGTTTTTCAAATAAAAAAAGCAACAAAATAGATATTAGAAAGAATGAGTCACCTCAGCAACCATTCAGTTTCATTATGCAACAAAGATAGGCCTACAAGTCCTCAATATTCTGAATAACATCTCTTTTAGTGTTCTACAGAACAAATAAAGCAATACAGGTTTTTAAAAGTCTGCTTGTCAAATTATGACAGATTTTTTTTGTTGTTGTTGGTTGGGTCAACTATGCCTTTAAGATTAAGCTCACGTCTCCCGGAAGCCGCTGCTGAGGACAAATGCAAGTTCGAGGCGCGCTCCAGCCAACGTGAATGACAGACGGGCGCGCGCGCGGTTTCTGTGCATTCACACAACTCTCATCCGTTTGTTGAGATATTCTTTGATGACGCTTTTGTATTAACAATCTACACTTTGGAAATAACTCCTAAACACCAGAGACAAGTACCCCGTGGGTAAGTTAAATTAAGTTTGCATACATTTCGTTGGATTTCGCTTATGCGCAAATCCCCAAGTGAGTTTTTTTCTCGTTTTTAGCAATTAGCCGAACAATAAACAAACCATAAACAGGTTTGTGTTTAAATACTCTTGAGTAATTAATAAATAGCGTTAATGAGCCAAACCTGTTTCTACTCAAGTTGTTGATGTTTTGTTTTGCGGTCTCCGAGAGATTTGTTTTAATCGCTTGTATTATTTATTTATTTATTTAGTTTTACTTTAAGCGCTGCAGTTTAACAGTAATAGGACTATAATTTTGTAATTGTTTCTTAGGAGTTCACGTCAAGGTTTCTTGAGTATAACAGTGGACAGGACGCGCGCACTCGTGCGCCATGAATTGAATGATAGTTGTGCTCACACGTGAAAAGTGTGCAAAATATCCGTCAACTGAATTAATAAACTTTATTGAAGCGTATCCGTAAGGTTGGAATGGGGAGAGGTTACGCAGCGCCACGTATAGCAAACCCAATGCTCGGTTTGTCCTTCATAATTTGTGGTTTAAGGAAGGGTCGCTCCCGTTACTTGATACACTACATGTTTCCCAGCTGGGGTGCGCGGTCATGACGCGCGCTCCTGGGGAGACGAAGTTCTCAAACGCAGAGAAATTAAAGTGAAATGAACTTGATGGCTGATGCTCTTATGGTGTAACTTATGTGGTGTAACTGGTGTGTGTGTAACTGTGTACGTTATATTGCATTTAGATTACTAAATGTTACTATATTGGTTGTATACAAATCAATGTAAAAGTTTTTGTAGTTGCAGAGCTCTGTCTATTCAGTCACAAAGAGTAACATAACAATACCAGGCTTTGTTACACTGACTGCACTGGATTATTTTATGATCTAGTCTCATTTGCATTGATCTAATACAGTATAAAACCATCAGTGATACAGCCTTAAGTCTTTTGTACTTCCCCTTTTTTTATTTAGTTCTACCAGAAACAGCATAGTTTTTAAATGTGGGTTGGTTGTCCTGAATTGTTTATGGGAAGTTGTTTTGCGTTCTGACATGCTATAGACCATCTAAAACAATTTAAAACATAATTTAGATGATCAGTTTAGAATTACTTTGATATTTTCTCTTAAAAAAACTAAATCAATGAAAAGTTGACCAATTTGATCTACTTTACAGTATGCCTTCAAGTTTTAGCCTACAATCATATATATATATATATGTAATATTTTTTTATCGACTAACATTTAGGTTCCCTAGTTATGTTTTTTCCCCCAGCTGCATATTTTATTACATATGATGCATATAATCTGTCCATGCCAAAGAGCCTTAATAAATGCAAGTGTATAATCTCTTACCTTCACATTTGAATTGCCAACTTGTTTTGCATTTATACAGGGTATAAGAAGCAAATTCTAGGTAAATTAATACCTTCTATGCTATTTGTTTTAGCTGGGTTTTAAAGTCATTTGGTTTGAGAAATGGCTAAAATTCATAGGTTAAAGGTATAGAACAATGGCACAGCAATAATAAGAGCATATTGCTGTCAGTTCTTTTACATGTATTTAGGGTGTGTCTGGATTGCATTTGGAAGCCCTCCTTAGTCTTAATGATTTCCTGCTTGGCCTTTAAAATCTGAGTTTAATGGGTTTTGTAATGCTGGCAGCTATTAGCATAGATCTTCAATGAGAGAGAGAGGAAAATGAAGGGCTTTGAGATTGGTGTAGATTGATGCAGAGAATTCGCCCTGTAATGTAGGACTGTTTTATACTCCAAAGAGATTAAATGTTCAATATACTTACTGACATGACTGTCTCTCCATCACGAAGAAACTAGGCTGAAATGGTTCTATATGAAATTGTATAAATACAACTTCACATATTATATTTACTTAATAATCTTTAGAGCTGATCATATTTTTCAAAATATGTATTTTAATAAGACAAGAGACCATGTCCATTCATATTTTTTTCCTTTACAGTTATGATCAGGAGAGCTTTGCCTTGTGACTGATCATTACTCTTATGTTTCATAACATAGGCTGTTATATTTCTGCAAAATCATCCAGTGGAAGGAGTCTGATGTGTATTATAGAACAGGATGTCTAGTCTAGTTTATGGTTGAACTCACCTCTGTCTGTGGTACTTAAGTCCGGTGACTGTTGTAATGTATATTTTCTGCTTCAAATCATTTTACAGCTTAATCATTTGTATTTATGAATTATTTTTTAAGGAAATTTAGGCTTTGTTGCATTATAAAGTACAGTATGAGATATGCTAAGGAATACATTTATATTTAACTTTAAATTAGTATTTTCATTTTTTTATTTTAGTGTTTTTGTAGTTTTGTTTTTGTTACTTATTTTTGTAGATCCTTTTTTTATAGATCAAATGTTAATTATTTTATATCAGTTAATCAATAAGGCAAGATTTCTATCTTTAGTTTGATGTTTTAATCTTTTTACGTGTGTGTGTGTGTGTGTGTGTGTGTGTGTGTGTGTGTGTGTGTATATATACTATACACATTTCTGTGTTTTAAGTTAACAGTGGAGCCAAAAATGTTTTACAAAGCTGTTTTATTGTACTTGTAAATGTATGGTTTTGAACATGAATATAAATCCTAAAATATTTTCCATATGAAAATGCATTAGTAATACATCCGTTTCAGTTCACACACACACACTTCTCAGACCATGTGTAGGTCTGCTTAATGGGGTTATGACCATGTTTTGATGTTGGCACAGTAACACCCGTGCCCATCATTCAGCAGACATATAACCCTCAGGGCCTTCTGAAACAACTGCTTATTAATTAGAATAAAGATCATTTCTCTGAACAAGATAAAAGCAGCCATCCTGCTCTGGCCTGCACAAGGACAGAGCACGTGAGCACCATAACACACCAGCCAGTGACACTCTATTGTTTTCCTTTCGGCAACAGTACTTTGTGTTGATTAATATTGCGATTTCCTTCACAAAGGCTGCAGTTGTTTTTATCATATGACAGGAAGACATACAACATTGAGTTTCTTTGTGTTTATATTTCCTTTATAAATCCTACTATTGAAGTAACCCTGCAATGCTATGTCCCTGAGGAGCTGTGTGGAATAAAAGGAGAACATATACAAATAAATATTTTCTTTTAGTTTGCTTATAATATAAATATAACAGGCTCATATAAAGTTACAGATACATTGGATCTTTCTGTAATAAAAAATGAGAACATTTAATGAGGAAAAAGTGCTTGACGTTCCCTTTGTAGTGTCCCTAAGCTTTCTTTTAACACCCATCCCAGTGTTATACCAGAGCGAAACTGCTTTCTTTCTGAGTAATGGCTGACCCTGTTGCATAAGCGCAGAGGCTGACATCATTGTTAGAGACCCAGCACTGGGGTTTGAAGGCAGCATGAACCGGTGTGGGGCCTCAAATCTTCCCCCTGCACTGGGATGAGGAACAGCTGGGGCTCCTGAGGCGTGGACCTCACTGTTGAGAACAGATTGTGAAACAGTATGAACTGTAGCACAAGCACCTTGCTTTTGTATTTTGTTTGTATGCCGTACTGTAGCTTGGCGTTTGTCAGTAAGTAAGTTGGCTTTCCTTTGTCTTTGGTTTTTCCTTTGAAAGATTTTGCCTGAACATAACCTTAAATTGATCTGGCATCTTGTTAATATTGTGCTTTTATTCTTCAGAAGGAAGAGCAGAGCAGTAGGTGCTACACAGTAGAGCTACAGCTATAGTTTGTTTTTGTAGATTAGTCAACTAATCTAACAATTATTTATCCAATTATCTAAAAAAATTTTTTTGACTATCAGCAAATTAATAGTCAGCAAAGTCCAACATAAATACTGCCTTATACAGGGCAAAAAAGAAAAAAACAACCTGAAACATATAGTTTAAAGGTGCCAAGTCCTCTCATATCCTTGACAGTCATGTTTCAAATGCTATTGGTAAGTGCAGCGGCCATGTGGAGAAATCTTTCACAAATCTAGCTTTCCCACTTCCTGAGAAATGTAATTCAATTACATTTTAACATTAAATCTGAATTATTGAATGGTTACAATATTATTGTATTTCAGAAAGGATATTGTATTTGTCATTTTATCTGAACTCATGCAGCGTCAGTAGTATCAATGTAGGTGTATTATTGTCAAGAAAATGTGTACTAGCCGATAGCTTTAATACAGCAGGTAAAGACACAACAGCAACTCCCAGAACTCAATGTAACACTTACAGCTTACAGTTTTGAGGTTTTACAGTGTGAAACCTTTCTTCAAGTACACTCACCCAAAGGATTATTTGGAACACCTGTTCAATTTCTCATTAATGCAAATCTAATCAACCAATCACATGCAGTTGCTTTAATGCATTTAGGGGTTGGTCCTGGTCAAGACAATCTCCTGAACTCCAAACTGAATGTCAGAATGGGAAAGAAAGATGATTAAGCAATTCTGAGCGTGGCATGGTTGTTGGTGCCAGACAGGCCGGTCTGAGTATTTCACAATCTGTTCAGTTACTGTGATTTTTTTCACACACAACCATTTCTAGGGTTTACAAAGAATGTTGTGAAAAGTGAAGAACATCCAGTATGTGGCAGACCTGTGGGAGAAAATGCCTTGTTGATGCTAGAGGTCAGAGAAGAATGGGCTGACTGATTCAAACTGATAGAAGAGCAACTTTGATTGAAATAACCACTTGTTACAACCGAGTTATGCATCAAAGGATATGTAAAGCCACAACACGCAGAACCTTGAGGCGGAAGGGCTACGACTGCAGAAGACCCCACCGGGTACCACTCATCTCCACTACAAATAGGAAAAAGAGGCTACAATTTGCACGAGCTCAACAAAATTTGACGGTTGAAGACTGGAAAAATGTTGCCTGGTCTGAGTCTCGATTTCTGTCAAGACATTCAGATGGTAGAGTCCGAATTTTGGCAGACACAGAATTACATAGACTACACTACATAGAATTAAGGCAGTTCTGAAGGCGAAAGGGGGTCAAATACAGTATTAGTGTGGTGTTCCTAATAATCCTTTAGCTGAGTGTATTTCCACACTGATGATCATGGTCTGGCTTTATGTGATAGTGGCTTATGCTTCGGGGCATGAATCTATCATTCAAAATTAATGTAAATAATGTGACGTGTCAATGTATTTTTGTAGTCGACATAATCGATGACATCAACGCGCCACTGTAGCTCAATAGCATATACAGTGGAGTTCGGTTATGTCGACGGCTTCGGGGGTTGCAAAAAAAGCATTGAGATGACCGTTTAGCGAGAACCCATATCTAATATATTACAAATATTAACATATATTTCCCACATATAACCCGCTGAAGCAGATAATCCGCAAGCTCGTATAGCCAGCGGGTTTTGTGTAAAAAGTCATTGGCATAACCCACACCCATAGATTGATGAACTTTTTTGTGTGAGATCAAATTTCGAATTTCAAATGTTACTCGCATGACTTCAATTATCCATAACTGTTCAGGCAAAGGCAGTGCTTATGCGCGAAATTCACACAATAAAAAAACAAACACAAGTCAGAATCAGAACAGAAAAGCAGTCTCTCCTGCTGTGCTCGTCCCTTTAAGAGTGTTGTTTATCATCGGATGAGATGAGAAAAACCGCCCTCATGGCAGCACAGCCAATCACATCTTCTTGCATGATTGACAGGTCAGACAGCCTATCAGCACAGCTGTCAGAGTGGCATTGCAAGCACCAGAGACAACAACTCTCGCAAGAACGAAAAAGGAACATTTATTGATGGACATGATGTGAGTTATTAATTGAGACTGTACATGCTCGTGTTTTTGGTGTCTTTTTACACAACAGTGTTGCCGCGATTTGTTCATCTAAAGCGATTGACATTCATCTAAAAGTGTACACAGTACAGTGTATGTTTGCTAACAACAAAAGGCATATGCATAACCACCACAATAAAACCACCTTCGATTCTTGATACAAACCTTTAATTATGTTCTCCAACAATGCAAACACAAAGATTGCTCACAAAATCACAAAAAACATGCGGGATGCTACAGCGTGTTGTCCCTCAGACGACATCAACGACAGGGAGTGAACTGTGAGCGGACCGCGATCCACGTGCAAGTCAAACTCTGCGCATACGCAGTGAACTAGGTATGCTATTTAGTCACAAAATAACCTTGTGAAGTGACGATTTTGTCGCTTTTTTTGTGCTCGAGATACTAGATTTCGGCAACATAACAGAATCGACATAACCCACAAGAAAATAAGACATAGGGAGTTTGGCGGTTCCACTTCAAAAACGTTGACATAATAGTATTGGCGAGTTAACCGTGACACGAGATGAGTGAACTCCACTCTAGTTTGATAGCCTTTCTCATGTTATCTGTTCATTTGATGTTAGGAATAATGGTGTTATCAAACTTTCTCCATATAACCTATAACAGGTCACACTTCTGAATACCATTGCTGCTGTATAAATATTTTGATTTGTCTGATTTTTAAAAGTTACAGAAGTAGTAGGAGACTTGCAGTTTCATTTCAATAAATGGTCTTTTTTTCACAGGGGAGGAAGTATTTTACAGTATGTTTTCGTAGAACACTAAACTCCTTGAAAGTTCAAGGAAAATCAGATTTCTTATGACGCCTTTAAAGTTTCTCACTGCAAAGTATAAACACAATCATGCTCATGAGCTCCACCATAGATGGACCATATTTACACCCTTACATACCTTCTGCCCAAACACACGTAGTTAAAAGTGTATACTTAGTGCTCACATGAGGATCCCAGATGTGTTGATCGTTCAGAATGTTCTCTGGCAGTGGGCCATGTGAGTTCTGGAGAACGCTGGGAAAAACAGTCTGTTTCTAAGGCCTAATGAAGACATTGTCCTCTAATGGGGGTCACAACTGTTATTGTTCTTGAGTAATTTGCTTCAAATGAATGTTTGTGAAAAGTGGGTCACAGCAGAAAAAGCATATCCGTTTAGAGGTTAGGACGGGTCAAATCTTTGTTTTTCAGCCACTCATTCCTTTTTCTGCAGTTGTGACTTCATTTAGAGACAGCAGCGCTTTTACGTTGATCATGTGCAACATAAGGTGTTTGAATGCTTGCTTTTTGATTTGAGATGCTTTGAGGAGGTTTAAATCAATGTAATTGCATTTTTCTTTGAAACATTGGTGCCCACTTAATGGAAGTTAACAACTCCAGACAGTTGTTAAGCTATGTGTGGTTTGCAAATTGCATTCGGTTAGTTTCTTAATGTGGAATATGCTGGCAAAGTTGTGTAAAAAAAATTCCTGGCTGGATTGTTTAGCCTTTCTTTTGCTCTCAGTGAAATCATTCGACTTTGGCAGGTAGTCAGCAGTAATTTTATTAGCGTTTTACATGGATGGTTTTTGTTTCTGTAACTTATTGTATGTTGAAGTAAATGATGCCAATGAAATCAGTTAGCCAAAACACACAAACAGAATGAGATATTTAATAGTTTAAGTGGAGATTGATCCAAGCTTTTTATTGGATGCACCTGATGTCATCAATAGCCCTGCATGTCTTGAAGACATGCTTCTGAAAAAACTAACATGCTCTAAATGTGCTTTTTTTCCCCCTCTCTCTCCAGGTTGCCCCCTGTATACTTTGTTCTGGATGAATTGCACTTTAAGTGCAATTCTGTTTGTCGTAATCGATTTGTCAAATGGATGAGGAGTTGGTGATATGATTCATACAGCCTTGTCCGCTCAAACTATTTCCTGTACAAATACCACTAAACTTAAGCACAGTGGATGTCATGGAGGAAAAAAGGAGGCAGTTTTTTGCAGAGGTGATGGGTTCAGCCTGTGGTTGAGGGAAAGAGAGTGAACATGATTTTTCAATTAAGTCTCCCCTCAGAATTTTCTTCGTAAGAGTGCAAAAAGCCAGATCTGGAGGGAGATCAAACCTCCACCCAAGTGCATGTTAAATTGCACGAGCGCACACACAAACGTTTTTTAATAGGCTATGCTAGAGTATCAGAGAACCACCCCATTGTGTTTAAAATCTGTCTCCTCAACATTAATGTTTTATATACAATTTGTTGTAGAGTGCCAATAGTCTCAAACCCATGTTAAAGAGTTTACAGCTCAAGTTGTGTGGTATTTTGACAATGTCTGTAAGACTTTGTTCAACCCTGTAAGCTATCAGCACAGAATCATTGATATCAGTGGCAGTAGTGCTCTGCAAATACGGAGTGGGAAATGCATCTTTTGCTCTTTCTGCACCTTCTTAAATGAGCTACAGTACAGCTATCAGCCAAGTGAAATCTACCAGTTAGCAATTTTACAGATATTATTTAGGCATCTAGCATTGAATTTTATGAATATTCAAGTGTGTTGATTCACATATAGGTCAGTGACGCATGCATTATTTCCTTTTAAAATAATTTGATATTCATGACGTAGGTTTTTCACTTTATTCTATAAAACCTATTTAGTACATTTAAATAATATTTATGTTTTCTAATCTTAAATCTCCAAAGTATCAAGTGGCACAACTGTCTGCACAAATGAACAGGCAAAAAAAAAGAAACTTAATTCACTTGTAAGAATGTAAGAAGAAATTCACAAAAACATACTATTGCATAATTTAATGTATAAATCTCAGTAGTTTTAAAGTTTGTCATTGAGCCATATAGAGTACATTCAATCTTAAGCAGTAAATACATTTTGCCTGGAAACAACCCATTCCTTGATTCCAATCTAGCTATTTGACACTTTATAAAGATAAGAGTTTTGTGTTTCCAGGTGCTTCTGCATAAAGCTTTGCATAGTTTCCATATTCAAGTTTGTACAAGCAATCTTTATGCAAAAAAGTGTATATGTAAATTATGTAAATTACTTTACACAATGCCCTCTTTATTTCGTGTACTTTGTCTAAATCTGAGACGCTAGTGACAATGGTTATGTATTGACTTTTGTGATGTATTGATTCAAGTGTTCAACATGGTCTCAGATTTTCAGACCTCACTATGTTTGAGTTCTCAACCAACTGGCAGCATACAAGCCACAACACTGTAATTGGGTAAAATATTGGAATCATGTTGACTTAAATTGACTAGTTTGACACTAGTGTAGCTCAAAAGAATTGAGGAAATTGGGCACTTTTCTCAGTGTGCACAGAAAATTGGGCACTTTACAGTTTTATGAGACCACTGTCTTTTCTGCCAGTAATGCTTATCAAAAGATTAGGCATTATCTTTGTGTGATATACTATCTGTCAGACATAATACAGTAATGGAGAAATGAGTCTCCAAGTTTAATTTGATGGATCTAGTAGTGGAGATAGAAAAATTGCCTAAGGAGAGACATGGAAAGAAGATGGGTGGATACAAATGTCTTTCACATTATCCTGTTCTGTTGCTAATGGTTGGCCTTTTGAAAAGCATTCAGAGAGGTACCAAGTGATGCCATATTTAACTATGTTTGTTTTCCTGCTGTGCATACAATAATGTCAAGTTGTATATTTTTTAGCTGTCTTAAGCTTGTAATAGAATAGGTTGCTAACATTTTAAGCATGAAAGATTTGTGGGTGGGAAAAATAACCTTTTATATTCCCTTATAAGGCAGATAATAAATTCTATAAGTTGATGTAATACTCTTTAAATACTTTTTTGTGTTTTATACTAATGTTTCTTACATTTTAAAGGCAATTTGGAATTTTGGCACTAATTATAATTGGTTTTACAAGAATATTTTTCACCAATATTTGCACTTGATGTCATTGTCACACTTTTTCGAACGCAACAAATTGTCCTTCAACTACAGTAATTTACTATTGTGTATTAAAAAAAAACTGTTCACAGGTAAATAAACGTAAACGGCGAATTCAGATTATTCAATTCGTTTTTATTGTAGTCGTCTGGTCGTCTAGTTATTTTTTTTCCAAATAGCAAAAGCATCATATTTAAAAAAATCTAATATGCATACTTGTATATTTAGAAAAATCAGCATTGCCAATTCATAATATCAATTGGTCATGTTAAAAATGTATTTGTATATTATTATTATTTTCTCAGAATGTCTTGTCATCAATTCAAGTCAACCACCCCCCCCCCCCGATATAAGACGTTGAAAGCTGTTATATAATACCCCCCCCAATCCATCTGTTATGTCTAAAATAGCGTTTTCCTTTAAAATATTTTTCATTTTATTAAAAATTTAGTTTTATTATTTATTTTCAATATTTGATTTGATTGTTTTAAATATAGTGTCAAGTCTAAGTGTCGTATGTTTTTATTAATAAGCATCAGTCTTGTTCACAAATCAAATTATTTTTAAAATCAAATCAGGTTATTTTTGCCACAAACTAAGTTTTGCTCTGACACAGGAAGATGCAGATGTCCTAACGAATAAAGAGGCTGCACTGATTGTGTGTCTCGCCAGATGGACCAACTGGCATCGTTCTGTGATATTTAATACAAAATGATTTTCTAATGTGACCCACTTGTTACCCTCATTAAAAGTCTTTCATGATGATTTGTGCCTCTATCAACATTGCAGCACTAATGAACTGTTATCTCCATTCGTTTCAGTTCTTGATGAATTGGCCAGCTTTTTGTTATTGCTTTGGGACCCTAACAAAAGTTTAGCTTTGCCGAAGTCCAATCTCTGTGTTCTGCCTGCTGCCCTAAAATTCTCTTGCACCTTACCGGTCATACAGTTAGCCTCAAACAAAAAACACTCTGTGATAGCAAAGCTGTCCTGGTGTGAAACCACATCATGGTTTTGGGCACATTGTCCTGTCACGTGTTTTTCGGTTCACTGGGCTGTCTTGTCCTTCTTAGACCATCCCATTTGGCATGCTTGTCTCTAGAGTGACTGCAGTCTTTGTAGGATGGATCGTTTCTGTGCAAAGAGAGAAATGCTAAAGGAAGAGAGCATGTTAAGAGGTACAGTGCTTATAGGTTCAATGTTTCTTTCCTTATCTAATCTTGAGAAGATTTTATGCAGATAATGCTCATTCAGAAATCTGTCTTATGCTGTTTATCTTTTCTTTTTTTGTTTGTTAAACATGTCCGTAAAGAGAAAGTTGTGTGTTATAGAACGTTTTTGTGTTGGAGTTTAACTTGTAATTGTTCCCGCTTCCCTATAAATGTGCATTGTCAGCCAAACTAGCTTTGCCTATTCCCATATTGCTACATTTTCTTTTAGTGACAGAGAAATGTTTATTAAGGGCTCTAAGTTAGTTTGCCTGCAAAAATACATTGTTGTATTAGTACTTTGAATCATGTGAGAGTGTTCTGCTTTGATCCAAGAACATAAAACAGAATAACTTGTTGATTTTAGGGATGATTACGATTTTTCTTCACAGCTGAATGTTTTTGATTAATGCAGAGATTTGGTTGATTTTTAGCAGTGGTTTGAGAGCATTAACTTGTGGGTCAAAAATGATTTACTGTTTTATGGGTACAGCATGTACAGACACTATAGTAATCGAACTGAAAGTGAAAACACAACTCCACAAAAGCAAAAACTCTTGCCTCATGGTTGAAGAAAACTGTGCACTGAACTTCACTGATATGTGTTGGCTTTTACCCAACTGAATTAAGTCATTACAGTTCTGTAAACACACGGACACATCTCTTTGCTTTATAAAAATGACAAGGTTGATTATGAACAATTATGTCTCCAAAGGGAAATCTAGTTTTTAGTTAGGTTCTGCAGACAGTTCAAGTAGTTGCTGGAGAGGCTGTTGACAAATTCAGTCCAAAGTTAACTTTCGTCAAAGGTTACTGAAAAATTTACTTGACGTAATTGCATAAGTCAGGACAAAAGGAAAATAAAAGAGAAATATTTGTGCAATTGTGTGTGTGTGTGTGTGTGTCTGAGGATTTGAGAAGGGGCACTAGGTGGAGCTCTGGATTCTTTCAGGAGCTCAGCACAGGTGAGGATCTCAGCCATATTCATTGTTTTTGTGTGATCTCTCTCTCTCTCTCTCTCTCACACACTCATTTGCTATCCCTTGCTACTCCGCACTCTTACAGAACGCAGTAATCTTAAACAGCCACAATCTGTTTTATCTCATGCTGACACCTAGAGTAGACTCTGTCCTGCACACTGTCATCACATTAACTCCAGAGATCCCTGTTTCTGTTTAGTGTACATAGAGCATTAGTTTTGTTTAGAGAGGAAACAACTTGGACACCTTCCTTTCACAATGCGTTACACATTTGCTTTGATCTAAGAGGTGGCTGAATAAAGTCCGGTGATTTAGATCTACTGTAAAGTATATCAGCCAGGAAAAGCAATTGAACAATCTTTATCAGGTTAGCAACAAACAGCAGTTTATCTTGTCACTTTGTCAGTTCCAAATTCTACTCAGGGCTTTGTAAGTTCATCTGAGTAAATGATAAAATGGAGAAACTTTTTTTTTAATTCAATAAGTATGTGCTAATGTTCAAATGTAAGTTTGGGTTCAGAATTTTATCTATTTTTATTTATTAATACTTTAACATTAGACTTTAATGCTCATTGCTAAGTAAAAGGCAAATAAGATACAGTAATCACTCGCCACTTCGCGGTTCAAGTTTCGCAGCCTCGATGCATCGCCAGTTTTTTACAAATATTAAATATTATAAAAGTTCAAAAATACCGCCATATCGGCAGCTCTATTGAGGAAAGCAGCGTTGCTTCATCGTGATGCGAGAGAAATGGTTTCCCAGGATGCCAGACAAAGAAACAAACTCTCTCAGAGGCTTTCTACATACCCACGGGCACTCAGACAACCTACTTCGCGGATTTTCACCTATCGCGGGGGGTTCTGGTTCACATTAACCGCGATAAACAAGGTATTACTATATTTACAATGCTCCAAATTTCAAATTCTGGTGAGGAAAAATGTATTACGCTTTCTTCAAAAATATTAAGCAGGGTATTGTATCACTGCTTAATATTTCTGTGGAAAGTGTGGTTTTCTTTTCATTTTTTCCCCCTCTGAATTCTTCGTGATTTACAAGTGTTTTAATATGTGATCTGTATTCATGCTGTAGCTAACTCACACATCACAACAATGTGTCAAACTTCACTTTGTCCTTGAGCTTTCATGTCACAGGATCACGTTTCCACTACTCTTCTTCCTGTCAGTCTGTGAGGCCTGCTATGGCTGTGGTGGGAAAGCACCGTGCTATATTTGAATACTTTTGATATCTGCCTTGACATGAATCTTTAGCTGCCTCGCAGTACTCCTGTAGAGGCGGTGTGACTGACAGTGAAGGGGAGCTTGTGTGTGTGCGTGCGTGCCAGTACCACATGGCCCTTTACTGTCCTCCCTTCTTTCTGTTGCTTGTTCGCTCTCTGACCTTCTCCAGAGCTGATACATCTCTTCTGAAGAGCAGCAAGTACATCTATCCTGATTACTCTGTATTTAACCCTTTCACGTTTGAAACAAAGTGACTGTAGTCCACTATTTTTTCTTCTTTTTTCCCCCCCGTTGAGGTGCATCTGAAAATCATTACTCCTATAGTAAGTAGTTGGGAATTTTTTTTTTCATTCTCATATTTAACTCGGGATGTGTTCTTTGAAGTTTAACTCTCTTTTAGAATGGTGAAATATGAAAAAGCATGAAATTAATGAAATGTGTCCTTTTTTATAAGATTTAGTGTTTGTGTATGTTTTAATGAACTTTTAATTTCTCTTTACTGTAAGTAAAGTGGGTCCGTATCAGTGACTGAGTGTAGAGAGACTGAGCAGTGTCCATTAAGACTGAGTGATCTTTGATTTGAGACGGACACAGAGAGACAGCAGAAAGTGCTTATAGACTGCTGAGCTGAGTCTGAGTCTTGAGTCCTAAAGGGTATTTGTTACCAGTGTTGGGGTAACACATTACAAGTAATTTGAGTTACATAATTGGATTATTTTTTTCAAGTAGCTAGCAAAGTAATGCATTACTTTTAAATTTACAACAAAATATCTGGGTTACTTTTTCAAATAAATAACGCATGCTACTTTTTGTTTTTCCATTTATTGACTGACAGCTCTCCTGTCCCCCCAATTAGAAATCAGGAGTCGTTGTATGTAAACATGATGGTTATTATAGTTCTAGACTAAATCTCACTTGCACAAAAAATCTTCAGTATTCCTCAAAATTTATAAAATCAGAATGTTCAACCTCCAAATAATATCTCAAATTAAACATATTTTTGTGTTTTGTTTCACTTTATAGACCAATGTACTTAGATTTACAATTATGCTTCTATCCTGCACGACATTGTCAATGTGTGCCTTGAATGCATTCTAATCAGTTCTTGCTTTCCCTGGGAATTGAACCCATGACCTTTGCGTTGCAAACGCCACACTCTACCTTTTGAGCTACAGGAAAGCCCTTGCTCCTGACCTTTGATGATCAAGTTAAACCATGAGCAAAAATGACTAGTTCTTTTTAATTAATTTTTTTTTATTGGTGAACTAAATTAAACTTTCTTCTTGGACGTCATTTTCTTCTGCAATCCAGAATGGCAGCACAACTGAAAGATTTGTTTGAGCTGCGCCTTCTATGTAAATTTGCATTGCCTTCAGCATTATTATTTGCATTTTGCTGTGAAAGGGCCTTTACATTTGCCCAAAAACAGTACATTTTTGTTATTTAAAAAAATCAAACAAACCCAGCCCTGATAAAAAAATACCGGTAACGTTTTACTTTTCTCAAAAAGTCACTAAGTAAAGCAATTAGTTACTACTTGAAGGAGTAACACAATATTGTAATACATTACTTTTTAAGTAACCTTCCTCAATACTGTTTGTTACCTTTCATTCATTCCTGCAAAATAGTTTAAGTCTGAAAACTGAAAAATATATATGGAGGTTGGAAGCCTTTCGGGGCACATACGAATCTAATCCAATTTGTTCTTCGATACCTATTGTTTGTGTAGTTTGACAGTAGGTGGAAAGAAACGGGGTCAGATGGAATACATTTATTTATACATGCCAATTTATTACTTTGTACAGAGGAATACACATTGTAGTCACAAGATAAAATTTCCTTAAAGCTCACTTGCATGACCTTTACATCACTAGACATGATGTGCCTTGAAAGCCCGTTTCATTAGGATTGTTTTAATTTTTTTTTGTTCATGAACACCACTTGTGACTCAACCTTAGATTTCAGATGCAGCCATTTATTGTTAATCTGTCCAGTAACCACTTTTTGTTGTGCATCCTTTAATGGTTGTGGGTGTATATGTGTGCAGGCAGTAGGCCTAAATAACGGTGCCTCATGCTTTACAGCTGTTCAGTGACCCCACCTGCTCTTTTGCCATCACTTCTCTGACCAAAATAGACCCACACAAATGGCAGAGACACATTACAAACAATATTTTCTGTACAACATGAGGTCAGAAGAGGAAATTAGTCTTTTAAGCTTACCCATATGCAGTCAGATGTGATTAGGGCGTGAAAATACATTTTGTATTACCGGATAAGCTTTTAAGCTATGTAAATATCTCCATTTCTACACGGCAGTATCATTTTCCATTGGTTGAGTATTTGTGTCTGTAGTCCTTAATAGTATATGACAGGCTTACGTGTTCGCTGTAAGTTAACTGCCTTATGCTAAATATACTCATTCTAGCTTAAGCTAAGCTTAACTGGCTAACAATGACTTATTATCTGGCTTAAGGATAATTTTCTATGCTTTCTGTCACTGTAAACAAAATTCACGTGCATCACAACCAAGTGTTCAACTCGGAGCGTTTCAGTAATCTGTCAAGCTGTTGTGATTCTATCAGAGACTAAAAACATCTTAACATGGTCTTCTATTCAAAAGACAGTGAATGCAACAAACAGAGCACGGGAGTCTTGAGATGTTTTTAAAATGTTGGACTATTTTTAACTTCTGTGATGCGCTGAAATGTACATTACCGTAAAATATTCTATAATTTTTTGTTTAGTTTTATTTGATGCTCTTTTATTGTCTCAGGTTGCGTTTATGTGATCAAAAATACAGTAAAACTATAATCTTGTTAAATATTATTATAAATATAAAATAACTGTTTTAAGTTTGAGTTACATTTTTAGCAGCCATTTCTCCATTCTTCAGTGTCACATGATCCTAAAGAAATCTTTCTGTGTACATTACAGCACAATACTTTTTGGATGAGTGTTGTCTTCTGTATACATTTAAACTTATTTATGGTAGGTTTGAAAACGATGGCTGATCCTGTTGGCTTCATTTAGAAGGTGACTTGTTATTGGTGTCCTAGATACTCAGTGAAGGTCATGCACTGAGCACATACACACAGCCACCTATTGCTTTCAACATAAAGTGCAGCCACATTGTTGACACTGCCCAGCCATTCAGACAAAGGAAAGAAAGAAGCGGTGACCCAGAGTCAGCCACTCAGAAAACACATTCCCTTTTTAGGATAGAGAGGTGTATGTGTGTCTGTGAGTGGTAATTTTAGGTAAATGTGATGTGGAATGAGTGGACAGTTTTATGACCTCCTACTGCATAGGACATAGTCAGGTGACCAATGAGTGGTTGAAACCACACTTCATGAGCGTTTACCAGTCACCTCTGCTAAGTCAAACTGGTTAAATGGAGCAGAATGGTGCTATGTGTCATTGGTTCATCCCTCTGTTACAGTCTGAGATTTTCTTTCTGCTACATCAGTTACAGGGGTGAAGTGAAACGCTTATTAAATGATGCATTGGGAGTCCTTTGCATAATATTCACATTCCATCCGATGATTCAGGTTTCTTAGCATAAACATAAATGGAATCTTGATTATCCTGAAGATTCTTGCCATTAATCAGTTTTACGTAGATGTAAATCATTACGTTCAGCATAGCTTTTTCTTCTTCTTCAGTGTCATTACCTGAAATGGCTTGTAACTAGGACGTTTTACATTATCCTTGTTCCTAAAAAGACCCCACATTTGACATTTACTGTTTGAACTAGTGTTTAACAAACTGTGGCAAAGTCTTGTTTTTTGTGTGTTATGATGTTTTCTGGTACACATGAAAATAAAGTGTTGTTTTTAAAATCCGAATTTAAGCTTCTACCCATTACATGGACTTTTGTCTCATAATTCCTCTTTATTTTTTGTTTGCTTGAGTTTGTCACCATGTACCACTTTAATCTTTATTTACTACTGTAGCGTGCAGATGGTGTTAAACCAAGCCCAACAGTTTGAGCTGTAAATGCTGAGCACATGTCCATGCAATGGTGTCATTAGATGGTGTGTTTTGGATTAAGATATGATGTCATATGTGTGGTATTTGTCATCTGAGAAAGCGGACTTGTCTCTGAGGAACTCGTAGATTAATTTGTGTAATGACAAGGCAGAGCACATGCCCTTCTTGAGTCACATGGTGATGTCATCCCTATTCAGCCTTTACTTGGATCCCTGCTAGGACTCAAGTACTGATTATCTTAGATATTCGTTCAGTCTCTGGAATGTCTTTGATTCCCTGAATCTTATCTCCATCAGATACTGATGCACCATATCTTGAATTGACCCTATAAATGTGTCAAAAACAAAAGCAGCTGGTTTTTCTGGCCGCTTGAGACCGTCATTGACACGTTCTTGATTTCTGATGGGTCTTAGTCTCAGGCCATCCTTAAGGGTGCGTGTTTGTGTATGAAGATAAGTATTGCGGTGGAAACATTGCAGTCAGGATAATAGGCCAGAAATAGTGCAGGGCAAATGCCATTCTGCATGTACATGAGTGCTGAAATACCCTTCTTGCTCTAAGGCACACTGATGTTAGTTCCTCCGCTGCTGTGTACTCTCCCTCCATTCCATACTGGCCTATTCCCCATTCGCTAATGTCTTGCCGTCTTCATACTGCCTCCCAGTGTCCTATCTGCCTTTTTTTTTTTTTTTTCCAGTGTCCAATGTTTTTTTTTTTTCTCCTTGTCCATTTATAATGTTACTCATTTGGACTATATTCACACAAAAACAGAATATTATCTCCTCCCTGATTTAGAGGGTGTGTTGAACACATCTGTAAATACAGTTGCCAGTCCCCAAAACCGTGTGAACATAGCATCTTTTTTGGGATTTGTTCTGCAATGGACTGACCATTTACCCTGGGTTTTTCCTTTTGACTAAGATTTCAGCATCATATTGGTCTTACATGGGGTAAGCGATTTTTGAAATTGGATTGTTTGGTATCACAGATTATTTTTAACGCACGTTCAGTTTTTGCTACAGATTTTCCATAAGTGTTCTGGGTCGGATGTTTTGGAAAGTTCATTCATGGCTTCAAAAAAGACAGGACAATTATGATATTACAGGCCATATATAAAGTCAGATATTAAGTTGCTGTAACTACTTGAGTTACTAAAGTTTAGCTTTATAAATCTTTATTATATTATAAACTATAGTACAAAAGGTTGGGGTACGTTTTTGGGGTACGTTTTTGTAAGAAATTCATACTTCAATACAGCTTGGACTGAACAATATTTTCAATATTGATAATAAAATAAGCTGTTTCTTGGGTACCAATTCATCAAATTAGAATGATTTCTGAAAGATCGTGTGACGCTAAGAATTGGTAATAGGAATTCAGTTGAAAAATTCAGAAAATTCAGTTTTACCATCACTTGAATACATTTAATTTTAAAATAAATAAAATAAATTTTCACTATGCATTATTTAACCATTATTTTTTCTATCATCCAGCAGACTTCAGCAGTCAATGTCTTCCTCATTAATTGGTGACTTTATTACATGATAAATTTGTTGAATATGAATGTTTTTTTGTATGTTTGTTTGTCTGTTGATATGAATATCTTTTTTTCCCATTTGAATCCCGGAGCTAAGAGATGCACACAGTCATTCTTTTGAAACTCATCAGTAATCCTGAGAAGAAATTCAAGCAGTGATATTTTTCCCACCTATACTACAGGAACCAGGACAGTAAAAATGAAAAATCTAAAGCTATTTAACACACAGCATCATCTGTTGATATTGGGAAAACAGAAGAACGGGAAAGACCTGATGAGTCCATAAATCAAGTGATTTTTCTACTCCACAAATCGTCTATTATTTTGTCCCTCCTTTGAGCACTTAGCACAACAACATGACTTGGCAAGTTATGTTCCTCATGGCAGAGATCTTGCTTTTCCACTCTCTCCTTCTCGAAGTAGTATATGTCATTACTAAGAAATGAGAGGAATTTCTTGTTCCTTTGAGGCACTTATATTCTCTCACTTTCTCACCCTTTCAGCTGTCCTAAAAGCTAAACACATTCACTGTATGCAGCTGTTGTAGTGCACACAACCGCTACTGTCTGACTAGTGTTATCTCTCCACTCTTTCTTTGTATCTTTCTCTCCCCCCCCCCTCCCCTAGCCTACAGTATTGTTAATCTGATTAGCAGCGAGTTCCATTAGCACCATAATTACCTTGCTAGCATTTAGCAGTAGCCGTGCCGACAGCGAGAAGCTCTCAGTCAGCATAGTGTTGGAGAGATACTGTTCTCCTCCTCCTCTCACAGCATTTCTCTCTCTCTCTTTCTCTCCACCTCCCTTCTCTGGCTGTCCCAGGACTGCTGCAGCTAACTCTGCATCACCTTGCAGTTCAGACACTGCTGCCTTTCTGCAGTACTCTCTCTCTCTCCTATTTTCCTCCTTCCTTTGGTCCTTCACTATTCCCTCCCCCCTCACACCTTTCTGGTCACTTTCTTTTCTTGTCAGTCACCCACGTTTTTTTTATCAATATGTACCGGAATCCTTGGATCTCCAACTATATCAACCATGTCAAGTTGTGCCAAGGTGAGTAAATGGAAAGTGGGGTGGGACAGGATAGGACGGGCCCAACACTTCTTGGTTAATGCTGCTTGAGTTTTAATGGTGCTAGCCTCAAAGGACAGAAGTATTGAGGACAAAGGACTCAAAAGGCTGATTAAAAAATAGAACTGAGGCATTTTGAAACCGAACAAGTGTCATCTATTTTGCATGATGTGGTTTAGATATGAATGTTTTTAATAGTTTAAATTCTGCAGTTAGGTCTGTTAGTCAGTTTAAAAGAGTTTGACTCACAATATTGCCTTTTAATGGTTTTGTTTTGGACTATGCACTTGCGCAACGACACATGCTTTTCTATTTATCCTGTGTGTTCTCAGTTAAAGTTAAATGGTGCATTTATAGCAGGTGTTTAACAATGTACTCTTAGATATTAAATTGATGTATCAAATGGGTTTATAGTTTTCATTTTTCATTTGCTTTCACTTATAGTAGACTTATCCTTTAAATGTAAATGGGTTAATGCGTAAATGTATGAATGGGTTTTAGAGATTCCCCTTCACCTAATTTGCTCTTTCCTGGAGTGCAGACACCAGCTGTCTTTTTTTTTTTCTTTAAGACTCTTAAGATATTTGTCTCTGTCTGCATCGCTAAATGATGGTTTTGTACTCTTTTGAACGGCACTGAAGAATATTCGGAGTTGAGCTGATTCTAAAACCTAAGACCCCATTAAAAATCATTAAAATGGTTTAAGCGATGCCATACATATGTGCAATGGCACACTTCCTGTGTCCACACCAGCTAATCCTATTCCTCTTGAAGACTAATCCTTTTATTAGCCGAGACAAGTGCTACACTAACACCTGAATGCCACATTTTGGCACAGTGTTTTCCTATTTAACAGGTTTCATCCTTTAAGTGTGTTTTGTATTCATGACTAGCATGTGCTTGCTAACTTCCATGTAGTTTTTATCACTTGAAGTGATTTGCTATCAGTTACTTCGCTTTCTTATTTGAGTATTATAATTATTACAGTTTATCATAAATATTTAATGCCATTAAAACAATTTTCAAAGAAATAATGCTGTTTTCAGCAACATTTACATTTCGTCATTTAGCAGATACTTTTTTCCATAGTGGAGGAATACAACAAGCGATTCATCTTATGAAATCAGTTAACATTAGAAGTGCCGGTAATACAAAGTTGAAGTCATCATTTTAGATAGTAAAAGCAAGGATGCATTAAATTGATCAACAGCAGCAGTCAAAAAATGTATAATATTACAAAATATTTCTGTTTCAAATAAATGCTGTTCTTTTGAACATCAAAAATCCTGAGAAGTTACGATTTCCACAAAAACATTAAGCAGCACAACTGTTTTCAATAGTCATAATAAAAATAAACACATCTTCTGCACCAAATCAGCATATTCAATAATTTCTGAAGGATCATGTGACATTGGAGTATTGACTGTTGAAATTTCAGCTTTGCCATCAAAGGAATAAATTAAAATTCTAAATTATATTTAAATAGAAATCAAAATTGTAACATTTCATAGTGTTTTTTTAACTTATTTTTGATCAAATAACTGCAGTCTTGGTGAGCATGAGACTTACCCCATTAAAAATATATATATATTTTTCTTTTATCAAAAGTGTTTTGTGAATATGATGATGATGATGATAGTAGTAATAAAAAAAGTCAAATGTATTGTTTTATTAAATTATATGTAACGTGTTAATTTAAATGTAATTACATTATTGATACAATAAAAGGTAAAGTTATATTTAAATACTTAAGTTACATTATTTACGTTGTGGTTAATGTTTTCTTAATGTGCCTTCATAAACTGTGGGAATCGATAGAAGCCAGAGAGCCTAGGGTTTATGATCTTGTCATATGATAACAAGCTTTGACTTGCTTCAACTGTATCACCTCCATGTGCTTAAACTCAGATTAATTCCAGATATCAATGACGGAACCCTATAAGTTTCAGTCTCCGTATTATTTGTTACAGACTGTGTTTTTGAAAACAGGTGTGTGACATGCTGGAACATATAATTAACCTGAAATCGCTTCAGAGCTGTGCGATCAGCTTCAATCTAATGCTTGTTGTAGATCAGAGAGGAATGTTGGTGTGTCCCATGGCTGTGGAATAACATGCATGCCGTTTAAAGTGCTGTAAATGTCACACTTGACTGTGTCTGATTAGCATCTGTACTTCAGAGGGCGCAGAGCCAAGTTTTTCTGAATTTCCATTCATGTCTGTTAGTGGTGAGTGCTCTCAACAAATGCATGCAATGCACATAATGAGCGCTTAGGACATTTTTAGTGATCAATCTAGTTTTACTGCATTACTAACTGTCAGCTTGCTTGATGGTTTTTGCTTCTGGGAAACATTGTCACTAACGTTTCATTTACCCTGTTGTGTTAATTTGCTGTGAGCACATTGGAAAAAAATCTGTCAGTGATTTTGTTTTTAATGCTGGCATCATTAATCACTTAGTTTGCTTGAACTGCAATGGCTTTGTAGTTGAATTATCCCAGATGCAACAATAGAGCATTGGTAACATATGGTATAGGAAGTGCAGGAAACCAGAACGGAGAGACTTCTGTTATTTGTTGTGAATTCACTGTTTTTTTGATTTCACCAAAGTAAAAAAAATAAAATAAAAAATGTGCTGTCAGGCATAACAGAAAAAACCCCACCTCATTTTGCCTCCACCCAGTTTCATAAGTGTATTTTTTATTTTTTTTCTTCCAAAATGTTCCTGTTCTCTCTTTCCATCCCCCTTCAGCTGAGGATCTCTCATCCACAGGCCCTGTGACTCTAAAGCAAGAGGAGCTTTTTAGGCAGTGAGGAATGTTTTTAGCAGATACTCATCCCAGCTGTGAAAACTCACTCTGTACCAAAACAGACTCCATCAGTTGGCACTTTCATTCACTTTCTCTTCTCAAATGGTGTTTGTAGAGAGAGGAGGAGGAAGAAAGGACATCTAACCACAGTCCTTATTGTGGATTAACATATATTTGAATATTGAATTTTTGGATGTCAAAAAGGGTGTTTGGTCTGTGTGGATGAATGTGTGGTCAGGCTATTGATCTGCTGGTAAAGTGGAACCACATGTTCTGCTCTTCCGATCCATCTGTGAGGCTCAAATGTCGATTCCACACCTAGATAACAACACCAGCATTAGTCATTTCATTGCATTCCTCATGTCAGTTGTTGTAACAACATTGTTAAATTAATACTTTCAAAGTGAAGGATATTACATAGTTATGGTCCATTATTAATATTTATATTTATATATACATGTACTTAAGCATCATATCACAACACTTTTAATTTCATTTATTTGATCGATTGATTTATTATAATAATGATTTTGATTTATATTGTCATTTATTTACTTAAGAAAATAAATAATGGAAAATCAATAATTATTATCATTAGGATTTGGCAGATCATTTTTCATTTCCATTTAGGAGGTCAATTTCTTTGGATGCAGAAAAGATGACTTGTATGACTTTGTGCATTACGTGGTAGTTACTTTGACTAACAAAACTGTTGAAACGGCATTCAGCACAAGGGCCCAAGCAGTTGACTCTGAGCATACAGATGTACCTATGTGTTCAAATAGAAATAAGTCTGTTCAGCTATGGAACCAGCATCATGTTGACATCCATGAAATGGATACTATTGTTTTCGTTTCTGCTCCTCATATGGGGCATTTGAAACATCTTTCACTGATCCCCCCTGTCACCGGCAGTATTTGTAGTCTGAAGGCTATGCTTTCTTTTGTGTGCACAGGAGAACCAGCCCATAAAGTTGGCGATACCAAATTACAACGGAGAGCTCTCAGGTAAGATCCTTATTTTTATGTAAAATAATAATTTCATAGAATATTTACATGTCAAATTCAATGCAAGAGATCCAAACTAAGTCTTTGAATGTCTTGTATAAGGCCAGGACTATGTTGTGTGGACCTTGTGCACAGATGTAGTAGTCATGTTTTTTTTAAATTGTGTATTCACATGAACACTAGGATGTGGGATGTTGCTTTCTGATATGTCAAAATATATTGAAATTTAAAGTTAGTTTCGCTCTGTCCAGCTTCCAGAAAGAGTTCTCGTTTGAGGAGAAAGACGAGGGAACCTACAAGGAATTAGATGCAAATCTGCTGGGAAATACACCCAAGGGTAAGCGTAAAATGCATAACACTTCAGGTGTATGGTTCTTATATAGTTAAGGGCTTGACTCTCGCTAAACAAACAGTCTGGAGCTCTGTCACATACTTGGCAAGATTCAGTTGACTTCTGCGCTAATGTTCAAGAATCTTAATACAAAGGTTGCAGGTTCAATCAAGCAGGGTTTGAACACTAAATGATTACTGTGGTTCCACTTAATTTTAGGATGATATTTTCACATTAGACATTTTCTCTTTATTATTTGACAGTTACGTCTTTAATGCCAGCCATAGTGCCTAGATCAAAGTTTTCACAAAGTTGCTTCAAGACTGTATGTTGTTTCACTTAGCATTGTCTTGATGGGTGTTGGACACATGGGTTGGGGGGATGGGATGCTGATGACCTACATTTGGTCTGCTTGGGGCCACCTGTTCTTGAGCAAGTTGTCTTGCTTACTGGCCCTGAAAATAATGGTTGGTTGTGCCAAGATATTTTGTAAAATAGTTTGTACTGTAAGCCAATAAAAATGGGTCAACAGGATTGTATGGAGGTCTCGCATGAGCAGCCTGCTTCTGGTATGTAAAAATCAGATACTTGATTTTTTGTCTTTTAGTTTTTATAAACATTTCTATTAGAGTGGTGCAGGGATGATGCAATAACTAATTAAGCAATACCTAGAAAGACTAATTCACCAGTAGTTAACTTGATGGTACTTTGTGTGTTGCTTATGATGTAAAACATTCTTCACCCTTATCTAGTTACTTAATAGAAACATTTCTAAAAATAAACACAACTGCTTCAAAATTTAAGTTTTCGGAATGAGTTTGTGTGATTTATGCTATAGAACAAAATATTAAAGTATCTTCAACAGGTTCACCACAGACCTTACTTTACTCATAAATTGAAATGCCATTATAAAACCCTAAAGAAAAATCTCAAGGGAATCTGTGGTTTGTACAAATTTATTTTTTGTGCCTCTGACTGACTTTTAATTTGGTTTTGTTTTATGCTTAAAGATAAAATAACGCTTAAAGGAAACAAAATTGACCATATTTCCTTTCTCAGTGAATGTTCCTTGTCTTTTTGTGAATGATTCATTGTGATCACACTGACACTCTCTATTTTTATTTATGAATTGTATATTAGCCCAATTTCTATTTAGACATATCAGAATGGAGCCAAACCAAGTATAGGTTTGTTAAAAAATAAAAAATAGTGAATGAATAGTGTTATTTATCTCTTTTTTTTTGCTATGATTATGGAGGTAACAGCAGGTGTTCCCCTTTCAGAAAAAAAAACATGACAGTGGTTAGTCTTGGCTAAAAGCTTTGTACCCTTTTTTTTTTTTTGGTGGTTTGTTGGTTTCCCATCCATTTTGTTGGCATGCAGCTTTTTCAGTTGTGTAATCCTGGCTTGACAGAATCAGGTCTGTCTAATGTCAGATTCACACTGCTGTTTATTCTCCCCCTCTTTTCTAAGTGGGATCTTGATTCTTTAATCCAAAGTAAATGTCTAATTAAATTAATACAATGATCAATTGTGCTTTGAATTTTTTCCAGATGAACCGTTTTAAGAAATTAGACTATGTAACTTTTTGCATAAAAATATCCAAAAAACACCAGCACACTTGTTCTTGCATTATCCCAAAAGTTTCCAATAATGTCTAAATCCAGAGATATGTACAATTTTAACCAGTATAACTGCACTCATCATTGCGTCGCCTGTCAATGGCGTCATGTCTAGCCTCACGCTAGCCTCTGTTTCTCCTTTTACTGCTTTAAAAACCATGGCATGAAAACCATGAGTCCCATGAAAACAAGCAGAAGTAGTAGTTGTAGCCTCTATCATGCACCTCTGTTTAGCTTAGTTGTCGCTTAGTTGTCGTGGATCACAATTATTTGTTATCATTGTTGCCAAAGATAAAATTACAAGAAATATAAACATAAGAGTGAATCAAATGACCCAATAAGAGTTTTGTACAGGAGGACAAATAAAATGAGGATCAATATTGCTGTGGCATTTCTTAACACTGTCTTTGTTTTTAATTACACTTACACAAATTACACAATGTTATACGTAAATAATAAGTGAGCTTTTTTACAAATGCTGTGGGTAAACTCAAATATACTTTTTTTAGTATCAGTGTTTTGAATGCATAAAACTGACAATGTGACCTGTACGAGTAGTAATTTAGCATTAAGCATTGTTACTTTTGGCTAATTCATTCGAATGAAATAAAATTATCATCAAACGTAACGTTTATAAGACTTTTTCCATTACTTCATCCTCATAGATGAAGTAATTAAAAAGCCTTATAAACGTTATGTTTGATGACAATTGTATTTAATCCGAATGAATTATCGTGACATGTAAATACCTTTGGATTGATTCCCATCGGCAGTGAAGGGGAAGACAACATCATTCCACTCTCCCTCTCAGTGTCATCAAACTATGTCTTTGTTTTGAATGTGCAACATCTAAATATGAAAATTACATACCTTTTACGTACCTTTAAGCTAAGCAATTCGTTGTTAGCAAGATGCACTGGACCTTAATGGACTAAGTGAAACAGAAAGGGAAATCAATTTTCTTTGCTCCACACCAATCTTTGAATTGAATCCCAAAGAGACCAGACTAAGAAAGCGTTGTTAGAAACAACATTAACCTATCATGAGTCCCCTCTGTTACTTCACTGGTCACCTAGTGAGAGGAAATCACAGTTGAGTATTTTATTTCCATACTGCTGAAACGGCTCTCACCGATTATTGGCTGACTTTTGCGGAAATGCAGCCATTCTCCTAGCTAATTTCAGATAAATTAAGTGTAAGCAGCTTTTGTTTCAGATAACACCCTGGACATCTGTCACCTTGTCACTGTAAGGATATAGTAGTAGTGTATATATATACTTGGCTGCAAGGTTAGTGAAACATGACTTGGTGTTATGCAGCAAAGCTGAATCATATAAAAATTGGATTTCAATCCAGTCTTTAAATTGTGTTCATGAGGGGGGAAATATTGTGTATCTTACAGTACTGTATACAGTAAGTTCTGATTGCTTTGCTTGCATTAGAGTATAAAATCACAAATACATGATATAATGCAATGTTTCACTATTTGTAATGGTTTGATTTTTATCCTATTTATCCTCCTCTGTCTCTCATTATTTTACCCATGCATCACTTTGCATTTCTTTTTCTCTTTAGTCTCAGAATTAAGGAAACGTTTTGAGAGCATAAGCACAAGTCAGAGTTGGGACATGAACAGGTGAGAAGTTAAATCATTCTCACAAAAAATGCACAGCCAAAGTTCCTTTATTGCAGGTGTTCAGCAAGAATAACAAAATCATAGAATTGTATGCATGCTGTTATTGCCAAAAACAATTTAATTTTCCTCTCACCACACGTTTCAAGTTTCATCAGACTTAAATTAGCGTACATATCCAAAATAATTAAATAATGTGTAATAAATCTTTGGAAGAATCATGTGACAGGAGACTAGAGTAATAATTGCTGAAAATTCAGCTTCGCCATCACGGGAATAAATTGCTTTTTAAAATGCGTTCTTTGTATTTGTCATTTTAAATTGAAAAACATTTTCAAAATATACTTTTCTACTGTATTTTTAATTCCAAATAAATTATTTAGAATCATCTAGCGTTTCTGTTTATAGGAAAGAACGAATTGCACGGCGTCTGGAGGGAATTGATAGTGATGTCCTCCAAAATCTCCCGGGTTGCGGTGGTCTAGTAACCAATCGACTGCTAGAGGAGGACACCCCAAGATATACCCGTGCAACAGACACCTGTGACCCCTGTACAGGTGAGAAATGTGCGTAATATTATTTTTTAACAGTTAAGTGAATTTGTTCACTCCCCTATAACATGAATGAGAAATAATATACACTAGATATCTTATAACATGAATGAGAAATAATATACACTAGATATCTTAATTATATTGTGGATATCAACACACATGATGATAGGGTTGGCTGGTGGTTGGTTAAAGTGGGAATGAAGCAGTCAGTCAAAGTTAATTTTTTTATTAAACTGATTTCTACTTTAATAAAAAATATTTAACAATTGTGACTAATGTAACCATTTTAAAGAAAAAAGTTATAGCTTTTGGAGCAAGGTTGCTGCTATCTTGCTGTACCACAGTGTGACGTCATGGTGGTTGTTGTGTTGCCCAACCACCATGTTACATTTAATATTTTACATTTATTATTATTATTTTTTATGCATTTGGCAGATGCTTTTATCCTAAGCGACTTGCATTCGATTCAAGGAACACATTGAATCAGTTATTGCTTTCCCTGGGAATTGAACATATGACCAGTATATGAATATGTTAAAATACAATGATTAGTACAGTAAAATAGGAAAAAAATCTGCCATTTATATGCTAAAGTAGCTACTGGAAATCACTAATGCTGAGCAGTTTGACACCTTTCAGCATAGCAGAGAGATGGAGCTGCTCTGTCTGGTGCATTAGTGCATATGCGTGCTTTAACTCTTCGAATTTAGCAATAGTTGTATAAAACATACGAATAAATGACACTTAGATTGCATATCGCTGTTATGTTCCAAATATATGCGAGTAATACAGTGTAATATGTAGCTATACACGCGCGGACCTTTTTTCTAGCTAGTTCACATTAGTCACTCGCATATATTAACGTATACACCCTCGTGCACTTCAATCGTTTATGAACTAAGTAAAAAACATGTATAATCAGACTGTTACTTAAGAGGAACATACACCACTTTTGCAAAGATAGATCGTTAGAGTACAGCTTGCATCCATCAGCTTTCCCAAACAGGAAACACAAACCTGCGTCGCTTGCCTGAAGCGCTCTGATTTGCTGGACCGATGCAGCTATACATGAGTCAGTTTTTTTCATATAGCAGAGGAAACTTGGACGCATGAACATGGCGCTAATCGTGGCCTTTTTTACAAGTTTACTAAATGTAAACTTGACTGACTGCTTCAATCCTACTGAAATTAAAATTAGTTTACGGTTTATGCAAATTGATTCAATGTAAACTACATATCGTCTTATTGTTTCTCTCATTGTAGTTTCTGTTCAGCACTATGGCAAAAATGACCCAAACTATCCAAATACACACAGTGCAGAGGTTCAGTCCAGAACCCAGACAGTCCAACCGGAGTCTGTCTACAGCACTGGCCCCACTCATGTGGCAGAGCTGGACTCTAAAGCTGAAAGGATCGCTCGCTACAAGGCAGAACGGCGCCGTCAACTAGCGGAGCGCTATGGCATCTCCCTGGATCAGGAGACCGAAACCGACTATTCCGCTCGCTACCCCAGGACCGCCAGAGAGCCTGATGGCTCAGACCGACAACAAAGGTCAAAGGTAGAAGGTGGAGACAGGGTGGAGCATAATACTTATACCACCAGCCATCATGTAGATGGGGCCAGCTCTCACATTCACACTGATCCAGAGTACAGCCATGACCGCACAGACTTAATCTCTGAGCGTGAGAAAATTATGAATCTGGAGAACCAGAGGAGGGCACAAGAGCGGGTTCGATTACATGAAAGTGGAGGAGTTGCACCTGACCTATCTGCATATATGGATGTGTCCGGGTCTGCCAGGCTTTCAGGGAGGGAACCAGGGGCTATGGGGTTCCCCAGCTCGCCTAATACAGGCCGAAGGGGCATGATGCCATCTACTAAACAGGGATCATCTCCCGGTGATCTGTTTATTGAGCAGCAGGCTCACAACATCCTTCAAAGACATGGGTGAGTATTAACACATAAGCTGCTGCTGCTTTTCTTTGTCTCTCCATTTTACAGTCACCAAGTATTATCTTAATATATCAGTGTCAGTTTTCTTCTCTTATTCTTTCCTTTCTTTTGGAAGGAATGTTGGCTGGTATTCCCCTGAATTTGTCTTTCACAGGTATTTTTCCCAAAACAAAGCTGTCAGTTTTCAGGATTTGGCTCACATACTGTTAGGAGTGTTTCTACAACTCCCTACAGATGGGTGGGCTCTGTTCAGTATGACACATTATCCATTATCATTGACCTTTACTGTCCTTTGGCAGCTGTTTCTTTATGGCATGGGTCAGTGCTCTGTGATACTTTGGGTTTTAAAGTGTGTGCCAAATTAAGCAACCAAAGATTCCAGCTGAATTAAAATTCCCAACATTAAGCCAAGCCAAAAAATTACAAATGAATATTGTAAAGAATGATGTTCAGGAAAAACCCAGAGCACATTCATAATGTCAATTTTAATTGGTTAGTTAATGTGAACAAATGAGGACTTGGCCTTTAAAACTCAGTTCCCAGCAGGCTAGGCTCAATTTTCATAACTTATTTGAGGCCCTACTCTCTTTTCAGAAACCTGGTTTCTTTTAAGGTTTTTTCTTTTTTTGGTTGTCTCTCACTCTCTACGCATAAACCGTTGAGTTCTTCACTCTCTTGGGTGTTTCTCAAATAATTTAGCTCCCGTAGCCAGTCAGCCAACCAATGGTCACTTCAGACTGATTCAGAAGGAGACACCCTCTCTCCAATCAACTGGCCTTCCAGGTACCATATAGTTGGGATTTATGGGTGTGTTTGACACCCCTCACTTAACAGTGGTGCTGCCTAACTTCATGGCCCCTATCTCAAACCATCTCTAGTCCTGTCCTATGAGCATCCTTTGGAATGGAGGTAAGAATGACAATATGATAGGGGCCTTGTGCTTTCTAGTGGTTTATTATTGGTTATTTAGAAGTGATTGTAGCAACCTGGTTTTACATGAAAACTAATGAAAACTTGTGCATATGATTCCTGGAAATTTCTATTAGTCAGTCATGCTATGTCAGCCAGCTCTTGCCATTTTTGTAAGTAATAGAGTGGTGCAGGTATGACATTACTTTGTTGGCCAAAATATGGAAAACAAGTTTTTTAGCTCTTCCTGTTCCTTTGTCTCGAACGCTATGTTTTTTTAAAATGCGATTTTGGTTTAACGGCTGAAATAAAGTCTGAGGTGAACACAAGCTCAAGATACTTTTACTGTATACTCTTTATGATGACATAAAATACACCAGTATTACACCACTTATGAATTTTTTTTTTTAAGCTGTTACTTCTTTTGTATAAAGGTAGTTGTCATCACACCGAACAACTCAGTCCGCTTTTACAGCCTCGTTATGCTTACAATTGTGCACTTCTAAACTATTTTTACTCAAATTTGTCTATGTTTTTAGATAACTAAAATTTGTCAGAAGATTAGTGAGGTTTAAGTTGTGGGACAATGATGCAGTTCGTTTATAGGCTACCTTTACAATTTTACCTTTGGTGACTTTTTAAGACATTTAGGCTTAAATTCATAAAAGTTGTTCATCTGTAAAATTCTTGATGGACAAAACGTGCTAGTATCATAAAATTTATGAGCTTGAGAACTTGTTTTTTTTTTGTGTGCAATTAATCCAAAAGTCTATGGAAAAATCCTATTAGTTGTTTTTTTGCAGGGAACCAGGTGATGCTAACAAACATGTGAATATGCAAAGATGTTGTAATTATGTTTATGAATTGCTTAATTTCTGGTAGTACTACAAATAGGGCCTAAATATTTGGCTTACAAAAGAAAAGGTTGGAAACCCTTGGTTTCGTCTGTTGGGTTGTTTGGAACCAGCAAGGTCGAGGACTCAGAGTGTGGTTTTGAGTTGGGGCCCATCATCTCAGTAACAAAATGGCCATCCTCGCGCCCATTTCTACCACCCTATCCCATCCACACTGTTAATGAGTGCTGTGGGTTTGGATTTGATCATTGAACATTCAGACCCTTTTGTTGCAGTTTACCCTTAACTGTTTCTAATGCTTTAGTCACAGTCCACTGCCCAATGACATTGTGTGTGTGAGTGTGGCTTATCCCTATATGACGGGTTTTTTCTCTTTTTTTTTTTTCCAGTGCCTGGTTGAATCAAGCGTGACTTGAGTCTGTGTTTGTGATACTGTGGTTGAAAATTGTTGAGCTATGAGTAACCAAACTTGACAAGAATGTAAACGCAGATAATTCAGCCTGCATTAGCTCAGTATGCCAAATTGAGAGCATGATAACTTGATTAGTCACGCAAAACACCAGAGCCACATTTTCTTGGGAATCATTTCATATGCATTATGTTCCATTTTTGCAATCAGTTTTTGCCCCTATTCTCTCATTCTTTCTTTTTACTCTTTTAAGTTCCAGAGACTTTACTAGTTTAGTGGTTTATTTACTTTTCCTCCTCTGCAATTCCTTGTCACTTAATGTCTGTTGATTTTTAACAAACACAGACATAGAAGAGTTATGTAGAGAAAAATTGAGAATTATTGGCTTTCCATTTTCACCTCATACGCAGAATCTGAAGAGTGTTTGTGCAAGCATATTTTTGTATAAAAAAAAGTACAGTTTCCTTGTTACAGTGATCAAGTATAAGATGTAGATGCTTTCAGTTTATCATCTATTTTCTTTATACGTTCATTTATTTATTTTATTTATTTAAATAAGCCCTGTTATAGGCTTCCAGTTGGATGTTTCATGCAAATGTCTAAACAAAAACCATGTTCATGCCTTTAACAGCTTTAAAGTTATATTTTCTGTCTTTATATTTGCAATTATTGCACAGTTGTGTGTTTTTTTTTTTTCATGTATCGCATGAATCGTATCACAAACATAATCTTTGGCTACATTTTGTTACAGCCATTTTTCTAATTTCGTCTTGAAAATACAGTCCACTTAGAGGAGGTTAAAAACAGTTCACATGACTCAACAATTACAGAGTGCAGAGCATGGTTTCACTTAAACAGGGGTCCAGAGGAGCTCAGCAGAGTGCATATTACCATATGTAAAATTGAAGTGTGTGTGTGTATAGATGGCAGCCATCAAGCTTTGGTCAGGAGGAGTGTGGGAAACAACTCATAAAAAAGGATGTGATGTGTAGAGAATGATTGGGTTGCTTAACCTCTGTTTTTAACAGTATTGCAGTATTATATATTGACCTTGAGTGAATAGGGTAGAAAAGAAGAGGTAGACACAGAGTAACCCTGAAATAAACCGACATCTTTTAAAAGCATTATAGGCGGATTTCTTTGTTATTTAAGCCTCACTTCAGTGCACTAACTGCAAAAGGTTTTGGATGAGTCTTTTGCCTCCCCCTGCTTAGAGCATTGATTCTGCTGACCTAAACCTAAAGATCCAGTCATCACAAACTAAGCTAGTTTTATCAGCAAGCCTTTCTCACTCGCCATGTAATGAAATGCTGTGTAGTGTGAAATTAACTGGGTATTGGGATGCTCATAGACATTTACACCATATACAGGGGTGCAACCACCTTTATGTATCAAAATGCTGAAAATAATTTGAGGCTTTTTCTATAGATTATAAACTACTTATGCAGAATCCTCAAAGCAGAATCTTTTGGATGTAATTTGTCATCTGAAGAAGTGGTTTTCAAACTGTGGTCTATGCAAAGGGATCCACAGAAAATTCGGGAGAATAAATATTTAAAAACATTTGCTTCAAACTGAAATGATTTCCATATTAGGTTTATACATCAAGGACAGATAATATTTTCCCCATGTAATATTTTAATTAAATTTTGCCTTGATATAAATATATAAAACCACATATCAAAGCCAATCATTTAATTCAGCAAACTTTTTCTTTGTATTTTCACACTTATTTTTATTTGTCCACGCACAGGACAAATAAAAGGCTGATACATGAAACTATAGTTGCTTTCTTATATTATAGGAAACCTTGCATAGCCAACATCATATTTAAGGATTTTTGTCATCAAGTAATGCTGAACCAGAGAACTAACCTATGTTTACAATGCTTTGATATTTTGAGATTTGTTTCAATATGATGGATGTTCAATATGTTTCAAATATCATGGATGTTGTGTTTTGCTACTTGATGTTTTTTTTTCTTTTCACAGTGAGCCAAACAATTCACATGGTTCTTATTCCACTGAAAATGTCATTTTTTTTAACACTCTTTTAGTGTCTTTTTTTATTCCAAATATTAAGGTTGATTTTTAACGACATTCTAATAAGCACAAACCATATTGAAATGGTTCTATGGCTTAAGGGTTGTTTTGGTTGGATCATACTCTTTCGCTTTCACTCACTTCCAGGTCCATGAAATGGTTAATTATTATTCTTTTTTCCTTTTTGCAGAGTCATTCAATATTTAACTCCTTTTTATTCTAAGTAATCAAACCTTTTCTCTTCTTCTGAAGAATCCGAGTTAGAGAGAGACTGGCCCGTGACGAGCCATATCACAGGGGTAAAACAACAGAGGTACCCCCGTACAACCAGTTTCACCAGTCATACCCTCGATATCATCCTCACACTCGGACACTCTCTGATGCTCCAGCCAAACAGTTGCTGGCTTTCCCTGGTCAAGAGGAACGTCATGACCTTGGGTGCCAGAGCTACTTTTCTATGGGTAGCGAACCTGGTTCCAGGCATAAACAAGAGATTCAGGAAGTACTTGAAGAAGTGAAGGGAAAACAGGATGTGAGGACAGATGGGCTACTGTGGAGCAGGAAGGCCGTTTTACCCTCTGAGGTTCGACGGAAAGAGCGGAGCACTGAAGACCCGTGCCGTGGAAGTGCTGAGGTAAACCCAGTCACCAGTGGGCACAGGAGTGAGAGTGTTGCAGATGACCCCAGAGGATGGCGTGGAGGTCGGTCCAAGCAGGAATTTTACACCGAGCATGTGTCCCGTCTTCAGGCTGCGGAATCTATGCAAGCAAGAGCTCGAGAGTCTCATAAGAGGGCTGATGCTGGCTGCTACGCCCCGATTCAGACCACCAGTGGGAGATGTATGCCAAATTCATCCAAGCCCCTGGATGTTGTAAATATCCCAAAGACAGTTTTTCAACAGGACCCAGTCAGAGAGGTTGTGCCCAATGGCGATCACCCATCCCATGATACCAGGGTTTCAGTTGCCCAACTTCGCCACACCTACCTGGAAAGTGTTGCAAGCCCACGGAAAGCCGACCTGTAGGTGGTGGTACATTTTATGTATCGACTTTACTAACCAATTGTTTAACATTGACAATTAACAAGAAAGAAAGTACTAATTCTATTAAAGAGGAATTGCCTATTCTGACCAGCAGATTTGAATGCTCTGTTCCTTTAGCTATCATGCTGCTCAGCTTGTCTAGCGCGCACTGTCAATAATAATTAACCATCTCTGCCTGTCTTTTGTCTCACCCTTGGCTTACCGTCCTTGTCTTTCTAGAGACAATTTTGGACGTTTGTAGGGTTTTCATTAGTTCATTTAACCCACGATGAGGATGCTCAAATGAATAGTTCGTTATGCTTTGTCATTTTACTCTTTTTCATGCCTATGTACCTGCCATTCTTCAATACTGCTTCATTCAGTCATACTTTGTGATGTAATAGGGCAGAAGAGCTGCCTGTGGTTACAGAGGCACCCTGGAGAAATGTGAGAGTCAAAGATCGGTCATCTCGTCGCCCTTTGCGGTATACATGTCCCACTGAGAATAGAAAGACATCTGAGAGGTTTAGAACTCAGCCAATCACATCAACTGAGCGTGAACAGTCGGACCGGTAGGCCTTACGAGTAGATTGATGCACGGATATTGTGGAGTCTGGAGTGCACATTAAAATTGCACTTGATGTCTAATAATTTGTATTTAATCTGTTAGTAACATAGAAGGCTTTGACCTGATGTCAGAACTAGTACTTTTCTTTTTCTAACTGCACTGTATTTACAAATTCACTGATTAGAGTTGGCTTTTGGGATACTACACACTGTATAATGCTTTTGTGTAGTAGATTCTAATCCAAATGTTTGGTCAGTGGTGTTTATGAAAGGTTCTTTGTATTTCTTTTCCCCCTCCTCTGTTTCTGTGGCATGTGGCGAAATCTATAATTCTGTCTAACGCTGTGGATTAAGCTGTTCTGATTTTGCTTCCTACACCTTCATACTAGCTGCTTTATTTTCCTAAATATACTGCTGCATTTGTATGTGCACACTATTGCATTTTCCCCCCGAATCAGCTGGTTGATATAATCATTATTCAATTCTAACCGATCTATTTAATTGCAAGAATTTACTTTTTCTCTCTCTCTTTAGATCTTGTATAAGCCCTGAATCACCGAGTGCTGAGGGTAAGTCTAATTTTTTTTGTATTCTTTTATTTCATTTTAAAATGGTAAATTACTGTAGCAAGGTTTTTAGATGATGTCTTAGATTTATTATGCATTAAATTTATGTGATGGGGCAGAAGTACTCAATAACATTACAAAACAGTTTCATATGTGCGCACCGCAGTAGTACAAACAGACATGTTAATATTACTTACAATGTTATTGTTAATCTGAGTCTGAACTGGGAAACATTTTCACTTGGAAAAGCTTATGGAGACATGGCACTGTGACGTTAAACTCTAAACAGAAACAGTTGACTGTGCAGTTTGGCTGGATATCCATGAATACTCTAGAGAGCAACAGACCTACTTTTTGGGGCCTCTGGATCTGTTCAAATTAATACTGCTTTGCTTTTCAAGCCCTACTGTATGTAAGCAGTGTCAGTTTGCATTGAAATGTTGTAGTGTTCACCGAACATGCAGAACATGCATTTGCTCACCAAGGCATTTAGTTGATCAAAAATACAATATAATAGCAATATTGTGAAATATTATTGCAATTTAAAATAAGTTTTCTATTTTGATGTATGTTTTATAATTATATATAATATGCAATTTATTCATGTAATATCAGCAGCCATTTGTCCAGTCTTCAGTGTCACATGATCCTTCAGAAATCGTTCTAATATGAGGATTTGGTGCTCGCGAAACCGTTCTTATTAGTATCAGAATAGAAAACATTTTTATGATTTTTATTTAAAAATTGAAATCTTTTGTATCATTTTTACTGTCACTTCTGTAAATCCAATTTAACAGTTTCTTGCTGAATAAAAGAGTTTACATAAAAAAAGAGAAGAAAATCATACTAATCCCAAACTTTTGAACAGTTGCATTACTCAAGATGGTGCCTCAAAGTATATGCAAAAGAGTAAAACCATACACACACAAAATTCAAGGATCGTGTTGTTTTTCTTTAACACGTAATTGACACTTTAATTACCTCTATGTAATCATAGGAGAAGCAGAAACTTGTGCAATCTCTCTCTGCCCTGTGTTAGCATTGCTGCCCTCTGAAAGTCAGGGGGTTTCATGAAATAGTTCTCATGAAAAAGCTTGACTCATCTCTGCTTTCTGTTTTTTCAGTAGATGAGGAGAAGCTAGATGAGAGAGCAAAGCTGAGTGTAGCTGCCAAGCGCTCTCTCTTCAGGGTATGTGATGCTTGAGTGTGTCTGTGCTTTTGTTCCAAACCCTAAAAGTGCTTCTGCTTTTTCTGCTGGGGATTTACTTGAAACACCCTACATTGGTATCAAGAACACCAAGGGTCATACCACACATAATCAACCCTTATGTGATGCAAACATAAGAATATCCTCTGGATTCAGAACATGCCATTGGGGCCTAACGGTAGAGATTATAAGCAACAAACTTGCGCATTCTATAAAACAGATTGCATCTCTTTCGGTTCTGTTCTTTTTTGTATGTACTGTACTTTAAATATAGAGCTGTTTTACTCAAGACACCTTTGAAAGTTAGAAAAGAGGAGCATAATGTATAATGCATCTGCAGAATTATAATTAAAAGATTTTTTTGTTTGTTTCTGATTCACACTAGCATATTTAAATTGAATAAAACCGCAATAATAAAAAGTAGTTGATCTCAGTACTAGTATGTAAAGAGACACACCTCAGTCCACAACTCATACATGCATGCACATTCCTTAAACATTTGAAACTCCAGATACTAAGAGGGAAAGAAAAAAAGTCCAGTAAAAACCTGAGCAGAAGGACCATTTCTGTTCTGATATCCTGAATAAGCTAGATAAATTCCTCAGTCAAATGTTTGTTTCCTTTTTGTAAGTTTGTTATTGTGTAAAACTATTTCTTATGAAGTCTTGCTATTGCTTAGGAACTGGAGAAGACTTCAGATGGTTCAGTTCTGAAGGCATGGAGCCGTAATCCTGCGGTTGAACGGAGGTTGAGGAGAGGTCAGGATCGTTCCCGCACTCAACCGGTCACCTCAGAGGAAGTGGTCATTGCTGCTACGTAAGTTCATGTTATATTTGACCTGTTTCAAGTGAGACTGTTTTTAAGTTAGAGGGGAAAACCCAAATGTTTACGTTTTTGGTCAACATGAAAATTTGGCAAGATCTAAAATGCCATTCAAAGGTTTGGGGTGTTTACAGTTTTTAATGTTTAATTTTTTTAAGTCACCTTATGCTCACCTTGGCTTTTTTAATCAAAAATACAGTACAAAAACAATGTTGTGAAATACAAAAAGTAAAAAAGTTAAAATAAAAAAGTCTTTTTAAATCTGAATTTTCAACATCCATTTCTCCAGTCTCATGTGAATTGTGACACATGATCCTTCAGAAAACATTTGTTTAGTGTTCAAGAAACATTTCTTATCAATTTTGAAACAGTTGTGCTTCTTAATATTTTTGTTTAAACCATGGTGAACCGTGTTTTCTGACAATGTTAGTTTTTAACTAACTCATTTAAACTGTCCTTGCTGAATAAAAAATATTAATTGCATTCAAAAGCTAAATCTTACTGACCCCCAAAATGTTGAACAGTGGTGCAAGTATTGTACAACCATGCATCTGTCAACAAATGAATAGGACTTCAGAACAAGCTATTAAATGTACATTCCTCTTAATGCCCCCCCCCTTCATATGTCTATCCCTTCCTTTTACTTCATGTGGTGGTTGCAAATATGACGTTTTCTTCAATTTCCTTCAGTTTTTTTCCTTTTTCTGTTTCTTTCCCTCCTTCCCACTGTGGTTTAAAGTGTCCCTGGCCGCTTGTCCTCTGTAGCGTGTGTTCCTAGTCACACTGTAGTCAACAGCTCTGTGACCAAATTCAGGTACTCTAAATAAACATATAGACACTCGCATGATCGTGTGTGTAATACAGTCATCGTCACACTTATCAGTACTAATGATTGTCACAGAGCACGCTGAGGGAATCTCACCGTTTTATGTGCGTGCGTGTGTGTGTGTGTGTGTGTACTTCAGCAATATATAATTGTGTGTGTGTATGTCTTTGTTATATTCATATTTTAAATAAAAGTATTAATTTCTATCAAAGCCAAAGCAATCTTACTATCCACCAAATTTTGAAGGGTATTATGTGCTTGTGTATTTGTAAGTTTAAAAAAAGAGGTTCGAATAGGAAGGACTGATGTAATTTAAAAGTGGCACCCCCTTGTGGTACTGTCAGGCCAACACAGAACATTTGTCACAGGCTTGCAAAGATTTTAAGGCCGATTTTGGGCCCAGTTTGTGATCCCTCGACTTTTTGTCCAATAAATCCTGAATTTTGTAATCATGATTATTTTACTGTTCCCGATAAGCTAAAACTTGTCAGCCATAAGCATGGGGTATTGAAGGAAGATCACTATTATTTTTTTTCTGCTATTTTTGTTCCCATAAACTTTCTCACGCCAAGAAAACCAGCTGAAGATGTCGATGGTCCTCTGTTTTTTTCTTTCTTCAGATATATTTGACCTTAAGAGTTTTCGTCTCAGTGTGAAAATGTTTCTTTAGTCGACAGGTCTGGGGTTTCATGGTCCGGATGAATCTTATAGTGTGTGCATTCGGAGAATTATGATGCTAAAAGTTGGTTGAAACGGCCCTTTTGGTCTAAAATTGGTTAAGATTTGAAAATCGTCAGACTTGCCTTTAAAATTAGGAGTGAGACTTGGCATATATCCACCAATTCATGACTATAAATGAACTGATCTTGATCTTCACTGACTTGTTGAACTTCAGTATGTTAAGCATCTGGATAGTACTTAATATTATATTAGTCTCTGATTTGTGTAAATAAGGGAATTGTTAGTAATGCTTTTTAAGGTCATGTAATGGTAAGAATCCATCAAAACTGTCTGAATGGCTTGTGAAAGTATGACTCATTGCTTGGGGTCATACCACTTTTTTTTTTTTTTTTTTTGCTTCAACAGCAATATTAAGCATATAAACTGCATGACATGTTTGTCTACACATGCTACAATAATCTTAATGTGAAAATAAATTAATTATTTGTGTGGTTAAATGGACTGTGGAATGAACACATGCAAAGTATTGCCAATTTTTGGCTTTAGGATCTACACATGCATGTTTTAATCTAAATGTATGTAGCTTGTTGTTTCTTTATTATCTTCAATGCACATGATAAATACAATCGTGCCGCCCAGCACTAAATGTGATTTAATAATAAATTTCATATGAAGCACATTGAGTGTTCCTGAGCACTCTGTTGTGGATGTGTCATACAGCTTGCAGGCATCGTCTCAGCAAAAGTCTATGGTGAGGGAACAGGCTAGGGAGACTCGGCTCGCTGAAGAGGCGGCGGAGACGGATCGAGCTCGCCATGCATCTCCAGGGGAGGATGGCCAAGAGGAACCAGATCTTTCCATGCTCACTCTAGCAGAGAAAATGGCACTCTTCAATCGCTTGGCACAACCAACCAACCACGCCCCTCGAACCAGAGGAGACACTCGTGCGCGCAGATGTAACACCCGCTACCAGACTCAGCCAATCACACTTGGAGAGGTTGAACAGGTTCGTACCATGTCTCTCCATTCATTGAACATTTATACAATGCTTATTCATATCTCAAATGAGAATTATCAGTTTAAATCAGTTTAATACTTTAATCCTCATGTAATTTCAATCATGACTCATGACTGGTCATGACATTAAACTCATATAGGTGTGCACGTACTTTTGGCCATATAGTGATTAAATACTGGAAGTGAAGAGAAAAAAAACAATAAAGCTACAAAGCAAGTCAGACTGAAACCAAAATGGCCCAACGAAGGCTGCATCTGAAATTGCATACTCACTGAGTACTATAGATTTTTAAAAGTGCTTTGTGACCATTACGTTCTATGTAGTATGAATGTAATCCAGACATTTTTTTATGCTTCCACTGCCATTCACAAATCCTCTCCTGAAGCCTCATGGGATAACAAAGTGCCATTGGACCAAAGTAGCAGGTCATCTGGATACTTTGTTACCTACTTTTTTATGAATACTTTGAATTTGGACATACTACTCTTTTTATATACTGTTTTTCGCCTAATATATTCCAGTAAAAAAAAAAGAATGCATATTTGGATGCAGCTATTGTCTAAATTAGTCTTATTATTTGACCCACATTTAGTCTCTTATTGTGAAGTTAATGTGGAGATCCAGAATGTTTCTCAAGCAGGAATAATAATTAAAAGGACCAATCTCTCTTTTTTTTGGTTTATCGATTGAACGGTCAACAACCTGGTACACAACGGACATGGTTCTCATTCTCTTACACACACAGAGACACACATGCATTTAAAGGGGTTTATCTCTGATGCAGGATGGTTCTGGTTCTGAGATGTTTGACGAGGAATCTGAGTTCTCAGAGGGTCTGGTTGATCTGGAACATGTGAGAATGCCCGAGTACTCTAGAACCGTGTGATTATATAGAACCCAAGGTTTTTTATTGCTTGCAGTAAAACTATTGTCCTGTGTTTTAGAAGCTGTTGTTCTAATGCTTCAGCATATATGTCTCTATGTGCCAGTAAGCTGAATTCAGGCATATGTTATAAGCATCTTGCTTGACTGTAAATCTTACAACCCCAAAGAATTCTTTGAAGGCCAGTTCACACCAAGAATGATAACTGTGAATATAACAAGAACTACATAAACGCACAATAACGTTCTGCACTGCAGTTTTAAATTCTCAAACTCTTTAAAGCAGAATGGATTCTGATTGGCTGTCAATGATTTTAGCATTTATAAAAAAAAACTTTTTAAAAATTGATTCCACCTGTATAGTTTTAAAATTATGGTTTATGGTTATTTTTATGGTTATCATCTGTGGTGTGCTGCTAGATTAATGTAGTTAGGGCTACAATACAGGATTTGCAGTCTTTGTACTTTTGAAATGTAACTGAGAATATGCTGTTTTTTTATATATATTTGGAAAAGAATGTACAAAAGCTGTCAGTGGTGTGGTATCCTTTCAGAAGGTACTAATATTTTACCATTTAGGGGTAAATAATGTAAAGGCACTGTCCAAGTGATGGTGTACATGTACCGTTTAAGTTATTAATTAGAACTGGAGTCTGGGCTTATTTAAATTTGGATATCTGTAATGGATGAGTGGAATCTCCTAACCTAAGCAAGTGTCCTTCTGGACCAATGAGAGGACAGCACATATGTGATTTGAATAAACAGTTTGGGTATGCTTTAAAATGTTGCTACTGAAAACAAAATGGACTAATAAGAAAATGCTACATTGTAGTAATTTACGTGTTTCAGAACAAAGAAAACAGTCTACAGGTCTGAAAATGCATTCAATGAAAGAACTAAAGTGTTTTCTTATCATAAGACCAAGCAGTTCAGAAGGGGAAGTCTGTTGTGGTCAGTTGTTCTCATTGTCTGTGAAGACTCCCTGAAGAATGAGTGGGAGGTTTTGAGTGTTTTTAAAGGTACACTATGTAACTTTTCCATTCCAAATTTAAAAAATTGATACACTGCTAAAAACAATTATGGGAGCACTTAATCATCACAGTGTAATGCGAGTCAATTAAACTTTAGAGATATCAATCTGTCCAATTATGTTGCACAAGTGTTTGTGAATCTGTTGCACCTTCTTTGTTACAAATGAAAGTGACAACTGGTGCACTGGAAAGGCAACAGCAAGAAGGCCTGATTTTGGAGGTGGTGGACATAGACCATTTTTTTCTTGTTATGCTTCCTTACTGATTTAGAAATAATTTTATTGTCCCTTAACGGGAAATTTGTTTTCACAGACGTGTCGTTGCAGCAGAGCATGCGTTTGCGAGCATGCATTTGTCTTTAGTTTTGTGTTTTGTTAGGGTCACTGTATCATGAGGCAGTACCTGCAACCCAATAAAGTTGCACAGGCAGTCCTGCTCCTCCAGGATGGCACATCCATATGTTTGGTGGCTCCCAGCACAGTTTCAAAAGCATAGAGGAGATATATCAGGAGACAGGCCATTACACAAGAAGAACTAGACAGGGATGTAGGAGGGCAACAACCCTGCAGCAACCCAACAGGATGACAATTGCCAGAGCCATTTAAAATGACCTCCAGCACTTCACTGGTGTGCATGTTTCTGACCAAACTGAGTGGGGCCTTTGCTCAGATTTGGAGTGACATTTGCTAGAGAATACCAGAATCACGTTTGCCATTGGCACAGTGTTCTCTTCACGGATGAGAGCAGGTTCAAACTGAGCGCTTACCAACATGATGCTGTGAGAAATGCTGTGAGAGATGCTGTGAGAAATGTTAGCATTTGGTGGTGAGTCTGTAATGGTTTAGGGAGGAATGTCCATAGAGGGTCGCTCAGACCTCAATTTGTTAGCCAATGGTTCCCTTACCTGAATCCAATTGGGAAGCTCTGGTACGTTATTTATTGGAGCATCCGAAACCACCAAGTAGCACGACAGACTGTCCATCTCACTGATGCCTTGATCCAGGTCTTGGAGGAGATCCCCCAGGACACCATCCACCATATCATTAGGATCTTGCCCTGACGTTGTCATGAGTGCATACAGGCATGTGGGGGTCACACACAACTAACGACGTTCCAGTTACAATAGATTTTTTTTGGAATGATTTTGAATCTAGTTCTCAATGTGTTGATGATTTTGGTTTCCATTGACTGTCATAACAATTATGTTCTTAACAAATAGATGGATAGAATGCATATAAATAAAGATTTTCAAATCAAAGATTTCATTCATTAAGATCCAATATGTAATTTGTGTTCCCTTAATTTTTTTGAGCAGTGTATAATGAGCAAGTATATCATGAATCCATCTGATAAATCTTTTTTTTTTTTTTATCCTGAAGCACTACGTTACACTTATAATAAGTGTTTATATTATGACTATTTTAGACTGAGCGGGATGCTGACCAATGTGGAGTTGCCCAGTACTGTGACTTCTCATATACACAAACAGAAAGTAGCAGCTCTGGCTACAAAGTTCTTCCGCAAGGCGCATGCAGTTTTTTTTATTTTTTTATTATTAACCGCTAGAGCCCTGAATGTTACATAGTGTACTTTTTTAGAAGCCAAATGATTACTTCATTTGAAAGTCAGTGATCTTGTTCTGAATGTACACTTCAGCAGTGCCTGAAGCCCTGCTGACACAGTAGAGTTGGCCTATTATCGATTGTGTCTGTGACTCAATATGTGTGTTTCTGAGGGCATGATGGGAACGGATTGGTTTAGTGTATAAAGGGCATGGCTTTGTGAATGGTTTTGTTAGTGGCCGATTTGATGCTTGCCTTTCAGCTACAGGAAATGCACTAAGTCAGCCTCTGATTTGTCAGCATGATCGACACGTGTGCTGATGAACTGTTGATGAATGTGCTATTTCCTGTCCCTTGCTGACTCAATTTGTTCTCCTCTCATCTCTCTCACTTTTCCTCTTTGCTCTTATCTTTCTCACACTGATCACTCTCAAATCCTTTCATCATTCCCTTCTACTCTATTTCCTGTAATACCATCTGCTCCTGCCCACCATCTATCTCTTTTGTTTTCCCTCTTGTAGCTGCAGCCTGCAAGTGGAGCCCGTTTTGCATCCACCTCTAACTCTACCACTGTTTCTACTGAACATGCTGGGGACATCCACTTGACCATGTCAAATGTATCCGGCCCTGCCTACTATGAACAAACCATCTCCCCACCTCACCACCCTCAACCTCCCCAAGAGATCCAGACACCCCAGAGTCCAGATGTGTCTCCGGTGACCCAAGGTGAAAGGCTGGTGTTGAGCACGGGGAAGAGGAAGCACCCCTCTCCAGACAGCATGAAACAGCCATCACACACTCAGCCGGCAAGAGATTCGGAAGACCTTAAAGCACACAATAAGGCTCTGGTGACCGATCAAGACCTTTCAGAAACAGATGGAGAGTCAAAGGCAGCAATGTCAGGTAGAGGAATATTAGTGGTGTAGGTGATTGATTGAAACATTTTTTTTAAGCGCTGTCTTTCCCTCTTAGACCTGTTTCTTAGTCTCTTTTTTTACTTATTCACAAAGTTTTCCTATTTAATAAGACAAGAATCTCTCAGTAAGAGCAGTGTGAAGATTTATTGATAAATGGGAACATGTACAGGATGGTAACAGGATGGAAAATAGGTTGAAACTTTTGCTTATTTAGTTTAATCTTGCCTCACTAATAAGATGAACCCCTAAATAGGTCAGAAAACCCCCTAGTATAAGGGTCAGGTCCCAGCTATCAGCAGATATTTACTCTGTTAAATATATCTGGTATCATTATTAATAATTGACACTAGCCTGGGGTCAGTAAGATATTTTTGAAATAAAATTGAAAAACATTTACTATTAAGTGACCATAAAGACATTTATAATGTAAGCAAAGATTTTTATTTCAAATAAGTGCTGTTCTTTTGTAGTTTCTATTCATTAGAGAATCCTAATAAAAATGGATATATAAAAATAATATATTATCTTGTATTAAAATATACATGAAATTTTAAATTGTAATTATTTCGCCATATTACTCCAGTCACCTTTATTTACAGTGGTGTGAAAGAGTTTGCCCCTTCCTGAATTTTTTTTTTTTTTTTGGTGACAAATGTCTGTCACACTTAATGTTCTAGATCATAAATTTAAATATTAGTCAAAGATAACATAAATGAAGGTTTTTATTATTAAAGGAAAACAAAATCCAAACCTACATGGCCCTGTGTGAAAAAGTGCTTACCCCCTAAATTTAAGGGTGGCCCAACCAGTTATTACCAACAACAACTGCAATGAAGTATTTGCAATAACTTGCAATGAGCATTTACAGCACAGTGGAGAAATTTTGTCCTACTCTTCTTTGCAGAATTGTTGTAATTCAGCCACATTGAAGGGTTTTTACACTATTTCATCTGATCTGGATATGGTCCGGATTCGGCTAAATACAGTCAACCTCGAGATAAATAGAGAGACTAATATCAACATAGATGCCATTCTTCTTATGATATAACAAGTACATCAGGTTATATGGGAAGTGTTTCTGGTTCTGACCTAAATTATGCAGCCTAACAGTCATTTTACATGATATGAATTATAAAAATGAATAATGTGTTATGTGCATGCCAGGTTGAAGAGATTTTTGTTTTTAGTTTATATTTAATTACTATAGATGTGAAGGACTATGCGCTCGCTCAAGTACTGTGGAGTGAAACCATTTAGTGCTTTGCAAGTAATTAGCAAGATTTTAAATGTATACGGTGGTTAATAGGGATCCAATATCGGGAGCTATGTAGGAAGGTAATATGTTCATATTTCCTGGTTCAAGTAAGATCTCTAGCTGATGCATTTTAGAGTTTGTTTATTAAGCATGCAGGGCAATCACTCAGTAGAGCATTACAATAATATAGCCTTGAGCTCTTTGAACTATAATATAGCCTTGAACTTAGAAAGATTAGCATCCAAGTTTTTGGTCCAATAATTATCATTTCTGTTTTTTCAGAATTAAATATTAGGAAATTACTTGTCATTCAATTTTTTATATCAGTTATGCGTTCCGTTAATTATGTGATTTGATATGTTTCGCCAGGGTACAAAGAAATGTAGGGAATATGTTCAATTAAAATTTCTCAATCACAATCTAGGGGGAAAAGCATGTGAAAGATGAGTTAACTGGAATTGGCATTTAGTAATTCCAGATAATTATTTAAAATAACACAATTCCCTGTGGAGGAGGGTTTTTCTGCATCTATATTACTGTCCATAAATTAATTAAAACCTTTTAGATTTAGTTACATAAGGCTAAGAGGAAATTAAAGTTCATCTTACCACATCGGACACAATGATGTACGTGTTTTGTCATGAATTGCTTATGATGGTTTCCTGTAGTGTGAGCTGTACATGTGCTCTGTGCTGATATGAGTGTTACTACAAAATGATTGGTGTGGATTGGCTGTGATGTGTGTCTCTTCCTGTTTTGTGTCTGTCATGCAGGCTGGTGGTTTTAAAGTTGTCCTCTTAAAAAAAAAGAAAAAAAGACAAAGATGTTTGTGTAAGCCACGTTACACAGCATTAGCAACAAAGCTTCCCTTTATGATTAGAAACCGACCCTCACTTCCTGTGTAGCAGTTCTAACGTATTCTTCAGTGTTCATTACTGTGTGTGTATTCACATACTTGTGCGAACATCAGCTAGACTGGGCTGAATGTGTGTGAGAGAGTTTGAATGTTTTCGTGGGTGTCTGTGGTGGCTCCGCCTGTCACTGAGCTGTTATTGAATGCATCACTGGGACTACTCTAACCCTTTCCTGTGTCTGTGTTCAACAGATCTTCCTGTGCACACAGTCACAGTACGTGCAGCAGCAGCTGTATCGCAGGGCTCATCCTCATTGTGGAGTGGCTCTCTTGCGCAACAAACACATGCACAGACGCACACAGAGTCAGCCGGACACATCCTAGAGGACGACGGGAGAGAAGAGGAGCAGGAAACGGAGGGAGACAAGTTTTCAGACTTCATGTCTGCCAGACAAATGTCCATCAAAGAGAGGTCAGTGTTTAATATTTCTAAAAATTATATATAGAAGTCAGCTCGCAGAATGTTGTGATTGTTTTGTCCTTTTGAATAGGAAAACGTATAGGAAAACCATAGAAGTAAATTGAAAACCGATGATAATTTTGTTTGTGTATAAAGCAGGACATTGTAAATTGTAGATTTGTGACACTGAATTTACTCCTTTTTGCTCCATTTGTTGGAAGTAGGTTGCAAATATGTGTCAATTAAATGATAATCTCATTGTCCTTTCCATTTAGATTGAGAGCTAGGATAATAACTACATTAGGAATTGAAACGTATCGGATGCTCAAAGTCTTTTTTCAACTTTTTGACTTGGCTAATTCATTGTTGATCGAAATTATACTGTCTGGCTGTAACCTTGTGTTGTGGTCTGACATTTAAGCATACAGATGAAGAGAGACAGATATTCCAGTTCAGTGTAACTCTTATGTTGTGGTGTATTTTCATTGATTGATTTATTTATTTTAGTCAGATCTGTACTGCTGTATCCGGTTAGAGATCAAAGTATTGTGTAACTGATGGCCAACTGACGCAAGTCATTTAAATGGATTAATGACATTATGAAAACCGGTCATCTGAATGCATATACAAATATGTACCCACACTTGAAATGAGTTGGCTTAAATGTGTGTGAATAAGCATGACAAATGCTTATGTGATGTTGTTGTTGTTGTTGGGTTTTTTTTCCAAAGAGAGAGATTTTCTATAAAAACTTTGACATGTTGATTATGCAATTCTAATAAAAATAAAATATATACATTTTATTTTAGAATAATAGCAAAGTTATTAAAATTGGATATATAAAATAGACATTTAGAAATTATGTACAGAACAACAACAACAACAAAACTAAATGTTATATTTTAGCTTCTTCAAATTAGATGTCATTTGGGCTGAGGTGTTCTCCTGAGATGATTTTCCAGCTGTTGCATGTTTGACTCTTGTTAGCTATTGTTCACCATCTTTTATATCCATTAAAATGTAAATAAATATTTTTGTGAATAAATTCTATAGTAGGACAAATTCAAAGGCATCTACACATTTTTTTTTAAGCATTTAAAATTAATACTTTTTTAGATCATAACCTCCAATGTGTTCAGAATTAAGAAGGCTGCAAGAATTCATATGATTCTGTCACTTGCAGGCTGGCTCTCTTGAAGAAGAGTGGAGAAGAAGACTGGAGAAACAGGATAAATAAAAAACAGGATGTGGTGCAGGTTGCAGTGTCTGAAAGACATGCCCAACTATGGGAAGTGGAGCAGAGCTTCAAGAAGAAGGTAACCTCTGAACCTTGAACGGTCTCACCTAACTTTACAGGTCATATAGGTCATGGTTCATTGTCTTATTTCGCATGCCATGTGTATTCAACAGCTGTTTTGTTAGGGTGATGAATAGTATCTTGTATTGTCAGCTCTAGTTGATGCAGAGCAGATATCATGCTGGTTAACTTGTTAATTATGTGCTTTTAGTCATTTTATTTGCATTTGTTTTTTAGGTCAGTACTATAAGAGTTCATCGTTTAGCGTAGAATTGGCCTTTGTGCAATTGAGTAACTCTAAACAGAGAAGGGTGTGTCCTGTCCATTTCTCTATGTTCTGTCCCTTCTATTTGCATGTTCTTGTGGTGGGCATTAGTTGTTTTCACAATGTTATTTATTTCTCAAGAACACTAATTTGCACTAACTCCATTTTCTCATTGCAAGCTTCCTCATTTACATTTAAGTTAAATGGTGTAAATGGTGTAAACGTTGTGACGATTTCGTTGTTAATCATGTTTGGAAATGATAACCCTTAATTTATAGTGACTGAAATCAGAAAATAATCTTTAACGTTACAGCATGAATGTTAGTTCTAGAGCATTAATGGGTGATCTTGCTTTTTTTGTTTTTTAGTAGGCCTGGTAGAGGGAAGTTGGTGATCATGCATGTGTACAATGATCTTTGTAGCAATAGATTTTGGATTATTAGCATGTTTGATACAGTATATGTTCTTAACTTGCATGAAGTTCTCTGTCTTTCAGCCAGTCCACTTCTTTACTGCATGTTTTTGTGTTTTTATTGTTATAATATAATTTATTAAAATAAAAAAACCTTTCAAATCTTTGCATGCTTGATAGTAATTTTCTAGTCCTAAGGGGAATCGGGTGAGGTTTCACGTGCCTTTCTCTGTTTGGATTTATTCTTTCAGTCACTTCGTCGCAGGTTGCGCAAGTGTTGTAATTTGGTAACATTACTTATCAACTGCTAGTTCAACTTTCCAATATTCAGCTTAAAGTAAATAGGGCGACAGAGAAGATAAACTTTTAAAGGTGACGTATTATGCATGTTACATGTGTTCTGAAGAGAATTAAATTTAAAAAAAACAACAACAAAAACAGGCTCCAGTTCGATGACTTCAACTAAAGATCTTTAACTCCACATCAACTACATAAATTAAACCATCAATTAACCCTTCAGAAACATTCTTTTGCACTTTTGCGATAACTTTGTCCGACTGACACATTCATGGCATGAGATTGTCCTGTTTTGTTGCTGGTATGCCTGTCCGAGCATGAGCACTTGAAGCCCCGCCCTCTTCTTGAAAGTGGAACAGCAACACCAGCTCATTTGCTTTTTAAAGGTTCGCGCACGAAAAATGTGTAGTTGCCAAAAAGTGACTAAAACTTCATATACACACTCTCGGGACATCGAGATACTTATTTTAGATCTTGAGGTATGATGGGTCCCCTTTAAATATGGCATGAAATGAAAATCTGCACAGGCTAATCTTATGGTTTCATCATAAATTTAATTTTTTACCTCATCATTTTGAGTTAAAAACTAATTTGGGCTTCCGGTGACGTGACAGATTCTCTTTGATGACGTATGTCAGACATCACTATTCATTTAGTCTGTTAATGACACCTTTCTTACGGTTTACTGCAAGTGTAACGGAGGCCAGCAAGTAAAGAGCCTTGCAGGGTAACCTCACTCCCCTGGCCTCAAGAGTAGCACTAGCGACTGACGTTAGAGGCTGTGGTCTTTAACGTCCTTGTTAGCATGATCACCTCCCATGCCAGTGACACTGGTTCGAATCCTGCTCAAAACTGTGCAAGTAGGACCATTTACACAAGCTTGCATTCAGATCTGCCACCATTTAATCAATAACCGATGGATAAAACCTGCTCTAGTGTTTTTACTCTGATGTAGGCTACTTCTGTTTCATTGTGACTTTAAAGACATTTTTAAATCTAAATACTTTTATACCATTTTTCATACCGAGTTAACAAATGAGACTGCAGTAATATCAAGCATCTTTTATTTTTTTATGATTAATGCAGCTAGTGTCTGCAAACTGCATAATGAACTTATTTCAGTAACCAGATTCAGTGTTAAGTGTAATGTCCAAGCTTTAAGTCGGGGGTCATTTCTACCCTCTTCTTTTAACCCCTTTTTCTAGGATGATGGGATGATGATAGATGACTTTGCTGTGTCTGATCAACTCTGGGTAAGGCTATTAGCCATTAGCCACCATTCTAACAGGCTTAGCACGGGTTTTGCTAGCATACAAGGGTTATGGTTTTGTGTTTTAATTAATCCATGACCATGTAATCATGGTGATGTCTGTGTGCTGTCCTGGTTTGTGGAACCTGTCATCAATTCAGGGTGAACCAGTTGCTTGTGGTGGTGATTTTTAATTTGCTTGATCCTCTTACATTGCTACCATGGTGACGGTATGAATTTTGCAAAGCCAAAAAGTATTTTCTGTTTTATTTTAACTGCCATTTTGGTGATTTTTGTCATTTTACCCTGTGGTGACTTTGCTGTTATGGTGTGGCTAATTGCCTTGTTCAACCACTCTTATAGGTAGGCTAAAGCCTTTTCGTTTGCGTTAGTCAGTTCGCCTTAAATTGTTCTCCCAATGTTAGTTTCTATTGATTCGTCCCATATCATATCAACAGTTAAAATGTAAAATGAGACTGTTAATTTGTAATATGCCAACCCACACTTTAGATTGTGCTTTCTTTTGAAGCTACTTGATTGACAGCAGGTAGTTTGGAGAAATATTTGCTTATTATCAGGTTCAGGGTGGTTGTACAAGGTTGGTGATTGAGTGTTGAACTCTAGATTTGACCGTAGCATTCTAGCAAATTACTTTGACATCGTGTGGTTATTTAGTGGCATTGTGTCTAAGACTTGACCAATATCACCTGCCTGATGTCTGTCCCTGGACTTCCTCTTCAGTCCCTCCTGCTTTGTCATATGTCTCTGTCTTTTGTCTTGATTCCCCACTCTGTCCTATAGGATCCTGTCTTTTCCTCCTCCTTTTCATGTGCCTCTGAACCACTGGATCAAATAGCAATCCTCCCCATGGAGCAAGAACACCCACCCAATGTAAGCTCTCCTCCACTTTCAACCCTCTGATACTGACAATCTGCATCTTTTTCCATTTGCAATTTCTACACTATAAAATCCTATTAAATTTATGGTAAAAATAGTTTAAATGGTAAAAATCATCAAACAAAATACAGGGTAGTGTTTCATTACGAGATGGCTTTTCAAAACATGTATATTATATTATACTTGTATGTAACATTATATGTAATAATGTACATAAATGGTAACAAAAAAGATCTATATTTTTAAAACAAAAAAAACTTTTTAGTCAAGCACAGACTTCTGGGAACATCCTTTTTCTATTTTTCTATTTAAAAGAAATGGTATAAGAGTACACATTTTATGTAAACAATTATTACTAATTGCAATTATTATTATTATTATCTATCTATCTCACATAAATCATTATCTATATTTATATATTTAAGTTGTATTTTATATCCATATTTAGTAAGGTATTTTAGGAATTGTAGGACTCTTATCGTATTTCTTATAGTCCAAGTAATATATATTCTTGTATTAATTTAATTTGATAAGCATTCTGAAATGCTTTGTTCTTGTCTTCTTAATATTGACAGTTTCTTGTCTTCCTCAAAATGACTAAAGTTCAGTTCATAAAGCTCTCCATAGAATATCGGTTTTCTTTAATACCTTTTAAACTTAAATTCATGGAAACTCTTGATCTTTAAATGGCTTTGTATGTTACTTTTTATAAGATTTAAACCTTGAAGCCTGTATATCATAACATTTTTCTAATTGTCTTCATTATCATGACCAATTGATAGGATGTGGACAATGGGTCTATATCAGTGGTTCTTAACCAAGGGTTCGGTGAGGCAGTCTTAGGGGTTCGGTGGAGAAGTGGTCCCCAAACCCGGTCTGCGGATCGTATCGCGGATCAAATGGTATCGGTCCGCCCATGGAAATACAATTACATTTTATTGTCAGGAGCTGAGCGTCGCGCAACTCACAACAGTCGCGCAATCCCCACGCCTCCCGTCAACAATCGAGTATTGCGAGGACGGCGGGGTTCGGTGAATGCGCATATGAAATTGGTGGGGTCCAGTACTTCCAACAAGGTTAAGAACCACTGGTCTATATAGTTAAAACAGCAATGATTGACTATAAATCTAAAGGAGTCTTTAACCGGTCAGCAGTGAGGTCTCAAGTAAAGTATCGCATTCCTTTATCTATTAATAGGAGCCTCTCTAGTCTAGGATGCATCCTCTCACCTTTCATCTTTTCTATCCATTCTTTTCTCATCCCTCTCTCTTCCCGTTTGTCTTCCTGCTCTTCCCTCCGTGTGAAGGCTACCCCCCTGCCCGTGCAGGTGGATGAGCGTCACCCCTGGAGACGGAAGGTGCCTCTCACCCCCCCAAACACACATCCACTATTCCTCCATAACACAACATTGAGACTGTTGTTGTAATGTATACACATGTATGTTCAGTGTTATTTGTGTTTTTTTTTTTTTTTTTTTCATTTCTAAATATTTATAAAAAAAATATTTTAGTCTTTTGGATTTTTGTTTGCAGGTTATTGTTAGAAAAACAGCTTTAGGAAAAAGTTAATTTACACTGCACAATTTTATTTGATCATTGTTTTGACTAAATCTCTTATGAGATGTTTCTTTCACTATTTTTACAATTGAAATGTTTATCAACTGAGCATCACTTTTTTTTTTTTGTTGATAAAAAAAAATCTAAATTCATTATGTATTACAAAATTCGCTGTCAGTGTTACATTGTAATTATACATTTGTAATGAATAATAATAATTCACTACATGCACTTACTATAGGATTAGTTTCTTGAAATGATGCACAATTTATAGTAATTTACTATAGTAACTACATGCAACAAGAACTTGCTGAATTCTACTGGCATAAGTGAGGAAAAAAAGTTGCCCTAACAATGATATAAATACTTGCTCAGATGCTTAATTTAGTTTCTCCTTTGGCATCTCAGAGGATGGGAAATGAGGTGGTGGAGAGCCAGCGGCTTGATCGCGTAGAGATGTCTATTCAGGAGCGCAAGCAGCTCATCACTGCACAAGAGGATGCATGGAAGGTCAAAGGTTACAGAGCAGCCAATGACTCCACTCAGTTTACAGTGGCTGGCCGTATGGTTAAAAAAGGTCAGTGAAAAATGCTCATATTCATGTTTTATTACTTTAGTGCAGTGACTTAGATTGAGCCTTTTTGATGTATTCTTTGTACTATGTGAACAAAACATGATAAAAAGAGTTTTGCTTTATAACAATGTATGGTTAAGAACTATTACCGTCTGCTTTCTCTTTCCTAGGCCTGGCAGCACCTTCTGTTCTCACAAATTCAGTGCTGTCCCCTCTGTCCTCTAAAAACAAGAATGCCTCTCATACGATCTCAAAGCCACAGGAAGGTGAGAAGCCATACTCATACTCATCTTGTCATTTCCTGGTCCCACTCCCCTTTCTTGCCATCAGATTTCCTTAATTCTTCTATGTCTGTGAATATTTTTGTATGCGTACCATATGTATTTTTATCACTGCTGTATTTTATTCTGTAGAAATTGAAGTCAGACAGGACATGAATCTGGAGTCAGACAAGAAGCTGGAAAAGTTGGAGTCATTCCTAGGTCGTATTAATGGTAAAGGTTAGTATGATAAGAAAATATGTAATAAATGTTAGAGATAAGGTCTTTTCCTATATCTGTCATGGTTGGTTTTGGTTTTGTTTGGATATCTTTTAATTTTGTAATCAAACAAAGTCATGATTCCTTGTTCCCTCATGTGAACAAATCATGTGCGTGCGTCCCTTGGTTAATGTGTTGTTCTCATTGGTTGGTTTAGTCATGTTTTTTTTTTTCAGTTCTGTTTCTTCACTGATTTATTGGTTCAGTTTTTTCAATTGTTCCTTGTTTAGTGATTAATCCATGTGCATAATTAGCCCTAATATTCCCCATTGTCTTTGTCTAGCTTTGTTCCCTCTACCCTGCTCTATGTCCATGCTCAAGCCTAGTCAAGCCATGTCTTTGTATTTGTTCAGGTTTTGTTAATAAAAACTGCACTTCAACGTTTGCCTCAGTAGAATTTAATTACAAAATCAACTTCATATTTTAATGGATGTATTCCTATTCATTTCTCAGTTTCAGGACTTCAGGAGGCCACAATTGCAGTCACAGAAAAGTCTGTCAAAGAGGTTATGACTCTGGATGATGAGACCTTCGATAAGTTTTATCGACACACAGAGGATATGGCCAAGATTACCAGCAGAGTGGAAATCAACGACGATTTTGATGCCATCTTTAAAGTGGAGCTGCCCAGGTAAAACCCAACAAACAGTGCCTATAAGAGTTTAATATCATCTCTGCAGCAATAACTGACCAGCGATTTTGTTTTATTACCCATTATATTATCTGAGATAGAGGAAATAGCTGTGATCCTAACACCATTTTTTTGAGTCTTGGTCTCAGACTAAGAGGATTCAGGATTTTATCTCAAGACCACAACTGTGAGGAAATCACCATCAATTATCAATGTCTGATTTATTTGTTAACATCATTAATGTGATTTGATGTAAAACTTACTGCTTGAAATGCAATCAATAACTTATTTCTAATTGTTACATGTGTGCCAGGTTCAAAAAAGTCAAGTGGCCAAAATTAAAAAACCCACAAAATTCAAGATGTATAACTGCGAAAACATACTTGTATGAGGTCTTGTTTTTCATACATCATAGGATCCATTGAAACAATCTCACAAGAGCAAGAGAACCATTTTCACAAATATGCTCATGATTGTAAACGTGATATTGATTGTATACAAATGTTCAATAAACTAGAAGTTAATGACTTAAATTTTAGACACCATTTTAGACAAGTTTTTGCTAGTAATGCGTTTCATTACTAAATCAATTGCTTTGAACAAAAGGGTTGAATAAAGATCCCTCATTAGGTCAGTTACATATTTAAAAGTAGACCTATTATTTTATTTTTTCCATCACATTTCAGTTTTCAAATTTTTAATTTTTAAAACATTCTCAACATTATTTATTCAGGTGTAATTTGACCACGTCTGGTGCCAGCACTGCAACACAAAGATGAATTATTCTGGGTTACATTGTTCTTACTACATGTAACGTCTTATAGAGTTAGAGTTAATTGCTTGGAATTATGCATAATTTACAATTATCACTGTAAGTACTTGAAACCACTTCTATGCTATACTAAGTAACGTGTAACTGTCACCTTAAAATAAAGTGTTGCCTTTTATTGTTAGTGATTTGACTGGAAACAGCTCTATAGTATTATTATAATTCTACTCCGATTAAATAAGAGAATTCTCAGACAGTAGATTTGGTTCTTGTATTGGTCTCCTCTTGGTTTTGGTGGTCTTGACTACAACACTAGTCTCTGATATATATGTATTTTTGTATTTTAGGTTGACCTCAGAGATGGTGCAGCACAAGCGAGCAGTGCGGCCAACCAGAAATGTTCAGTCATCCAAAAACCCTCTGAAAATGCTGGCTGTTCGGGAGGACATCAGACACGAATACACAGAACAGAGGCTAAACATCGGCCTTCTGGAGAGCAAGAGGATGAAACAGGAAAAGAGTGAGTGATAGGAGGATGTGGAGTGATTAGTTTATGAACACTGAATGTGTTTTTGTATTTTATTTTTGTATATGTACATAGGTAATTATTTGCCAGTGTTCACACATTTCTAGTATAGTTGTGTTAGAATCCTATTTCAGTCAGCCAGTGTATCTGACATATATTTCAGTTCATCAATTTCCTGTTGTTTAGTCAGTGTGATGCTGAAGAGTCATGTCTTCATTGTGTAAACATTTAAAGTAATGCATAAAAGGACACTGTACAGGGACTTCTACATTAAGCTTGTAAATATAATTTCGACTGACTCCATGTTCATTCATGAAAGCTAAGGAGAATATATAATTATGCCATTAAAAAGATATGAAGATATCAATTAGCATGGCAGCATAATTGTTTTATTTACAATAAAAATAACCATATACTAAACTATTATTAGAAACCTAATTATAACAGCAACTTTTAATCAGAAACATTTTTCTACAAAAAAGTCAGATTTCTGCACAGGGATTTAGATTTAGAGTCAGTGAATAACTTGTTAGTCTTTTGCTTTTAAATGACATGTCATTCACTTTAACGTTCAGTTAGTTGTGTTGCTGCTTTACCATTCAAAAATTTTTGGTCAGTAAGGTTATTTTTCTTGAAGGAATTGAACACTTTTTATTCAGCAAATCCGTATGCATTAAATTGATTCAATTAAATGCATGGATCAAAATACATTTACTGTAGAATGTTATAAAAGATTTCCATTTCAAATATTGTGTTATGCAATAGCTCATATTATTTTCCTCTTTCACAGTGAATAAGAACAGTGGTTTCTCTGAGGTTGCTCTTGCTGGGTTGGCCAGTAAGGAAAACTTCAGCAGCGTGAGTCTGCGAAGTGTGAACGCTTCTGAGCAGAGCTCCAACAACAGTGCCATGCCCTATAAAAAACTCATGCTCATTCAGGTCAAAGGTGAGTGGCAGTGACAACAACAGCTGTTTGTGATCTTCAATGTTTGAGCTCAACAACATAATGGAGGGCTCCTTTTACAGATGGCTCTGCAGACTTAGAGGTCAACAATCCATTCTGACCTTGTTTGTTTACACCCATGTTTGAAATGAAGAATATAGGTCTCTGGTTGGAAGCCACCCATGTCGGCTACACTCACAATGTCTTTTTGGGGGGTTGACCGCTGCATTTACTTGAATGTATGAGTCTTGAAATGTCCAGGGCTTACAACTTACAGTAGTGTCTCGAATACTGACTAAATGCAACAGGAGTCAAGCCCATATTCTTTTACCAGTAACCGTAGCAATATCAAAGATGGCACCATCCTTAAAACTATGAAGTCTTATCACCCCAGTCCAAATACAGAACTCACAACCATGTTCTGTTGTTGTGTGAACATGACCAATGTGTGTGCTATATCTGTGTGTTCCTGTAGAGAGTACTTATTTGGCAGTGAGACAGCCAATAATGGTGTTGTTTACTTTAAAGTAAAAGGGAGAATTTCTGTCCTCATGTCGCCTGAGATGTGGTTGTTGTGGATACCAATTCCTCATAAGGCATCCCTCTCAATCTAACCCCACCTGCATGTTCCCAAAACAACATTCTACACTTCCCTCAATCAAAACAGAGAGAAAGAAACCAGATAGGCTTAATAGAGAGAACAACATGTGAGCAGTCCAAGAACAACAGCATTACGTCCAACTGTAGAACTGTTCTGCTTACAACATTATAACATTACAAAATAACATCTCAAGTATTATATCATAAAATAATTTCCTTCAGAGTTTGAAATTCAACCGAGATCATGCTGTACAATCAAAGGAAATCATTTTTAAATGTTTTTGCTCCTGACATATGGGGGTTTAGCATGTGACTAACATTCTTATTGTTCCAATTTCTCTGTGTATTTTAATTAGGTCGTCGACATGTTCAGACCAGACTGGTTGAGCCCAGAGCTTCCTCCTTGAACAGTGGTGACTGCTTCCTCTTGATCACACCTCATCATTGCTTCATCTGGATTGGAGAATTTGCAAATGTTATTGAGAAGGCCAAAGTGAGTGTGTCCTGCTGCATGTACCAACAAACGCACATCGCACTATCACTTGCTTAATCTCCAGCTGTTAGCAGTGTTGCTATTGTTAAAAAAGCAAATTATTAATTAATTAATAAAATAAAATTTCACATTAATTGAAATTGCTTAAATTATAAACACTAGATGAAAATGTTAAACTTAAAAAAATGTTTAAGTGACTTAAAGCTAAATAAATAGAATGGAAATAAGTTAATTCAAATTAGTAATAAATACTATAATAGTATCGAAATAATACTAAATTAACAATGGCAGTTAGTGCTAATGACCGTATTAGTCACATATATCAACATTGTTATTTCTGGTTCTCAGCTGGATTTTGTTACATTTAAACATGTCATATCCTGTACTCTGCCTTGGTGTTTTCTGTTCTATTCAAATACCGGTGAGTCCCCCACGTGCAGGAAGTAAACAGAATTAACCACAAAGCACCTCTTGGTGATTTGTAAAAGCTCCTGTTGTCTCTCTCTCTCTCTCTCTCCCTCACACACAATTTCAATACAGACTGCAGGTCATTAAGCTCTGAGCTTGACCTACAGCATACCATCTTAATTTACTATAACGCAGTGGTTCTCAAATAGTTCAGGTGTAATGGGGCGCACGTGACCCTGGGGAACATGCTTTTTTTTGCCAGGGAGTAGGTTTTCTTGCACTGAACAAGAGCAGCAGATATGAAGTTCAGATAACAAACCCTTCACCCTTTGACGTGTACGATCACACCGGTGTTCATATGTGTCACGTGATCAACTGCTAAATTCACACGTGTTTTCATGCAATATCTGGCACTGATCCAGAGAAAGACGCGCTCAAAGCTTGTCATTTATCACAACAATTCAGTTCTTTCAACCACATAAGGTTTCTTTTAGGTTTCAAACATTTAAATACTTATAAGTACTGGCAAAACAATACACTTATACTTGACGCACTGCTATAATGTGATGCTCAAGATCTTAAACATTAATTTAATTTGCTAGTGGGATTTTTGTATGTCATCAGATCCTGTCTGATATTAAATTACATTATTATCTGCATTATGGTGCAAATTGAAATTAAATGTTTGTATCGTCAATCACGCAGGCTGCAGAGTTGGCCACGTTCATTCAGACCAAGCATGACTTGGGATGCAGAGCCTCATATGTACAGACCATTGAAGAAGGTGCCAACACGCACTCTCATGCTGCCAAAGAGTTTTGGAAGATTCTTGGCGGCCACACCAGTTATCAAGGTGAGATTTATGTAATTCCTTTTAGTTCTCATCTGCTGATAATTCAGCAGCGTTTGACTCTGAAGAATTTTATTTTTGTACACAAGTGTAATAATAAGGAATGCTACAGTTAGATCACCTTTACTTAATGCAGTCCTTCTTAATATGGGCATCTGTACCCTATAGCTGCTGGAACTCCAGAGGAAGATGAGTTCTATGAGAGTGCCGTCGTAGAAACCAACTGCATCTATAGGCTCTTGGAGGATAAACTTATTCCTGAAGATGACTACTGGGGTCGAGTTCCTCGCTGCTCCATGCTTAACTCTAAAGAAGTACTTGAAAAGCTTGCATTTACATTTATGCATTTGGCAGATGCTTTTATCCAAAGTGACTTGCATTGAATCAGTTCTTGCTTTCCCTGGGCTCGAACCCATGACCTTGGCGTTGTAAGCACCAATGCACCAACTGGTTGAGCTACAGGATAATTAATCATTGATTGATTGCAACTAATTTGCACTTTAATCAAGATGCAGTCAATAATTTTGTATGGTTAAAGTAGGAAAGATTCATAACTTGCTTTAGTGTTGTTGTTTTTTTTTTTCAATGACCCCAATATTATATTCTGGAAAAATATGAAAATTAAATTACATTTACATACCAATGTGGTCAGCAATATACTTTGCATCTCTGCCAAATGCTATATTATATAATAAAAACTAAAGAAAGCAAAAGGCTAATTAAATTGTAAACCCCCATTTTATTCTTGTAGGTGCTGGTGTTTGATTTTGGTAGCGAGGTCTACGTATGGCATGGTAAGGAGGTGACATTGGCACAGAGAAAAGTAGCTTTTCAGCTGGCAAAGCACTTGTGGAATGGCACCTTTGACTATACCAACTGTGATATTAATCCTCTGGACCCTGGAGAGTGCAACGCACTTATACCCAGGTACAAAACAGAGCTGAGTATGTGCTGGCGACCCTGTTCATGGGTATTGTTCTATAATATTTCAAGTTTTGGCACTTGTGACCTTTAAAAACTCATTCACACAGGCATCTCAGGTCAGAAGTGTGTTATTGTTGCTTAACTTGATACACCTGTACAAACAACAGATTAGCATCTCAGTGTTCATAAGCAGACTTTGGTTGCCAACAGAATTTCTGAAGCCTGGTTCTTTACTCCTGAAATAAATGAGTGTCTCATGGGTTTATTCTGTTCTAACAAAGTTATATTCTTGCTTTTTATGAAATCGATATAATAATTAAATAATTATTGTCTTTGCTGAACTGGTTATTAATAGGAAAGGCCAGGGACGACCAGACTGGGCTGTGTTTGGCAGGTTAACTCAGCACAATGAGACTACGCTTTTTAAAGAGAAGTTTTTGGACTGGAGTGACGGCAAGAAATTGTCTAAGAATGGTGACTCGAATGTTGTTGAAAGCAAGGTAAGTTTGCACAGAATAAGTTGTATCTGTCTTTTCTGAAAAGCAAGTTTTAATACATTAGGTACTCCTGATTATATTTAAAAATGTTGCCAATCTTGAAATGCAATTTACATTTATGCATTTGGCAGATGCTTTTATGCAAAGCGACTTACATTGGATTCAAAATACATTGTAATTGGTTGGTTAATTTATCTAGGAGCTTCGGAGTGCAGAATGTCGGCCCTATGATGCGTCACGGATGTTGTCAACGGTATGGACACCAGTCAAGACCGTTCTGGATGGAGTTGATGTTGGACGAGGTTATGGACTGGTGGAAGGTGATGAGCGGCGCAATTTTGAGATCAGCACATTGTCTGTTGATGTCTGGCACATTCTAGAGTTTGACTACAGGTAAGATGAATCATTTATACGGTAAAACTATTAAAATTATTTGATTTTTATGTACAAACACAGTCTCTCTTGCTTGTTCTAGTCGATTACCTAAACAGAGTATTGGTCAGTTCCATGAAGGAGACACGTATGTTGTCAAATGGAAGTACATGATCAGCACTGCAGGTTAGTTGTATGTTGAAGTTGTGCATAGCAGTCTTGATTTTAACAAAGGGTGTTCACATTTTTAGTTTGGTCCGGACCAAAAGAACAAAAACATTTAGTCCTGGTCTGCGTACTGTTCACATTGTAATGTTTATCACCAAACCTAAACATACCAAACATAAAGTCATAGGCATGCATTCACAACCTGATTGGTTGTTTTTGATGACGTATTTCCTATTTTGTGACAGAACTTACCGAAAACAATGCTATGTGCTTGGACAATAAATGCACTCATTGTATGTGCGTAGCCTGCATATGATGGCATTTTGCTTATAAAATGTGTAAAGATATCAAAACAGCATTAGGTATCCGTCTGTCACACACAAACGATCTGCTATTTTGTGCAGTTGGCAAGAGGCTGCATTCAGAACGGATCATCGGGCCAGGGAAGGAGAAATGTTCTTATTTCTTCTGGCAGGGTCGTAACTCTACAGTGAATGAGAAGGGAACATCAGCACTGATGACTGTAGAGCTGGATGAGGAGAGAGGTGCTCAGGTACTTACCATGGATTATTTTATATTTTAAAAATAGTTTTTAGAATGTTCTCAAACATTTACTGCTCTAAACACTTAAAGGTTTAGGCTCTGTAAAAAAAAAATGGTTTTGTTGTTTTTAAAGTCTCTTATGCTCACCAAGAAATCTTTGTAACTTAAATACTAAATACAGTAAGAACTGTTGTTGTGTAATATTACTACAATTTAAAATACAATTTTTCTGTTTTAAAATGTATATTATAAAAATTAACATAATTATACATTTTAATGGCAAATTTTCAGCATCATTACTCCAGTTTTCAGTGTCACATGAATCATCATTCTGATGCTCAATATTTCTTATTATCAGTGTTGAAAACTGTGTGCTTTAAGTGCTACTTAATTTTGTTTTGGACAAGCTCAAAAGAGTATCATTTATTTTCAATGGATAACATAATAAATATATACATTTCATTACAGCATTGTAAACATTATAAATATTAAAATGTAACATGTTGTTACTGTCACTTTTGATCTATGTACCCTTGATGAATGAAAGTGGACATTTCTTTAAAAAATGAACATCGTAATGAGCTCAAACATTTTGAACAGTGTTGTTTTTCCGTTTAGCTGTAATTTTCCGTAAAGCTGAAATATTAGCATAAAAATAATATATAGTTGGTTTAACATGGTTTGTGTTTTGCAGGTCCAGGTACAGCAGGGAAAGGAGCCTCCTTGTTTCCTACAGTGCTTCAATGGAGGAATGATTGTTCATGCTGGAAAGAGAGAAGAGGAGGAAGAAAATACACAAAGTAATCTCTCTTGCTAACTTTACCAGATTGGTAGTTTATGTAAGTTTCCATAACCTATTAGATCAGCGTTTTTTATTTTTCATATATATAAATAAAATAAAAACGCTAATCTAACAGGTTATGGAAACTTGCATAAACTACCAATCTACCAACATTTTGAATCTACCAACATTATAAAACATTTTGAACTCATGTGGATGGAGTAGTGGCGGTTCCAGCTTGTATGGTATTCACACATCATAAATTATCTGTAGTCATCAGTTATACTATTGTTTTTATAATATCTGAACATAAATCTAAATGCAAAAACTAAATGGATAAAGCCATGGCACCAGTGTTAATTTCGTTATCGAAATGACACAAAATGTTAGTTGACTACCTTTTTTTCCATGACTGAGATAAGACAACACCAACATCATTAAACAATAACTATGACTACATCAACATGTTTATTTATTCTTTTTTTTTTCTTTATCAAGCAACTCTTGCTGCCTCTGGCAAGATGCTACCTTGGGGTGCATTTTCCAAAGCCATGGTTGCGCATGCATAAATCAGTTAAACTTCACCCCTTAGGTCCACAGAGGTGGAGCTGGACTCGATGCTGCTCCACCCATTTAGCTCTGCAGTGAGCACCACTTATATCGACTTGACCTGATTTCCTTCATGTGCAGATGACTGGCGCTTGTATTGTGTGAGAGGAGAGAAGCCCATAGAGGCCCATCTGCTGGAGGTGGTGTGCCACTGCAGCAGCCTAAGGTCTCGCACCTCTATGATCCTCCTGAACATCCCTAAAGCCAGCATGTTCTTGTGGCACGGCTGCAAGACGCAGACGCACACACGGGATGTGGGCCGTACCGCTGGAAACAAAATCAAAGAACAGTGAGTTAACTCATACCAACAAACCAACGGCACTTGATATAAAAGCGTAGCGACCACTTATATAGAATTTCTGGTTTCCAGGTGTCCTCTGGAAGCAGGGCTTCACAGCAGCAGTAAAGTATCCATCCAGGAGTGTGATGAGGGAGCTGAACCACAAGGTTTCTGGGAGGCCTTGGGAAGGAGGGATCGAAAGGCGTATGACTGCATGCTGCAGGGTGAGTAAAGAGGCGTCCATTGTGTGTTTATTCATGCTGATGTGAAAATGATTTACAGGGTTCCTGAGTGTCATTCCTATATTATGCTTTTTCAAATAGTACCATTCATGCAGTGTTTAATATAGTTAAAGTGTAGTATAGTTAAACGAATCAGACTGGGCCATCTGGCCAATCAGAGCAGAGGAAACTCTTGGAATGGAGGGGTTTAGAGAGACCGAACCTTCAAACAAACTTTTCAGAGTCTGAGAAATGAGGTTATGTGCAATGTATATTATGAGGAAATTAAAGGTGGTTTTTTTTTTTTGCCTTGGATGCATGTAATCCTATTGGAGAAATGGCATAATAGAGGTATTTTAAATTCTGTTTGATCAAATTCAAGGTCATAAATAGTAATAATTATATTAAATTGTACAACCAAAGTCTAAAATATTAGTTTAAGAGATCTTAAATATGTAGTCGGAAGTACAGGAATCACAATACAGCCTAATATAAACTTCAAAAGGCTATGATTTATTTAAATAAATGGCTCTAGAAGTTTCAATCAATGAATACTGTACATTTTATGCCAAGCGGTTGCTTTATGATCTACCGTTGATGATTTAATCGCTGTGTTTATATTGTCATTTGTTTTAGATGGTTGTAAGATTGCATATTTGATCTTCCTCATCTTTTTGAATGCACAGCTGGGCTGGTAGTAGCATAGACATTTCAAAATAAAAGATCCCTTGTAGTTCAGGCTTGTTTATAATTAAGTATCATACATGCTTTCCCCCCAGAATATAATTGGTATATTGGTTGCACAATGAAGTGAATCCAGCATTTAGTTCAGCACAATCAGTTTTTCTTAAAACCATTATTATATCAGATAAATCAAACATTTGCTGACCTCTAATCTGTATATACTGATATATTAGTACATAAACCAAATTGAGTATTAATTCAAACTTGTCTTGAGTTTTTTTAAACCTTGCATTTACCATGTTTAACAATTGAATGTGTGCCTAATTAAGTTGAACAGTCTGATGCATGTCATTTATTTAGTGTTTGGGTTTGTCCTGTATGGACATACAGTATTTTATTTATCTGTGCTGGTCTTAAAATAACTTTAAAGGTCTTAAAATTTGATTTTAAAACTTTTTTGATTCTTGTGTTTTGCCTCGTTTCTCAGATCCGGGAAAGTTCAACTTCACTCCTCGGCTGTTCCAGTTAAGCAGTGCTTCAGGAGAGTTTGTGGCAGTGGAATTTGTATATCCATCCAGAGAACCAAATTTGGTCAACTCGATGCCTTTCCTACAGGAGGATTTGTATACAGCTACTCAACCAGGTATTTGACATATTCATGTTCGCTAAACACTGTTAAGAGTTCTGTTTGTTAACTGTTAGGTATTCTGGATGGGTGTCAGTTACATTTTAATTAGGTTATCCTACACATTACATAAATAATGTATTTGGGAAATTCGATTCTTCACACTCATTGAAAAGTCATGAGGTTTGGTTGTGGCAGTATCATGATGTTGCTACTTGTTTGATTTGTCTTTTAGCCCTGTTTTTGGTGGATAATCACCATGAAGTTTACCTGTGGCAGGGCTGGTGGCCTCAAGACAGTGAGAGCACGGGCTCAGCTCGAATACGATGGGACTCCGACAGGAAGTGTGCCATGGAAACTGTACTCCAATATTGCAAAGGTGATTTTAAAAATGCACACTTTATTTTTATAAGGAAACATGGGGTTGTATTGTGTAATATCGTTCTTTCTGGTGACGTGCTGGACTTCTGATAATTTATCAGCTTCAACGGCGTCCCATTCTTAAAACTGAATGTAAGATATTATCTTATCTGCCTCATTCAGTCAACAAACAATGGATAGAATCAAATTCCCATCCTGCATTTCTTTTTCTACTTTCTTTTTTTCAGTAATCTGTTTCAATCAATTAATGTTGCTAATTCTGTTATGATCATTTTGTAGAAAAAAATGAGAAAAAAACTCCAAAATCATACCTGATCCACGCAGGGCTTGAGCCTCTTACCTTCACTAACATGTTTCCCAGCTGGGAACACAGAGAGGACATCGCTGAGATCACAGAGAAGGTGAGAGAGAAAGTTAAATGCACATACGTTTTTTTTCCCACCAGTTTCTAAGAGCACAATATCTGTATTTTATTACACTGTTAGTAGTACTCGCCTACAGGTGAGTGCTTCTGACATTATTTAGCCATCATATCATTCCAAACCCGTACGATTTTTGTTCTTTAATTCAGGATTTTACTCATATATAAACAATGATCAGCGAATATGAACTCAACCGTATTGTAGGGGATTTACAGTTAAAGACCCGAGGACCAGATATGTTGAATGACCAGGAGTCAGAAGTGCAGTCAATAGAAGAATTTTAGTGAAGTTTAGTTTGCAGTTTCATCAGTAGAAGCCAGCTTCAAGTCTCACAAGGAGTTCGTAGGCCGCTCCACATACAATAACATTGTTACAGCAATTATATTCTAACAGAGGGTGCTAACTACGTCAATGATGACGGTTAAATTATTCTGATTGGCTAAGAAAGAAAGAAAGATAAACAAAACTAGTAATTTTCCACATAAGAGCAGACAGTCTGAAGCATATCTTCGTTGATCACATGGGTGACGGGTTAATGACCTTCCACATAGCTTGTTGAGAACCACAAGTCATTCCGTCTCCTTATGATGCCAGTTAATCACCTCACCAATACCGACCATATTAACACACACAGATACACAGCTTCTCCAAGGCTGAACTCGGCTCAAGCTCCATCTGTCAACAGAAAGACTTCCCAAAACATTTTGATAACATGTTCTATCTGGTGAGAAGTGCAGACAATATTCATCCTTACTCTATGGAAAAATACAGAAAAGTAAAGAAAGGCTTTAACCAATAAAAATCCATAACTTGATTATAAATCAGTCATTACAAATCATTCAAATAAGAAAAAGAAAAGAATATACAGTGGAGTTTGGTTATGTCGACGGTCTCGGGGGTTGCAAAAAAGCATAGAGATAACCCGCAGACACAAATAATCCTCACTCTCATATAGCCAGCAGGTTTTGGGTTTTGTGTAAAAATCGTTGGATCATAGATTAATGAACTTTTTTGTGTAAGTTCACATTTCGAGTTTCATGACGAGTTTCCGTTTACCATAACTGATGTGTGCGTTAATAAACTTTTATATGTGACTAAAGGCCTAAATTAAGTCTGTAAATCATATAAAGCGATCACGTCTCTCCAGAAAATTTGGACTAAAACGATTCTGATGCATTTATGCATTTTATTAATTCTTTGAAGCGACAAAGTGGTAGTTGCAATACTGTCAATGGAGGGACAGAAATCTCTTAGATTTCATTAAATTATACATTTCGTTTGTGCTTTAAAAATTAACAAAAGTCACGGGTTTAAAAGAACATAAGGGTGAGTAAAGGATGACTGATTTTTCAATGTTATGTGAACTTACCCTTTAAGATACTACAGATGCTGGTCTGCTCAATCCTCTCATCAGTGAACATAATTTTTCTTGCTTTCTTTGATTTATAGGAGGCTGAAGTATGTAATCAGATCATTCTTGTTGAAGACGTCTTGACTCGACTCTGCAAGACCATTTACCCTTTGGCTGAGATACAAGCCCGTCCCCTACCAGAAGGTGTTGACCCTTTACGTCTTGAGATCTACCTATCAGATGAGGACTTTGAGGTGAGAAAAATCACATTAACACTAAGGTTTCTCTGTTGATTATTATGGCAGGTTCATTTATTTTCCAAGATAGGCTTATTTACATAAATGTATTGTTCTGGATAAAATCTTAAGATATTGTTCTGTACAACCTGTCTGCCTGTCTTTGCTCATGTTCTGTCTTTTCAGTTCTATCTATTTTTATTTAGCTGTTTTTCCCTTCATCTATTTCATATTTCTCCTTCTGCTCCCACTATGTCGTCTTTATGCTGCCTCTCTTAACCTGTCTCTTCCTGCATCTTTCTGCTTTTCCCCTTTTTGCTGGTGTAGTCTTGCATCTGACTGAGGTTAATTTTTCCCTTCACATGGCAGGGTGTAGGGGCTTCTGGGAAGGTGAGTTGTTTCATGAGGATCACTGGTGTTTTTTTTGGAGGGGCCTGGGGGTTCGTTCTTTTTGCTTTCTTTATCACTATTGCCGCATCCTCACTGTGTGAACTGCATCACCATATGCTTGTGAATCACATCCCTATTTAGAAGTGTCACCGTTCACCACTGACAGCTCACTGATGGGTCTCACTTTAACTAAGGTTTATCATGTAACTGGTAAATATTGTATGCAGGATAACTTTGTTATAATGGTTACACTATGGTTCAAACGTTTTTTTTTGTTTTTTAAAGAAACGTAATACTTTTACTCAAAAGGTTAAATTACCGTATATTAAATTGATTTAAAAGTGACTAAATACTTTTATAATGTTACAAAAGACTTTTCCAAATAAATGTTTTTTTCTAGTTTCAGTTCATCAAACAATTCTTAAATGTTTCCACAAAATGATTCCGCAGCACAACTGTTTTCAAATGTGATTTTAATATAAGAAATGTTTCTTGAGCATTAAATCATCATATTAGAATAAATATGTAATCAGATTATTCTTATGTATGTATAATAAAATAAAATAAATGCAGCCTTGTTAACCATAACCTACTTCATTCAAAAGCATTACAACAATCTTACTGACCCCAGACTGTATGTTTTTTCATATCCACTGATAGTACAACAAATAAGTCCAATAAATAACCAATAAATGACTATTTTGTCCAAATAAAAAATAAATAAAACCAGCCATGTGCTGCATGTGATTTTAAGTAACACAACAGTATAATGTAGAGCAGGGGTGGCCAACCTGTTCAGCATGATGAGCCACACAAAAAAAGCTCATGGCTGCGAAGAGCCGCACAAAAGATTGTTGACCTTTGAGACTTGTTCGCAATTGTTGATAAGCCCAATGCTTTTTCCCGGTCGGTCAGAAAGCAGCTCCTCATTAAATCGCGCGAGAGGTTCTGTTAAAAATAAATTGCGATTGTAAACACAGAACATGTGGAGACTGAAGAGCCGCAAAAGAGCAGTCAAAAGAGCCGCATGTTGGCCACCCCTGATGTAGAGTGTAAAAAATGGATAGTATTTTTAAAATTAGCATAAACAATTAAATATCCATCATTGACTGATGCCTTATTTCAACATCTGCTGATAACAAATATGGTGTCAATAAAGTGTGCATTCCTGCTTTAAAAACTTAATATACCGGTACTCTAATAATGGATATTTCCATTTTTGTATTGGTGAATGGCAGTAACAAATATCCTACAGCTGTTGTGTTTATGTGTGTGATTTACGTTTTTTCTTTTCCTTTTCGCCTGTTTTTAACACTTATGTCATATGTGTGTTGTTATTAAATCCTTATCCCTGTGTGTATGTTCTCTACAGAAAGCATTGGATATGACAAGAAGTGAATATGAGGCACTGCCAGGATGGAAACAAGTGAATGTGAAGAAAGCCAAAGGATTGTTTTAGAGAAACTTGAGGAAATCTGAGAACTGGGATTGAATCTGCAAGTGGAGACCTCATTCCTTTTGACCAAGACAGGATAAGCGCAAGTGAAGATCTATCTACCCGTGTCAAACTACACAGGGAGGTGAAAAGGAGCTGGAGGAAGAAGAAAAGTCTGAGATTGGCAAGGGTTTACCAGCCTCTTGTAGCACATTGCTTTTCTGTTTTCTTCTGTTTTTATCAGTGAATTAGCAAGATTTTTGTTGCTGTTGAATGTTTTGAGTGCTTGTTTTACACACATTTTTGTTGTTGTTCTGCATTGCTGTCCACATGACGTTATTCACCGTCCAACATGCGCAAGGCAGCCCTCTTGCACTGCCACGCTTAACATTACAACCCAATAAATAAAGACATTTAGTAAATATTTGAATGTAAGAAAGCTCAAAAGAGCACTTTATGTAAGTACCTTCTTATCTGCTCTCGTAAATGACCTCAAGATGTTTAACCTTCCAGACAGATGCTTGAACTTGAGAACCTAATGTGTGTCTCCATGGGAGAATATTTGTAAATCTATACAATGTGTGTCTCTTCAAACAGGATTGAATGAAATTGTGGAATAAGAGTAAATCTCTTTCTATTCTGCATTGTATAGTGCCTTGCCTTCATGTACAGTTTATATAAAGACAGATGCTAGTCTGCATTTTGAAGATATATTTGTGATATAAATATTGATGCAAATAAACACTGTATTATGTAGATAATAAATATTTTGCCTGGTGCTTTAGCTGCAATTTGCATCACTTTTATTTCAAATTAATAATTACACTCATTTGTTTCACCAAGACATGATGGAAAATACCTTGCGCTCACTTGGAAAAAGGTTTCCCACAGGTAATATATGCTACAAATATAATTTTGTAAGTATTAAAAGTTGAGTAGAAGACCTAGATGTTTAAATTATTGAACTAAATGCTTTAATGTGATTATTTTCCTACTTTGAGTTCTTATTTTCAAATACATTCAATGTGCTAATGTAGTTGCATAGCATCTACTTCAATAGTGAAAAATAAAATCTTCAGATATTAGCACATAAAAACATTAAAACCAGCAGAGGGCACTCTGATTCCACAAGTGAGTGTCAATAGAGTAGTTATAGAAGACATGAAAATCAACCGCTGTGTTATATTTTCTTATTCCTCAGTTTGCCATATTTCTGTTTAAAACCTTGGATCACACTAACAAAACTATATTTTCAATTGTTCAAAAATAGTAACCCATCTCAATGGCTATATCTTTTCAATCTCCCTTCAATCAATCAGTCACTGTTCTTTGGAAGGCCCATGATCAACAGCACACACTGAAAGTAGTTAGAAAGAAAAAAAAGCACCGCCAGGTAAGTTTACAAGTGCAACTTATATGAACAATTGGGACACCGGGAGTGAAGGCTTTGAACTTGTTGGGTCAAGTGGGATTTACAAGTCACATGATCCAATCAAAGTCAGGGCTAAACATGTTGTATGCCCAAGGAGCCGCTTCCTGTCTGTCCCACTGAGGATTGAGGACATATGTACTTCTAAGAAAACGACTCGGATGTAAGCGTACAGCTATTGTACGCTAGTAATAGTTGCCTTTGCTGAAAATTGTTTATTGGCACATATGAACATAACACAAACATGCATTTTGTATGTACATTCTAGAAAGTTATGAGTGACTTCATCTAGTAGCTTGGAGGGATCTGAAAAAACGAGCATGTGATTCTGTTGTTTGATGTGCATTCAATTGCTGGTCATTCTTTGTTACAACTGACACACCACCATCACATATTTTAGAAACTGGCAAGTGGGCCTGTTAATCCAGAATCGCATTAATAACTACCATGATCAGGGCACACAAATCTGCTTTACCTGGAATGCAATAACCCTCCATACGAAGGGCCTAATTGGCTGAACGCTAAAAGGTCACTGCATCTGATTAGCTGGAATTTCTGTACTGAATTTTCCTATTGGTTGGAAAAGACGTAGGGTGTGTGGTTGATAGGTCAATAAATGACCTTGAGGAATCTGATGCACAAGGAGCTGTGGGAATGTGGATTCTTTTTTATTTTCTCTGCCATGAATATCAGGTCTCGTCAAGATTTAATATCTTTGGAAAACTGGAAATCAAGAGAGCTGACCACAAAATTAAACTTGAGAAAAGTTCAATGAAACTGTGAGACTGACGCCCACTGAGGTACAGGAATACACACATCTCCGTAGAAATGTGTGCTCAATCAAATGCTTGATCAAAACTAGAATGAGAGCTACAGAATACTTCCCTTCTTCTGCACTAGGTCAAGTAATAGTAGCGCACTAGGAAGGAACCAAAGCGGATTTAAGTTATCTCGTTAGTATCATTGCCTTGGATAAACCGTTTAAACAAAGTGAAGGGCCCAATATACAAACAAAGCTTGTGTTGTACGGTCGTTCCCAGCATTTCTTTGGCTAAAGGACATGTTCATTTTAAAAACAGATCAAGAAAGATGGTCTTTTCCAACTAACTACTTCTTTTAAAATGATTCATGCTCACATATATGCACTATACATTATGAGTTAACTACAAAACTTTATGATACCGAAGACTCAAAATACTATAAATACAGCTAAATAGTTGTATTCATTTAAAAAATCATTAATACTATGTGGAAAAAATATACATTTTGAAATTAGATATTTCATATACATTACAGATATTTATAAAATATTACTGTCAGGTTTCGTTGGCCAGAGGAAGTAACTAATTTTTAATTATAAAGACAACATATTTTAATGTTTAAAAATTGGCTTTCCTGAAGTCAGAAGAAATAATGACAACTTTTTAATTTTTTTTACTCACTCATTTGAACACTGGCCTCGTGACCGCTGAATATGCAGGTGTGCACCAGCAGGGGGCGCGCCGCTCATGGCTCATTGTTACACCCGCTGGTGTATATGTGTGTATGCGAGTGTGTGTCTGTCCGTGTGACTCGTAATGTGTGTCAAGAGAGTGAGGGGAGACTTCTCTATGTAGGTGACTGAAGCTAATGTTTTTAACACCAGAGGTCAGAAAGACAGAGATCTGTCGAAGTAACAAGTTTTTATCTGAATCCCGCTCCACAATAACGACACTTATGCGAAAGTAGCGGATTTTGTGAATAAAACAAAGATTTGTCAAAGGAACTTCAGTCAAGAGGGGAAGGAAATAAGCCGGACACGTCAGAAGAGAATCGTAATATGAAAAAGGAGCAGGTCGAGATACTAGGTTTTGTCCCTCAGAAAGAGATCGTCTACAACAAACTTCTCCCGTACGCAGATAAACTAGACCGCGAATCCAATGACATTTTGGCCCAGATTAAAGGGAACTTGGGTCGGGCTGTCCAGCTCCGTGAGCTATGGCCAGGAGTTTTATTTTGGACCCGGAAACTCTCCACGTGAGTATATTCAATGCTCAAAAGATGCTTTTTTTGTGGTAATTGAACCTGGTTCGTTAATAAACACCGGGGACAGCCGAGTGACTCAGGTAGCTTGTAGCCGTTAGCTCGCGAGCTAAAGGCTAAGCGCTACCTGAGTCACTCGGTTGTCCTTGCTCGTATGGAACCGTCACATACCCAACCGCTAGTACTCAACAATGACCTCTAAGAATACCCAGCGTAATATTACATTGGTCTAGTTTGTCAGGGTGGCTTCAGTCGGTAAAAGGCAGGAAATGTGGGACTGTTGCGAGCTCATTTGTAAGCTAATCAGCTAATGGAGGCTAACATTAGTGCTGGATAAGCAGCTGCCACATGCATCACTGCAACTAGTGGTTGGACATGGAGTCTTAAAAAGACACTTTACCTGACTGCATATTCTTTTCATTCATTCCTTATTAATTTCGAGCTATTTAATATGTGGTAATGTAAAAGTTTTCTTCGTGCCGAACGACACAGATAATAATATTGTACCTTATTTAGTGGTTAGTTTCATGTTTTCTTTAAAGGTTGGTTAGATAAAGGTGGTGTTGTTCTATTAAAGTGCCGCATGAGTAAGTGTATATAATGATACCGCTTTCATGAGTTTCTTCTGCTTGCTGCATAACGTTGATGTCGGATCCTTCGTGTTGCTTTGCTCCCATGAAGTTGTACTACAAAACACTTAATAGTGTCTCTACTTAAATGGACAATATGTTTACAAACCTAATTTCGTTTCCATTTGGACTCTTTCCTCATCAGATTAAATGCAAGGCTGTGAAAATGGGGTTTGTATTTGCAGCAAGGGCGGGCATGTTATGTTGAATTTAATATAATACGCCATTCATTGGCGAAATGAGTCATTCGAGCCGATTCGGCGAAGAAGTGAGTGTTCCGTGTTCCGCCAATGTTTTCAATTGATTCACCATTGAGCCCATGTTCATTTTTGAGCTCAGAGCGAAAAAGCCTGTTATACACGCATCATTAATATTGTTATATACACACAACTGTGTGTGACATTGATAATAAGTGTTTGTTGTTGAGCACCAAATCAGAATATTAGAATAATGTGACACTGAAGACTGGAGTAACATCTGCTGAAAATTTAGTTTGGCCCTCACATGAATAAATACTTATTAAAGTTTATTACAATGGAATATTATTTTAAATCATAATATTTCACAATATTAATATATTTTTGTATTTGTATGAGTTGCATGAGACTACTTTCAAAAACATTTTTACAACACCTCCAAAGTTTGAGCAATAGTGTAGTTTGTTTGTATATAGATCAAAAGTTATTTTATGTTTGTGTGTGTGTGTGTATATATACACACACACTCTGTTGAACGCTCTGTTTGAAGGGGTGTGTCTGCTGTGAGACTTCAGTGTAAACGTCCAGTGCATACAATATCAAAATGCAATACGAAATAAGTATTACATGTGGAGCTCTCTCTAAATTTTAGCAAAATTTTACTATTACAGCACTCAAGGTTAACCGTGAAAAGTGTTGGTTATAGCATTACATCTATAGCATTATATTTAGATCTTGGCATGAAATGTTGCAGTGTCGAGCACATGAATGCAGTGATCAAGTCAATACAACTTGATTTCTGAACTCTCCCGAATGCTGTCATCATAACTAACAGTCCAAACACAATGTAGATAAGAGATTTGATGATTATAATGGGAGATTTGGAGAAATTCCAGGATTCAATAACTGATAAACGTGCACTGTGCAATTGACAGCTCCAGCAATTATAAAGGGAGCATTTTTTAATTGCTCTCTATATATATTATCTTAGTTTAAAAAGATTATTTTCATCTTTCTAAGAGAAACAAAGTGAAGTTTAGTCACAGTACATATCAAACGATCAGTAACAAGGCAATATTGACACAAGGAAAAAACATTTCTACCCAACGAGTGTGTTGCGCTGTTACTGTCGGATCCAATTTTCTCTCTGCAAACCCAGTGTCAGAAGGAAGGTTATGGAGCGACTGTTTATCCAGAAGTTGGCACTGCACATTTCAACAAAAAGTTGTTCTCTGGGCTCGGTTTCAATAAAAACAATTGTTGGACTAATAAGGAAGTTTTCAGTTCTGAAACTTACAGGAAGATCTTATAGTATGATGACCTTATATGTTGAAAGCCCAGTGAAAACTTGCTTCCTCAATTCATGACCCATTTAATAGGTGAAAAGGAAACTGCCAAACAATAAACAAGTGCAAGCTTTTAACATTTAGTTGAGTATTTTTAAAAGCTCTCTTATATAATCTACTTTGACCCGCTTCAATAATTGTGCCATGCTAGTCTGACTCAGCTTTAGTCAGACTCACAGCCCCCTCTGTTTGTCTCATGATCATGTCTTCGTGCTCACATGGTTAGTGATAAGGTCAGAATTGCTCCAATAGATAACTGATGGCAATATGTGCTTCCCTCCCACACAATAGTTTTTTTTTTTCTCATGCTTTCTGAACGTTCACTGTAATATATCTAGTTTTGGGGTGATTGATGCCATCTTTCATATTTGGTTGATTATCATTGCTTTATTGTGATGGTTTTGATGTATAGTAATACCTCAAGATGCGAGCGTAATCCGTTCCAGGGTGGAGCTCGTAACTCGAATTGCTCGTATCTAGAATCATGTTTTCCCATAAGAAATAAAAGAAAACAGATTAATCTGTTCCAGATCCGTAACAATGGAAATAAAAATGTTTTTTTTATTGGTATAGACACACACACACACAATTATAGCACATGTATACAGTATAAGGATTCATGTGATATCAAATAAAATGTGGTTTTAATTATACGTTTTTACGGACAGAAGCGGCAGGTGCGGAGGAGGGAGAAAGGGGGTTGGTACACAGACACTTGACTCCGTATCGTATCGTATCGTAACTTACACGAACACTACGTAACTTACGTAAACTTAAATGAACAAAACTGAACTTACCTTACGTATAAAAAAACGTTTATATTTTCTATTATTGCTTTTTTTGCTTTTTTCAATTTGTTTTCTTCTCTTTTTTCACCTGACTACCATCACTTTCACTTGGCGCAGACCTTTTAACGGAATGCCTTTCGAGGGAGATTTGGTTCTGTCTCCCTTTAAAAATAAGTAAGGCACGTGTCGTCAAAAAGCGCCGAAGCGCGACCAGTAGACAATTTATCAGGGTGTTTCTTTTCAACGAAATCAGAAACCTTCTGCCACATAGCCAGCTTAATTTCACTTGTAGAAATGTTTTCCTCCGGTTCACCCTCCTCCTCCTCGCTACTGCTGAGCTCTTGCAACACCTGCGCATGTTCCATCATCTGCAGCTCGATCAGCTCCTCATTCGACAGTTCCTCCTGATGCTCCTGTGTGCTGGATCACTCACGCGAGCACCGCGCTCATATTTATCCACAATTTCTTGCTTTGTTTCCATGGTGATCATGTGTTTCTTCTCACTACCATCCTTACCACTCACTTTTTTAGAACTCATTGCTATTATGAAGAATATTGCACAAAATAGAGAGAAAATCACCTACTCGCGGGCGACGCGTACAGAAGTCAGTGAACACGTGAAGTGAGCGTGCGTCAGTACGCATGCTCGTATCGAATATTTACTCGTATCTAGAAGCAAAAATATGTATATATTTTTACACATTTATATTCCTTCTATAGCGTGCGCACTTGCTGTTCTAAAGTATGCCAGTTTTTGTTTTGTGAATCATGCTGTTTCTGTACATGTCCTGTTCTCTATTTTTCCCTCGAATGACATGATCTCTGCCCCTTCATAGGTACCTTCGACTGTACGGGAGGAAGTTCAGCAAAGAGGACCATGTCCTCTTTATCAAGCTTCTGTACGAGCTGGTCACCATCCCCAAGCTGGAGATCAGCATGATGCAGAGCTTTGCACGACTCCTTATCAACTTACTGAAGTATGTGAAAGTGACCATTGACCATTTCCACAGTTGAAAACAAAACCCTACTCCATGCTTAATGTTTAATTTGTTTTTATACTATTGATAGCCCTATTTTTAATGTAATTGTTTCTGAAAACTCTATTCTAATGTACAGAAAGAAAGAACTGCTGTCCCAGGATGATTTGGAATTACCTTGGAGGCCTTTGTATGATCTCTATGAGAGTATCTTGTACTCCAAAACTGAGCATCTTGGTCTTAATTGGTTCCCAAAGTAAGCCTCTCTCTCTTTTTAATCTGTCTACCTATCTCTTACTGTTTGTAGTTTGTTGTGAACTATGCTTAAAAGTCTAATCTCCATGAAACAACATTTTGTATGCAATTGAATACTTGTTATTTTTGTTTTATTTTTTAAGTAGCATGATACCTGATGATCACGCACACATGAAATCTTCCTTCTGGCCGTCATTCACAGAGTTTTCAGCTACCAGTTAATATGTGAAAAAATCTACCATAATCCATCAGATTTCCCCCTTAAAATCATCACAAAAAAATTGCAAACAAGTATATTTCACATCATTTTTGCAGAGATGGAAAGTGTTTCTCTGTGGTGAACATGGATATGATACAGGTCATTGAAGGGCAAAAAAACTTGTCAGCGCCGCTTTTGGTTCGTGAAAAACGAGGACCCTGACACTGCCTAAGATTTAGCAATTTGCTTGTGTTGTTTTTCTTTCCACATTTTAGTTTAGGCCTTTTAAAGAGCACTGCTGACTCTCGTAACAGCCATATCCATTTATTCTTAGAGCCTGTTAAACAATTGCAACTGTAAGATTGATGTTATTGGTATGTCTAGCGTTGGCTTATGCATCTTTCCTTTTCTCACATTCAGTTATCGAGCAGAAGCTTCAACTAAACAAAAAATGCTTAATATTGTGCGGAAGCGGTAAGCACAGCCGTGTTTTACATGTTGCACTGTACTTTTCCAAGGGCAGTCGCTCATGTTTAATTGCATGTGTCTAAAATTAAAGGCAAATCAACTATTTAAATGAAAATCCCACCACAGCTTACACCTGTGTTTGTACTTTATCTTTGTTCTTGTAGCAGCTGAGTCATATCCACTTAATAATATGCTTCACAAACAGATCAGGAAATAGTGCACCCATTAAATCTTTTTCTGTCAGACACAATTCATGGTGGCTCAGAGGTGTCAGTCAGCTCTTTGTATTTAGGCTAGAGAACTCTCCTTACAAACTATAGTGGCACAATGACAAACAAATTGTAAATAACTGTTCTTGCAGGAGTGGGAGGAATCGTTGTGACTTCATTCTGTTAATCTGAGAATCTTTTGATTGTTTTCACAGGTGGGAAAAGGGTTTATGTTAATAAAAATCAGGGCTGTGTTTCCCAAAAGCATCGTAAGCCTGTAGAATGTAAGAGTTGTGTTTCAGAAGTAATAAGTACGTTCATTTTTGCCTACTTCATAGGCGAATTGATTTATTACAATAACTTATAAACCTTTAAAGACGGACATACTGTTAGCTATGAGGTTGTTAATCAATGGTATACGCTTTTCTTCTTTAACAGCTGAATTCATGGTGACAATTTCATCAATCAGAGAGCAAATTGTGCCAAAACGCTTGCAGGGCTCCCTTGAAACACGACAAATAATGTAGCCAAGTTGGTCCTGATGTGCTGTCAGAGTACTTAAATGTTTGTATATACTGTATTTTCCCGCATATGACCCGCAGGTTATACCAGACTTTACAAACCCTGTGGGGGAGGGGCGGTGCGGGTTTTATCACATTTTTTACACATAATATTTCAATATATTTGTTATGTCCCTAAGGACGTAAGTGTTTTTTTTGCAGTATTTTCTTTGTTTTTCTTTCTTGCGAGGGTTGTTGTCTCTGGCGCTTGTACTATCACTCTGACAGCTGGCACTGATAGGCTGTCTGACCTGTCAATCATGCAAGAAGATCAACACCTGTAGAATTCGCTTATTAAGGGACGTGCTGCTGCATAGCAGGAGAGACTGCTTTTTCTTTTTGTTCTGATTCTGACTTGTTTGTTTTCTTACTGTTTGCATTTCGCGCACAAGCACTGTGTACCGAGCCTGAATATTTATGGATAATTGATGTCATGCGAGCAACATTCGAAATGTGAACTTACACAAAAAGTTTGTCAATCTATGGGTGTGGGTTATGCCAACAATTTCTTACACAAAACCCCAAAACCTGCGGTGAGGGTGCGGATTATCTGCGTCTGCAGGTTATATGTGGGAAAATACGGTACTCTATATGCAAATTTTGCAATACATTTAAAATGTATTTTTTCTCCTGATGTTATCAACAACTTTAAGAGTTTTATATTTCATCATCAATTTAAATTTGGTAGTCATTTGTAATGCTTTGTGAAATTTTTTTTTTATTTCGGTAAGCACATAGTCTTATACCTTTGTCATACTTTTTTGCTTTTGGATTTAAGTTTATAATGTTGCGAGTCACCTACTAGCTGGTTGGTTTGGTTAATGGTTTATGAAACTTTGGAAACTTTTTACTTTGGATGTAAAAAATATACTTTCAGAACCAACACTGCTTAAAAAGTGGACGGGCCTTAATGCACTTTATAGATGGTAGAGATCCCTGGTACCAATGGTATTGTGGGACAGTTTATACCTTGACAAAGGCTACTTGTTTTGTTGAAACGTTGGTAATAATAAAGTGCGCTTTTATAGTTCCTTTGCATTAAGCTTTTCTCCTTCAATTTGCACTTCTAAAGGTGTGTTTTGCTTTTCTGCTCTTTGGATAATAGATGGACCGTTCACCTAAAAAAAGTTTGAGAACTAAACTAGATTGGAGCTCTTTGAATTGTTTTGTATGGACAAATGAAAAAACCATGACATTTTAATATCATCTTTTCTGTTCCCTAAGAAAGAATGCCGTACAGTACATTTTTGGTGAAGCTTACAATGCTTTTGGGAAATGTAATGCAGTCTGGTGTCCGTCCTGTTTCTTTTAGGTCAGGCTGAATATGTGGGTTGGATCACTTTGGCTCGCTGTTTTAGAGGCCAAGGTCATACAACTTTTGCCAGTTTTTCCCTTGGGTTCTAGTGTCATTGTGTTCTATTTTAATCTCACCCGAAATGAGAGTGTGCTGAATGTGGAAGGTGTTTGTTTACACTTGCACTGAGAGGAAACTCAACAGCTGCTATGTCTTGCTAAGTTTCGCTTGGGAGGGGTATTTTTAGCTCTAGGGATGTGGAAGACAACATTTTTTTAATTATCAGCTTGTCAGTGGTTTATTTGAACCACTACTTCACTTGTTTAAAGGGATAGTCCATGAAACAAAGATTTTTACTCACTCTCATGTCGTTGCAAACCTGTAGAACTTAATTCCTGTCGAACACATACACACGCAAGATATTTTGAAGAATTATGGGAACAAAACATTGTAACATCTACTGTATGGCTAAAAAGAAAAGAAAATAGTGAGTTATCTCTGAATTTTATTTTTAATTATTATTTTTTCACTGTATAAAGTTAGTTATACAGATTTGAATTGACATCCAATTGAGTTAGAATTTCATTTTTGTGTGAACTATCCTTTTAAGTAAGCAATGAATAAGATCAAGTAGAGACCAATCGGATGCATTTTAAGCAGGCATTCATCATATAGGATGCGTTCTTGCATAAAAAAAAAAAAACAGTTGGTTCGGCCACGGATGGAAGAATCCGGATGGAACAGAATGCAGGTTGAACAAATCATAACTCTACAACTGTTATAAAAAAATGAAAATTTCATAGTCCAAAACAGTCAAAAATGGCACAGAATATATTCAAAACCATAAATTCCTTCAATAGGGTTACTTGGATATCGAACAAATAATTTGGCTAAATATTTATATAATTTTGTAGTACAATACTATCGTAGTCCTCACAAAAATACTATGGACTTAGAAGCACCACAGCCAAAAATATCAAAGCTAAAACAAATTATTTTTAAGTTAGCTTTTCTAAAAGAACTAGTCCACCATACTGAACGTTCCCTATTTACAAAACATTATTGTATTCTTAAAGCCGTACCGTATTTTCCGCACTAGAAGGCGCCCCCATAAGACTTCAATTTTCTACAAAATCGGCTGTGCACCTTATAATCCAGTGTGCCTTATAGTACGGAAAATACGGTAATCCACAGCCAGTAGTTCACACAACTTGGCCAACTTGAACAAGGTAAAGTGAAAATGTATTTAGGAGCAGCTTCCAGATTTGAATTGGCTGTTAATGCAGTGTGACTATATTCAGTGTTTTTGAGCTCCGTTATAAAATGAACACGAGAAGAAACTGATAACTTGGCATGTTGCACTCATGTGCCAAGGCGCTGGTGTTGGGAATCTCTCATTTACACTTTCACAAAACATACTGTAGTTGGGATTCTGCTTTGCACGTGGTCTAATCGCATCTTTTGCTTCAACCTCAAATGAGCTTTGCCTTTCAAATTATATTAATGTAATTGTTTTTTTGTTTTTTCTGTTTCTCTCCTGTTCACTCCCTCTAGCTCAGTTGAGAATGTGTTGAAAACACTAGTCAAGAGCTGCAGACTGTGAGTTCTCTTTCAATTCTCTTGTCATTCACTAATGTGCCTATAAATGTTCGACCCCTTTCACAAAGGAATTGCACATTGTGTTAATCAGCTTTCCGTTGTGCTGTTGAAAGAATCATGTAATCAGGCCGTTGTTAGACAAGCCCACAGCTTTCACACTGAGCCGATTACAGCTCTCTTAACACATTATACCGTTTCGTTCATATAACAACCACTTTTCTGAGAAAATGGTATGTGATTTTATTATTTTTTTGTTCTTATTTTGTGTTTTTGTGTGTGTGCGTAGTTATTTCCCTGAGTCTGCCACACAGGAGATGCTTGATGAGTGGCGACCGTTACTGTGTCCGTTTGATGTCACTATGCAGAAGGCCATAGGCTACTTTGAGCTCTTCTTGCCCACCATCATTCCCCCAGAACAGCATCACAAAGGCTTCAAGTAAGACCCTCTTTTGTAACCTAATAATGAAATAAGAGGGTTGCCGTCTAATCATAAATTACTCGTCATTCATAAAGTGCAGGCAACAAAGTATTTGTTCATGTTTTAGGTTATGGTTTGATGAACTAATGGATCTCTGGGTCTCAGTGCAAAACCTGCCCGCTTGGGAGGGTGTAAGTACTTGTCATTTATGAATTCATTTGTTGAGTGGAAAATATTGTGTCACTGTCGGCTCTCTAACCTCTGTTTCCTCTTAAAGAATCTAGTGAATCTTTTTGCACGTCTGGCTAATGACAACATTGGCTATGTGAACTGGGATCCATATATTCCCAAGGTACTGTCCTGCTTATTTATGCTACCTTTAGAAGTTTTGGGGTGAAAGATGGAAATTGCAAGATGGACATAAATGAAAAAAAATGCGTATAAAAACACTCGTTTGAGATGGATAAAAATTAATAATAATTCAGATAGGAAGACAAACGCATTACCTATAATTGAAACACATTTACAGAATAAATCCCTCAATGCACAACAAAAAAAACTGTTGACCTTGCCTCAAAAGTGGATGTACAGTAATATCTTGAGATACAAGCATAATCCGTTCCAGTACAGAGTCGTAACTCTAATTGCTCGTAACTCGAATTGCTCGGATCTCAAATAATTTTTCCCATAAGAAATAGCAGGAAAAAAATCAGTTCTGGCCCTCTAAAAAAACTCCCTTATTAGTGCTACTAACAATAGGGGAAAAAACATGTTTTTAATTGCTATACACAAATTATAGTATGAATTCCTGTGATATAAAATAAAATGTGGTTATAATTATGAGTTCTTACCGTCGAGATACAGTAGTGGTATTTGCGGAGGTGGAGGAGAGAGGGATTAGAGGGCGTAGATAACGCAAACACAATACGGAAGTGTAGTGTTTCTTCCTGTGTAGTGTTTTGGATAGACTACACGCACAATAATGTATGCCTCAGAACCTCATATTTATTAGTATTATTGAACTTGTGAATCACTCGTCGCCACCAGTAACCTCCCACTGTAAAACCAAGGTGGCCCTCTAGTGGAGTACATATGCAATTACCCCATAAATGTATATAACATACACCACAAGAAAGCTCGTGGGAGATGCTTACGGAAGTCAATGAATGCGTGAAGTGAAGGAGTGAGGCAGTGTGGGCTGGTCCAAGTGCTCGACCACCTAGTGTTGGCATATATAAGCTGCTCGTATCTCAAATCTTTACTCGTATTTCAAGGCAAAAAATTGCTCGGCGGCTCACTCGTATGTCGGGATGCTCGTATCTCTAGACATTACTGTAATTGGATGGTTAAACTAACCATTGGACCAATTTTATTGCTTAACATCTCAAATGTTATGCCTGAACCAAAGTTTGTCATCAGAATGATTTGGTATAATGACCTCCCAGAACATTCCCAATTACCATTGTTTCCAAAAACCAGGCGTCCGAATAACCGAATAAAATAGTGTTAATTGCATTTTGTCTAATAATTATCATAATAATAGTTAAAAAAACAACAAAAAAAGAGCCACAGTGCCTTCCTCAATTGGGCACTGCTTTATTTCCAAATGTTTTAAACAAATATTCCAATTTTGCACACAAGTTAAATGTGCACTTTTGAAAGTAAACAGCTTATGTTAAAAGATGTTTTATTGCTTAATTTTTTTGTTGAAACTTCTTTTGCTCAATAGAAGGTTTAAAGGAATGGTATTTATTTGAAATCCTTACTGAATTGTATTAAATTGTATTGAACAGTATTAAATTGTTTCCAAAAAAACAAAAAAAAACTTACTGACCTCAAACTTGAGACTTATCATAGATGATAATCTATAGACATTGGAGGATTGTATACTGATACTTTGCCCTGTTTCAGATCTTTACCAGAATCCTGCGTAGCTTCAATCTGCCTGTTGGCACCAGCCAAATGGTCGTTCCCAGATACTTGACCAACTCCTATGATATCGGTCACGTGGTCCTCTGGATTTCATCCATGCTGGTAAGTTTCATGAATCACACTCCTCCTATAAATAGGTTAATTAATACAAGGTGCATTTATTTCACTGATCACTTTCTATAATATTCTTCATCATCTTTTTAGGGCGGCCCACAGAACCAGGCCCAGAAGCAGCTTAATGGGCTCTTCAGTAGTATAGCATCCTTCTACCACCCTTCAAACAATGGCCGCTGGCTGGTAAGAACAATAGAACAATATGATGCAATGCGAAATCTTGCTCCCCATGTCCCAATCAAAGTCCAGCCTACTCCTTGAATCCAGTCTAGAAGTGTCTGCGGTTTGTGTTGTCATCTGAGCTTTGTGTTTGTGTGCATGAGTGTGATATGCAGTGACAGATGGTCCTCAGACAGAGTGAGGTCACTCCACATTCCAACATTTGAAACACCAGTAACAACTTTCTTTTCCTGCACTCATGACTGCATAAGCGGTTCATTAGCAAAGTTAATTATTTAGCTCCCTTTGTCAATAAAGCCTTTCTTCGTTGAAACCGGATGTTATTCAATCATGTTATTCAGTACCAGTTTGTTTTTGCCATAGTTTAAAAAAAATACATAATATGGAGTGTTAAGCTGCACAATGGAGGAAGAGAGGCCATTTACAACACAACACTTGCATCAGATTCAGACACTTTTCTTTTGCTAAGAGCATCAAAGCTTCCCACAAGTTCATGCTGCAATACAACGTTACAAGTAACAAAATGAACATATGTCACACGTGGTTTGTAAGCTCTCCAAAAATTACACCCATGCTTGCATATTCCATGATATATTTGTGCTCTGCATTGAAAAAACTAACTTTATTTTAAGGTGATATAATTAGATGTAACTGCATGTACTTACTATAGTAATAACAGTAAATTATGCATTATTACAAGTATTTAACTCTAAACCGAACCCTAACTGGAACTCTTCAGTAAGAACATATAGTAAGTTGAGTGGGTACTATGTTACTACATCACCTCAAAGTGTAAACAGAAATATATAACTAAAAACTAAAGTCCCATTTTTAGCACCCAGTGCAATGTTTATTTTTCAAATGCTATTGAATTTCTAAAGTCCAGTTTTGTTTTCAAATTAGCCAAAAGGAATCCCATTTTTTCTATAAAACCTTTAGTCTATTGTTCTGAAAGCTGTTTCTTGCATGAGTAGCACTACTAGTTTTGGAAGAAGGCAGCAAACTGGATCTAACCAGGACTATTTGAATGGAACATGCCAAGCGATGCTTTCATCTGCAACTGTGAAGTGAAGACTTTGGGATGCTGCTGACATTTTAGACAAGGTTTCAAAGAATAAGCTTCATTTAAAACTACAAGCTTGTAACTATTATTAGAGTGCTACAGAAAACATGCTATGAAAATCTTGAAACATTTTCTAAGCGATTCCAAACTCATGCGTGTCTTTTGTTCTCCAGATGAAGCTAATGAAGCTTCTACAGCGTCTGCCTGCCAGTGTGGTTCGACGGCTACATCGGGAGCGCTATAAGAAACCCTGCTGGATCAACCCTGTTCCCACTAGTCACAGACTCACTGACCAGGATGTGACAGACTTTGTGGAGAGCATGAAGCAGCCGGTACTGATGGCCATGTTCAGCAAGACGGGCAGCATGGACGCAGCTCAGGCCCTGCAGAACCTCGCCCTGATGAGACCAGAGCTGGTCATCCCACCTGTGCTGGAGAAGTGAGTGTGTGTAACTGCTGGAGATGTTCAGGGCATGTAGGCGCTAATATTAAGCAAATAGCAGACTAATTTACATAAAAAGGTTGCGTTGACTAGAATGACGATGCCTATCCAGAAAAGAAAGCTATACAGTGATCCCTCGTTTATCGCGGTTAATGTGAAAACGCAATGGGTTAAAATCCGCGAAGTAGGAATTTTCATATATGTGTGTGTAGGTACCAGAATGTTTATAATATATTTATACTTTAAATATATTTTAATTGAATCTATTTAATTATAAAACCTTAATATTATACATTTATACTCTCTCATATTATACGTATTATAGTGCTCTACACTCATCAATGACAGTAGGATCTTGAGACTTGACTCCAGTAATGACAAACCTGTGCGGTTCAATTGATGATGATGATGATGATGGTGTTACTGCACTGGTATAATGAGGCCTTTAAATCAGGTCGGGAAGCGTCTCATCGTCAGATATCGGCGCTGGATCGTCAACATTTGCTTCTGAGAGAGGCGAAGAGGCTCCCACTCCTCTCGTGTTCTCATTGGTCGATCTCACGCCGGGAACCAATCACGTGTCTTGTCTGAGTGCCCGTGTGTGTGTACACAGCCTCTGAGAGTTTCTCTCTTTGTTCTGCATCCTGGGAAACCGTTTCTCTCGCATCACGATGAAGCAACGCTGCTTTTCGCAATTCGGCTGCTGATATGCTGTATTTGTTTTATTTTTGTTTTTCAATGAATATTTTTGAAAAATCCGCGATACACTGAGGCGGCGAAACTTGAACCGTGAAGTGGCGAAGGATTACTGTACTAGAATCTATTCTGGTACATGTATTAGTGTATGATTTTATTATACGGTAATAATGTATAGCTGATTAAATGTTCAAGTATGCTTCGTTGTATAGTCTTTAAATGGTTATTGAAGATGACTTTCACTATAAAAATCAATAAGTAAAAGTTTTATCGTAGCCTATATAGTGGCTTCTTTTATTCACTGTCAGGATTTACAAATCTAATCTTTGTAAGTAGGCTTTGTAAGCAGGAGCTGGACTGTTACCAAAGAAGGAACGAGCTAAAAACCACTGTGTGTAATGTGTGAATGTGCTTCCCCCTGCAGGACGTATCCTGCTATGGAGACACTGACGGAGCCTCACCAGCTTACTGCCACTCTCAGCTGCATGATTGGCATGGCCCGCAGTCTTCTCAGCGGCGGCCGACATTATCCCGAAGGTCCAGCGCACGTCCTGCCCCTGCTAATGAGAGCACTGCCTGGTGTTGATCCTAATGACTTCAGCAAATGCATGGTGGGTAAACTGAAACAAACATTAACAATGGTGTTCTTGAAACGATTAAGCACCCAAAATTCTCAGCAGTGAATTTATTAATATTTCACTTAAAATCTTTTCTTTTTAAAGATCACGTTCCAGTTTATTGCTACTTTCACTACACTTGTGCCTTTGGTGGACTGTTCATCAGCCCTCCACGAGAAGAATGACTTGACTGAGGTAAACACACCCATTGCAGATTTTGTACATAATCTTTCTGTATTTGGTCATAAAATCTTTTGCTTTTATAGATGGAGAGAGAGTTGTGTTCGGCTTCTGCAGAGTTCGAAGACTTTGTTCTGCAGTTTATGGACAGGTGAGTCATTTAGTGGCGTGTGCTTCAAAGAGTATGAAACACTATATTTGTGGCTTATGCCCTATGTTATGTGCCTGTAGGTGTTTTGCGTTGATCGACAGCAGCACTCTGGAGCAGACGCGTGAGGAGACCGAGACAGAGAAAATGACTCATTTAGAGAGTCTGGTGGAGCTGGGTCTTTCATCCACTTTCAGCACCATTTTGACACAGTGCTCCATGGAGATATTCAAGGTTTTTTATTACATTTTGATTGGATTTCTTACTTGTGCTGTTGAAATTAACGCTTTACGACACGATAATTATTTTTCAGTTTAACGTGTTAATCATTATTTTCCTTTGGCTGGCGTTGTGAAAGATGATCACGCTCTTATTCAATCAAATGCTTTTAAACCAGTCAATCAAAGAACAAAAGACAGCGTTTGTAGCTTTAAGAAGGATTAACTTATATTTAATTTATGATTTATGCTGTGAAGACTTTGATGTGTTTGATAACTTTATCCAATTTCTGTGTATATCCTACCTGTTAGACCTATCAGAAAAGTTACATGGATCAAACACAACGAAATACAATAACGTTTTGTCAGGGAAAATTCAAAATCTGAATTTGTCTCACTGGGCCAATAGACAAAATTGAGCCCTGGTATATTGAAGGCCAAAGGTAAATGTGATGTTTATTAGAATGGGTTTATGTGACGACTGTTTAAGTTCACTTAAATTAAAAGTTGTTACATTTATTTAAAGCCTAAAAAAATGGAATGCCAATAATTAGTACAATATAAAATATTACGAACTTTTCTGTTAGGATTTATTCATTAATCCAGTTTTCCAGAATACATTAAGCAACACTGTTTTCAACATTAACAATAAATAAAATATATTAAAATAGAAAAATGTATAATATAATATTTTTATCAAATAAATGCAGTGTTGGTGACAATTTTTTTATCTTACCAACCCCAAACATTTTGAACAGTAGTGTTTTTGATATTTTTACCATGCTATAACCAACTATAAATACTCATGCACGTAATTAAACTTATATGAGCTGTTATCTGTCAATAGGTGGCTCTTGAGAAAGTCTTCAACTTTGCAACCACCAACATCTTTGAGACCCGAGTTGCAGGCAGGATGGTGGCAGATATGTGCAGAGCAGCTTCTAAGGTAATGCTTCCGCTTTCCCAATTTGTGCAGACAGATACATGACTGTAAGACCGCATTGATTCAACTCTCCTGTGCTTTGTTTCAGTGTCACCCTGCGGAGTCTCTCAGGCTGTTTGTGCCACACTGTTGTAACGCCATTACTCATCTAACTGCCAGTACGTGCAAGGAAATAAATTAATGTTTGTGTCATCTTAACTGTCACCATCCTCACTTGAGTTTTGGGTGTGTTTCAGATGAAGATGTTTTGAAAGAGGAAGAACTGGATAAAGAACTGCTCTGGAACCTTCAGTTGCTGTCTGAGGTGAACGCAACACTATCATACTGCGCATTTGATCGCATACGCACAAGAGTTTGAACTAAGGGTCTTAAGCTGTGTTCCAAAATTGCGATAGCTGTCTATCTAGGCAACATATCCTCTTTCGGATACACTGAATTTTAGGCCACTGAAAAAAATGGCATTGGCTGAAAAAGAAAAAGTAGTTGTAATAGTGTTGTTGGACAGTGATAATTGATCCCAAAAAAAAAAAAAGAATCTAATTATCTTGCAAAAAACTGAATGAAGAATATTATATTGATATTTAATATTATTTTAATAAATTATGTCCAATGTTGGTGTTACTTTTAAAATGTTTTATTTTGTTGATGTTTTGAATTTAAATTCTAATATGAATAAAATTCTACATAACTCATTTAAAATAAGAAATGACTGATTATTTTAAAAAACACATTTATTTTATTATTATTTTAAATACACAAGTAAAAGCAAAAACAAATCCATTTAAAGTTTGTTAAATGCACATCGATGTCCGTGGAAGCAGCAATAACAATCCATTCACTTATTAATATGTGAGAATTAAAGTATCATATAGTTCATGATATAGGTAACATGTTTGTGAGTAGTTTGAATGGAGGGGGAAACTAAAATCTGATACATCTGTCATCAGTCGTGACAAGCATGGAAATAATAAGGTGATATGCTCTAAAATAATGGTCGCCTTAACTCATGCTGGCTCAGAATATTTTAAACCTGTGTGTGACTATGAACTATTTGTCTCGCATGCACTTTCCACTTGGAAACACTGCCAACCCCTCTCACTGATCTTCAGGTGACTCGTGTGGACGGAGAAAAGCTCCTCCCATACCGCACACAGCTGGTGCAGACTCTGCAGCTGACCCTGCGCATGCGGTGTAAGCAGGGCTACACTCTGGCCTGCAACCTGCTGCACCATATCCTGCGTTCCACAGCGCTCACCTACCCCACCGACTACTGCAGTGTGCCAGGTGGCTTCAACAAACCCCTGCAAGAGTACCTTCCCATTAAGGTACTGCAAATTTATTCAATATGTGTAGACATTTGATCATACAAATCCTTTCTTATTTTCTCAAATGTTTGTATTGATCATTGTTGATCCTGTGGGTTTTCTTGTTCTTATCACAGGACTGGGGTCGTCCAGGGGACTTGTGGCACCTGGAGATCCAGTGGCATGTGCCCAGCGCGGAGGAGACGGCGTTTGTGTTCTATGTTCTGGACCTGCTACTACAGCCCGAACTCAAGCGCCTGCAGAGATACGCACAGGGAGAACAGGACATGAGCAGGTCAGAGGTTGTTTGTAGTAATGGTAATGGCAAAAAAACACCTTTTTTGATTTGATTGTATTGATTTAAATAGCTAATGCGGACTTGTTTCTGCTTTTTAAACAGAGATGATGTTCTTCAGAGTCTGTGTATAATTCAGCACTGTTTGCTGGGTGCTGGCAGCATGCTGCCCCCTCTTGATGGAAACGTAGTCACTGGCCTGTAAGTCCTACAACCCACTGAGATCTAAAATGTTGTTCCCTCTAAGCTGTAATCTTTCGTATTTAATTGTTAAAAGCAGGGGGAAAGTGTAGTTTAAAATGTATACTGTGCAAAGGTTTGAGGTCAGTACTTTTTATGATCAAAAGTTTTAGAATTTAAAAAAATCTTTTAGATAATTGTATTTTTTCTTTCATCGGGAAACTTGAACGAAAATGTATCATGGTTTCCACAAAAATATTAAGCTGCACAACTGTTTTTAACATTCAAATGGTAAATTAGGATGATTTCTGAAGGATCGTGAGTAATGGTATTCACAGAAATAAATTACATTTTTAGATGCATTAAAATCCAAAATCATTATTTTATATTATAATATTGTTTCACAATATTACTGTTTGTGACTAAATAAATGCAGTCTTGGTGAGACTTCTTTCAATGACATTAATAAAATCTTCCCATCCCATTTAAATAGTAGTACTTCAGTATGAATAATTGTTTTTTTTTCTTTCTTTTTTTTTCTCTCCATTGTCTTGATAGTGTTCCCAGTATGGTTAGTTTGGAGGAAACAAAGCTGTACATTGGTGTTGACTATGGTAAGCCACAATTTAAATTCATAATGGAACTGCTTATGAAGTGTTGCGATGAATAAATGTACAGCTAAGCGCCTCTCATTGCTGATTTTTCTTCAGATAAATCTAGAGAGAACTACCGTGAGGCCATCTGTAAAGTGATGAGACAGTTGCTTCGTGAGTGCTCCTCATTTACCACACCTACTTGCACACAAAATTTGCACAATGAACTGCACAATAATTACCCATTATTCTTGAGACCATCACCCCATGCATCTTTTAATTCTGTTTTGTAGATTACATTCTGGAGCGCTCCGAGGATGACACCAAATCCCTTTTCGCCATTATCAAGGTAGTTTGATTTTTGTGCAAATTAACGGATCGTTGTTTATTAGGCATTTAATTTTATTGGATCATATAGCAATAGTTAGCCTTTAGTTTCTGAGTTTAACAGTTGTTTGTCTGCCTTCAGATCATCAGTGACTTGATGCACTTCAAAGGTTCCCACAAACACGAGTTTGACTCTCGTTGGAAGAGTTTCACCCTGGTGAAGAAGTCTATGGAGAATAGGGTGTGTATTTGGGCCTAAGAATTATCTTGTGGCATTACATGTTTGCAGTGTATTATTGTCTTATGAAACTTCTTATTCTCTCCAGCTTCATGGGAAGAAACAGCACATCCGAGCTCTTCTGATTGACAGAGTTCTCCTTCAGCATGAGGTTGGAGCCAATACTAATTACCTGGCATGGGGAATTAGCACATCATTGATATTGTAGGGCTGTCACAATATTAGATTTTCACTACTCTATTATCATGGCCAAAGGATTTCACAAGAATCATAGGGAACAGTATATAATGTTGATGTTTAAAATATTTCTTCTTTAACTCTGTTTTCTATTGTTTCAAATATTTTTAATAATGGTTGGCAACCAACATTAAGGTACAATACTGCCACTTACTGCATTGGAGTGACTATCATATAGTTACTGGCACTGGAACATATAAAAAAATGTGTCCTATGTGTAGCTTTAACATGGATTTTTCTTTTTTTATATATATTATTTTAGTCAATACACAGTACATTAATACCTCGGTTTACAAGTGACTTTGTATACGAGCAAATCGGTGTACGAGCATGGAAAGTCAAATCATGTACGAGAATTATTATCTCTTGTATCTGAGAATGTTTCCCTCGCCCGCACGTCTTTTTTGTGGAAAAGTCCTAATGCTCAGCATCTTCGCGCGCATTTTTACTGGAAATATCCTACACACAGCCTCTCACAAAGCCCATCACCCCTTAACTCGTTCATTCTCTCAGCGTCACTCGTTTTGGGTTGCATCATTCACCACAGTGCATACTTTTATAAGTGATTTACAGCGGTTTTACCTTGTGTTGTTAACATTAATTGTGATCGCTATTGTTCACGTAGTGAAATGTATACGTACAGTACAGCATGTAGACAATCCAAAACCCAAAAAAATATTTAAAATGGGCATTTATGGTCGTGTGGAACAAATCGAGTGATTTTTATTGCATACTTATGGGGAAAATTGTTTTGGTGTACGAGCTCGCTCTTGGAACGAATTAAACTCGTAAACTGAGGTATTACTGTATATTGCAACACACCTAGTTTAGTTTAAAAAAAATTTTCGCTCTCCACTTTTAGATGCGAAAGTTGTTGGTCGAGGGCTGTGAATACAAGACTGTTCATCAGGACCTTTTGAGGGACCTTTTGCGTCTTTCCACCAGCACTTACAGCCAGGTCTTAATTCCACGTCCACCAAATTTTACATTAAAATAATCTGCTTTATTTTATATTTACTTCTGAACGTCCGTTTTTTTGGCCCCTCAGGTCCGCAGCAAGGCCCAAAATGTGTTGTTCACCGCTTTGGGCACCTATAACTTCTGCTGCAGAGACATTACTCCTCGTGTCCTGGAGTTACTGGAGCCCACACGAACTGATGTCACCCAGCAACAGTTCAAGGTCTACAATCTATCATTTTCACTTTCTATAATTAGAACCTGCTGTATTTGTGTTTTTAATTGATTTAATATTGTTGTTTTTATCATATTGTGCTGCAGGGGGCGCTCTACTGCTTGCTTGGAAACCATTGTGGAGTGTGTCTTGCTAACTTGCATGACTGGGACTGCATCACTCAGACATGGCCGGCCATTGTGCGCTCAGGCCTCAGCTCCGCTATGTCTCTGGAGAAGCCGTCCATCGTCAGACTCTTCGATGACCTCGCAGACAAAGTCCACCGGCAGTATGAAACCATCGGCATCGACTTTACTGTGAGCAGCATCACCTATTTTGTACATTAACTTTTGCCACTGAGGTGTGTCATTCAGACTCTTAAGATGCGTCCATATTTACTGTTGTTCCGCAACAACTTGTAGGTGAAATCTGTGGTTTTACGACAGGTACAAATTTGCAATGTTGACCTACCGAAACTGCTTTGTTTAAAAGGGATTTCTGTTTGAGCTGTGCTTCACAAATCGCAACACAATAGACAATGGGACTTGTGGAAATGTTGCTATCACCTTTAGGCTATGTGTATGGAGTAAAAGGTCAGCAATCTTGATTTATCTTTAGTTTTTTTTGCCTTGGATGAATCTGTAGGTACCTGAGAGTGCAGTTTTTCTAGGCCAGAGGATCACCGATTCAAGCCATCCCGCTCCACACATGGGCACCCCCTCAGACCAGGAGCTGGAGCAAGGGCTGGTTCTTCAACAAGACAAAAACCAGGATGCAGAGCAGTAAGTGCTACGCTCTTACAGACTCACAACCTTTACTAGTCATTTAGCATGTTGTGGTAAATCTTTACGGTTCCTTCTTCCAGGAAATATGAAAAGCTTGTGAGAGATCTGTTGGAATGTCTAAATGACAGGGATCTGTAAGTATTAAATAGATGATTAAAAATGCTTCTTTCGTCAATCATCAAAACTGGACTCTAATTTTGTAATATGCTATTTTGCATGTTATCAGGCCTTGGAAGTTTGAGCACATTGCTATTGGCTTCCTGTCTCTACTGCTGAGAGATGACTATCCTCTCCCGGCTCCTGCGGTGCTTTTCTTTGTACAGAGCCTCAACCACGATGCACTGGTTGTTCGCAAGGTTGGTGGAATCCTGTTATTTCTTTATTTTATGTTCAGTTCATATATCAGGTGTGTCCATTCCTGCTGCGTCAACTCCAACCTGTTCCAGCATACATTGCCATTCATAGGTTTAACGTCGGTAAGATTTGCAAGAAAAAAAAATACACCAAGGGTGTATTTATTTGATCAAAATATTTAATAACTGTAATATTGTGAAATCTAATTACAATTCACTAACTTTTTTTATATCTAAATGTATTTTAAAATGTAATCTTACTGGGTAGGCAGAGCTGAATTTTGTGCTGCAACAACTACTGGCCTGGCAGCAGAATATACAGCGTTCATAGTTGTTTTTACAGATCCGTGTGCACACTTTTTAGTACATTGTTGTCATGTAATCGTTGCCTAATATGCTGATTTGGTGTTTAGACAGAAATATCTTATTGAAAGTTGAAATATTGTTTTGGATCATTTTAGATAATTTGAAACAGTGTAAATGTTTTTTCTGTCACTTTTGATCAATTTGATGCAAAAATCTTACTGACCCCAATCTTTGAATGGTAATTTATGGTAGTCCGTTACAAATTTAAAACCACTGTTTAATGTGTATTTTAATTAATTTTTCCTTCCAATTCTCGATGATATAGATGGCGATTGCTGCCGTGGCAGGCATACTGAAACAGCTGAAGAGACCACGCAAGAAAATACCTGTTAGTCCTTGTGAAATTAGTGAGTAAACATCCCTGTGAAAACAAATAAATTGTACAATTAAATTACAGTTTACTTCCATCTGTCAGTCCATCTGCAAGGTTTCAGTATCTGTGGGAGGAGCTAATTAAACATGTGGTGCTTTGCAGGTGGGATAACTGAGCCGGAGGAGCTGGTGGCAGGAGACCGGCCGGGGAATGACTGGCTGCAGTATCACGGTGACAGCCTGCCGAAAACCCAGCAGGACTGGGACAATTTCTGCTTTGTAGAAAAGACACACTGGGGCTACTACTGCTGGCCAAAGTAAACCCCGATCACTGTATGATTCACTCTAAATCTAAGCTTCTAGCCTTTTTCCTCCTCACTCTCTCTGCTTCTTTGCTCATAGGAAGTTGATGTTATATGCCTCAGCAGCAGAGCAGCCCAAGGATCTTGGCGCTGAGAACATGAATGAGGTATACTTGGACAGATCTCACGTTGTTTTACTGCTGAACTTGTAACTATATATACACACACTAAACATTCATTTTCAAACAGAGGGAACGCATCATCTATGAGCATTTCACAGACCCCATGTTTATCAGCCAGCTCATTGAGTTCTTGTCCCTTGAAGACCGAAAGGGGAAAGACAAGTTCAACCCTCGTCGCTTCTGTCTCTTCAAGGTAACAGCATCCTAAGACACAATCATGATAGTGGAAATAAAGGTTTGACATTTGGTTAGAAAACAACTAAATTGTTTAAGTTACAATGAAACGGAGACATTGTCATAGTCTGCTATAATCTAATCTGTACATATATGCTATATCATATAATAATTTGTTGCATCCTAGCTGAATAAAAGTTTATAAAAAAAGGTTTGAGTTCAGTAAGATATTTTTTGAACTGTAGTGTATATATTGTTAGAGCTGTAAGTAATGCTGTGCCAATACAAATTGCAAATCTTTTTCCTCACAATTTTTGCTCTTTTATTCAATCTGTTTTACATTTATAAAACTGTGCGTAGGATCCCTACTAAAAGTTTACGTGCACCCAAAAATGGCATACGGCAAAAAAATTTCCGATTTATTAAACCTCACCATCTGTGTCGCCAATTCCCTTTGTCTCCACAATGTGCATACGCGCGGCTCAAAGTTTGCTTAAATGTGTGCACATTCTCCCGTCAAATTTGTTTTTTATAGATCACAACCTTTGCGTGGAAACTGGCGTACGTACGTTTCCAGTCCCGTTTTGTGCGTACGCACACTTTATAACTGAGACCCCAGGTCATTTAAATGTCTGCAATTGGTGTGCTCGAATATGAAGCAAACAGCATGAGACAGATTAAAAAAAGCAAAGGAAAAACACACACAAACATTCACTTTATCTTTCGCATGTTTGACACTGTTTCATTCACAACCCAATAATATCTTATGATGCATTGCAATGTATTGAGTTGTGGCATACGAATCTTGATGCATTTCATACCCGGCTCTAATTAAAATGTTGAATGGCCTTGATGTAAGCCGTAGAAGTATTTTTAGATGTGTCTACATCCTGTTAACAAGCCACTGTTTGTCTTGGGCATTTGCTCACAGCGTCCTCTACACTAAGGTGCATACATAAGCACATTAAGATAGTAGAAAGCATGTGTTCAATTCTGGCTTCTATTTTTGAGTTTAAAGCAAAGAGAAAACATTTAAAACTAAGGATTTATTGGATTATCATTCTGTCTATGCTCACAGTTTCCCCTGCTGTAATTCTGAACGTGAGGATGCATTTAATAAAAGATTTTAGGAGAGCAGCAAACACAATTGTGCTCCCATACACATCTACCTCTGCAAATATCTGCATTTTAACCAGCTCATAAACCTGACTCGCATGCCCTACGAATTATTACAAAATACAGATGGCTTCCTTTCTCATTCAATGCCCATAGGGTCTTTTCCGGAACTACAGTGATGCCTTCCTGCCTGTTCTAAAGCCTCATATGGAGCGTCTGGCAGATGACTCTCATGAGAGCACCCAGCGCTGTGTGGCTGAGATCATTGCAGGCCTGGTTAGAGGCAGTAAGCACTGGAGCTTTGGCAAGGTGAGCCCTGCTGCAAGTTTGAGGGATGTACTAAAATTTGGGAGACGTAGAGGTGTTTAACCACATTCATGTTTAAAACCCCTCTCTCTCTCACACACGTAGGTGGAGGCATTATGGACATTCCTGACTCCTTTGATGCGAACAGCGCTGTCCAATATTACTGTTGAGACCTACGCTGACTGGGGTACCTGTGTCGCAACTGCCTGTGTATGTCTCATGTCTTTACTTTCATTTTATGCCACATAGTTCACTACCTGAATGGATACTTACAACCAACAGTAAATAATTGTGATAACATTATAAATGACTTTGGAGAAAAAAAGATTTAGATAAAATTTAGATTTAACATTTTAAATCATTTAAATTTATATTTTAATATATTTAAAGTACTGTTTGAAAGTTTGAGTCAGTAAGATTGTATTTTTAAGAGAAAGTAATGCTTTTATTCAGCAAGATTACATTAAATTTACATGCATTTATTTGAAATGCAGTAGAAATCTTTAGTAACAATCTGTTTCTTTTGATACATTTTATGGGTGCCACATTTATTCTTTTAAATGTGTTACTTATCCTTTGAATCGTTGTGTATCATGTTTTTTATAGATAGATATATGTATATCCATCCATCCTCTCATAGCTTCTATAGCAATGTCACACACACATTTATATTTATATATACAGTAGAACCCTGACTTACGAAACGCTCTACGTACGAAAAGTTTGACGGACGATAAAAGATTTCGGGGGTTTTTTCCGCCCGAGTTATGACAAAATGATCTAGATATGCGAAAAACGAAATCTCGGCGAGGCGACGATTTCCGAGTTCTGTTTTGAAATTCGCGCTGATTTTGTTTCGGGCTGGATGAAGACTACAGTTTGTCCGGTCAGAACAATGATGTCTCACTCAGTTTGGGAATGATCCAAAACTGGTATTTATTAAAGGTGCATAGATCGATAAAACCTCAACGATTGGCACTAATTCCCTGTATTTCACTCAATAAACTATATACAATCTTCAGCTGATCTCTTTTACCTTAATCATCCATCAGCTCTCTTGTCACAACACTTCCTGAACTCCGAGGGAAAGTTTTGGAATAGTCCATTTCGCACTGAATGACAGGGATGGCTGGAATAGTCCATGTAAGAAGGGGAACACTTTTTACAATCCTGCTCTCCTATTGGTCAGCATCGCTTCCACCATCCTCTGCTGTTAGCATAAACCTTTTTCTAATCACTAGCCATGGATGTGAAGATTGTTGCTGAAGTCAAAGGGAAGAAGAGGGTGCTCTTCATTGAGTCGAAAAGGGAGATAATTGAGAAGTATGAAGCTGGGATGCGCTTCATCCCATGCTGAATATGGTGTTTTTGTAGGGCTTGGAACGGATTAGGCAATTAACATGTAAAAGCCTGACCGACATACGAAAAGATCGATATACGAAGCCAACCTCGGAACGGATTAATTTCGTAAGTCGGGGTTCTACTGTATATGTGTGTGTATATATGTGTATAGAGCGCGCCCGATCGTGACGTAGTTTTACGACAGCCGCCATTTTGGGGGACCACTTCTAATCAATGTCATGGGGGAAGCGACGTTAAAGCAAGTGTTATCGCAGAAAAAAAACGTTTTATGTAAATCTAGAGAGAAAAGTGAGCGTAAGAGTCAAACTAAATATAGAGATGGACTTGAGAATTTTGAAAGAGACAGGTACGAGGCAAAATAGCGTTAATAAAGGGACAGGATCCGTATGAAATTGTGACCTGGTCTACGGACGTCAGTCTTCTACCGAACACAACATACATTAATGTTCTCAACTATCTGGTTTTCAACCCAAGTCCTTATACAGCCGAAGATCTTCAGTGTTACAAAGGACTTGACGCTTACAATCAGCTAGTGTGTGTCTGGGTGCGAGAAGTGTCCTGTGTCATCAATGACAGATGTGTAACCACTGCCAAGGTAGATGAAATGGTTTTCATTAGCAATAAAGTTTATAAAAAAATAGAGGCATTCCTACTTTCTAATCCAACAGTTTGGACCAAAAATAGTTTCATTTAACATCTTTATAAACTTTTGTTACCTGAACAGATCTTGCAAAATGCTGTTTATTGATGTCCTACACCTGTATGAAAAGCTAAGATTAAAGTATGATTTTTTTCTACAGAAAATACACTCAAAAACCCCAAACAGAGGTCAGGTGTTGTTACATATATTATCGGCAAACTGTTGGATACCGCCTTTTTGCAGGCACGTAATATACATGGATATAATGCTTGATAATTGCAGAACATAAAGTGTGTGTCGTGGGATGGTTTTTAATTCACTGTAGATCCGGATAAGCACATCCATGTGATCTAACCATGATCTACATTTGTTCACCTTTAATTTTATTACGTTATTGATGGGCAAGAAGCAAATAGTGTATGTCCAGATCTGGATGATTAGCATTGAATATTTCTGACGGACTAAGCCAATCACTCTCTCAACATGAATTCGACTGTTTGCATTTCTCACGTCTGGCCTTTGACAGCTGTTGTGTACGATCACCTTGGTGTGTTATTACCTTAGGCAGCCTAAAATATGACTGTTTCACAACATGATTAACATTCGGTGCGCGCTGTATCCAGCTCTACTTGTCCCCCATTATGGCGGCGACGGTGTGCGTGACGTCATACGGGCACGCTCTATATGTGTATGTATATGTGTGTGTCTATGCATGTTTGACACTTTAATTGCTATAGAAGCTATGAGAACAACTGTTGGTGTTTGATGTTTTCAGGAGAGCCGAGATCCACGAAAGCTACACTGGCTTCTTGAGATGTTAATGGAGTGTCCTCTCAGCGGGGAAGGTGGATCGTTTGTAGATGCCTGGTAAGCGTATCTTGTGTTTAGGTTCATGGGCCTATTCTGACTTTAAATGCATGACTAAAATTTACCCTGATAGTCTCTCTTTCTTCGTAGCCACCTGTATGTGCTGCAGGGTGGTCTGGCACAACAGGAGTGGAGGGTCCCAGAGCTGCTACACAGATTGCTGAGTTACCTGGAACCCAAACTCACTCAGGTTTATAAGAATGTGAGAGAGCGCATTGGCAGGTAGGCCTGTGGTTGGGGTCAGGACGTTCACTGTAATCTAAAAATACACCGGCAGTTCCACTGATTCCCTGTCATCATGATTTCTTCACTTGCAGTGTGCTGACGTACATTTTCATGATTGATGTCACCCTGCCATGCACTCTGCCTACCAAGTCCCCACACATCGCTGAGTTTACCGAAAGGGTCTTGTCTAAGCTGAAGCCCCTGATTGAGGGGGATGAAGAGATTCAGAACCACGTGGTGGAAGAGAATGGAGTGGGAGAGCAGGACGAGAGGACACAGGCCATTAAACTCTTCAAAACGGTTCTGAAATGGCTGATGGCCAGTGCGGGGCGCTCCTTTTCTACACCAGTACCTCAGCAGCTACAGCTGCTCCCCCTGCTTTTTAAGGTTTCAGATGCTCTCTCTCTATATCTCTTTCTTAGTGCATGCTCTTTGTATCTCATCTTTTATCTATTTGTCTGGAGTGCTCTTAAGTGGATTGCTGACTTTCTTTCTGTGCGTGTTCCTCTCCATCTACAGATCGCTCCCGTAGAAAACGATGACAGCTATGATGAGCTGAAGAGAGATGCAAAGACGTGTCTGTCCCTCATGTCTCAGGGTCTCCTCTATCCTGAGCAGATCCCTCTGGTACTAAAGGTGCTACATGAGGTGAGGCCTCAGCCATGCTAGACGCATAATAGGACAACAGTTTGGATATATATTATATATTTTTATATATTTTTTTTTTTTTGACTAATCTTTCACTGAAGTTATCACCTAAATAAAAAAATTAAAATATTTTACAAACCATTTTGAAATAATGTGGAAATAAATATCTTTAAAAATATAGTCTCTTTCTCAAAAACAATTGCAATGAAAAATGTATTCAATAGATTTTAATATGAAAGCATATAATAAGACGACTTTTGAAAAACCCTGCAATAATGATCATAACATGTTATTCTTTTTATTATTATAGAATTAAATTATAAATGTATTTATTTAGAAATTAGTTTCTTACTAACCAACCAATAACACCCAGTTCTAGTGTTTCTAGTTCTTTGTTTGCTGTGGGATCCTAAGATTCTCGTTACATTTTCAGATCTCTGGCAGCAGCTCATGGCATGCACGATTCTCAGTGCTAACGTACCTCCAGATAATGGTGTTCTATAATCTGTTCACCATACTGAGCACCGAGCATGCTGTTCAAGACGTAAGAGCACTGGTCATCAGGCTACTGGAGGACGAGCAGCTGGAGGTACCTTCTGGACAACACTGGCATCAACATTTATTCAGTTTTATGCGCCCTTGTTCATTAAACATTCATCTCTTTGTGTCTCTGTGCCTTAGGTGAGAGAGATGGCTGCCACCACTCTCAGTGGCTTCCTGCAGTGTAACTTCTTGGCAATGGATTCCTCCATGCAGACTCACTTTGAGGCTCTATGCAAAACCAGATTGCCCAAAAAGAGGAAAAGAGACTTGGGCTCTGTGGTGGACACTATTCCTTCAGTTGGTATGATCATGCTCTAATTACATGCAGTGCTGTAACTGATGTGTTTGTCCAAACCGTGGCACAACGGTAGCTTTTATGCGCACAGAATTTACTTTTCAGTGTCTGCACAGCTAAGTTAATTTTTATGTAAATTATTTGTTTATGAAACTTGATAAGCTCACGTTCACTTGATAAGCAAAACTTGCTTTTATTTGATCAGAAATACAGTAAAAGCAACAAAATTGTGAAAAAAGTATTACAATATAAAATAATTGTATTCTATTTGAATATATTTTGAAATATAATTTATTGTGGCAAAGCTACATTTTCTCGACTCTTCAGTGTCACATGATCCTTCACAAATCATTCAAATTTTCTGATTTGGTGCTCAAGAAATGTTTCTTATTATTAGTTTTGAAAAATGTTTTAATATTTTTAATAATGTTTAATATCCGCTTAATATTTTTGTGGAATTCGTCTTTTTTTTTCTAGGGTTCTTTGAAAAGTTCGAAAGAACAGCATTTAAAATAAATATAATGTAAAACTGTCACTTTTGATCATTTTAATGTGTTCTTGCTAAATAAAAGTATATATTTCTTAAAGAAAAAAATTAAACAAAAGCACAAATTTTCATTAAAGAAATGATACCATATGTATTTTGGATAAAAAAGATGTTATTCTGTCCTCAGATCTGGTGCGGCGTCACGCAGGAGTGCTGGGTCTCAGCGCTTGCATCTTATCCAGCCCATATGATGTCCCGACCTGGATGCCTCAGCTCCTCATGGACCTCAGCGCGCACCTCAATGACACGCAGCCTATCGAGGTACACGGCTCGTCACTACAAACACAATTGCTTTCTGTCTGCCTCTTGTGCGCTTGGCTCTTAGGGCCCATTAAATCTAACAAAAATCAATACAAGCCTCTCTCCGTCTGATTTAGATGACCGTGAAAAAGACTCTGTCTAATTTCCGCCGTACTCATCACGACAACTGGCTGGAGCACAAGCAGCAATTCACGGACGACCAACTCGTGGTGCTCACGGACCTTCTTGTGTCACCCTGCTACTATGCATAGATGGGTATGTTACACAGACGCCTGCCTAGGAAGTTACTCCTGTGTTGCTCAATACATCTAGGTTGGCTGATTTTGACTCATCTAAATACAGTGATCCCTCGTTTATTGCGGTTAATGAGGACCGGAACCCCGCGATAGGTGAAAATCTGCAAAGTAGGATTGGCCCCCCTAGGAATTTCCGTATATGTGTGCGTAGGTACCAGAATATTTAAAATATGTATATTTATACTTTTAAATATATTTTAATTAAATCTATTTAGTTATAAAACCTTAGTATTATACATTTACTCTCTTTCTCATACGATACGTATTATGGTGTTCTACACTCATCAATGACAGTAGGATCTTGAGACTCCAGTAATGATGGCGATGACAGACCTGTGCGGTTCAATTGATGATGATGATGGTGTTACTGCACTGGTATAATGAGGCCTTTAAATCAGGTCGGGAAGCACCTCATCGTCAGATATCGGCGCTGGATTGTCAACGTTTGCTTCTGAGAGAGGCGAAGAGGCTCCCACTCCACTCGTGCTCTCATTGGTCGATCTCACGCCGGGAACCAATCACGTGTCTTGTCTGAGTGCCGTGGGTGTGTACAAACCCTCTGAGAGTTTCTCTCTTTGTCTGGCATCCTGGGAAACTGTTTCTCTCGCATCACGATGAAACAACGCTGCTTTTCGCAATATGGCTGCCGATATGGCGGTATTTTTTTTTCCGATGAATATTTTTGAAAAATCTGCGATGCACTGAGCCGCAAAACTTGAACCGCGAAGTGGCGAGGGATTACTGTAATAGATTCTATTCTCTTGCCGAAGTAACTCATTAATGAAAGTCTTTAAAAGCTGCTTAATCATGTTTGTGACCTGATGACATTTTATCCGTTTTGTTACAGGTTGTTACAATGTTCCTGCCGGTTTTAGTTATTTCTTTTCTTTCTTTTTTTTACTTGTATTACTCTTAAATATCTTCTGCATTCATGAGGATGTGATGGTAGGACACAGACGCTCAGGATCTCAGCATCTATAGCAGAACCTCCCAGACCCAGGAGCCCCCTAAACCAAGAGTACTTGATGAGAGGAGGGCAGGAGGCACGGATAGGCATGGAGTCGTATGGATTGCACATACACAAAGCGAGTGATTTAACGATTGAAACAACTGTTTGTATGTATATATCTAGCCCATATTTTTGCATTTCCACTATACTTAATATTTAAGGTTTACCAGCGCAGGGATGTACGGCCTGCAGTCTGTAATATTGTTGTACAGATAGATGATTTTCTTTTTATTTCTCTCTCTCTAAATCCTCCGTTAACTGCGTGAAGGACAGAATCCCAATGAGTAGCACCATAAATCCAACTCCAAAGTCCCCATCATGCTCTCTTGATGTGAGGTTCTTCGTGATCTGAGCATGTTAAGATAGTTCAATAACTGAATCTGTTGTTTAGAATTGTAAAAAAAACACTTCTGTATTTCACTAGAACATTTTTCGTCTTTTAGCATTTTGTTTCCTGTATCCATTTTACAGCTAGAAGCGTGACATTCTTGGTTGAGTGACATGGAGACGGCATCTTTTTGACTTGAACCTCCATGGTAATCTGATCAGTAACTTGATAAAGAATATATTTGGGCTGAGCCCTGCTATTTTTTATCATTACATGAGGACGCAAGTCTGTACTGTGACGTTATTGTGGTATGTGCGTCGGAAGGTAGCTGTGTCCGTTGTCCTGTAGCTCTCTGCTCACCTGCCATCACAACAGGGTTTTGTTTTTTTTGTCTTGTGTGTTTGTGTATTTATGTGTATGTATGCATTTGTGTATTGTACATATGCATTTATCTATGCATAAACGATTGACATGTCTTCTAGCGAGAACAGCCTGACCAGATTTAGCGTGAGAACTGAGCGAGTTTGTGGAAGGCAGCGGAGTACTTGTGCATGTTGGATTGAGTGTGCATGTTTGTAGTTTGACCAAATGGCTTGTTTGATCATTTCTAATTGACAGGTGACAGAATCCAGGATTCTACCTGCTCTTCTGTCCCAATTTACTCCAGCCTCCGTACAAAACCACTTTAGATTGTTATCCGACTCCGAATCCCACACTGCGCTAGGAAAGGCTTCAGAATCTACCATAGTTAGTTATGTTTTACATTTTGGGAGTGTATATAACAGAAACATTTAGTTTAGTGCCAAAACTGCAGTGATTTTTCTCTATTTTTTTAGATGTTTGCTTCGTTTTACTCTCAAGGCCAATAAATGTATTTTTGTTTTTAACAAATTAAAAATGCAAACATTGTTTTTCCCCACAATGTTTTTTTTTTCTGGGTCTTGCAATAAATATGTCAAGTTCTCATTAACCAGTATAATTATTATTAACAGAACATCTTGAAAACATTAGCATTTGGTGCATTGTAGTAAATTCAGGAAAGATTCAGTACACGTTATAAATACAACAATAGGCATGTGGTAGAGTGGGGTTGTAACTTCAAAGTATCCTTAATAATGTGATTAACAAATTATGTTTAAAATATTTCACTATGTAGGTCTGGTTTCACAGACAGGGCTTAGATTCAACCAGGATTTTACCTTGCATAAATGTGCCTTGCAGGGGGAAAAAACATTACTGGTTTTAATTTTGAGACTAAACGATTGCATTGACATATTTTAAGATATGTGAGTGCATGTTGTTTTCAGTTCAGACAGCTCAAATATTTGTTTGGTCTGAGATTAGGTGTAAGTCTTGTCTGTGAAACCGGCCAATAGTTCTGTTGTTTTATCAATGAAAGTAGAGGAACTAGTGCGTTGAACAAATTACCATGTTACATAAAAAAAAAAAAAGGAGACAAAAAAAGTTTAAAGCATGGTAATGTGAATTTGGTGGGAAAAAAATTCTGTAATGTAAATGTAACACTATGCAAACATTTTATATTAACTGTCCCAAAATTACGTTAATACGATTCACCCTGCCATAGTTTATTTGAAAGTAAGGAACTTCAGAAATGAATAGGTGTTGAAACCTAAAATGGCTTAAGAATCAAATGGCTTTCAAGTTTCATCAGTTAAATAAACCAGCCTCTCACAATTAAAATCCCTTTTGCATTTTCATGGACGTAACGTTTTCTTATATGCTATAGCATTCACTGAAATCCAAGTACCTGATTTGTATCTCAATGTTCATGTCATAAAATCAGGTGTAAATTACAGTGTTCAGTATGGCGAACGCCTTCATCCTAATTAAAAACTTAATCGTAGTACTGCTTATCTAATGCTTTATCCAGCTAAACCCTTTTAGTTTGCATCAGCTGTCATGATTGATAAATGAGTCAAAACTACAAAATGTATTCCTGATTTCTTTAGAAGATTAAGAAAAAAACTACAGCAGATCACTCCATCCCCTCCTGCTCCATCAGCTCTTTCACAAGGCGCTCTAGAGAGAACAGGTGATCGTCGAAGTCTTCAGGAACTAGTTTCCTGAGGGCCTCGGCGAGCTCAAACAGGTAATCTGTATTCTTGCCACTGGGACCTACGGACTTCACAATCTGCTGAGCAATTGTCTCCAAAGGCGCTGGGCCAAGGTACTCCGGGTTGTTATGGGATCCGATGTAGAGCAACGTGTCCTGCATTGGTTGCTGTTCTTCATCTTTGGGATGAAATGTTACAGTGATCACACCGTACCCGCCTTTCTCGCGGTAGTCAAGATAATCTTTGACTTCCTTTTCTCGGCCTGATGGCAATTTATAAGCAACACCCCAAACACAGCCCTATAGGAAAGAGGAAGGAGGAGAGGGAACGAGCATGCCCATAAAACGGTTTGGATTATTTGCTTTTGCTTGCATAACTTATTTGGCATTAAATAAAAAAATCTACTGAATGAATACATATAAATGAAAATCTCAAAAATATATTACAAATGCAATATAATAAATATAGCACAAAACAGTCTAAAACTTAAAACACACACATATATGGGTGTATATATTTAAATAAGCAGTGTGAAAGTAATGTTTATAGAAAAAAAGAACATTGATCATTTATTTTAAAAGTTAAGACCATATATGAAAAGTTGTTCAATAATTAATGGATAAAAATCAAAGAACAAAAACGAATGGGAAAACTACTTAAGTCATTAAAATGTTCTACAATTCAAAAATAATTCGTAATGATTTAAAGGACATGTGATTAAAAAAAAGACTTCATAGTTTTAAAATAAACTGCTCAATCACTTTTTGATAGCACCCTACAGCTTATAAACAGCTAGTCAAGTGACTGAGACCAAACGGCATAAACAAATAAAATATTTGATCTTTTTTTATTTATTTATATTATTTACAAACTATTTTTTAAATAAATTTTTAAATCCTCTTCAGTTCATTCCCAAACCCTGACATGACGTAACGTTCCATTCATGTTATGTTTCAAAATTCAAAACGTTATAAACATGTTAGGTCAAAAGTAATTTAAAAATATAGCTGCAAGCAGCAATGACCGGGGTTCAAACGTCGCAAGACCATCTGAGCTGTCAAGACGGTTTGTGGTCAATCTGACTGGTTCTCCTAATGAGCACAGTTCTGTGAAGTTTCTACTTTGTGTAAACAATGTATAGACATCTTTCAAAGATGTTCAGAATGAGAAGATCAAATGATATTGACATTGTGAACTGAACATTTGAACAGTTATGTCGGTGTATGTCGGTTTATGTCAATCTGACTTGTTCTCCACATAAACAGAGCTTTATGAAGTTTCTAGTTTGTGTAAATGATATATAGACATGTTACAATTTTTTTCAGTATGGGAAGATCTATCAAATGATAACAATGTGGATATGTTTAACACTACACGTCATATCATTTGAACTGTTATGACCTTTTTTTGTCAATCTGACTAGTTTTCCTAATGAGCACAGTTCTGTGAAGTTTCTACTCTGTGCAAACAATGAATAGACATCTTTCAAAGATGTTCAGACTGAGAAGATTAAATGATATTAATATTGTGAACTGAACATCTGAACTGTTCTGTCGGTTTATGTCAGTCTATGTCAATCTGACTTGTTCTCCAAATAAAAAGATTTTCTAGCCTGATGGTGCCTCTTGTGGACAAAAGTAGTATTACAGCTTTTCTAAGATTTTAAAATGTAGATCATTTGTAATTTATTGTGAGCCCTATGAGCATCAGAAATACATGAGACCTGACACATTTCTTCAAAATGACTTGTTCTTAACATGTTCACAGATCTGTGACGTTTTTCTTGTGGACAAAACTAGTATTACAGCTTTTCTAAGATTTTAAAATGTAGATGGTTTATAATTTATTGTGAGCCGTACGAGCATCAGAAATACATGAAACCTCACAAGTTTCTTCATAATGTCTGGTTCTTAACATTTACACAGTTTTGTGAAGTTTCTTGTTTTTGGACAAGATATATAGACATTTTAATCACAATAGGCCAAATCAGAAATATATGAAAAATTGTATCTGCTGAACGGTTTAACTAATCGAAAATCCTTTGACAACTTTTTGCCTTGAGTGTCCCTAGATGATGCATGTGAATTTTCAAGACAGTGAGATTGACGGCCTATGACGAGTTCGAAAAATTTGAAATTTCAAAAATCTCCAATATTTCGCAAACAATTTGATTGACAGCAGTGGTTCTTGAGGCAAAGTTGTTCAGTATGAGGAGATCTATCAGATGAAGTCAATATTTTGTGGATGCGTGAAACACCACGTGAGTAGAGACGCAAAAAACTCGTTAGCGCCAACTAGTGTCCGATTTTCTTCAAAATTCTGACAGACCACTAGGGCCATGAGTCAAACACGCCCATCGAGTTTCGTTCCGATCGACCTTCGTTAAGCTGGTCTAATTGATGCTCAAAGTTCATTGGCCGATGACGGTCATGTTTTTTGAGATACACCAATGTCCTCATAGACCATCATGGACCCTTGGACAAAGACCGTGCATGACAAGTCTCAGGTCAATCGGACTACAATGTGACCCTGTACAGGTGATTGAGTGTTTTTTTCGCAATATAGCGCCACCAAGTGGTCAACTGGCCCAGTTTTTTTGGTGTGACCACAAATTGAGCTTATACATGACTATGTGAAGTTTGGTGAGATTATCTCTTTGCGTTCCAGAGCTATTCTGATTTTAGCAAAAGTGTCACCGCACTATGCGAACGTTTTAGCGTGTCGTTGCAAGCGTGAATCACCGATCAAAATTATTTGAATAACTTTTGGTCATGAGAGTCTCTAGATGATATGTGTGAAGTTTCGCGTTATTTGGACAAACGGTCTATGAGGAGTTCGAAAACTTTTTTTTTCAGAAAATTCAAAATGGCGGAAAATTTTTATAGGCGGAAATGAAATCGGAGATATACATTTTTTAAGTCTTGAGCCAAGGATTCCAGAGATATAAGACACTTGAGTGTACGACAAACGGTTTACGAGTTATGAACATGTACGCGTTTGTAGTCGCTGTAGCGCCACCTATAGCCCGATTTGCGTCATATTTTGATACGTTCTCCCCAAATTGAGACCTACCATCTGACAAAGTTTCAAGTCTCTAGACCTTACGGTTTGGTCTGCACAAGACGCATTACGGCAGAAGAATAATAATAATAATAATAATAATAATAAAAATCCTAACAATTACAATAGGTTTTCAACGCTTCGCGTTTGAACCCCTAATTACATGAACTAAAATATGTAAGGTAATAGATTACGTTACTTACTATTTTATCATGTAATTTCTATTCAGTAATGGACTACAACTTGTAAGTCATCATGTAGTAGTATAATTACTGTTAGATCATGTTAATCTATAATCAAAATATGTCTTTAAAAATGTATATATATAGTGTCGGTATTTCATCTGGCTCTGGTTGTTTAAAGCAATATTTAATAGATTGAGTAGATTTAGTCATTACCTCAGGATCTTCTATTACTGTCACCACTCGCCCAGGCTGAAACCAAATCAATCAGAAATAAGTGTTAATCTGTGTCGACCTTAAAGGTCACTATGACTGGACACTTGTCAAACTCGAATGACTTTGATAGGGAATAATCGGTCCATACCTTCCCAGGAACCCCTCGATGATCCGTACTTCCCTGCCAGAACCTGCGACTAAACCCTTTAATGAAACCCACTCGTTTCTCCTCGTACGGAAAGTCAACTTTCCAAATTAAAGATCCGTAACCAAACACCCACATCTTTTCTGCTGCCGGCTTATAGGCTGTCTGAACACATGCTCCGCTTATATAGCGATGGACGGGGAGTTGTTTTAAGACCTGTGTGGCAGTGATGAGTCTGGTTAGGTATGTTGGCATAGGTGTGGGCACGCAAGAGATATCGGTATTACTGAAAAACGCGAAACCAACACATACTATTGTTAAGGGCAGAAACACGTTTGACCGAGGGATCCTCGCGTCGAGTTTCATCTCGCGACGTCATTTGACGACTGGTTTACAAATTGTCACAAAACAGCCTCTAATTGATAACAAATGGTTTCGTTAAATGAAAACATATCAACGATAAAATCTGTATGCCATCAGTTGAAAGTATAAACTGTATAATAAAAGGCGTTTCAAAATAAAAGCCTGTTTACCGGTGTTTAAAAATGAAACCCTTACATAAATATTACAATAGTAACCAGAATATCCACCAACGTGTTCAACACAATACTGTAGTAATTTTAGAATCTTTAATATAATAACAAAAGCAATTAAAAAAATATATATATACATATATATATATATATATATATATATATATACATATATATATATATATATATATATATATATATATATATATATATATATATATAATTTATTAATAATTAACTTATAAATAGAAACGGCTTTCTGATGAAACCTGTGGGTATAATTATTCTTTATGTAAATAAGTTAAATCTGTAGAGCTGCCAGCAAGTTATAAGTTAGTTCATTTGTTAGTTTTTTTCGCTCGTTCATTTTTACTCATTTACCTTGATATCACACGAATTAAATTTGTATTTCTAGATTTTCTGACAGCTTCTTCAATAGCTTCGCACAGCCTTTGTTTTATATGTTGCTGTCATACCTTACGGAATTATATCCAGTTTTGAGGAAGTGTCTGGTTTCGGTTTCGTGGGAGGATCAATTGAAAATGGGTAAAAATAAATATTGGAATCGTTTTTATATATAATAATAATAATAATAATAATAATCATTAACATAATCATCGTTATTCATATTATTTCTGCTTATTTATTTATAGACGGAACACAAGGTAATGCATGTTTCTTTTAGCCGAAGCCCTAAATCAGCCAATCAGAAAACAGCATCACCGGAAGTTCCATTAAATGTATCCGGTCCTTATCGACGTGGATTCTATGGATTCTACTTATTTATGTGTTTACAGATGTTTTAGAACCTCAGCAAGGTTGTCTTTTTATCTTTTCTCTTGTCTTGTGAACATCTTAAAGACTTAAAGTGGGAAAATGAATTAAATTACAAGTATACATAAAGCGGTTAACTAGTTATTTTGCAATCAAACCATCGTTATCTGCCTAGCTTATCATAACAATCGATGCAACCTAGTGTGGACTTGACCTACTGCATTATACAGATTTAACCTGCCCGTGCAGGTGGACGTCAAGATCTAAAACAGTCAACTTGTATTCAGTTAAGAACCGCTGTGTGTGAATGATATAGCATGAGCTACTTCAGTCATGTTTGATGGGTAGTGTTGTGTTTAAAGAGGAATAGTCGATGGACTTCACGGAGTGCTATGGAGACACCTGTTCAGCCGTGGCGCTGGCAGCCAGGGAGGGGAAGGGTCGGCGGGTGCAGAAGCTCATCCAGAGAGGCTTCGCGGTGGACGTGAAAGATAACCGGGGCTGGAACGCTCTGCACGAGGCTGCCGCGGCTGGATCAGCGGAGTGTGTGCGGTTGCTCATCCCTGCAGCTGGTAAGCGCTTTTAAGCGCTGGTAAGCGTCTTTACTGTTTAATATCGCTTAAATGTGGCCCTCATGCATTTACACAGCAATGTTCATAGTATCTTTTTATACTAGGGCCTAATGTGTCTCAGAGTAGACATCCGTTTTAGTCTGGCTTTTAGACAACATTGAATTTTGAGCAGACACAGCACAGGGCATCCTTAAAGATACATTGTGGACCAACTAATAGAGTTGGTTACTTGTTTAGGCAATGAATACATGGTTCACATAGAAATTGACATTTTAACATAATTCGGGCTACCTGCATGACCTGATTTCTTTTATGAGTAAATCACAAAAGCAAATATTGGGCAAAATGTGTCGGCTGTTCTTTTCCATAAACTAAAGGTGATCGGGGATTGGTGTTGTCATTTTTTACAAATGCTTGAGAACATTTATCTATGCAACTTGTGTGTCATATTTTAAGTGTTACGATAGCTTTGTGTGAGAAACAATGAAATTTCAGGTGCTTAAGATCTTCCCCTCATGGGACAGACGATATTTTCTTGTTTTTCTCATTTGTACTGTATTATGGATTTTGTATGGCAGGGTAGCTTTCAAATCTCAATCATGTGATATTAAATATGCACATATTCAAATGTACCGGTAGTTGCTTGAAGACCAACCTTCGGAGCTCTTTTGACACACAAGAATGTTTTTGTTATTATTAAACTGTTCAAGATATGTTTCCTCTAATGTGCAGGTCATTAAGTTTATCTCAATCTTTACCTCAGTGAATTGCGAAGACTACGTCAATACTTTGACGCATAACTCAGAGACTCCTCTTTTCTTTGCCGCGAGGAATGGACACCTCCGGGTGGTGAAGTGGCTAATCAAAGGTGGTGCAGATATTAACAGGACAACCAATGAGCTCTCCTGTCCTCTCTTTGCAGGTAAACTCAAAATATCTAGAATCCCAGGTCATCTCAGATCGCGTTTCCCATGTGTATCTTCCCTCTTTTTGGAGTCTTGTTATATAGTTTTCTCGTTTGTTTTTGTTTGTTCCAAGCTGTAGATGGTGGATTCAAAGATGTGGTGGAGCTGCTGGTGCAAAATGGAGCAGAAGTCAATGGCACTCACTCTGTGTCAGGCTGGTCTTGTCTCCATCAAGCTGTTTACAAGGTTATAGCTATAATCTACACTTCTAATTCATGATTTATGAAGCTTTTAATGTTTTGCACAAAAATCACAAAAGCAAATATTGGGCAAAATGTGTCGGCTGCTCTTTTCCATAAACTAAAGGTGATCGGGGATTGGTGTTCTCATTCTTTACATATGACATAAATGCTTTTGGAAACGTTTAAATACTTATTCACTTACCTCATATATATATACGCTGTGACTCTTCTCACTGAACTTTAAGTGTAAGGCTTATCATCAAGCTGTTAAATACAGCTGCTTATCATCAGAACATCAATGAAAATTATTATTTATGTTGCCCGTTATTACTCTACTGCATTCATACTGCATTCATACCTCTATAAGTAGGTTTTATACTTCCAAATGTTTAATTAAACTTCAAAAAATAAAAGCCCAAGGCCATTGTGTGTGTTCTAAGCTTTAAATCATACATCTGAGGCAGCTGATCTTCTATCATGAAATTAAAGAAGTAAATATCTGTAAAAACACTTCCAGGGCCATACTGAGATTGCGAAGTTCCTGGTGAGCATGTGCTCTCTGGAGGCAGTGGATGACTATGGGATCACACCATTATTTGTTGCTGCACAATATGGACATCACCATTGCTTAGAGATTCTTGCAACTGCTGGTGAGAACATGTCTTTAATTATTAATACTGTATGTACCACATGTAGCCAGTCATATGTGTCCTTTTTGTACATTACATGCTTTGGTTAATGTTCAGCGTGAACTCTTGCGACATTAGAGCTGTCACGGCGGTCTCCGCAGGGCTATTTACAGTGACACATTCTTTAGAGGCAGATAAGCAGTTTGATGTAAGGGTCAATGACATTTTTTTATTTTGTTCCGATCTGTAAATGTTCAATTAATCCTTTAAAAATTAAATTCAAGCATACAGAGACTTGAATACAGTCCTCTGTGGTGAGAAATTTTTTAATTTCTTAATTTAAATTCATGTTCACACTTTTGGGTTGTGGGGGAGGAGTGGCGTTAAGTAAAAATGGGTCTCATGTGAAATGTCTTAAAAATGTGCTCATAATGAAAAACCCTCATTAAAAGTTCTTTAGCTTTTTTTTAATATATATATATATATATATATATATATATATATAATTTAATTTTTATATAATACACACACACATTATTTATATATTTTATTTTTATTTTTTTTAAGTAAAAGAGCTTGCTATTCAGAAGAACTTCCATTCAGCAAGGATATACCCAATTTAATTGATCAAAAATTTATAGTAATGATTTATAATGGTACACAAAATTTCTATTTTTCTACTTTTGAAGTTTCTATTCACAAAGAATCCACAAAAAATGTATCACTGTCTCCAGAAAAATAGAAGACCAGCACAATAATAATAATGAGATTTAAAAAAATTCTGCTTAATTCAGCTTTGCTGTCATATATAATTTAATTTAAAACAGCTATTGTAATAATATTTCACAATACTACTGTTTCTACCAGTGGCGAAGATCCAGGGTGGAACTAGCCCACTCAGAGTGATGGCTGATCCACCCTAATTCAACTATTTGGATATTAAAATAGAAGAAAACGGCACCCATAAGCAGTTAAAGATGTTTTAAATTATTTTTGTCAAAATGGCTGAAAAATCACATACAATCACTGTAATATGATTAACTTGCCTATCACTTTTGACTAATAGTTGACGCTGTTATTAGATTATTATGGTGTGGTCAGTGTGAGGTGACAGCGACATAAAAAGTTGTCAATATGCTAAAGCCTGAGTTCAAATTCGTTGATGCATTATTTGAGAATGGTTTGGTCTGTCAAAAAGCCTTTGATAACTGTTTGCCACTATCTGAAGATCATCTGAGCCAATTGTAGTGGAAATTAGACCAATGGTCCAGGAGGAGTTCAAAAAAGGACAACAGGAGTTCCAAATTGGACGACAAGAGGTTCAAAAAAATATGGCATAATTGGTATCGTTGTTCTCAGCAAGACCAAAGGAATCAATCAAGGACTGTGTTATTAAAATAGGCAGAGTGAATCAAAAGTTATTAGCGTTTTTTAAATGCAACTATAACATTATAACTATAACACATACCGAGTTTCGTAAAGATATGATATTTAGGGCAAATTATACCCACAATTGACAATATGGCAGAATTCCATGCGGCATGGTGCATTGAATCAGAAGAGCCATACCATTCAGAAGTTATAAGCAAAAAAGGCAACTTCATTGCGTTTAGCCTCCTTTCATGCTTGTGATGACGTACCAAGTTTGGTCTGAATACCTAAAGTGTTGCGGAAATATAGCCTTAGTCTCAAGTCCCTGGTCTTGCTCCGCCTTAAATGATGATTTATCTTTGTTTATTGTTCTCATTCTGTTCATTGGATATTTTATTACTGAATGGATTTTCTTGTTGGCTAATCTTAATTGTTAATTATCCCATGTTTTGTAAAAGGTGAAAGAAAATAGTTTTGCTTTTTATTTGAAATTGTATAGTCATTAAATAAAAATTTCTCTTGAAAATCATATGGAAGTTTATAAAAGCCATATGAAACCAACATGAACTCAAAGAGTTCATACTGTTCTTACTGTTGTTTTAAGAACTTGGCCTAAACTATGGTGAACACCCTAGTTCATCTTAAGTGTTTATTATGTGGTTAAGAGTCACACTGCAGTTCTCTATTAGGGTTTGGTTGCCAAAGCAGCAGAACTTGATTTCACCAAGTACAAAATGTTCCTACATCAACTTCTTTGTTGATTCCGGAACAACATTCCAATGACGGGTTGTCATTCCCACAGGGGCGAATGTGAACTGCCAAGCAAACGATCTGGCCACACCGCTGCTCATTGCCGCTCAGGAGGGCCACGAGCGGTGTGTGGAGGTTTTACTGGCCCATGGCGCTGACCCCAACCTGTACTGCAATGAGGACTGCTGGCAACTACCCATCCATGCCGCGGCCCAGTTCAGTCGGCTTAGGTACGGCAGCTCGGTCAATTACACACCGAGTCTGTCAAGTGCTTACGTATTCACATTGTGCTCGTTACTTAGTATAATATAAATAACACTTAAAAGCTAACATTTTGTACTTTTTAAATGAAGCGCAACTTTGGCCTTCATGAAGCAATTTGTGCTAAACTGGATTAATCTGGCCGCTCGTTTCTTGTCTTTCTGTGTAGCATTTTAGAGAAGCTGATTCCGGTAACAAAGCGAGAATGTGACCAGGGTGAAGGAAAGGTCAGTCCGGTTTACTTGGCAGTACTTAGTGGACAAGCTGACAGCCTTCAGTCCTTGCTAAAGAAGGGCTACAGCCCAGACGCCCAGAGCTGTCGACAGTTTGGCTACAGCTGCCCTTTGGACATGGCTCTGTGGTGCAACTCTTGGAAGTATGACATATATGCACACGCATGTTTTGCTTTTAATGTGAAACAATCCGTTGGACAGTATGACTTTTTCTTCTTCTGTTTGTCTCTTAGTTTGGACAGTGAGTGTCACCAGACCCGTGAGATCACTCTGATGCTCTTGGCAGCAGGAGCCCACGTGAGCATGGGCATCTACGCCTTTGTGTTACAGGGTCATGTACCAGAGCACCTGCCTTTGATCCTGGAGCACGCCGGCCTCCCTCAAGGTGACCGACTCCGAGAGCTGGCCGATAGAGCCCTTGCTGAGCTGCAAAGCGCCTCTTTTTGGCTCCCCCTGCTGCTCAAAGCAGGAATGGACCCCATGCTGCTTCTACAGGACAAAATGTAAGCAACACATTGCGGTTGTTGTGCCATGTGGTTTGTTTTAATCATGAGTGGATTCTCCATGCATGGCTATTAATAAATGATCGTGCTTTATTAGCGTCAGAGTTAAAAACCACTATGTTAAGCTCTTCACTTCTGCCTGTTATGCTGTAATTGGGTGCAGGCTTGAAGAAGCTGAGAACAGAGTGCTTAATTTCTTTCTGGAGTTCATTAATTGGAAGACTCTGCCCTCCGCAATGCTTCAGATTCTCTCTCACCGTCGAGCAGATGGCACCTGGATGCCACGGAAGCATTTCGGTATGACCTGTACATTTGTGTGTGTGTGGGTTTTATGACTTTGATCAGGTGTTTTTCAGCAATATATTGTGTATATATCATAGATGTACAGCATAGTCATAATTATTTCCTGGTAAAATTCAATTAAGCAAAATAGTGAATTAATAAAATGGTGTCCATTTGCTTTCATGAAGAGATTCTGCATTATAGTTGAAGTGTCACGGTTATGCTTTTCAAATACAGTGGTACCTCGAGATACGAAATTAATCCATTCCGAGGCGGCCTTCGTATAATGAGTTTTTCGTATCTTGGAACACATTTTACATGTAAAATGGCTAATCCGTTCCAAGCCCTCCAAAAACACCCCATTACATTTCATAATAAAGCTAAATTGACATATAAACAATGAAATAACGTAAAATGTCGAAGCTTACCTTTCGAGTGAGGCTATCTCCGAAAGTGGCGGCAGAGGAGGAGGAGGACAAACGGCAGATAACGTACGTACACTTAACTTTACGAAAACACATAAAAAATGTAAAGTTTCGGGTGCGGAGTGGCTGAGCTAAAGCACGCCAGCACGTACGTATAGAAGATGCATGATGGGAGGGATGCTGTCCAATTAGAGAGAAGGATCTCATGGCTTGGCTAGCATCAGGAACCAATGGGAGAGCAGGAGGATGGTGGCGAGTCTACTATTACTAAGATGGCGGCGTGCGGCGCGAGTTTCAAAGTTGTTATGGGGCGAATCTCAGAAACCTTTCGTATCTTGAAAACTTTACGTATGTAGAGCAGTAAAAATTTTCGTCTTTGCTTTCGTAACTTGGATTTTTCGTAAGTTGAGCCTTTCGTATCTTGAGGTACCACTGTATTACTTTTTGTGTAGTGTGTAATATACACTGCCTGGGTAAAATAAAGTTGTTGGATTTAAATATGCACATGATTAAGAGTTAATGATTGAATCATTACTGCAGTGATTATTATGTTATACGTTTGGCAACAGTTCTTCTAACCCTAATTGAAGAAGTGTGTAGCTTTTCATTTGTTAAACAACGATGTAGGAAAAGGATGACAATGTCAAGATTCATCAGGCTCAAAATGTGAAAGCATGGTTTGAATACAACAAATCATTTACACATGAATTGGCACCTTTTATTAATTGGTCTATGGGATGTGCTGGAGTAAACTTTAAGAGTGCTTGACTCTTACATTGTCAGTACAAGATCTTGACCAAAAATTGAAGTACCTCTTGATGGAAATAACATCAGGATTTATTTCCCTTCTACATACAATTAGGCTTAGAAGTGTAGACATATAACATACTAGAAACATAATAGTTACATCAATAATGATCCAGTCGTAGACCCTTTAAGTATTTTCCTATTGAAAACCAAACAGTTACACCTTTTTGGGGGGCACTGGTCAGTGTAGCTATTTGTAAATAAAGTGATTGTCTCCTAAAGGAAGGAACTGATTATGAAGTACAATTCCAGGCTCACTTCCGTAACACATCTGTGTAGGTTTGTAACAAATTTGCATAATGCCAGTCTGTTGGCTGCCCGCAAGCAACGCCTACTTTGACCCGCCCTCAAACACTAGTTGTAGCTGAGAATGTTGTTGTAGTGACTTTGTTTTCTTTGCTGTGAATCCAATTTGCACTTCCAAAGGATAAGGACTGTGTGTATCACTATGTATACAAGTGCTAAGGAAGCTTCCTGAGCTGAAATTAAGATATGGTAATGAGAGTTTTTTTTGTGACATGCTCTGTAAGCTCCAGACCAATCACAACAGACGGTGCCATTTGACCAATCAGAGCAGAGGACGCTCTCAGAAAGGCAGGGTTTAGAGAGCGAATCCTTTGAGCCATTTCAGAAACGGAGAAAAGAGGCGACGCTACTATGTATATGAGAAAATTAACATGTTTTTTGAACTTGGATGCATGTAAACCTATTGTGGGAGGCCTCCAAAACAAAATTAGGAATATTTAAAATACTGTAGCATAATATGAGCACTTCAAGTTCAGTTTACCTTTTGGAAGCAGTTCAAACTATTTTAATGAACCAATTTAAAACCCATTGATTAGTTTGCATCCGAACTCAAAATGTTAATGCTTTAAAAGTTTTCGCAAGAATCTAAGAATATCTGTTTGTAAATGTTGCAGATTATAACTATTTATTTTTATATTGGTGCATATACATGAAGAATATAAAATATTTGATTATTTGAACTGCACTTTTACGTTTGTAAAATTAAATGTTTTGAATCTGTTGGCCTTAATGGCTGATTGAAATTATGGTTGCTCTGTTTGGAGAAATACACACATGCTTAAGTCATTTACTTTCGGTCTTGTCTCTAATTTAAAAAAAAAAAATATATATTTTCCTGTAATAGTCTACAGTGTCACATGATACTTCCAAAATCATTTTCATATGCTGATTTGTTGCTTAAGAAACATTGATTATTTTTTATCAGTGTTGAAAACGGTTGTGCTGCTCAGTATTTGTATCAAGTTTTCCCCCAGGATTCGAATAGAACGTTAAAAAAAACTGTTAATTTGAAAGGAATCTCTTGTAACACTGCTTTCACTTTCTTTTTTTATCAATTTAATGCATCACTGCTGAAAATATTAATTTATTTCTTACAATTATTTTAAACAAATATACATCATTACTAATACATTCTATTATATGCATCATCTGATGTTGCAATCTTCTCAGTAATCCTTTTCTCTTGGTTCCAGAATCAATCCCTGCCCTCACTCATCTGTGCAGGCTGGCAGTGCGGGCATCGGTGGGCAGCGATGCTCTGTCCAAGACCTCCTTTACAAAACAGCTGCCCGTCCCCACACTGCTTCACGACTACCTTCAGTTCAGTGACGTCTCAGGCTTGCTTACATAGCAGCCTGACTGTCATCTGTGGCTAATTAAGTGACTTGTTCCACTGCAGTATTTTGTATATAATGTTAATAAAATTTTAATGACTGCTCAAATGAAGCTGGCTGGACTCTGGCTTTTCATTACCTTGGTATTTAGGAAATGTGGAAGGACAAATGGAGAATTTCACCAATTTATCTTCACTGTTCTGTTCCCCTCTTACACAGCTGGCCTTCATACTGAGTTGATGTTGAAATTCACCTCTGCTCCGTGTCTTTGGTCTGCCTCGTTATCTTCTCTCTCTCAGCGGCTCTCCTCTCTGACTGCCTCCAAGGTCACTCTGCCTCAAAGATGCATACTCTCTTCGAATGTTAATTGCTAGCACAGTCACACTCATTCAGAGATGCTACTATCTGCCTTTGGTCATACATTTTTTTTTTTTTAATTATTATTGCATTTTTTTTTTTTTTTACATTTTGCGTTACCTTTTAGGAATGCCCATAGCACACCATCAAAAGCTCGCTGTTAATTTAAAATCACCGTATCGCTATGGAGGAATGCTCTCGGCCCCCTGCTGCTTTCAGAATAGAGTTGTAACTTTTATGAATAGACAGTTAATCTGTTTCCCACAGACATCAATGTTCCTGTATTTTTATTACTTTCTAATATTCACACATTCTGGCAAATTGTCTTCACCTCTTTAACATTAATTACCGAAAGAGCATGTGATGCTTGGGTTGTTGCATTACAAAAAAAATTAAAAATGTTATATAACATCAAGGTGTTCCAAATTTCCATGTTTCTTTTGGAGTACCATGTATAAACAGCAGGGGGAGAACACGGATAACCGACAGTCCCAGCCACAGTACCAGCACCTAGCAGCCTGACTGCATGAAAGAGGGGAGCCATGCTCCCTCCCTGATATTTTGAATTCAGAGCAAACCGGAGGCTGTGTCTCAGCAACTCTGTGGCTTGTTCTAGACAATCAGGCCACCTCTCTGTGGGAGACTCTGGAAAGGCAAGGCATCAGTAATCATGTGCATTAAGCTTTTCTTGTGCTGCAGGTAAGCTCAGGTCTAACAGTTTGGCTTTGATTAGCAATCAGGCTTTTGAAATGCAGCCAAAGGACTGACTGACTTTCTGTCCTTCTTTCACACACATTTTTACATGAAAAAAAAAGTGTGAACAAAAAATTAATTTGAATAAACCTCATTTTTGATATTTAAAACCTGCGATATAGCGTCGGTAATTACCTACTAGCACCAGCAGGGGGTAAACCTCTGCTACAGCGTCGTTAAGTAATAACATTAAAATAGACCCAAAACAGCTTAATAACATGAAAAGATACCCAACAAAGCTGTTGTTAACACAGTTTCAAGTTTACACACCACTGTAATGTTCCGGTTCACATTAACCGCGATAAGCAAGGGATTACTGTACAAGCAAAAATATAATTTCTCATTTGTCAAACCTAATTTTTTAGGAGATTTTTTTTATAAATATTTAAATGTGCAGTATTTATGCATTTTTATATATATATATATATATATACAGGGCTGGGTAGGTTACTTTTAAAATGTATTTCACTACAGATTACAAAATACTTGCTTTAAAAAGTAATCTGTAACGTATTTCGTTACATTACTCAAGTTTAGTAACGTAATCTAAATACTTTGGAATACTTTGAAATACTTAACACAAAAGACCATATTAACTTGATGTCCTGTTATCATCTTTATAGCAGAGGCACATCTAATAGAGGCACATTTTGAAAAAAAATATGACAAATATAAGTAAGATATAAATAAGATAAATATGATTTAAAATTTGTGTAATTTTAACTATCCCTAGTATAAATATGTTTCTATTGCCGCAAGCATCAGTCAGTAAGTGTGGTCTTAACATTTCCGTGTCTCTTGAGGGGAAGAGCAAAATGATGACCAGTACGAAGATCGAACCCGGGACCTTGACGCTATTAACACTCCGCTCTAACCAACTGAGCTATCCGGCCTCATATGAACGATTTGCAATTTTAGCGAGAATCATACGAATCATATAAATAAAGAAAATAATTTTCAAAGACCAAGAACAACTTACTTCAAGATGCTTTTTCAGATTAGATGTTGAATCCTTTGAAGCCGATAGAAGTTTTGTTGCAGGTAGACATAGCTTGCATCGCACTGTGATGTTACGTCCTTTTTCTTGTTTATAAGTAAAATTGTCTTTGATTTTCCACGAAAGAAATGCATTGCGCGCTGTTTTCCCGTCCATTTTTGTATGCGATTGCAGCTTGCTAACTGAACAGGCTGCGCGCGCTTTTTTTAAAGAGACAGAGTCAGAGAATCATCAGACAGCTTACGTTAATATTAATTAATAAATGACATTAAAATTCAAAGTAATCACTTTGGTAATCTAAAATACTTCTTGAATGTAACTGTAATCTGATTACCATCAATTTAAAATGTAACTGTAACGAAATACAGTTACTCAAATTTTGTATTTTAAATACGTAACGTCGTTACATGTATTTCGTTACTCCCCAACCCTGTATATATATATATATATATATATATATATATATATATATGTGTGTGTGTGTGTGTGTGAGAGAGATATTTATACAGCTTGTACCATCATTTGTTTCCAATAAAATTTTACAGATATGTTAAAACTCAGCCTCTAATAACCCCTTTGATTTGCCTCCTTAATTAAAATGTGACAGCAGCACAGAGGAACCAAGTCTAGAATAGAGCCTGTACATAATTGATGCAACATAATCTAAAATGTATCAGTCCTGAAATGTGGTGCACGTTCTATAAAAAGCCAGTGTGACGTGCAGCTCTAAGCCAGTCCACAGTTGGAGCTGGAAGCCTGAATTGTTGAACAGCCACCTCCCTTCACACTGTGAATTTTGTTTATACTCAGACATTTTTACAGTTTTGAGTTGTCATGAAAATCATCTCATCTCTTTATTTAATCACGTCTTAATTTACGTCTCTCTTCTCAGGCCTTTCATAAATGCGTTAAAGAATTCTTTAAGCTTCTTTATAGTTAAACAAACTGTAGTTGGCCAAGGCTCTACATTCAATGTCTGATATATTCTCTGTGAATAACCCTTTCTCTCTTTTTTGTTTTTGAGTATTTCTTGTGTGTGGGGATTTAGTTTGTCTCAGTTTAAGATCCAGCTAGGAAACATAGAGCTCTGATCATTGCCTCATTGTGCTATTCACACCATAGACCTGAATCATGAGGACACCGTTGCCTGGCGACCTGCTGAAGGGAAATATCTGCTAAAATAATACCCGAGAGGGGGGGTTTCCCCCCCACAACATCTCATTCAAGGCATATTTCTGCTAATACTGTATAGATTTCAATCAGTAAGGACAAAAGCATTAAGACTGCTTTTCAGCATATTACATCACCTGTTGGGAATCGTCCAGCTTTGGTGCTGTATGGATGATTTATTTTTTCGTCAGTATGATTAGATAATTCTTGCCTTTTTGATGGAAGAGTTCTGGATCTTATTGCATTTGTGCAGTCTGATACCCACTGCTAACACACTCCAAGGAAATAAACAAGGGTGATGGGCTTCTGTTTGCTTTCACTGAACATGAGATTAATGTGTTTTTCCAAGTCAATTTGTTGTTTTATCTTCCAGGTCCTACATGTCTCATCTCATTGATTTTACTCTTTGCCACCTCACAAACAGGTTATTATGTATTCGTTTGCTTGTGTTCGTGTCAGTGTGTTTGTTTTGTCAGGAGTAATCTGGACAGAGGAAATGGGCCATTTCATTTGGACATTTGTTTCAGGGAACAGAAGAGAACTGCAGTGTTGATATAAGACTTGCTGTTGGTGGGTGGAGATGTTTTCAGTGATTGGAAGTGTTTTGCTAAAGGAATAGTTCACAAAGAATTGGACATTTGTTTTCGGGTTTTTTACTCACCTGTTACAATTCCACAAAGCTTTATTTGTTTGTTCTGGAACACAAAAGGAGATGCTGGGCAAAATGTTTGTGCTGCACTTTTTACAAGCATATGGTTAACAGGAGCGACCAAAAAAGCAACATAAAAGTGGTCCATTATACCCTATTCCACATTTTTCGAAGCCACCGAATGAGTTTGCTTACTGTTGTTCCATGAATATCTTCCCCTAAGCTATCAGATCTAATTTACTTATGTACATTTGTTTTATTTGCTTACTTCTCATTTATCTCATTAGCATGTCAATTCACTTTTGACGTCAATGGCAGCAAATGCAATTGATTCTCACATGAAGTGTTTATTTCGTCAACAAAATTAGTAATGGAAATGTTTGTTGCAAATGTTTTTTTTTGTATTTATCAGCGACAAAAGATGCATCATGATGATAATTAAGTTTAATTAATACAAAGTACATTTCGTGAACTATATTCATTATCTTTGTAAAACTGACTAAAAAGTATGAATCTGACTAAACAAATTATTGCTAAATTTAAAGGCAATTTCTGTCAAAAGACAAATATAATTGCAGAATTTGGAACTGTGTATTATTACTATTTCTGCATTATAAGGGTATGGTAAAAACAGCAGTATGCATGCAGTTCCATTTGACAATGCAACCAAGTTTAAACACATAGAATGATATATTTAGTTCTGAAATTGTATTTCAGTAGACTTAACATAAGTGAAATTTCATAGACAATTGCTGAGTCATGTGTCATAATTACCGCAAATAAGGCTCATTGTGCTTTCAAATGACATCAAAGTATTCCTATGATGTCTGCACAGTGCCACTTCAAATCGAACACACCTTAAATCTGCAGTGGCCACGTGGTACAAGTTATAGCTTACGCGTTGTAATTTCAAGTTCTACAACTACTGTACATCAGTTTCACTTTCGAATGAATAGTCGAATATTATAGAATGAATGAACCGAATAGATGTAATGATATGTAGTAGTTTGTAATAGGATGCAATAGGTGGTGCTGCTTTCAAACCAAGCAGCGGTTGGTCAGCGTGGTGAATTCATTTGACCAAAAGGAACATATTCACCCTCTCATAAAACTCTTGAAAGCAATAGAAGCAATCAAACCAACAATAGGGCAACAACATGAGAGTGCTGTGACTCTAGTCCCAGTTAGTCTAACACAGGGGTCGGCAACCCAAAATGTTGAAAGAGCCATATTTGACCAAAAAAAAAAAATGTCCAGAGCCACAATATAAGGTTTATATATGAAGCGATACTTCGCTGAACTGTTGAATCGATCACGCATGCTGTGCAACACTCCTTTCTTCCGTGGGCAGAGCGATAGCGCACCGAGCGCGGAATGCTGGACCGCTGTTACAAGTTACGTGCAGGGGATGAAAGAGCCGCAGCACAGGGGTGAAAGAGCCGCATGCGGCTCTGGAGCCGCGGGTTGCCGGCCCCTGGTCTAACACATTACAAGTGGCAAGGCATTTATTATTTTACTTTATAGAACCCTACAGATCCTACTTGCCCCGCTTTGTGCGGGCCTCAAACCTTGGATCTCCAGTGTGGGAAAAGGGAAAAACATCCAGTATGTGGCAGTCCTGTGGGTGAAAATGCCTTGTTGATGCTAGAGGTCAGAGGAGAATGGGCCGACTGATTCAAGCTGATAGAAGAGCAACTTTGACTGAAAACCGAGGTATGCAGCAAAGCATTTGTGAAGCCACAACACGCACAACCTTGAAGCGGATGGGATACAACTGTCAGACACGAGACGGCGACGGTTTCAATTGCAAGTGAATGATTTATTGAACAGAAAGTGAAAGTCAGTGATAGTCCGGATCCGGCTGGCGGCAGTGCAGGGACTCAATGGGTTCGGTGATGGTAGTGCGGTGCAATATCCAGATCGGTGGTGGTGAGTGGGAATCCAGGAACATGGGAACACAGGAAGACGGAAACACGGAGACTCAGGACCACAGAAGAGACGGCACGGGCGCACATGGAGAACAATAACACTGCAACATGGTGAAGGTGGAGGGGAAACTAAATAGGTGAAGCAGATGGAAAACAGGTGAGATGGCTGATGAGCTGAGTGGGTGATCAGCGACCACGCCTCCCACACACTCGCATACACACACAGGCAGTAATTAGGAGACAACGAATTTGTGAACCGTGACAACAACAGCAGAAGACCCCACCGGGTACAGGTCATTCCACCAGCATGGAACAATCGAGGTAAAGGTCCATGAAAGTGACTTTGTGCCTATTTGGGACGGCAAAACAAAGCATTCTTCACTTGCAGAATGCTAGCATTGGGAAGGCACATAGATCTGAATTAGTGAGTTTAGGTAAAGGGGTGCAGAGTAAGTGATTGTTCTGTAGGCTAAACATAAGTGCCTTGAATTTGATGAAAAAAGCAATTGACAACCAGTGAAATTTTATGAGAGGTGTGATGTGCGCTCTCTTCGGCTCGTTAAAGACTCTTGCTGTAGCATTCGGGATCAGTTGCAGAGGTTTAACAGTGCATGCTGGAAGGTCTGCTAAGAGAGCATTACAATAGTCCAGTCCAGTATAAGCCCTGTTCACCCCAACTCCCTAATAATTATTATAATGCAGGTGAAACTGTAATATGAACTGCAGCAGTGCTAAATTCCTCACTACATTAATAATATAATTAACACAAACTATCAAATGTAAAATTTGTTTCTGAAAAACACTTCCGACAGTTTCTTTTCCACTCATTTTATTATACGCACGTTTATTATATCATATGTGGCTACAGTTTAATCTTATAAAACAACGTGACGTGACTCAAAAAACAAAGAGAAAAGCTATCCCATACAAAGTTACTTTATATAGTTCTTTATACTTTCTTGCCTATTTCTTGATCAGTGATTTGTGGTTAAGACAATTAAAAGCTTTCACATAGCCCGACCGCTCCCTAAACTATTTCTTGGGGGGAGCTCTGGGTTCGCGGTCTGGAACGGACTCTCGAGCAGGCTTGTGGCTGAGCACTGAAGAGCATTCTGTAGCGGATGCGTGTGAGGCCCACACACATAATAGCGCAGTGGCCATCATGGCCATCGCCACTTCTTCTGCTGCGCATTTGGGGTCTTGTCTGGCTGGAGCCAACTGGGGAACTTGCTGGCGCAGAGACGTTGGCTGCGATGGAGTGGCAGTGTTGTTATTCTTCACCTCACCGACTTTGTAATGTGAGCAAAAGCACCGCAGCACCCAGTTGAGGTACCACTCTAGAGTCATCCCCACATCTCCCACAGGCACAAATGACCAGCTCCTGGGAAGGATGAGAAATGTCTGACTTGCAGAATCTACTCCACATATTCTTCAATCCCTCACCCGTCATGGTAGACAAAGTAAAATACCTCCATAACGCTGGAGGTAGAGCTGCTAGGTCCTTTGTTCATGGTCTGTTGATCTGTCACACCACCAGTTGAAGTTAGAGGTAATACAGGATCTAAGTGCAGCTCTCATTTATTCTAAACCGAGGTTAAGAAACAAAACACTCAAAACACAACAACTCATGCAACATCAGCAGACAGCTAGATAGGATAGATGGATAAACACAGGAATTATATACACACCAAACTGAAGGACTAAAAAGACTAATTAACAAGACAAACCTGAACAGAACTAACATAATCCATAACCATGGAAACAGAAGGACAGAGGACAGCGGAAAACTAATAACAGACCGACTGCAAAACAAGGGGAACACTAACCCACCACCAAGCCTAACTGTTACAGTATGTCTTCTGCAGAATGCAAACAAAGATTTCTAGAAGAAAATGGTCACCATTTGGTTAAACAACAGTTATCGTCACCATATGCTGCGATATTCTTAAAATCTTTGTACATGCTCAAATAGGTAAAATAAAGTCATACACATTTGAATGGCATGAGGGAATTAAATAAAGAGACATTTTTATTTTTTTCCCCTTTGTACTTCTGCCTTTAATGTGTTAGCTGACCAGAGATACCTTGTGTGTCCAACCTTGTGTGTCCACCAGATTATTTTGGGAAGGGCAGACAAGGCTGGCTCCACTGTGTAGCAAATTTAGCTCAAAGGGGAAATATGTATAATTAATTATAATGAATTATAATTCATTATAAATATTTGGATTAGTTTAAGAATTGACTTTTGCAGAATGAATATTACTATTTTTTAATTTTATATATTATATTAATATTTTTTAACAGACTGCATAATCAGTAATCAAGTTCTTGGAAACTAATTACTGTATCTTCCAAGCCAAGAAAGAATAACTCTTTCATATCGTATACAGTAATAACAGGGTAATAGCATGTAGCAACAGGTAGGCTACAGATACAAGAAAACTAAGCAAAGTTTATTTGAAGAATAAAGGAAACAAAGAGAGAGACAAGAAGAGAATGGCAAGATTACAATCAGTTAACCATGGCCTATGAGAAACATCAAAGAATCAGGATCACCTTAAAGGGGCACAGTTTAGAAATGCATCTAAAGGCTGCAGCAAGTTATTTTGCTGAATAAGTCCAGGTGCAGAGTCTGGAGATTCTTTAGTTGGCAGTGTGTTGAAGTATTCTTTAAGTTCTTCTGGATGGTTTGTGTTGAATACTGCAAAGTTAACTTGAAGGTAAGTTGCCCAAGAAACATAACGTCTCAAAAGAGATTGAGCCAAGATGTGCTTGATCAGGGACCTCTTAAAAGCCTTATTAGTTCACACCTATTTCTGGCACAAAGGGCAATCATAGATGTCTTTGTTCTATCGTCACCCTATTCCCATGTTTATGGAGGTCTTGAAACTTTGTGCGGTTTTGCACAAAAGTATGTCTTTGACGCATGAGTAAATCCCCACACACTGTTTCTGCTAGGGCTGGGCCAGTGATCAAGTTTGAACAAAGGAAAAAGGTTGAAGGTTTTTATGATGCCTAGAGCAGTGTTTCCCAACCCTGTTCCTGGAGGCACACCAGCAGTACACATTTTGGATATGTCCCTTATCTGCCCCATATATTTCTGGTCTTGGGAGTCTCTACAAACAAGCTGATGAGTTGAATCAGGTGTGTTTAATTAGGAAGAGTTGGAAAACCTGTAGAGTTGGTGTGCCTCCAGGAACAGGGTTGGGAAACACTGGTCTAGAGCATAAGAGCATTTTAATCATGTCCATTTGCTACATATTTCACCCTTTTCAGACAACAAGGTCCAGGTGGGACGATGGTTTGTTGGATCATGATGGCTCAGTGGATCATGATGCTCAGGTCTCAGGTAGTTGTGTGCTGAACATTGACTGTGACAATGTTCACACAAGACTCTGAACATTGCAGACAGAAATGACAGAGATGATTTTCAAAGGGTGCCATGAACACCCATGTGCTGTCAGCTCCTTCTGAGGGATAGGACCAGTGATTGGCAAGGTGAAGTTAAGGTTGTGGGAGTTGTGACTCACTAGCCATCTGTTACGATGTCGAGCTCCGTTCTTCCCTCCTCTGGCCACTGGAGAGCACTATCGCCCAAATTCTGACACGCACACAAACACAACATTTCCCAGACACTTGCACTTTGGACTGATTCACACTTCAGCTGACACTCTTCATCAGGACTATAAAAGACTCCATCATCCATACACACACTGCGAAGTCTTGTTTTGCAATTGCTGACATTTCTGAGCGGTATTATCCTGTACTGTTTGCCTGTTATCGTTTCTGCCTGTTTACCTGTTATTGATTCTGATCTGCCTGCCCTGACCTGTGCCTGGATTATCGCTCGTGAATGTTATCTGCCTATCCTGACTTCCCTGCCTGGATTATCGTTTATGTTTGCTCTCTGCCAGTCTGACCATCTGCCTGTACGACCATTCTTATTAAAGACACGCTCTTGGATCCCTGCCTGTGAGTCCCTTCCGTTACACCATCCTAGACAGTAGTTTATAAGGTCTGGAAGGATCAGGAAGTAATGGGTTACGTGCTGGTCATTCCACTTCAAGAACAAAGCACAGATGCTCTTGGCAGTCACCAGGGTTGACAGGCAGGAGTCCAAAGTTTGCTGGTACTTGCTGGCGAAAGGAAGGGACGGTGTGTCCTTGGCTCAGATTTGACCTTTGTGACCGGATAGTCTTTCTTGGGTGACCTGGGTGGCTTGTACTCAGAGTTTCAAAGCGGACAACCAAAATAGCATGCTAGCACTCTGGTACCTTAAGATTTTGGTTGATGGTGTGATGAAGTGTCTTTGCTGTTTTTTATGTCCAGCCATCAGTTGAGGTGGTTGCGTGATTCTGTTACTTGGTGGCAAGATGGTTGGTGACATCTTAAAAATTCAAGTGGTGTGTTTTTCCCTTTTCTGGTCCCCTTGCAGTCTATAGAAATGTTTCAGTTCTCTGTGAACTGTCTCAAGTTCATCTTTTAAGTGGTTCAATTAATGAATCAGAGCTTGAATTTCAGCTAGAGCTGTTTAAAGGCTCTGGTCCTAGCATCACTTTCATTTACTTCAGTCTTTGCTCTCCAAAGAAGAGCTTCAGCATTTTTGCTCAGTTCCTCTCTAACCTCCTTCTCTAAATCCTCTCTGCGTTACATCAGCACACAGATCTATCAAGGCTTTCTGGAGTCTTCTCACTGCTTCCTATAGCTCTAGGTCCTTCTCATCTGTTGTCCTGCATTGGTCCTGGCTCTCCAGGGTTAGCTGGTCTAGGCAACATGTGTGCTTAGCTCCTCTGAGCCTCCTCAACCTGGAGCTTTAGCGCTGCTGCTTCTTGCTCCAGGTAGATGACATTATTTTCACTTAGCTGTGCCTATACAATGAGGTTGTGGGCTAGGTCCCCAATAATCTTGGTCCACTCCTTATGCATCTGGCTCTGTGTTGGATCGTGGGCTATCAGCCTGTTCAAGTCGTCATCAAGATGCTCCCGGCTGAATGGCGGCTCTAGAAAAGACGGTGCTGATCATGGCGTTCAGCCAGGCCTCTAATTAGAGGGTGCCACCCAATGGGTGGCAGAGTTGAATGATCCTATAACATCACCGTTTGGCAAACTAACGGAACGTAACTTTGAAATTGAAATGCACTGGGCATCACAATAATGACAAAGCTATATTAAATAATTTAATGTGCAATGAAAATGTTCAACACTTTTTAAAAAAGCTGCACAGATTATACCCTATATATTTAGTCCACAAACTAACTCTACAAACATGGAAAACAGTGATCTCGCAACCCTTATGCTAATGAGAAATCAGGGCAACTTTGAGGGTACAGAGCGGAACATGATTATGTGTTTCTGCACACCTGGCAACATTGGGCATCAAACAGTGGGCAAAGGCTAATCGTTTTTTCACATAATGTCTACTTTATTTGTATAAAAGTTCTACCTAATACCTTATTAGACAGGACTGTTTAGCAGATCGTAAACTAATGAAGACAGAGAACAGTGTGCTCAGGCTCTGGTTTTCTTAGCAGCGGCAAAATACATTTTCGCCAAACTTTCAAAATAAAAGGCTCAACAACAAGCGCAGCTCATGTCACTTCAGAGTTACTACTGGCTGTGCGAATGAAACTTTTGGTTGCGAAAATGCAAAAGTGTGAATTTAGTGGTGTGAAAGTGCCTTATGAGCGGTTGTTCATTTTAGAGTTTGACAGCATCTGCGCACTGTCTGCTTTCATTAGATGGAAAAGGGCATCTTGAACATTCAGTAAAACATATCCTTTTGTTTTCCGTGGAAGAATGGACAGTGTAAATTATGACAGAGTTTTCATTTATAGATGAACAATCCTTTAAGACACTTCAGTCAGTTGTGTATTTCGCATCGTCCTCAGTTACCGGAGCAGATTAGTAGAAATAATTGGTGTGGATCGGTACTTTCATCACATGGGTGTTCCAGGTGTGAAATAGTCGCTGATTGTGTGAAGAAGTTGCTGATTGAGAGAAATCTGAACCTCCCTGGTGAGGTAACGTCCGTTTAAATAATGACTGCAGTCAATCACTTAGACATTGTGTTAATCAGTGAGGTACAGAGCCAAGCAGAAGAGAAGATGGAGGAGATTACTTCAGTAGGTAAAGAGAGAGAGAGCGACTCCGGCCGCAGACTAATCCTCCATGGTCCTATACTCTCCATCCAGCCGTTCATGTTTATCTATTTTGTGCGTCCGTGTGTTATTGTCTTTGCATGACTACATCAGCCTTATCAAAGTCTTGGAAATAAAAATTTTAATTAACCTATATTAAAAGCAGGCCACTCTTCTTAATGAGTTCCCTGAATAATTAAACAGGCAAACCGGGGGATTTTCACACTTCACATGCTTTGTTTGCTTGGAATATCCACAGTCACTCGACACCTGCAGTGACCCCACTGCGGTTCCCAATGCAAAGAATCCGTTTTAACCTTAAATGTGATCTCGGTGTTTGAACAGTCGGTCATTTCTTATCAAGCTTATTCTCAACAACTTGCAAGTCCATAAGAAATGACCCTTTGGCAACCTCCAGACCAGAGGAGTTAACTCAGTCACAGACCCCGTCAGCTCCCCAGCCAGATGAACATAAGTGCTAGCTGATGAAAGCACATCACAGAAGGTTACAGTGACAGCCTCGGCGGAGAAAAAAAGACAAGTGTTAGATCATTTAAATGCTAATTATCCATTTTCAATCCCTCATAAACTTTAACTGCAAGCCTTTGAGATTTGAGCAAAAATAACATCTTGAGAAAGAACGTCCCCCATGGGAGGCGAAATCTTTTCACTTTTCTTTTCTTTTCTTTCTTTTTTGTAGCTGCACAAAAAGAAGTATTACTCACAAGAGGAAATTAACATGCCTGACCATTTTAAACAATGATTGGAACGAGTCTCTCCCAGTTCCAATCTGCAGGTATGCATGCCACAGGCATAATTGTCCTTGGTATTTACTTTATGGAGCAGTTCCATTTGAGATAACCACAAGCCTTTTATTAACTGCACTGCAGAACATGAATAAAATGTTTTACACTTTACTCCAAACTAAGTCATTTTCCAGCTTAGAGTATATTTTTTTTGTTGCAGAGGTGTAAAGTGTACTTGAGTAAAGATGAATTCCAATATGACTTAAGTAATAGTCTTAAGAGTATCTGATTTTAATTTGAAATAAAACTGAACCCCACAGTAATTGACACAGCAGCCACTTAAACATCTATAGACACTCAAGTCTCAAAAGCTCAAGTGCTCAGAAAGGGTATAAGTAAACCAATATCCTTCAAAAAGGCCTCTTCAGTTTGGCGGATAAATAAAATAGTGTTTAATAAAGTTAACTAGTTAATGCTTGCTTGCAATGGATGTGCTGGTTTCAGCCTGTAGGAATGTCCTCTTCTCATATATGAAACATCTGCGATTCAGCTAGTACGTGAGTAGTTCTCCAGAATTGGTGACTGCCTGGTATATTCCCAATTAATTTACATTTTTATTTTTTCTGACAAATTTTTTTTTTCTAACAAAAATGCAACAACATTATAATTTTAATTTTTGACATCTGTCCATCATAGTAGTCACCAATTCTGGAGAACTACTCACTTGCAAATGCTCTCACATTCGCGTAAAGCAGTCTTGTTGACAAGTTTGGGTAAATAAGGGCAAAACACTTATGATATATTACCTTCAAAGCCCTGTAAATGGCGATATCACTTCTTCTGTAGCACAAATAAACTGCCATGAAAGATGTAATAAGTAAAGAGTACGGTACATAAACTCATTTACTAAAAAAATTAGTAAATACATTTTTACAGATACAAATACATATTTTTGATACTCAGTAAAACTACAAAGTAGCCAAAAAGATAATACTATAACTAATTACATTTACTCACATACTTTACACAACTGTTTTGTTGTCACAAATGTTTTTATTCCACTTCCTTCTGCTTGTTAATTTATAGTCAGCATGAAATAGATATTCACCAAATCTATTTTCTATTTGCATCTTGCTCACAATAACAATAACGTTTGAGATCAAAACGATCTCAATGGTAATGTGAGCAAGATGCATATAGAAAATAGATTTATTTATCCATGTTTCATTTTTAAAATTTGTACTTTCTAATTTTGATTAAAAATCTTTTTATTGCTGACCAATACATCAATGGGGAATATATTCACATTATTCAGATTCGAATATGAGACACTAACAACAACATAAGATCAAATTAGAATAAACAGATGGATTTACAAAAACACATTGAAGTAAAGTTTAGTATAAATTAAACTCATAAAGCATAATTTATTTTTACTATTATTGTGTATAAGTTTATAAGGAGGATATTAGAGAGCTGCATTCAAAGAGAAATAATGTAAGACACAATGGAGATTTAAAATTTCACAATAAACAATAATATTTTTTGGAACAAAGGAATGATTTAATTAGGACTAAAACATCTTAAATCATATTTATAAAAAATAATAATAATAACAATCAAAAGTAAAAGAGTTTATTCTAAAAGACCATAAAATAAGCTTGGCTCATTAATGTTAGAATATATAGAAGTGGAGGAATTAACAGGATAGATTTTATAGTGGATTTAACTTAATTTTTCTTCTCTTTCTCACAACTGGCTGCTCACATTCAGATCTGCCTCCACCAAATCAACATCTGTATAACAGAACCAAGTTCTAACCCTGCAGTTTTTTGTCCATTTCATTTGGATATACTGTACGTCACAAAATGATCTGTTGCTACTTCTGTCCTCAATTTGAAATATGTCTCCCACGGGATTCTTCTGACTCACTTCCTGTATAGTTTGTGAAATTCAACTTTTGTTGGGGTGTTTGTCTGTTTATCTTGTTTGCTCATGAATTTACCTCAAGACACTACAGAGCTTAGCAGCAATTAATAGCCTATATGAATTTGATTATCGATTATATAGTTCTGCATGTGTGACTACCATCAGTTTTAATTACACATGCGGGATGGATGATAGTTTTGATATTTCTGGCGTGTGTTCTAATCAATAATGCTGATATAAGAGTGATGGGTGACACATATGAACTGTGTATGAGAAATCTCCAGTTTGACAGGCCATCAATCAACCAGTTGCCACTAGATGTCACAGTACAATCATCCATCTTTTACCGTTGTTGCTGACAACATCAGCCATTAAGATATAATAGACCTCATGATGTCAGTCTCATTCCATTCCTTTCGCGTCAGACTTCTTTTGTGTGCTGCATTACAATTACCACAGAGACTAATAAACGTGTTTTATACCCAAAAGATCTTCACACGCACACAAAATCACACAATATATGATACAAGTCCCCCCTCGCATAAATGGTAAAACATCCAGGTTAGAACCCTCTGGGAATGTCGCATGTGAGTGTATTGTGTAAATATTGGCCCATGTCTTTTGTCTTCAGTTAGTGTGATTTCCTCAGCCACGGTCCTTCAGGGTGAACAGCAATTCACAGAACTGTTCCAAGGGACTGCGCAGAGCCTTGCCTGATTGAGACTAGCCTCAGGAGGAAACCCATTGCTAAAGTGTGACTGCAGCCTTCTCAAGGTCCTCTAAAAGTCAAAGGCAGAAAATCAACTTGGCTCCCAGCAAGCCGTTCACAGACTAGGAGTGGGACTCTGATAAAAGCGAGACGCTTTGAAAGGCCGTTAAGCAAAAACGCCAGCTCTGCATCCTGCATCTTCGCTTTTAACTGTGGAAAGATCCGAATCCTGCCTTTGGCCTCCAATGTAACAAATGTTATCTTGGTAATTGTATTTGCTGTATTCCTTGCTTAATGTTTTATCACTGATTCTAAATGTCATCGTCTTGGGCTTGTTGCCATGGTGACATTCCTTCCAGAAGTCAGCTCAGCCCCTACATACAAACACCTTTGAAGCAATTACTTTCATCCTGCAAGAGAAGAGTAGACCATTTTGAACTATGCTACATTTTACAGGTCTTTGATGCTTTGCACTGTGGGAAATGTGGTTTCTTATGGCCTTACGTATGGTGTTACCAAGCCGCTTTATGGTCTTGGGACCTTAAAATTGCCCTAAACTGGCAGTCAAGAGAAGAAAGACTGACCTGCGTTCCATATTTAGCTTTTGGAGATCACGCTTGTTGCTGGTTTTTCAAAGGTGATACATATACTATACAACATTTGCCAAGGGGGCCAAGGCTATCTGATGGAGATGCTCAAAAGAGGGAGAAAGAGGAATGCAGAACCCTGTAATCATGCCTCATTAAAACAACCTCAACTTGTCATTCAGAAAAAAACCTTTCACAATCACTTGTCAACATCCATTAAATTACGGCCTTCATCTGTGCCAGATTTTAATGCTTCTGCCCAGTTGCACTCTCAGCTTTGTCCTCACTTGTCAGCGAGAAGGCCAGAGTTATAATTATGTTGCATCACTTTAAGGCTGGTTTAAAAGAAAAAGTGTTGAGCTGCATATGTATTAAATATGCTATATGTAAAATGCAGTTTATGAAATGATGTGACAGGTGTGTCAGATAGATATAGATTGATTATAGCTCTGGTTAACACGCATAAGAGCGGTTTCTGATTGGCAGAAACATTAAAGATTCCAAAGGAAGGCCTTCAGAGTTTCCAATAGGACTGATGCAGGATTCTGTATTATTAATTCAAGGTTTTCTACCTCAAAATGAACATACACATGCTGATCATGGATTCAGTAGCACAAGCTCTTTTCCTTTTTCCATCCATGGTCGCTCTTGTACAGGAAGTGCATAGATGGCAAGAGAGAAGTCAAAGCGGTCATGTTTATGGGAAATATCAAAGATCTGAATGGAAAAATATGAAAAGAAAAAGAGTTCTGCTGCAGCACATGGCATCAATTACTTTGTTCTTTCCAAAGAAGCTGAGTTTATTAGCTGGCGAGTTACAGAAATAGAACACAATCTGTTAAATAACACATTTTTCTGTGCTGTGTGAGTTTCCAAATTCATTGTAAAGAAACTCACAAACTCACTAGGAGTGTATTAATGGCCTACCCAAAATAAAATAGTTCCCACTCATATTTCCTTCTGACTATACACAACTCAAACTGAAATAAAAACTAAAGCACATTGATATTTATAAAAATTATATATATATATATATTTTCCAAACAATATGACTGTCAGTGAGTCACTGAGGATAAGCCAAGTAAAGACAAGTGCACACTATACGATTTTGTTTTTTCGGCTGTCCTAATAGATTCTTCTGATCCAAAGCTACAATATGAAGTCTGTGACAATTAGTTTGACATGTTCACCGACAGCCGATTGATGACCGTTGAGATAAAATTTGACCTCTGATGTCATTCTGGCAGTGTCAGAAGATTTGACTCAAGGTCCTGTAACGTAACTTCTCCAACAATGATCATGTCTGATAAGCAACAATAGTAAAGGACTATTATAAATGGTACAGTGTGGACAACAATTCTGTCCAAAGATTTAATCATAACCATATCCCTAGACCTAAAGCTAACCCTACCCATAACTGAACATATCTATCTACCTATCTATCTATCTATCTATCTATCTATCTATCTATCTATCTATCTATCTATCTATCTATCTATCTATCTATCTATCTATCTATCTATCTATCTATCTATCTATCTATCTATCTATCTATCTATCTATCTATCTATCTATCTCTCTCTCTCTCTCTCTCTCTCTCTATCTATCTATCTATCTATCTATCTATCTCTCTATCTATCTATCTATCTATCTATCTATCTATCTATCTATCTATCTATCTATCTATCTATCTATCTATCTATCTATCTATCTATCTATCTATCTATCTATCTATCTATCTATCTATCTATCTATCTATCTATCTATCTATCTATCTATCTATTTATAAAACATACAGTAAAACCATTTAATGTGATTTAAAAAAAAAAGCTAGTTTCTGCCTAAGCATAAACATCAGTTGAGTAATGCCCAGATCATTCATTTGGATCTATATAACATGCGTTTCATATCTGGCCTATATCTGGTGTTTAAAGGGTGCCCTCTGGCTTTCTGGAGGAATTGAATAAAACATGTTTAACCACCTTGCTCATCATAGCATATAATTTAGTGGAAAGTAAACAAAGGATCGTTTGTTTGTAATAATAATAATAATAATAAAAATGAATGGACGTTGATTACTGAAGCCTGGCTCTGACAAATGAACAGGATTCGACAGGTATGTGCGTATTAATTACTTTTTAATGTCGATATCTCTCGCTTGTATTGTTGCTTGTTTGATGTGTTGTTTATACACAAATTATGACATTACTGTCGCTGTAGCATTTTATATACTACATCAATATTAAATCAGGATGTTTTGGTAATATGTACTACATAACGTAGTGAATGTAAACAACATCAATTAAGATCTTTGTATATTTAAGGTCAAGGTATATTCAGGTAACATATTTAAAAACAAAATGTGGACGTTTTGTCGTTACAGTGACACACTATATTAGTTTTTTTGCTGTATAAAAACCAATTCTGTGCCATCTGAACAACATCGAAGCGAACATGAGAACACAAAAAAGAAACAAAATATGGAAACAGTACAAATCTAAATCTCTTCAAATTCATGTAACCCCCCAAATGTTTCCTTTGTTTGTTTTTAGCTCTGTTTATTCGGTGTTGCTTTTTTTGTTTTGTTATTATCTCACATTCTCTGAACTTATGCATATGATATGAATACAATACATATACAATTTAAAGGTAAACTGTCTTGGAGTATGCAAAGTTAACGAGTGTTTTCTCTTTGTAGTTCATGATTGTAAGCTTTTTCTAAGTGTTTAGAGTTTAGGCCTGTCCGAACGGTTTTTGCTGGAATAAATTGCTTGCAACTTCCCATACTCGTCGTCATATGTGTATGACGCTTCGGATACTTTCAGAGTGAAGGTGCGGCAGTTGCATATTAGTTGTTACAAGCCAGAAGTTTGACATGGAGCAGCGAAATCTTGGACCTCTGTGGAATCACCCGTAAAATATCAAACGCTGGACAGAGGAAAGTCTGCTAGCAAATATACAATGACAGAGCCCGTAATAAAACGAGAATCAACATTGGCTTAGCTTTAGGGAGATGGGGAGAACTGTGGGTTTTGAAATGTTGTAAAAGTAACGCTGAGCTGGCGTTTTTAATACTCAGCAGTTAAGGTATTTTATTGAACAGATAAATTGCCATGTAGCTCTGTAACAGATTTCATTGTAATGCATTGTCTATTGTGAAGGGTCATACTCATCCACACAGTCAACATTCTTCCGCAAAATGATTGCAGTTTCTTTTAATTGTTATAGGGCCAAAAGTTATCTAAAAGTGTAACTTTGACAAACCGTATCCTTCCCATGGGTGATTCTGACCTGAAACTCAGTTAAATTATATATTTTTTGGTCCAAGACCTTAGGACTTTTGTCACACTTGAACCATGAATACACAGACACACTGACATTATTTGAAGAAAAAAAAAAATCCTTCCCTCGCAGGTCAATTTGACCCCTTTATGAATGAAAGGAATATGAGGAATGCTTTAGTATACATATAAAACTTAACAAACGGTCAAAATTAAAATAAAAAACTTTACCAAAAAGTGGCTTTAAAATGTCTACATGTATATCTGAATGCATACTGAATAAATAAACTCAAGAACTGACTTTAGGACCCAGTGGAAGAGCTCATTTACTCAATACAGAGCTATAAACTCATCTAGTGGCAAGAGTCATGAAATATCATGCTATATTATTTATTTTCCACAAAAGGTCGGCTGAAACACCCAAATTGACCCAATGTGAGACATTTTGAGTTGATTTGAGCCGGGTTATGGAGAGTTATTTTGAATTCAAGTTGAAAGAATGTGCTTAAATTATATTATTTATTTAGAAGATTTAGTTAATTAAAGGTAAATAAAGTAAATAAAGTAAAAAAAAACAAAAAAAAAAAAAACATATATATATTATAAAAATGAAATGATGCAAGTTTTCTGGGCCAAAAGAAAAAAAAGAAGTAGAATATTAGGGCTTCGGGTCATTATGACCCGTGAGAAAAGGATTTGTTAACAGTGGCACCATTACCAGGGCAACTACAACTAGCAATGCCCACTAGCATTTCCTATTCTTGTTTATTTCAATGATGTAACATCACATAAATGTTCTTTTGCTGAGGCAATTTGTTTTTTTCCTGTCTGTCTTTAATAAGGGATGCCATGTTGCCAAGTTGCTTTAATAAGTAACGTCTAACTGCAGTAAGTGTCCCTCGAGCTTCATAGAGAGGGAAAGTCTATTCTTACACATTTGAGAATGATGCAATTATTGGGAAATTTAACTAATCAAATTGAAATATATATATGCAATTATTTAAAACCGTGTGTACCTGATCTGCACTATCTGGTGCTTTTTTTTATCGAAAAAAGCCCTTTTCCTTTGGTGAAGGACCTTTTCTCAGTTCCGTTTCCTCCAAGGTGTTACACATTCATTTGAATGACATCAAAGAAAAAGCGATTTCCAAAAATTACCAGCATAATTCTAATTTTTGGCCGCAGAAATAGGGTAACACTAGTAATGACATTTTTAAATCAGGAGACCTGTAGTATATCTCTTTAATTATACTTAAAGAGAGAGCTGAAAGTCCTTAAGGCACTGGAGAAATCGGCTTTTGTATTACATAATGTGGCAGGGAATGAAAATGAGCACAAGGAGTGAAAATGCCCAGGAGAGCCACTTTAAAATAAAAATTCACATGACAGAGTCTCTAGTGCCTTTGTCAAGGGAATAATATGCACAAGGTTCTTAGGCGCTATGTTGAAGTCAGGTGTATTGCAATGATGGCAAGCCGGGGTGGGCGCGAGGTGACAGGCGGCTCAGGTTAGACTTCTAAAGCTGAAAATTCTAGCTGAAAAGGACAGGAAATTTTGGCTTGGAGTACTTGCTCAGCTTATGAAGCTGCTGATCAGTCTTGATGAGCCACAGCTGTCCTTATGTGCTATTTTTGTATTTCCTTTTGACAGTTTTTTTTGGTACAAAATAGCTTTTCTCCATGGGTCAGAGTAGTATATATATATTTACCGGTATACATAAAATAGGTATACAGGGGTATCTATGCTGCAAATAAAGAATCTGTAAGAAACACTTGGCAGAAATGCTCTCCAGTGCCCACAGGCACAGAGTGAGTAATACTGTCAATGATTTTCTGGCACCATGTGGAATCTGACCTAATGTAATAGTAGCTAATGGTGTGTTTCTAGCTTCAAGTAATGCGTTATGTGTATGTTCATGTTATTCAAGGTTACCAAGGGTATTTAACTCTGCAGGCAGTGCCTGCATGTAAAATCAGTTTAATGCTATGCCTTATTTCACTCAACATGATGTGGTTTGCTGATCAAATGCATACATGTACACTAACCAAAGAGAGAGTCACCACAGAGAGTCCTCATCATCAGCTGGGGATGCTTATTAAACTTTTTTATAGATGTGCAGTACCCAGCAGTGTCACTAAAACACAGCCAAACAACATGTTCGCAACATAGCGCGTCACTGTGTCTGTGTTTTTCCACTCTAGTGTGTCAGTCAGCTTTCAGGATATTGTGTTGTACGTATATTTTGTCTGTGAAATGTGACAGATTATAATGAATAAGAGCTCAAAGCAGTACAGAATCCAAAGCCTGGTTCCACAGATAAGGCTTATATTAAGCCAGGAGTGGGTCTTTGTTGAAAAGTACTTAAAATTTAGTGTTATTTAATTAAAGTTTATGTGAATTAGTGGTCAATCAAATTCTGAACTTGGTAGTTTTCTTCATTATTCAAGATATATATATATATATATATACATTTTCTTTTCTTTTGAAGTGATAGTTCATATCATTTTACATTTACCCGTTATGTAATCTCTTTCAAAAACAATATGGCTTTTTTTTTCCTTTTGTGAAAAAAGTTTTCAAGCTTCTTTCCATACATTAAAAGTGAATGTTGACCATGATGTCCGTCAAGATTATTTTGAAGGAGCTTTTATTGGATTCAGTTTCATTCTGTTTAATGCCTTAAAGCTATTATATGACATGCTGGTCTGGTTTCACAGACAGGGCTTAGATTAAGCCATGAATAGGCTTTAGTTCAGTTAGGAGATTTAAGTAGCTTTTATAAATGTTCTGAAAAATAATGGTGCGCATCTTGAGACAAAACGATGACAATGACGTATTTTAAGAAATTGTTTTCAGGTAAGACAGCTCAAACATACATTTTCATCTTTTATGGTGGGGGGTTTTCGGTGCCTTTTCTGATGTCCATCCTCTTTGTATGAAAAAGAGCAGAGTGGACATTCTACAAGAGAAAGTCTTTACTGACTAAAAGAAAACAGATCATGCTAGGCCTTTAAAAGGACTATACATATTACTGATTCTTGATGTTTTGCAGATGAATAGGGCATAACTGCTAAGGGTACGTCAGTCTCCGCAGATCAGTACATATGCGGCTACAATATGAACCTCAGTCTCTGTAATTACTATTATCATCTAAGTGTTTCTGCAAGAATTGTGCACACTAAATTCTGCCCTGTGTTTCAGTTGTTAAATATCTCAAACGCGTTACAGATAATTCGGTTACACTGCAGGAGTGTAGCCAGCACTCTCATTCTGCATCAAATGAAAGATTTAAAGGCTGAATATTTTATTGCATTTTGACATTTATCTGACATTTGACGTCTTCATTGCTCCCCCCTGAAAATATGCTAATGTGCAAGTGAATGCCGTGACCCATCAAGTCAGAGTGTGTCATCAATGATGTTTACAGAACAGCTGGATTGGACGAGATCTAGTTTTGACTGAGCAAATATGTGCCTTTGATTATGGGTGCAGTGAGTGCCTGTCGTGGAAACCTTGCTGTAGGATATTAGGAGACTGTTGCCATGGTAACAGCACCTCGGAATATGAGTGGAAAGCAGAGGTGCTCTCCTCTCCTCCGTTCTGTGCTGTCATAGATGTGCCGGAGGTGTATTTGATGGAGTTTATCAGCTAGGCACTACTGTCCTCTGAAGTTCCACGTCCAATATGACTAAAATACATCCATCCGCTGGTTTATTTAGTGTTTTAGTTTATGCCGTGTGAAAGGAAGTAGAAATGCATGTGTGTTGTGTGCACGTTTGGGGTCAGTGTGCTTCTTTGCAGTCATTACCCTTCTTTTGTTCAGAGCTTCACTCTGGTTCGATTTCCGTCCCAGCCCACTGGCTACTCTAAACGACCTGGTCAAATGCCTGTTCGATCCAGTGAGTGTGGGATGAAAGCCCCAGTGGTTTCTTAGTAAAACTGTAAAAAATATTAAACGGTTCATTTTCAAGGCTTCAGAAAAACAGCGAGGCCAGGTGTGACCTGTGTAAAAAATTAAATTTAAAGTCCCCATGATTCAAAATGGAAGTTCCCTTTCAAGGGAACTCACGCTGCGTCGAAACGCTATGGGAATGCATCTGTATTGTGAAGCACTATGAAATTGTTCGATCGGACGAGTGTGAATGCACATCATGAGCTGGTGACGTCATGAATGTAATGTGCACGCCTTGTAATGTGCTTCAAAACAATGACAGAAGATACAAGTATAACTTGGTCTCTCCCTTCCGACAATATGGACCACTCTTCACATCAGCTTCTCATCAGATTTTCTATCCCATCAAATGCTCTCTGGAATCTGAAGCACCTTCATAATAAATAGACGCTGAAGCTGTGGCTAAAATCAGTCTCTCTTCATATATTTACTTCTTTTTACACGATGAACGGTTTATATTGCACTATATAGAGCAGGGGTCGGGAACCTATGGCTCGCGAGCCATATATGGCTCTTTTGATGGCTGCATATGGCTCTTTTGACGCCGCCGCACCCGCGTTACTTCCGCGTTCGGAGGACAGGCAGATCGCGCCGCCGCACCCGCGTTACTTTCGCGTTTGGAGGACAGAGACATCGCGCCGCACACCCCAACTCCCCCCCCCCCCCCCCCCCCCCCCCCCCGGTCGACAGATCGATCGCTTCGGACTATGGCTCTTCACAGCTTCATATTTAAAAAAAAAAGGGTATATGGCTCTCTCAGACAAAAAGGTTCCCGACCCCTGATATAGAGGATAGGGCACAATTCAGACAATGAAAATAGGCCTTCCATTGAGTGTAAAATATGCGAATAACAGAAAGCCAATCAGACCCATTTGAATTCTGCACAGAATAAAAGCGATATGGAGGATTAGGTGGAGAAATGGTTAGAGAATAGGAGAAAACTGCGGCTTTACCAAGCTCAACAGCTCTGGCTAAGCTGTGATTTAAACCATGAGCTATTGGTTATTTTGAGAAAGGGCAGGAGATGTTCAATATATCCCAACTCAACTTCAATATGCTGCATATTTCACTACTGTACATTAGCTGGAACATGCTCATTTGCATTGCCGACTGTATATTTACTGTTTACATATGCATTTTGCACCAAACTTTTAACTGTAATATGCAATAAATTTTCACTGCGCTTTTACACATTTTTTGGATAGCTTCTGTCCATACTTTATTGCATTACCTTAAATCTATTACTATACTGCTCACCTTAGCCTAACACATAATTGTATACAACTGTCTGTAAAATTGTTTATAGTAATAGCCATCTGTATATTATATTCATAGTACATATTCACCTGTAAATGCTGTTTATATTAATAGACATCTGTATATATATTCATAGTACACATTCACCTGCCATAGTAATAGCCATCATCTGTATATTATATTCGTTGTACATATAACAGGATTTACAGGTGATAGTAATAACCATCTCAATGTACATAGCCTTATCCTGCATTTATGCAACTATTGTATATATCCTACACTTGCTGCTATTGCACTTCTGGTTAGACCTAAACTGCATTTCGATGCCTTGTACCTGTACTTGTGTAATGACAATAAAGTTAAAAAATAAATCTAATCTAACCTAATATTTCAAGGCAGTGGGTAAAGACTGTATAAAGGCTATTTAAATGTTTTAATCAAAGGATCTATATTTTTCATTAATTTAATATGCTGCTCTACATAGGAAGAACAGACAAGCCAACTAGTTACTGACCTGATGCAGACTGATAGCATCTTGGTCTCGAGCGAGGTTTACGCGAGGTAACGTGAAAATAGGGCTCTCAACTAGAGAGTGCTGCAGTTCCATTTTTCACCCCCAGATTTACTTTGTAAATTTGTGGGGCCCTGTAGAGCTGGGGAGAACTCAAAGATCAGCTCCCTGTTTAGTATCATGATATATGCCTGCCGAAACCATGCGCTCACTTTTATATATCCTGCTCTCTTTATATATGACACAAAATATTTTACATAATCCAAAAATAAACAGAATGCTAAACACATGTATGATTTATTTTTTATTCAGTGAGTGAATATAGAGGTTTATGTTTGGAATGGATTAATATTTTGGTATGACAATGCCCCACCTGCCTTTGCAGAAGAGCTGCAGCTGGATTTTAGCTGACACTTTTATCCCAAGTGACTGTTACATTTAAAGCGATACAGTTCATAAATTTCCTGTTTTCAGTGAGAATTGAACTCATTGGCTGAATCAGAAAACTTAAGTAGGAACATCTTTTGAATAAGTAATTGTTTATTGACCACAAAAGGATGTTCTATATATTATGAATGTGAGTTGTATGAGTGCAATCCAGACATTTGTTATGTTGTAATTGTCAGTTCAGAGTTTTGCTGGAAGTAATAGGTCATCCATGTACTTTTTGCTTACTGTTTTATACTGTTTTTCTCCTGCTTAGTAACGAAGTATGTGATTTCGGATGCAGCCACAGTCTTGGTGTTTCACTCACCGTGTTCTACAAGTTGAATGAAGTTCAAGATCTTAAATCACCCATGCCATGATCATTTGTTTTACTCTACCTTGTGGAGTTGCAGCTCAGAAATTCAGAATTTTTTTCAATTCAGATTCACTCTTTGTCATACTGATAATATAATTTGCGATGATTTTATTTATTTATTCAAAAAAGTAAAGTAGAAGCATTTTCATTAGTGCTCTCAGACTGTAGTATGTGTCTATCCTGAAGCTTGCATAAAACTCTGGCCATTTTGGAGTGCAACAGCCTTAAGTTTATTTATAAACCATTGCATCTCACTGTCACATGTTGTCCAGTCATCGCATGTTGCACTACACACTATGACGTTATGCATAACTTTTCAACTTCTTATTTTAAATAGTTGCAGCAGTGGTCACCCAGCCAGCATTAAACAGCCTCCATCAAGATGGCCACAGAGGACTTTACGATTACGCATCGTACATGGGGGGGAAACAGTCATACACAAACAAGCATTTGAATTTATAAACTAGTCAGTCTTAATTGCCTGTGCAAATAAACTCATACTCCCACTCATGTATCCCTCAATTTCTCTGCCTTTTTTTGTCCTACGGTTGATGTAGTCCAAGAAAGTGGTTAGATTCTCACACACAGTGACTCACAGAATCCCACCAGATCCTCCTGCACAGTCTGAGGCTCATCACAGCAGAGGGTGGTGGAAACACACTGATTTAAAGATAAGTAAAGTAATCTACCCCAAGAAAAGTCCAGCTTATAAGGCATGGGATTGTTTTCTGGTCACTCCGCAGAGTATCTGACAGTCTGGCGAACAGACAAGGGACGTCTGGAAGAGGAAATCAGTACTTTTCAGCAAAGTACTATTTCCGCAGTCTGTCAGAAGCATGAGGCTGATCTGTTGGTCTTTCCCTTAGGCTCTGCAGCCTGTCATGGACACGCTCTGAAAACTGGGCCTGTGTGGTCACATGAAACTCAACACTTGACCTCTCAAGAGGCGAATAGAAAGCTGCCCTCTGGCGGGGCAGAGGTGTCCGTGCTTGCTTGCGGTACTTTCTGCCTGTTAGAGGTGTCATGTCAACCTCGGGGGACAACTTTGACCGATTTAGAGTGAAGAGAGAGAGCAGATCACCATCTTGCCTTAATTACCTTATTCCAGACGTCGATTTGCATGTACACGCACACACTCTGCTGCTCTCGCTACAGTTTAAGCTTCAGGTTTATTAAAACCTCCTCATTTAAATATCACCTCAAACATTGAATCACACTACCAATTAGAATATTATTCCTAAGGAAATTAAATCAACTTTCCTTACTTGCCAATAATTAGCTACGAAATGAAAATATCTTTTGTGATGATAATTTAGCTGAAGTTGGGACAGAAGGGTGTGAAGGGTATATTATGCTGAATTCCATTCAAATATAAACATTTAGCTTGTTGTAACCACTATATTTTATGAAACCCCCTGATTTTGTTGTAGCAAGATTTTAAGGCTTGTGTCGTTCAAAAGTTTAGTTAGTTAAACAAATTTTTTTAAATGATAAAATTAATACTGTTTTTCTGCAAGGACAATTGCTTTAAATTGATACAATAAAAGCAAAACGTAAAGACTTTTATTTGCAAAAAAAAAAAAAAACATGAAAAAAGTCACAAAATCAAAAATGGACCATTCTTATTTTTTAGAGAATTTTGCACTATACATATAATTTTTTTTTCAATAATTTCCCCTGCCTCTTGCAATAACCTCTTCTAACTGTTCTCTGATGATGTTTACATCATCGCACTCTCATGAGATCGCAGCAATATTAAACAACAGTGTTGAAAATCTGAGACATCATTATATTTCAGAAAAGCATATTTCCAAAACGACAACAACAAGACTTTATGTACAGTGTTAATTCCCTTTTCACATTATTTTCCCTAATTGGCTTAATAAACTGAAGTGGCCATAAGGTGGTGCAAAATGATGATCATCTAAGAGCATCTGCACTTAGCTGGAGATAGTGTAAATAAGACAGATCCAAGAGAACACCTGCCCACTGCTGTATTCCATGGCTGCCCATGTGGGACTGAGTGGTTGAATGCATTAAATGCACAGATGACTGGCTGTACCAGCCATCTAAGCTTGTTCATATTTTTGTTCACTTTTATAATTTTGAAAGAAGGACAGGAGACTTAGTGGTTGTCCACAAATAGCCAGACCAAAACCTTGAATGGCAGGTCTGGCAGAGCTGTTGGCAGACCCTCTGTGAAACCTTCCTGAAAGATCAGACTTCGGCTCTGTTCCAAAACCTAGTGGGCTTCATAACTGTCTACATGCAGTGGATTGTGGGATTGCCTTCTCTGTAAATTATACATGTGATGCTCCCAGACAAGGCAGAATAATTATGCTTCATGCCTTTTGGCACAGCTTTTATGTCCTATGATGCCTTAAAATGCTGCCTACACAGACAGTTCACTGGGGTTTGGAACAGAGTCATGCAGTCTTAAACTCTGGGTGGTTGTAATGTTAGCTGGCACTTTCTAGTGCATGCTTATCTTTCAGATGAAGGTCTTTTGAGATTGTGCCATCTTGTATCTGAAAAATCTGGCACCATCTCAAGCTTCCACCACAAGGATCTTGGAAGTAGTGTAGATTTTGTCACTAGTGTGAGTTAAAATTTATTTTTTTAGCATTATTGTTTCTCTTGGCAATTGCCTAGTAGATGTTTTTTCCTTTAGAAAGGACATTTCTTTTAGTGCATTCTGATTTTTTAAAATTTAAACCCAAAGCATCATTTTTTTGAGGTCAGTCGCTCTAGCTCTAAATGTTTCATGCCACTTTGTATCTTCCTCCACTTTGCTTCCTTTAACATCACGCCCTGTCACCAAATGTCCAGACAAAGATGTATATAAAAATAAATAAATGTGCTTGATGGAAATCCTTTTTTTCCAGCTCATTTGTTTCAACATTTGCTCCAGCTCTTTAAATAACCTGTTGATCCACTTCACTAAACTGTCTAAATTATTCGTTAAGGAACCAGATCGATCTAGGGTCTCATTTATAAAATTGTGGGTAGGATCACTACTAAAAGTTTACGTGCGCCCAAAAGCCAAAAATGGCGTACGGCAAAAAATATTCAGATTTATAAAACAGGGCGTGCGCACACCTGTAAGAAACATTCCCTTTATAAATCACAGATAACCCGCAGATGTCACGGGTCAAAGTTTGCTTAAATGTGCGCACATCCTCCCGTCAAGTTATTTTTTATAGATCACAACCTTTGTGTGTGAACTGACGTACGTACGTTTTCCAGCCCCGTTTTGTGCGTACGCACGCTTTATAAATGAGACCCCTGGTCCTCAAGTTAATTTTTGCAATCCAGTCATAACTTAGCAGCTCATTGGGTCGGAAGTGAATAATGAATCTGTGAATAATAACTTTTATCATAGAGCTCACCCACTTTTTTTTTTTACATGTAGGGATTCCCAAACTTCCAATACTTGCACTTAATGTTGAAAAAAATTATGTAGCAAATTAGCCCAAAAGGGAAATATGTATAAATAATTATGATCGGTAAAAGTGTTTGGATCAAGTAACTGATTTGGTTAACTAAGGGCACGTGGAATCAGTCTCGGATGGCTGTAATTTATAACAACATCTATAGAATATAGTAAGATATCATTCTCATGGTACTCATGGCTAGAAAATAATTTCTTAGAATATGTAACTGTGATCGGTATGATTACGTGCCAAGGTTATGAGCAAAACAGCGAACATCATCAAGTGTGATACAAGACTTTATTAACTAAACACTATTCTAACACACACATACACACAGAGAGAGTGAGAGTAAAGTAGAAGGTTAAAGCTGAAGCAGAGTATAGAATTAAAGCATGAAGTTATGCAGTAAGTTATATTCAGCAGACCATCAGCCTGGAGGAAACATACATTTCTAGTTCAAACACAGCTTTGTGAAAAGGGATAGGCTATACTTAATCTATCAAATATTATTTTCTGATGCAGTTTGTTGAGGTTTTTTGCTCAAGTTGTATTCATGAGAGAGAACCAGGTTGCTGCAGAAGGTCTTTGATGATTGTAAAGACAAGGACGCAGCCTGGCTCAAACTGTTGTTCTTCGAAGATTTCTTTGATTACTTTTAGCCAGTGATCTTTTACAGTGTGATGATGTCACAACCTCAGGAGGTGTGTGAGCTAATAAGGAGCTGTACTTTCGGAGGGAAGTTTTCGATCATTTGTCTGCTAGCAAGATGTTTTGCATATGAAGTTGGATTGGGTGTTAAAAGAAGGATCTTCAAGATTATTATATTAATATGTAAAGAGTTAGCAAAATGTAATGTAAATGAATGTACTATGTAATATTTGACTAAACGTTAGTTGACTAGAAGAGGCTTAGTCTGACACAGAAAACACTACTTTGTTAATAAATAATTAAAATGGTTCCTTGCTATTTTCCCAGACAGATTCATAATCTTTACTTTTGCTGGATGCTCATGCTTATGCTTGAGCTTAGAATAGGCTATGTTACTCCTATGTGTTAAACGCTCATTATAGTTTAGTATTCTCCTCAATATATATTTAAGTAATTCAATTAATATAAACTTGCGACTAATTAGTTTGACATTGGCTTGGTGTGTCATGGCATTAATGCATAGTTTGCTTTTGGAGTGAGGGGTATTGCGGACTATTTATTAAATATAACAAACAACTGCATCTCTGATCTCGGGCAATCTCTATCTCGGGCAATAGTGTATACCATTTCTATATATATATTGTATATAGTGTATATTAGTGACCAGTGTTTACTTAAAAATGAAGATGTAATGCTAGCCAAATGATAATGAAAAAGTTAGACCCCCTGCAAACTTTCCAATTATCACTGCAGAGATGCACTGAGTTATTGGAATATCATCATTCATTGTTTAGATCTATCACTGTTTACACATGAGATATGAGGCATGGCTGGGTGTGTGGGTTCTCAGGCTGTTCTAAAGTTTAGAAGCCACATAAGACAAGGATCTTACTTCTGCTCTGTATTTCACTATTATTGGTAGTGATAAAGCAACTGCATTTTGTTACTGTAGGGGGTGCAAAAGGCTATAAGACTTTGGAGATATCTCAGATAGTGATGGCTAGATTGTTTAGAGCTGAACATGTCAATAGCAGTATTTTTAAGTCAATACAAAGCTGAACCGGTAGCCAGCTGGGTGGATAAAATAGGCCTGCCATGCTAAAACTTTATAGATCCAAGAACTTCAAAGCTGCTGTTTTAGACCATCTGAAGCTTGATAATGGATACAATTGGGCATTCATCCAGTTGCAGCTTCCTGAGCAATTTGAAGCTATCAATGTATTATCTCACTATTCCAAATCAGATATTGAAACAATGTTCTTTATTTTGGCTATATATATAAAAAAATGAATTAAGGAATCATTGTGTTTTTGCATCTATGTGATCATATTCAAATTCCTTAAATCTTTTAAAGGTAGTGTTGGCATTTATTTTTATAAACACGTTTTGTTATACTGGTGAAACTCTCTTCACTTCCTGATAGCAATCAATTACAGAAGTGGTCTAAATATTAAAATGTATATGTATATGACCCCCCCCCCCCCCCCCCCCCCAAAAAAAAAAATAGTTTGTCCAGTCATTGCAGTAGATACAAAACGATGTCCTACCTTCCTGTCAACATATGTATTTCCATACCCCCGCACACCCTGCTTGCATGTTCAGCAACTAACTAAGCGCTAAAGCAAACATCAGTCACCTTTTACAGTTAATTTTTTACCAGGTCAACAAGTTTATGCTGCGTTCTTGTAACCATAATTAAGAGATGGCAACCCATGATATTCTACCTGGAGATTATTCTGCCTGATATTCTACTCGTGATATTCTACCTTTTCACGTTCTCAGACTCAGATTTCAGTTTCAATGACAACACAATCAACAGCAAAATGAATCTGCAGCAGTCAGGGGGTACAAGCAAGAGCTCTGTAAGTTGTTTACTTCATTACTATTGCACTGTTTTGCGCTTTGAGACATGAGTTAATTTAACGCTGCCTCTCGTCTTGTGAAGCTTTGCTGTGCATTCATGTGCTTTGAAGAAGGCATGGCATTGGAGACACTCTGGAAGGAAGGTGGTCTGAGATCTTTGGCTTTCAAATCTAGCTTGCTATTTCTAGCCTCTCTGAAATTGCTTACCTTACCTCTAATTATAAAAACAATTAAATTAAACGTTTAAAGTATGGCTGGCTGTGGAAAAAGCAAGATTTAATTGACAATGTACATAAAATAAATAGGATTTTGTTTTCTGATAAATGTATAAACCTGGTTATCGTTTTATAACATATTCAATTTGTTAGTACTATTACAAAAATCTTGTTTTTTACAAATGTGCATCACAACTGTGGAATACAAGGTGATTATGCAATTAAAAGACATCCATCTTTATCATAGGCCTACATCTTTAACACCGTTTTTCCTTTGTGCAAATGGCATTTCAACATTTAATGGTGCTCCTAGTATTTTTGCTTTATGTGATGGTATTATTCAGCTGGATGTGTTTACTGCTTGGGCTTTTATTGGTCATCACCAGATTATATTTTTGTAAAAGTAAAGGAAAATACTGAGTGTACCTTTAAATTACTGTCAGTTATGACACCAGGTTTTGTAGTACATTAAACCATGCAAACGGAAATTGCACCTTAGTGCACTTTTTCTGCAACGTAGTGAGATTTATTCAGATGTTATTAAGGTTTTTGTGACTCGTAATTCTGTTTTATCAAAGTCGAGGAAGAGAAATTGACTGGTCATCCACTCTGTAATGTCCTTATTACTGCTAGCTAATGTGAAAAGAAGAAGAAAAAAAGAGAGAAATTCATCTCTCTCGATCTGACAGATGAGATATAAACCAAGCAAGCAAATGCTGACATACAGTAGTTCTCAAACTTTGAAAAAGGATATTATGATATCTAGTGTCAAATGCAGCGGTAAGGTCTAGTAATAGAAGCAAAGAGATACATCCATCATATAATGTAATTAAGTTACTCTGACAAGTGCTGTCTCCATGCTATGACAAGACTTAAACCCTGAAGCCCTTCATGAACATTCTTTTTCTGGAAGGAGCACAGCTGAGAGGAAAATGTATGTTAAATCTAGGATGTAATCATGATATACCCCACCCCCATCTGTAAGAATAGAAAATTGTTTTTAGGATACAACTGGACTTTGTAAATGAACAATTAATAAGAATACAGTGATTATAAATACTCGTTTATCGCGGTTAATGTGGACCGGAACCCCCTGCGATAGGTGAAAATCCACGAAGTATGATTGGCCCCCTAGGAATTTCCGTGTATGTGTGTATGAAGGTACCAGAATGTTTAAAATGTTTATTTATTCTTTAGATATATTTTAATTAAATCTATTTACTTATAAAACCTTAATATTATACAGTTACTCTCTCTCTCTCTCTCATACGATACGTATTATGGTGTTCTACACTCATCAATGACAGTAGTATCTTGAGACTCCAGTAATGACGACGATGACAGACCTGTGCGGTTCGAATGATGATGATGGTGTTACTGCACTGGTATAATGAGGCCTTTAAATCAGTTCGGGAAGCACCTCATCATCAGATATCTGCGTTGGATCACGACGAAGCAACGCTGCTTTCCAGCCAATTTGGCGGTATAAAAAAAATAAAAAAATTCAACGAATAATTTTGAAAAATCCGCGATGCACTGAGGTTGCGAAACATGAACCGCGAAGTGGTTGTGTCCAAAAACTGTGAGTGAAAATGCTTTAATTAAGCAGCAAAAATTCTTTTCACAGACTGTTTTAACGGTTATCAGCATCGTAAACATATAAACATTTTTATGTTTTTGTTTTTTATATTTTCATTTTCTAAAAATCATATACATATATTTACAACACTGTATTGTGTAATATATTAAATTTGCATCAAATTACCTTTTTTTTTTTTTTTTTTTTTTTACATTACTGTGAAGTTGTTTCTAATACTGCGGCTGTAGGAGTATCAGTAAAATGTACATCTTTCTGTTGTCTGACTGCTGTTATCAATCTTTCTGTCCGTTTCCTCTTTTTGAAAGTTGCGAAAACACTATAGTGGACTTTTTATTTTACTGTTTGAGCAAATGGGAACACAAAAAATATGTTTAATGTAGTCACTCATTCACCACTATAGATTTATAACCAACTATGACGACTTCTGTGATTTGTTCAGCAAATGTTTCATTACATATTATATAATAATAAATTCAGTGAAACCTTACATTGAACAAAAGTCAAAATGGCCAATATCACAAATATGCTCATTTGATTAGCGATCTAGAAACAATTGAGAATATTCAAGATTTCTTATGAATTTGAACCACTTTCTCAACTTTTCAGTTTGGTGTCATACTTTTGGAACCAACTGCAGACCTTCACTAAAAATCACTAAACACTAATTATCATGTTACATCTGACAGACACTTTTATCCAAAGCGACTTACATTGCATTCAAAGAACACATTGAGTCAGTTCTTGCTTTCCCTGGGCTCAAACCCATCACCTTGGCATTGCAAGCACCAATGCTCTACTGATTGAGCTACATTAAATCCCAAATTATATACTTTTTGGTAGATTGATGGTATCTGTACAAAACAAGCAACTAAATTGATCAATATCCTACAGAGTAATGTCAGCCATTTTCTCACCTCTCACTTGTTAATTACATTTGACTGTGTTTCTTTTGTCAACATGTCAATAATCCTTCAATTATGATAATGCTGATCACATACATTACCAGAAAATCAGTATTTGTAGCATCATCAGTGATGTCTATTTGTCTTAAATGTTTATGAACATCTAACATAAACGTCTATTAAAGGTGCTTACTTTGCACTTGCATGTGATGAAGTATTTCAGTTGTTGTGGTTAATGTTTCCATGATGACCATCATTTTTCGTATGCAATCCCACTGTCAAATACTGGACTTGCCATCATTATTATCAGCATTTGTCTAACACTATTAGCATTTGTCCACTATAATGTTTTAGCAAAATGCTGCATTTTGTACCTAAATAATTTACTTTTTCATTACACATTTTCCACCATCTTCCTGATATTTTTTGCTGCTGTGCCTTTAAAGTACCATCTTAGAAATAAACTTTTCAGTTTGTTCTACACAGTCAGGAACATAATTTGACTTTCACATTTCAGTATTCATTAGTCCTCCTGGTGCTGGGAATAATACTTCCTCCTTATTTCCATACTATGACTGAGCAGACCAGGTTTCTGAACACTAAATGTAAATGTGGTCAGTCATAAATTAGGCTAAGTATTGTCAGATTACAGTAACAGGTTTTATTTATGATGGAAAAATAAAACGTAGAAAAAAAAAGCTCACAGGAAAAACATACATTAAGTATAACATAAACAGTTATTCATATTTTTTTGTTTCTCTCTTTTTTTGCTTGTTCATAATTTCTTTGTGTGACAGCCTGGCAAAAATATATGTCTGCACAATTTATGTTTCATTGCATTATCACAAATAAAACATTTGACTCCACACACAACTACCCAGTATCCTTACAAAATTGTCAAAAAAAAGTTTGGGGACAGTACTTAAAAAAAGAAAATACAGTAGAACCCCGACTTACGAAGCGCTCTACGTACGAAAAGTTCGACATACGATAAAAGATTTCGGGTTTTTTTCCGCCCGAGTTACGACAAAATGATCGAGATGCGAAAAACGAATTCCGAGTTTTGTTTTGATATTCGCGCTGATTTTGGTTCAGGTTGGATGAAGACTACAGTTTGTCCGGTCAGAACAATGATGTCTCACTCAGGGAATGATCCAAAACTGGTGTTTATTAAAGGTGCATAGATCGATAAAACCTCAACGATTGGCACTAATTCCCTGTATTTCACTCAATAAACTATATACAATCTTCAGCCGATCTCTTTTACCTTAATCATCCATTAACTCTCTTCTGTCACGACACTTCCTGAACTCAGAGGGAAAGTTTGGAATAGTCCATTTCGCACTGAATGACAGGGATGGCTGGAATAGTCCATGTAAGAAGGGGAACACTTTTTACAATCCTGCTCTCCTATTGGTCAACATCGCTTCCACCAGCCTCTGCTGTTAGCATAAACTTTTTTCTAATCAGTAACCATGGATGTAAAGATTGTTGCTGAAGTCAAAGGGAAGAAGAGGGTGCTTTTCATTGCGTTGAAAAGGGAGATAATTGAGAAGTAAGGAGCTATGATGCGCCTCATCACATGCTGAATATAGTTTTTTTGTAGGGCTTGGAACGGATTAGGCAATTAACATGTAAAAGCCTGACCGACATACGAAAAGTTTGACATACGAAACCAACCTCGGAACGGATTAATTTCGTAAGTCGGGGTTCTACTGTACATTTATTTATTCAGCAAGGATGCACTAAATTGATCAAAGACATTTACAGTAAAAATTATTTCAAATACATTTTGTTCTTTTACACTTTCTCTTCATCAAAAAATCCTGAAATTATCATGGTTTCCACAAAAATATTTTAAATTGTAATTATAATTCACAATTTTACTTTGTTTTTGATCAAATAAATGCAGACTTGGTAAGCATAAGAAAATCTTTAAAAATCTCTGTGACCCCAAACTTTTAAATGATAGCGAATATTTATCTTAAAAGGTAAATGGACAGAGAAACTTGATTCCTCATCACTGCTTTAAATAAAAATAAGAAAGAAAAAAAAGCTATTTAAGTCACATTTTAATCATTTTTGTCATGACTGATGAATTAATTGTGGCAATAAATGTATGGACATGTTGCCTGACACAAAACTGACAGGGTATAATTAATGTATTGGTGTAGTTATTTAGGCACACTTATGTTGCCTGTGCTTGTATGTATGTGTGTTTGAGAGACTGTGTGTTAATTAGCTTTAACACAGAATGATAGACCATGTGTCTGTGTTGTACTCTCTTTTTTTTGGCCAGAATGGAATGCTTGACCTCTAGCTGAGGGCTGCGCTAATGGGCCAGTTGCGCACAGCAGATGTATGCTGAGAGCATGTGTGCCAATGTGGACTCTGTCCAGCTCGACAGCCGGGGAAAAATGACAATACTAGTCACTGACATCATTTATGAGGCCATTAAATCTTCATTTCACTGTGATAATGACATGTGATGTAGCAAAGGACGAAGGCCTTTTTGACATGAAGCCGTGCATTCTGTTAAATCTTGGACTTAATGTATAAAGACCCTCTCAAGGGTAGATGACAAACAAACAATGTCAACCAGACCTAGATGGATTAACTAGAATAATTTATTTGATGGGTTTTAACCTTAAGTATAGGCTTAAGGTTTATAAATGAATTTATATTAATGAGTGAAGAATGAATATGTATTAAAAAATGAGTAAAAAGAGAAGTCTTAAGACCCTAGAGGGTTGAAAAGAAAAATGTGACTTGGATTTAAAGAGCAGGTTAAGCTCAGTTGACCGTAATTATGGTACAATGTTAATTACCACAAAACTGATTTTGAATTATGCAAAAAAAAAAAAAAATGCTTAAAAAAGCTAAGATTATGGGTTATAGTGAGGCGTTTATAAAGAAAGTTAATGGGGTCAATCCCTAAATGTAAATTCTTTTTTCAATAGTACAGTCACAAAATGTAAACATTTTAACTTGATTTTGGTGTGAAAACTATCTTCTGTGTGAAGCTATAGATGATTTTATAACTTTGAGCCATCGACATTTCTAATTCTAAAATGATTCTAAAAATGTGTTCAAACAGCTTTTCCATCTCAGATAATACAAAATGTTTTAACAGAATAATTAATGTAAGTGCTTTTATAAGTTTCAGATTTCTTCTTTTTTTCTTTTTGGATAGTGCACTGTAAAAAACTAAAAGATTTGGCTATTGATAATTATCACTATAAATGTTAAATGTTAAATTATTTTAAGTTTGAGGGCAGCTTTTTGAATTAACAAATTATCCCATAATTTACGGATAATTTTATGAGAGATGGGTCTTCTTTTTGGAGCTTCAAAAGACTATATTCACTCCCATTATACATTTTGGAAGAGCGTGGATATTTTTTCTGTTAATGAACTCCTATTTTGTTTGACTGAAAGAAGAAAGTCAATTTTGGGATCATTTTTGGGTAAACTAACTCTTTGTGTGTTTTTTTTTTTTTAACCACTATTTATTGCCAGAACATGACAAACACTTTACATTTTTGAATTCTTTACACTTTTCCAGTCATTTTTCCTGAACAAAATAAATATTTTATTAAAATTATGTGCTAATGAGTGATTTTGTTTCTTCAGCACAGTTTGCAATGCAGGCTACAGCATTACTTAATAATATTACATGTTTTGTCTCTTAGAAATGGGCATTTTGACAGTAGCTTGAGTTCGGATGTAGATGTAAATTAATGTTCATTAACAAAAGCAGTCAAATCTGTAAAAATTGTAACAACCATTTTAATACGGTAAATTTTAAATATTCGGACCATTTGAGTTTTATTAAAATTAACCATTAGTCTTCTATAGTAACATACATTTTGATCATGATAACCACAATTAAAAACCCACACGTATTGAACATCAAAAATGTAAATATATGGTTTCTATGGTATTTGTTTGAAAAAACAGCAGCCTAAATATATTTAGTATAACTGCACAAATGCTATAGCTTAATCACAAAAAAATATGTAATTATATTCTAGTACTCCTTTAATATGTCTACATTAATAAAATGATAAAATTCAATATGAACATCCCACATTTCTGCCACATAGTAAATTATGGTAATTTGTAGATTGAAAAGCCTTCTGAATGTATCATTGTGCACAATATTTCTTCTGTTTGTCAGCGCTGAATCATCCTGGTTTTAAACTGGTTTAAATCACTGATACAGTTGAGGTCTTCGCTGAATCCAAGCACTTCTCCCTGGATCTCACAGCACTGTGGCCACGTGATTGAGATCACTCAGTGAGTAAACGTGAGCTGCCGTTTGAACTGAGAGGAGTGGTTTTGGTCCACTTCTTCTGCATATACATTATATCAAACTCTTGTTATCGTTTTAGCTAAGAAAATTATATCGAGATTATTTTTACCCAGCCCTAGTTAATAATATTATTGGAGTACATTTTACAAGGAAATACTATTTCAGTCTTTCTTCTTCAAAATGTTTTAAGTTGAATTCAATGTGTCAATCGCAGTTTCTTTGAAATTTCTTAGTGAAAAGGAATTTTTCCCACCCTCACTGTTTAAATGCTATTGGTTCAACTTGACTTGTATTGATCCCAAAATAAATCTGTAAGGCATGAGGTAGTGAAGGGTTAAATCCACAAAGTTGCGATAAGAATCTCAGGGTGGGCGACGAGCAAAAGGAAAAAAAGGGTAGATGTCTGAAATGAGTCAGTAATGTTCTCAGCCAGTTCTCTCCCCTCCTGTGGAGAGAGACCTTTGGTGAATATTGAATGATGCTAATGTCAGTCTGCCTCCAAAAGTCATTCTCATTTTCCATCGACCAAAGCAAGGAAAACAATTATGGCCGACCAGCAGAGCAGGCAGTAATGAAGCAGGGACGACAAATTAGAGCTGAAATTAAATAAAGGAGATTACATAAAGCAAGGGAGTGGGAGCATGAAATTCTGCTGAAAGATTTTATGTCGTGAAGAGAAGTCGAAAATATGAATATGAAACTTTAAAAAATCTCAGTCAAAAAGGCTATATTCAGACAGAAAATATAGTATATGACAATCATAAAACAAGTCTTCTGTTCAATTTTTTTTTTTGTGTACCTTCAATGGTGGCCAACAATGATCCTATGAGTGGACATACCTTTATCACTATGGTAACATGTTCAGTTCTGAGGAGAGGAGAGAAGTCTCTTGAACAGTACTGCGTTAGGGCTCATTAATTACAGCAAAAATCAGTTACGCCTGGCCAAGTCACACATCTGTTCAACACTCCTGCTTGCCTCTGTCTAATGCACCACTGATCACACAGAACACAAACATTCACGTATAATGCTCAACATATCCTTCTCTCTCCTCTTCATTGTCCTTTCTCCTGTTTCAGTCTTTCAGTCTGGATGATCTTTACTTATTTATTTTTTTCTGTGAGTTTATGGCTATGATTTACTAACATCCCAGCTAAAGGACACTAATGTGCGTATGTGCTTCACTGGCATATTCTGGCTGATTTGCTATATTTTCTCTAGAGAAATGTCTCCAATACTTTTCAGCCTATTGATGATATTCAGTATCTCAATATTTGTTTGTTCTGTAATTTCTATTGAACACTTGGATGTATGAAAAATGCCAAATGGCTGAGACTTTAAGTGAGAAAGTTTTTTAATCACTGAATCAATGCTTGACTCTTAACACTGTTCTTGTCACTGATGTTTAAATCAGAGACACTGCTGCAAAAGTCTGCTGCAAAAGTCTAATGGCATACTCTTTATAAAACTTTATATGCAAGCAAAAAGAATAGTTAAACTAATAATTAACTTAAAATTAAAATCATTGTGCTGTTGATAATGTCTTTAAAATTGATAGTGAGGTATGTTGAATGAAGGCCAGTAGTCAGAAGTGCAGTCAGTAGAGGAAATTTTAGTGAAGTTTTGTTTGCAGTTTCATCAGCAGAAGTCAGCTTCAGGTCTCATAAGGAGTTCGTAGGCCGCCCCAAATACAATAAGATTGTTACAGCAATTATATTCTTACAGAGGGCACTAACTATGTCAATGATGACGGTTAAATGGTTCTGATTGGCCAAGAACGAAAGAAAAAAAGATAAACAAGACTAGTAATTTTCCACACTAGAGCATTTATTTGTATTCTTCCGTTGTATATGTGATGTATTGTGCACATCCAGCGTGTTGACGAAAGTTCCTTCACCGCGATCTTTGTATACTTTCTATTTTGCTCCTGCCGCCATCTTCTGCAAGTGGTAAATGTGTGTGCATGCATGTAAGTTCATTTATACTCATTTGTATCTGTTTACTGTGATACATTTAACACTTTAATTACGCGACTGTATAACCAATCTCTGTTATTCAGTTCATATTGTGTATATTCGTTCAGATATGTAAATGCGTTCAAAGGCGTGTGATGCACAGTGTATTTCACATGCATAGGTTTAGCGACATTTTACCGTGATGTTGAGAACATTAATCTATATTGTATACTAAGGTGAATCTTATGTTATTGTATGCAGACAAATTCTGATGTATATTTTATTTGTTTATTTTAGATAAATTCCACCTCTGTGAACTAAACCGCTGTAAATCATCTTTAAGAGATGAACACGAACTCTGTCTTCTGTCAAACTTCTCACCTGAGTCCCATAGTGGACTAGCCTTCCACCTAATGTTACATCATACAGTCTCTTTCAAGTGATACTAGAGACGAGTGATACTTTTCTTAGCCTCCAGGTGGAAGCGGTTGACACCTCTGCACTCGGTGCTCTCAGGAGGCTGTTCTGCCAACCCTGGCACCTCGCGTGATTCTGGGTGCAGCGGTCTCCAGCGGGCCCATATCTCAGTGTCTGCTCCAAAAAGTAGTGACACGGGCATGTTCGCCCCCTCTGAGGTGAGTTCAAGACCAATTAGGTTGTTCCCTGCCAATACGCCACTTCAGGGCACTGAACTGATTGGTCAAAATATAAAACAGTATATTGTGCATGTATGCATATTCACATCATGCTTAAAGAGATAAATGTATCTCAAACACTTAATCCTTTATGCACACTGTTCAGAAAAAAGGGAAGACTTAAATCACACATTTGAACACAATGAATGAAATACTCAATTTGATTATTCATAATTATAATTATTTATATATATTCTATAGTTTAAGAACAACATTATGTGACAACAGTCAATGGAAACCAAAACCATTAACACACTGAGGACTGGATTCAAAATCATGCCAAAAATCAAAGTAAAAAACTGTTAAAAAGATACAGGTTGTAACAACTTGCATGAAGCAACTCATTATGAGTCAGTAGTGGGTATATATACACTCACGACAACGTCTGGGTATGCTCCTGATGAGAAGCTCTCCTGGGGGATCTCCTAACAGACTGGAATCAGGGTATCAGTGAGCTCGTAGACCGTCTGTGATGCTTCTTGTTGGCATCAGAAGCTCCAATGAATAAGTTCTCAGAGGTTCTATGTTGGATTCAGGTCTCGGACACAGAGAAAATTTATATATATATATATATATATATATATATATATATATATATATATATATATATATATATATATATATATATATATATATATATATATATATATATATACTCATACAGTGGTACCTCGAGATACAAAATTAATCCGTTCCGAGGTGGCCTTCGTATAATGAGTATCTTGGAACACATTTTGGAACACATATCTTGGAACACATTTTGGAACACATTCTTGGAACACATTCGTATCTTGGAACACATTTTACATGTTCCAAGCCCTCCAAAAACACCCCATTAAATTTCATAATAAAGCTAAATTGACCTATAAACAATGAAATAACGTAAAAAGTCGAAGCTTACCTTTCGAGTGAGGCTATCTCCGAAAGTGGCGGCAGAGGAGGAGGAGGACAAAAGGCAAATAACGTACGTGCATAACGTTGTCGGCAGGATTCGAACCTGCGCGGGGAAACCCGAATGGATTTCTAGTTCGTCGCCAATGAGAGAGCAGGAGGATGGTGGCGAGTCTACTATAACTAAGATGGCGGCGTGCGGTGCGAGTTTCAAAATTGTTATGGGGCGAATCTCGGACTTTCAGAAACCTTTCGTATCTTGAAAACTTTTCATATATAGAGCAGTAAAATTTTTAATCTTTGCTTTCGTAACTTGGATTTTTCGTAAGTTGAGCCTTTCGTATCTCGAGGTACCACTGTATATATATATATGTGTATGTGTGTGTGTGTGTGTGTTTTTTCTTTACTGACTTTATTACTGACTTTGTCTTTAGTTGTTTTTCCCACCAAAATAAACACTCTAGACTGTATTTTCACATCATCGTCATTGATTTGACACCTTCACCACTGGTACACCATAACCGTTCCGTTAATGTTCATTTGAGTAGAGTAGATGCTAGCTGATCAGCTCTGATATGTTTTCCACAAAACCATTTGTAAATCAGAGTCAATGTTTTTCTCTCTCTGCTTTTCTGTCACCCTCTTTCAGTAAGCTTTCAAAGAGAAAAGCTCCCTGGACTGCCGTCTCATATGAGAAGCGGAGAGCAATCCAAGTTCATTTATACCCAAGTGGCTCTTACTTGAAGCACTTCCTAAGACATATTGTAAATATGACTCTGTTGAGTGTTTGGCTGAAAATTAAAAGCTTTAGGTTTGTAACATCGGCTTGCCTTTCTCTTGTTTGATATGCAAGCTGAATGTCCCTCTGAAGTCTTAGACATAAATTGTAGTAGTATGTGCTGGTAAAGCTAACTATGGGGATATTTTTGCTTTGCATGTCTGTTGAGAATTTTTTTTCCCATCTGCTGCTGTAAACAAGAACAAGAACAGAAGGATTAGTAGTAGAATTTATGTTGTTCTTCAAAGCCCGATGATAAATATAAGCTGAGTTCCTGCATGGATTTCTTACATTCTGTCTATAATATGATCATATGTTGATCATTAAGTCACTCTGTTTCTCCGAGCCTTTAAACAATTAAATGCATGATACATACATTCATAGTAATGCTAAACTTAATTAAGAAAGGAGAGGAATGGATTAAGGCTGAGAACTCCTTTAATAACTGTAATGAGGTTTAGAAGCACAGCCATCACTGTTGAACAGTATACAGGACTAAAATAGCAATCCCTTTTCACCAAAAGTCTGTTTGGTTTGCTCTTGGCAACACGGTGCTTAAAAATGCTAAAAACAGCTGTACAAAATTAAAGTTGGAATTTTCTCACTGACAATCTGATTAACACTATTTCTCTCACTTCTGGGAAAGCTGGTAAGTCCTGTTTCTCTTATTTAATGGATGAGTTGTGGGATCCCTTTGCCACAGTGTTGATCTGTTGTTTTGGATAAACATGTCACAGCAGTGAATTTACACAAGGCGTGCAATTTATTTCACCATTTAAAAATTTCACAAATTACATCATAAACTGCAACATTATTTGAGAAGTGACCTAGTGGCTAATGAATGTGCTATGGTGTGTTGCATGTGTGGAAGACCTGATTACCGGTATGTGTCTGGCTCTGGGCTTTTTCTGTCTTTGTGTTTTCTGTCCTGTCCCATCATCATTTCTGTTATGAGTATGAGCTCCGCGCCTCCCCTCTCTGGCCACCGGAAGGAGCTCTCACACGTATACTGACACACACACACACACACACACACACTACATTTCCCATGATGCCGTTCAGTGGACTGATTACTGCACCAGCTGAGAACAATTACATGAACTATAAAAGACTCACACACACACACGCACACGAGAACTGTCATCGCGAAGTCTTGTTTTTGCAATAGCTAACATTTCTGAGCATTTATTCCTGTTCCTGATCTCCTGTTTTAATTCTGTCCACCTGCCCTGACCTGTGCCTGGATTATTGCTTGTGATTGTTATTTGCTTGTCCTGACTAACCCGCCTGTACTACGACTTCTGTCCACCTGTCTTTTCGACCCTTGCCTGGATCATCGTTTATGTATGCTCTCTGCCTGTCCTGACTAGCTTCCTGTACAACCACTCTTATTAAAGACACACTTTTGGATCTCTGCCTGTGAGCCCCTTTGTGACATTTTCTCTGTCCTATAAATAAAATACATAAAAGTCCTGATGCTAGATGCCAAAACAAGTTATAATGGAAAGTGGTGCAATATGGGTAGATTAAAAAATTTAAATAGACATTCAAATATACAATTATTTTGATAAAAGTTTAAATAATCCTTATATTATTTAATCAGAGTACTTTTTCATCTTCTTTTTGTTTGTGTAGGTCTCTTGAAGCCATGAAATTATGCGAATCAATAGATTTTTACCTTTTGATCAATGTAAATGGCGCAGGGAGACAATATCGGTTGTGTCTAAAGGTATTTTAAAGAAATTAATTATCCCTCATTTTATGCATCTGAAATGTAACGCAGATCTTCAGTATGTGTTGAGTGGACTTCAGTGGCGGTTGAAAAAGTGTGCACATTACAGCAATTATGACAGTGTTAGCTGGCTTTGGTTGATAAAGGGGAGAAAATAACCCTCAAATATCAGAAAATTGGCACAGGACCCTTCAGATGTATCAAAACTACTTGGTCCAAATGGGAGTCTGTCAGGCAAGAAAGTGTTTTAAGAAGGCTTTCTTTGTCATGCAACCTGAAAGAAGTCAGTTCCCGTTGTGTGATACACATAAACCTAAATTCTTTATTAATATTTATTTTTTGTTAAATGGTAATTAGTATTACATACTAAATGCACTACATTTTAAAAGGCCAAAAATGTTAACGTGGAGGTAAATTTACAGCAAAATAAATAAATGCTGGAAATTGATTGTGATTAATTACTTCATTTAAAAAAAAAAATTATCGACATATTATAATTTGACCATGGCTAATAAATCAGTGAAGCACCACATCATTAGATGGACACACAACAGAGATATGATCACTTCCCCTCAGGGTTTCTTCTCCTCTTCTTCAATCCATGATTGTATCCTCTTTGCTGCCATCCTCTCAATCTAAAAATCTAGTATCCTCCACTCCAGAACTAATAAAGTTATATCTGTTCAGTAAAGACTGCTGACCTAAAGCTTGGCAATGGCAAAGCATCTTCTAGTGGTGTTAAATTACCTTTACAGTGTGTTTCATCAGAACTCAGATTGTTTCTTGTTGTAAAACGGATAACCAGATGTGGTTGAATAACTGAAAATCATAGACAATTTTGAAACCAGTGGAACCTGGTTATGTCGACGGCCACGGGGGGTGCAAAAAAGCGTTGAGATAACCGAGGATCGAGATAACCAAAAAGCCCAAAAGGCATATGTTCACCAACTAACAGCAGAGATTGTAACGGCTAATTTGTTTATGTTGGGAATAAACCTTTAAGATGGTGTAAGTAGTTGTGGGCGCGCTGTTCTGGTGGGGGGGGGGGGGGGGGGGGAGTGTTTTTGATTGAGGAGAGAGATGGCCGCTCTTCCGATGACTGTTGTATAGCATAATCTACTGTTTCTATTTTCTTTTTATTTGTAATGTTTGTCAGAGTGTTTTCTTTTTCCTGGTTTGTACTTACGCTCTTTACATGTTTGAGAAGAGTGCTGGTAACCAGCTTAATTGCCTCGAGTTTTCTTTCATTTCTAATTAACATCTGGGCAGTCGTCAACCACTCTGACAGCCGTTACAAGATTTACCAGTATACGATAAAAACCATCTTCGTTTCTCGATACAAACCTTTAATTATATTCTACAACATTGCAAACGCAATTTCGCTCACAGTGTAAACACAGTCACAACACACATAAACACATTCACTCATAACAGTCATTTCGCTCTGACACAGTTCTGAAAAGTATTGTACACGTGGTTACTATGGTTTCTTTACAAAGTCTAAAATACTTTGTTGCTTTTTGCCTTTAACGGTCTACTTGAAAACAAATGCTTCTAAACTTCTGTCAGTAACGACGTCTTTGTCGATGTCAATGTAATCTGAGAAATCCTGGACAGTGATGGCGAACTCCTGTGCCTCCTCTTCCAAGATAGCATCTGTAACGCTTGATTTGAGTTCTTCTGCGGCTGCATGGCACCACACAGCAAGAGTGAACGTCATTGGAGTGAACGACGATACGGACTGATGCACGTGCAACGCAACTTCAGCACATGCGCAGTGAACTCGGTACGATCATTCACGAGTTCACACTTACAAAGGATTCAGGAGCAGTAAATGGTATGCGTATTTGGCGTGCTGTCCGAGGAGATGGCTCCGAGCTCGGTATTTAGCCCGAACCTGGAGCACTCCCCCCATATCCTGAATTTGATAGGAACAATTAAGTGTGAGGAGTCGGGGTGGTGGAGGGATGCCGTAAACTGTCAAGAGCTGTAGGTGAGTCGAACATGTCTATGTATACATGCTTCCTCTCATGCTGATAGGATGTGTAATTGCTGATGACGTGTTGATTACGTTAATCCTTTGAACGTGCTCCTCCCGAACTTTGTTAATAAAACATAAATCATTTAGTCACAGGGATCGAGATAACTGATGTTAAGTGGCGACTTTGTCCCTCTTTTGTGCTCGAGATATCAGGGTTCGGCGACATAAAAGAATCGACATAACCGATAAGAAAATGCTAAGACAAATAGGGAGTTTGGCGGTTCCACTTCAAAAACGTCAACATAACAGGGTTGGCGAGTTAACCGAGCTCGAGATAAGTGGGTTCCACTGTAGTTTCATAACATGTCAGCACTTGCAATGTAAATGTAAAGTAAAGATAGTACTATATCTTTTATGATTATTTTTATAATTTACTTTCAATTACAGGTATCAGTCAAACTGTAAAATCATTACTATGCGTGTATTATATACATCTGCAATGATGGTGTTAAACAATTTTCATGTAATACAAAATGTTATTGGCTGTTTATTAGTACATTTAAAGCACATATTGATGCCTTATTCTGCATAACTAAATTGTACAACCCCTCTAAAACAATTCTACCCAATTCCTACACATAACAGTTACTGTTAGTTTAGGAGTTTGAGGCAAAAGTCATAATTAATTGTTAATAATGAGAACGCCTTGCAAGGTTATGACTGTAACCTTGGTTCCCTAAAGAGGGAACAAGATGCTGTGTCGAAGACACTTTTGGAAAACTGCATGGTTGCGTCTTGAAGCACATGTGAAATCTGACCAACGGAGTGAATGAAGGTCAGAGGTGGGTGATGTCATGAGCCTGAACTATAAACTATAAAGACATACCAAACAAAGGCAGCTTCTAAGTGGCTAAATTAAGACAGGCACTCTGACAAGGTTAGATTAAGATAAGAACTAGGACTAAGACATTTAAGACAGGTCTCTGACAGGCACTCAGGAGGTGTAGCAGAGGTGTAACAGTCAATTGCTCTTGCATGAACTACCCCACTGTACCAACTGGGTAGTTTACTGGGTCTGATTGATGACTACTGCACGAAGAAGTGAAAAGTTTCCACTATATTGTGTACAGTTTCCTCATGGAGGGAGCTCTGAAGTGACGAAGGGTCTCTATAATCTCGATTGAGAGACTGGAGTCTATGAGCTTGGCTTCCTCAGAGGCTTTCACAGTTCTGGGCGAGGATGGACTATCAAGCCCCCTGCCTGGGACAATAGGTCCCTCCTGATTGGAATTTAACAGGGAGAGCCATTGAGGAGGGACACTAGGTCCCTGAACCCCACTCTACCCATCTAGTGTGGGGCGATCAAGTTGAGATGGACCTTCTCCCGGGAGCAGAGCAATCGGGGGAAAAGAGCAGAAGCAAATCTGTTTCCATCTCGAGAGCCACCTCACTGTCCACTCTGGTTCTCCCTCATGTATCCAGCTCTTCTCAAACTGGAGGAGGACACTCATCATCATTCCATTACCTTATTTTCCATAACTTAGTCCATAACCCTTTTCGATTGTGCGCAGGAACCAGCGAGAAATATTCTGCAGTAGCTTCCACACTGTCAGAAATTCTACTAGAGGAACCAGCCTCTTGAAACCACTCACCACTCTGGCGCCCTGAAGATGAAGACTCGCCAGGGAGTACTCCACCCTAAAACACACAAAGGGGCATGGTTGGCAGGACAGCCCCCTGAGTGCACAGAGGAGAAGCAGGCACCATATACTGAGGGGTTCACCTCTTCCCTCCCAGAGTGGACTGCCCTCAGAGGCCTGCCGCTTTTGGCATCAGGGCCACTTGCCTGCAGCCTTTTTAGCGATAAGGATGGTCCTCTGATCCATCCTGCACTTTCTTTCTGGGATAGGAAGCTTGGGAGGCAACGCTTTGTTTTTGCATGGTATGGTGTGAGGAGCCTCAAAGACCCGAGAGTGGTGGGGAAGGAGCTTCTAGGAGCACACAATATGAAATGTTGTTCGCTTGCAACTCCATATATATGTTTAACATATGGGACACATGTTTCAACATTTATCACTTACTGAAGACACAGTAGCTACGTCAGCCAGTGTTTGGCATCCCTTTATTGTTTCCTTCTTCATGACATCACCCTCCTCTGACGTTCATTCACCATTGGTCGTATTTCACATGTGCTTCACGAAAATCACACAGAGCATGAGTCAGACTACACATGTGGCTTAAATTGTTGCCTTGCTATGATGTACTATCAACAAATACAGACATTTTGTTCTAGACTGTTGTTAAACAAGTACATTCTAAACACAAGGAACCACTTTCTTGGCACCTGAAATACTTTGGAAAGAGAAATCTGGCTTACAGCTCCCTTGACATTATAGGATAGCAAAGTCTCTGCTGGTTGCACACTTCAGAATCTCAATAGATGCAGTTCCTGGTTTTGTTCAACTACTGTGTCATGAATACTGAGTGCTTGGATATCCTACTCGTTTGACATACTCTTTTTGCATTCTGTGGAGCAAGGAAGTGCGTTTCTTCGGACACAGAGAGAGGGAGAATGCTAGCTCTGAATGCTTGTCGTCTCTCGGGTTGGTTTGTGTTAATCCATGAGGGAGCTGGTAAAGAACATTTACCTTTCCATGCCTCACTCTCTTTTCCCACCGCACCCTGACAAAACAGCATCTTTCAAGAGAAGACATGTGACTTCAGGTGTCTGGCTGTGCATTCAGGGACACTGCTAGTTTCACTCTGTGATTTTCATGCATCGTCCCTAATCTGCAGAGAACAATCATTAGCAATTGATGTCGAGCTTTATAAATGGTTATGACTGTAGACTACATAAACCGTGCCATAAAAAGTTTGGCTAAAATTGTTTCCTTCATTAATGACAATTTAATGGTTCTCCTCCCTGTTTGTATTCTGTTCATGGGTTGCAGTATGTACTAGATTTTTCCGACCCTCCCACCCCTTCCTTCAGCCCTTTGCGAAATCCCTCCCCCCTCTCTTTCTCCAACGCTCCACTTGTCCGTTGAATGGCAGCCTGATTTTTTTTATTTTTTTGTTTTTTTTTAACACAGGCCCATTAAGCTCTGGAATTCCACTTTGCCAGTGAACCAAATCTCTGTCTCCTGTCTCTTCTGTCTTTCCCTATGGACCATCCTGTGAATATACAAGATGGTTTGTGTCACCGCACTGCCCTGCGCTCTCAGATGCAGAAACACTGTGGAACAGTCTGTCCGCAGGCAGATCTCTTAGCTTGTCGTTCTTTGAACTCTTTGCTCTAGATGCCATTGCTTGCTGCTTTTCCTCTTCAAAATATCACTTTAATTAGTCCTAGTTCTTATCTTCTCCAGCAGAGGCTGTTTTATGTGCATATCTTTAATTAGGAACATAAATGTACAGCATACGATAGAACATAAAGTCATAGGGTGGATTATATTTTCTGTCCAGAGAATATTTTATATTTTATGTATCATGCACTCTTAAATATTTAATTATAACAAATTATAACATGAGAAATATATAATATATATATATATATATATATATATTATATATATATATATTTTTGTTAATTTAATTGGAGCTTGAGAGAAGACAATTCAAAGTATTGCTACTATTTTCAGACAGAAATGTGAGTAAAATACTTGCACTGTAGAGGTCTGCAAGGAGAACTGTAAATTCCACTTTGCTTTCTGTCTTCGGGGCAAATAGAAATCCTGTTAATTTTCTGCTAGACATTTTCTGCTAATTTCTCCTTTTTTTATGTGCCAATCTGTTTTTGTGGCTGCACCTGCCACTGTTTTAAAGTGGAAATGAATCAGCCAGTCAAATTTACAGTATTTAGTAAACTGATTAATAAAGTAATGTATAAAAAAACACAATTATGTAACCATTTTAAAGAAAAAAAGGATGATTTGTTGTAGATTTTGGCAGCAAGGTCGCCACTGTCTTGCAATACCACCATTCAGACATATTTGCATTTTATGTTCACCTGCGAATGCAATTATTTTTCCGGCTGTTCCAGTCTTTCCATTCACGTCCACCTTCCAGCATAGTATGCTAAATGTACGCACCATTGTGATGCAGGAGTGATCATGCAATACACGGTCCAGATCAGCCTCCTGACAGATGACACAGTGGGCATCGGCATACACTTCCACAATTACACCAGGTAGTGTTTCTGAACCGCTCTTCACCCCAAACCAGCAGGGTCACTACATCTTCCACCCGAAATGGAAGTAGTGCTCTGTTCCGTCGCCATATCAACACACATAAATAAGCAATTTGACTTCTTATGGGTTTAACAGTCCTTTCAAGTTCAGCTTCCTCCATTTCAATACAAGCTTGTGTTCAAAAAGTAAAGAAATGCTTGTATTACTTCACGGGGCAACGAAACAAACGTCACACATTGTGGTATTGTGAGATGGTAGTGCCCTTGCTCCAAAAGCTATATCAAAACATACTTTTTTTTTAAAGGGTTACATTAATCGTGCTTGTGAATAAAAAAAAAAGTCCTCTTTTTTTTTTTTTTGCTACGGGCTGTACCGCATTACCAAGCCATGTTCTACGTCGTAGTCTCCATCTTCGTCTTGTCTGTTGTCACATCATGTCTTGATTCATGTCATGTCATGTCTTCCAGTATTGCTAGTGGTATTGCCAGTAACCTTACAGGTAGCACAGCCTTACTAGGCCATGTTCATTGCCATGTCTAGCTAATGCCATGTCTTGTTCACGCTATGTCTCACTTTATGTCTGGACTGATCTCTTGTTGCCGACCTAATGCCTGAATAACTTTCTGATCTGGATTGTCCTATAAATAAGCTCTGCACTTGGATTCTATTTGGCTTAACGCCTCCACTTCATTACAGGGTCAGAGTTTTGGCTTACAAAGAGTCAAATCAATGAGAGCCTAGTGTGTCAGTATTAGGGATGTTACCATTTTTCTCACCTGTTAATACATTTGTGGCAACATCAGTCGGTTCAAAAATGTCTTTTGAATTCGTGCTCGCTCTTTGATTTCACTTTTAGAATTTGTGATCTTGATTGGGGGTGGCGATAGTGGTGATAGTTGGTGCCCTATGCAGACTGCATACTCTGTGTATGGGGTGCAGCGGTACTGACTGTGCGTTTTACAAGAAAAGGTATTTGGCATTGATGCTAAGATCTGCTTCCCTGTGCTGCGATTCTGCAGCTCATGCTGTAATAATTAAAATAACTTAAAATAACTCAAGCTTATAATTGTAGTGTATATTGTTCATCTGAACTAATTGGTTAATACTTTATTTATTTATATATATATATATATATATATATATATATATATATATAATGACAAGTGAGGGTGGTACCTCGGTGGGCAAGTAATATAATCGGTGTATGGCCACTGGTAACCGTCTACCGCAGCAATCCAACTCAATAGAGTCCAGTTCATTTTCTTCAACAGAACATACTTTGGCGCTTTCACACTCTGATATACAAATGAACTGATATACACATCAAAAGTGGGAGGCTTTCCTCCTGTGTATGACCTCTCCTCTTCTGTGGTCTTACCTCCCTCCTAGATATCAAAGACTGTGAACATCATGAGAATTTTTTTTTTGTTCGTCTTTGATATTTTTGTAGCTTGGGTTCCAGCTGCAACTGAGGTTTGAGACATCTGACATAACTGGTTTTCTAAAATATCCTTAGAATTAACAGTTCTATTTAGAGACTATACTAACATATTTAGAGACTATAACTTGAATTGTCTTTTTCTATTAGATTTTTATTTTTGTGTAAATTGATTTTAAGATAAAAATGAGAATGAAAGTTATTTGAATTAGTTTTCTCTGTTTTACATGCTGATTTTAAACCAGCTTTACATATTTTCCCACCTGACTTAGTGACTGACTTACGGAATAACTAACCAAGTAACTGAACACAACTCATGTGGTTAAAATGTAATTAAGTGGATTTACCTTGTCAGTGAAAAATGAAGTTCTTTTGTGCATGTGTCTTTGTGAATGTGTGTGTGTGTGTGTGTGTATTTGTGTGTGTGTGAAGTTGACCAAGGGAAGCGGGGTAGTTACAGATGTAATAATTTATATGCAAATCATCACAAGAATTTCAAGTAATGAGATGACATTGTGAAAAAGAAAAAAATCACCTTAGTGAAAAAAAGAGACGGATTTAATTAATGCAATCAAAGGGCTACGAGGTAGATCAGTTGGGTGATGAATATGCTGTTGCATCAGACTTAAAACTGGACCTGAGCAAAAAAAAAGGCTTTTTTTCTTTTTCAAATCCAGGAGAACATTAGGTAAAGGTTGAGTTACTTGAAGCTTAAGGACATTCGTGATTTCGTTTCAATGCATATTCCATACGCCTTTTCCTCTTTTTTTTCCCCCTTCATATTAATAATGTAGGAAGGATTCATCCATGGTGACCTTGCTGTTGCTATGTATGTCTTCTGTTAGTTTAGCCTCTTTATTCAAAGATGTGGAGCTCAACGGTGAGCTTGGTGGCTGTGGTGAGTGTAGGAATAAAATACATGTAAGAAATGTTCTGGCTTCTTCATGTAAAAGAGCATTCAATGTATGTATTAAATGGATGCCACAGCAGAAAGGAATGCAGACTGAATAGAGAAATCCACGAGTGGCAATACTCACGCTTTTGAGTTTGCATTTAACATGCGAAATGTAAACTGGAGATCATTTTTAACATTTCTGTCTGCATTATCAATCTCTCAGATCCATCATCATCTGTTCTCTCTGACACAAGCCATTTAGAAAATTTCACACAATATGCACGTCTAGCCATGCTGCCACGTTCCTCTGAGAGTCTGATGATCTTGGTTATCATACTCACAGTTGTTTCTTTGTTTTCAGAAAGAAGTGTTGACTCATTATCTCCTGCATGCTAAGTATGGAAAGAAATGGACAGCAGGAGGAAGAATGGTTGCCTGGGGTTGCTATCGGCGCTTCTAAAGCTCCTTGTGCTTTTACGACCCTGTGAAGCAGACCATTCTTCATCATTATCTGTGGTTGTTAAGAAGCAGCCTCATCTGTATGCCCCTCATTCGACGCATGGCTTGCTCACACAGCACACATTGACATTCAAGTCCAGGTGTGGCTCAACTACAAAAACACAGCTCAGTGCTAGACCAGAGCTATGTGCGAGATATTTCAGACCTTTTGGTCTGTGATTCGTTTGATTTTTCTGATGCTTTTTAGAAACGTGTCGTTTTCTGGTCGCCATTTTGTTCTTACTTTTAATACTGTGTTTATAACGATCCTGGTGGCTGTATTTGGAACTGGACATGGCCAAGGCTCTTGGAGACAAGTACTCGCTCTGTGTTGGTGAGTGGTGAAATGGTACTCTGGCCTGATTACAGAGTGAGGCAGTCTGACCGTTAAGCCCTTTAAAGCAGACTTCTATAGTGCTGTTTTCATCCAATCACAATAAATGATTTATTCCCCAACAGGCATGCATTGCTGTAAAACAGAGCTATAACTGGGCACTTATTCCCTACTTAAGGAGCTGGCATGACGCAAAGACTAGACGGCAGGCTTTCTGCAAAGGTAGCGACTCAGCAAAGTGACATGGACCAGAACAACAGATCTTTTTTTTCGCCACTGTGTGGTGTTACTTAATACCGCTATGGGCCATCCGTGAACTAATTATATGGTAATGAAGCTGTCAAAATAAGGCTGATATTTATGAGCTTAGGCCTTGTGAGCAGATCCGAAGGAAATATTTCAGTATTTTTTACTGCCATCATGTAATGATGCCTGGAGATGGGGGTTCTGAGATTCTGATTCTGATCCGCTTATTTTTCCTTAGAATTACTTTAGATTTTTGTTATGACTTTTATTGAAACCAAGCTATCAAAACGACTCGTGTGACGTCATAGTGCAATGGAAGACCACCTCTGTGGAAAATGATCAACGTCCACTTCTACATCAGTGCCTCTAGCCCCGTCCACCAATTTGTAAATATGAGAGAGATGAAAACACAAGATTACTTCAACAAAATGGTAGAGATGGTAGAAAATGGTAGATTACAAGACATTTTGCAGTGCCAAGTTGTGGAAAAATCTTATGATGAACTTTGTTTTTAAACAAAAGTCCGGATCGCATGAGTAAGAGTTTGTTTGCTTCATATTACTGCAAATTTAAACACAAACAAGACAATTCAATGTTGGCTTTTCAGAGAGATATAAAATAAAAGGGGAGGCAGTGCCGATTATATTGAATTCAACAGTATAAGTAACAACATTTAATCACTACGCTATCACAGCCTGGAGTGTCTTGAGTGTTTGAGGCGTAGACTCGTTGTCTTATTTTTCAAGATCTGACTCAAATATGTATGGCTGAATTTTCAGCAGTTTCAATTTTTGAACTTCTGAACTTTTCAAAATATTTCTATGAATAATGGCAGGGACCAGGGGATGTTGATCATTATTTTAATGTAGAAAACTGTATCCCAATCAAGTGAACTTTTACTTTAAAGTAACAGTAATGCAAAATGGCATCATAGTATTTCAAAGAGAGGTTCAAAAATAGGATAAAACATAGTTTTCTAAATTATAATGTTATTAAAAAAATCTTGCTAATACAGTGATCCCTCGTTTATCGCGGTTAATGTGGACCATCCACTCGTGCTCTCATTCGTCTATCTCACACCGGGAACCAATCACGTGTCTTGTCTGAGTGCCCGTGGGTGTGTACAAAGCCTCTGAGAGAGTTTCTCTCTTTGTCTGGCATCCTGGGAAACCGTTTGTCTCGCATCACGATGAAGCAATGCTGCTTTCCGCACGAAATATGGCTGTCGATATGGCGGTATTTTTAGAATTTTTATTTTTCGATAAATATTTTTTAACGATCCGCGATGCACTGAGGCCGCAAAACTTGAACCGCGAAGTGGCGAGGGATTACTGTATAATAAGTGGACCTCAGAGAACATTATACATAAAACATGCAGTTCAAGCCCAGTTTTAAAAAACTGACCTGAAACATTGTATTAGTAGTGTGCATAATATAATAATCTTTCAGTTAAGTGACTGATGATAACATTTTTATATCTATACTATTTTGTTTTTGACCATAGCATGAAAAAAGTTACATTCCTAACTAAAACAGCTACAGTTGTGATGCTACAGTTGACACTATAGCACCTCAGGAAACTTTTTCAGATTATTTAGTGCTTTACACATCATTGGATTTGTGGATGAACAGGAAATCATCCATTTGGTGTTTGTTTTTTGTTTTTTAGAAGTGGAAGTGGTTTTCAGTTTCCAACCCTTTGTGTGGTTGGGAATTTCCTCTGTACAAATGTGTGAGTTTTTACTGAAAGCACACGGCTTAGGGATCCTGCACTGTCTCTGATTGATGGAGTGTGAGGTGGAGTAGCCTGTTCGGCCTGTTCCCATCTAACAGATTCATGAGTCAATCACACGGCCGCAAATAACTCTGGCCAGCAGCATTTCTGCAGGAAAAAAACGCCTGCAGGAGGTGACATCCTGCACTGGATGAAATAAACGCAGGCCTGCCCTGTAGACAGAAATCCCATGAGCCCTGTCGGAGCTGCCATTGTGCTCTTTTAAAGGTGAATTTAAAGCCTGACCTCAGGAACAGTAAAGGTTAAGTAGAATCCGCTGTGAGGCCATATACCATGTGTTGTGTATGTGTGTGAAGGTAAGATGCACAGTGTCATAAACGCCCCTCCTTCTTCCCCTCCCCTCTTCTGGCCTCCCATCCCATATGAAATACACTCAACCCTTCCTCCAGTAGGGGGAGAGGAAAAATCACAGCACATCAATATCGAACGTAGGGAAGATTGTATTTTAAAATTCAATTTACTGAAGCTGAATGAGGTGAAAACGTGTCGGTAGGTTTTCGATGACCCGATAAGAGGGTTGCAGCCTTGCTGGTGGAATGAGGTCATGCTCTGATGGGGCGGTACAGGGGGTGTGGCACTTGGCCCATAACTCTGCATGATCCAAAGTACTATTGCTTGAAGCACTTGTTAGTAAGTGTTAGTATGAAGAATAGGCTTAATAATTATTTACTCACCCTCATGTCATTCTAAAACATTAGGACTTTCTTTCTCCCATGCTTTTTTAATAGGCCTAGGGCTGTCAATAATTTGATATATATAAATAATAATTATTATTATTATAATTAATGACACCCTAGTTTAGCAAGTTTTCTGACGATTGATTTGTCTGAGGAACAGACTGGCTGCTTTTAGGTAAAAACTGAGTTGCAAAATCACATTAAAAAACAATTAGGACAATTACAAAATCTGATTTTTGTTGTTGCACTAAATATATTCCAATATATTGCTCAAAAGGGTTTCATTATATGTTGAAATTTATTGCACGAGAGGAAAGGATGATACGTGTGAGTAGGATTTATGAGAAGCGATGGAGAAAACTTTGATCTCTCTCTCACAGACTAAGGCAGGTGTACCTCCCAACCAGACAGGTCCTGTCACCCACCATATCTGCCCTTTTCAGCATGCGCACACACACACACACACACACACACACACACACACACACACACACACACACACACACACACACACACACACAGAGGCACATGGACGTGCTAATGGAGGGTTCAGGATTCTGGTTGTGAGGTTGTGCAGGACAGTGTTGGCCACCATTTCCAAAAGGTTGGCAAAAATAAAAACATAGCTTTCTTCAGTCAGTTCACCAGACACAACTGCACACAGCAAAGTAGCTTTCAAAGTGTCGAGCGACTGCGATTTGTACACGGCTTGTGCCTGGGCTTGTATTTCTTTCACAGTAAGAAGCGCAGACTCTAATTGACACATGGCTGCAAATAAACATTGTATATTGTGACCTCTTGACTTCCTGTCCTGCTGCATTCAATGGCCTGATAAATAAAATATTTGATTTAGCTTTACTACTACTTCTGCTTAAAGGATTCAGCCCTCTGAATCAAATTCCACTTCTGTAGGAGCTAAAAGCTGCCATAGCTGTGCCCGTAGGAACCGGTAAGTAGGGTGGCAGTTTCCCAACATATTATTTATAGCCCTGTTTGCTCAGACTTTGAGTCCTGCACACGTGGAAAAAGAAAAAAAGCCAGGCTCGCTCCCAAAGTGTTCGTTGAATGTCAGAGACTAGCTTTGAATGTTAATTCTCCATATTCCTCACTGGGTCTATTGAGCTCCCTTGACTATATTACCGATATGTTTTCTGTTAAAAGCACAGCGTGATACTTTAATTTTGACTACATTTCAAGAGTAGGCTTCAGAGATATGGTTTGTTTTATTTATTTATTTTCTTGTCACATCGGAAAGAAATCAGCAGAAAGGTTCAGTTCAGTCCATCATGTGACTCTCTGTGTAGTGGAGACTGTGAAACGAAGGGACCGTCTTTGTCTGTTGATTGGTAGATGCGAATGTCAGGGATCAGACTATTCCTGTCTGTAAACGGGCGAGTAACTGCATCAGGTTTTTGTGGAATGTAAAATGATTCTAAGCTCTAAAAAATATGTAAACACAAACATCAATATGATTTTTAAGTAAATAATGCATCAAAGATTAGAAGCATAAAACCTGGCAGGATTTTGAGAATTCAAGAAATGTAGTTCAGTGTGTTTAGCTGTTAAAAACAAGAATGCCTTTAATGCCTGTACTTCAACCCACGAAATATAGACCAGTTCAAATGTCTGTGACCGCTAGAGATTTTATTTTTTATTTTTTTCAATCATATCTAATCATATTCAATCATATCTAATCATATTCAATCATATCATTTTAAATTATAAATTGTTATCAGCATAACAGAAGGGAGAAAAGTGACTGAAACGCAATCTAAAAAATGAACATGTTTCTGAATGTCTTCCTTTTATTTTAAACCTGATCTGTTCGAAAGAAGTACACATGACCAATGTCAAAAATTAGCTTATTTATTAGTGACCAGCCATGCAGAATCTGAAATATCTCTTAGTCGTTTTACATGAAAGAGTTACATCAAATTTTTCTAAATCCTAAGATTTGCTTTTTCTCTTTTAAATTAGATTTTGAATCACAGGTGTTCAATGTGGTCTCAGATATGGACCCCACTGTACCTCGCAAATTATAATATTCAGACTCTCACGTTTGATTGAATTACAAATCCCCTTGAAATTACTTCAATTCACAACCTGAATAGCTAATTATTTCTTAGCTTGAGAATTTTTAAGTTAGTTTTTAGAAATATTCTAACTTCTTTATCTGACTCAAGGCACCTATGGACTCTAACCACCTGTTCCACAGATGGAATTAATCTAACTTGGGGGATGGCGTCCCATTCAAGAAGACACTATCTCTACAAGTGTTTGTTAGAATCTTTAGTGCTCTCCCTCTCTTTAGTGCTCCATCACTCCAAGTTGCCATTTCGATAAATTAAGTTTTATTCAAGGTTGGGAGTCAGCTCACAACAACAGATAGACTTCCCGAAAAGATTACACCCCATGTGTGTGTACAGACACCGTTTATATGCTGATTCAGAAAAACACTGAGACAGAATCAAGTGACAATAACATGAAGCATTCGTGCAATTGCAAAAGAACGTGACATTTAACACACAGTATGCATGTAATCCATAAATAACATTCTTCTCGTTTACTCTCATCCTGACAGATTATGATTAGATTATTAGCCTGCCTGGTTATTCACTATAATTTAGTACTTGCATGAGAGGACATTATTATTGTGTTAAATGTACCATCCTGCAAAGAAGTTACCCGCGACCCTCTGGACACATTTCAACATCACTGATTTCAACATAAGTATTATTTTTGAATCATAAAGAATCAGTTTCATCTTTCTCAAATGGCTTTCATAACACTTTTCAAGTACCTTCTCATTCCATTAGACATAGCTGTCTTTAAAAAATATATATATATATATATATTATTTTTTTTTTTTTAAAGCCACTGTGCACATATGTGTGTATACACTACCGTTCAAAAGTAATAAAGAAAAAAATAATAATTATCCAGCAAGGACGTGTTAAATTGATCACAAGGGACGGTAAAGGCATTTTTAATGTTACAAAAGATTTCTATTTCAAATAAATGCTGAAGCCTTTGATGAACTTTCTATTCATCACAGAATCCTGAAAAAATTCTCACTGTTTCCACAAAGGCTGTGTGTATTAATTAGAGTGTCTAAAAGAGCAACTGTTATGGTGGACACTAGCCACCTGTTCTTCAGGTGGAATTAACCTAACCTGGGATAAAAAAAGAGCAACCGATTATCAGTCCACATGGCAAACCTGCAAGCTAGAGGTCTGTCAAAACAAACCTTAGTCAGTGCATTTGATACAGCCCTGTCTTATTTTACCACGTTTGTTCGGTAATGTTAGGTTTGCTGTGGAGAAGTGAAATGAAAAACGGGCAGAAACAAACAGTGATGTTTTATATTCTTCTTTACTATGTGGCTGTTACTAATTTTATTTTTTTGCATTTTAAAAGACATGGCCATTAAAAGATGAAAAATTCATGAGAGAGCAATCAGCAATTTTTAAATATTCTTTTAATGTTCACGCCTTAATAAAAAAGAAGAAGCTAATTGCATGACAAAGATATGAACTGAAATGCCAAATAATTATTTAATACACTATATTGGATATAAATCGAAATAAAAATAATTAATTATTAGAATTTAAAATCTAGTGGCCATTGGAGACTGACAAGACAACTTTGTGTGTGTCCATGCCAAACTGGTTTTGCCAAACATCTTGTGCTGTTTGATTCACAAAAAACCTATGACTTTTTTCATGAAACAGCCTTGCACTTGCTTGTGAATTTGCAATTTGAATCAGGCTTATTCAGTCAGGTAATACATTTTCTGTTATTTCAAATTCAAAATGTACTAGGGACAATTTTTTTTAAAATAAATTGTTTTCTAAAAAATCAAACATTTTAAGTAATTTAAATTAAAGCAATTCTGTAATTTAGACCTAAATGTTCTATTTTGGGAGCCAGAGGTTTTCAAGTCTTTTTCTTCTTCTATTTATTTTTTTTTTAACAAGCTTTCTTGAAGATTTGGGGAATTTCTGTCCATTTATGCATAGTCGTACTGTACAGATATAGTTCTGAGTGTCTCAATTCAATATTGTATATGACATGAAGGAATTGCATCGAATGTGATCAGCAAACATAATGTTTTGACATTTTATGTGTTGTTATCTTTGCCAACTTTGATTCCAAAAAGGATAAACTGTTATAGACATTGTCGATATCGTACCTTCAACTATAGCAAAGGCTCTTAAAACCACCTGCAGTTTTGAAGCTGAAGTTGATAGAGTGGACATAATCCACTGAATGTTAAATAAAACCATGCTCAATTTTATTGACATGACTGTTGTGCTCCTTTCCATGTTAAGATAAATATATGCTGATTGATGTGCATGGCATATTTATAGAGTTTTTCACCTCCCTGTTTCTCTCATTTTGTGGCACAGCAGAACAGCTGTCTCACAGAACTGTTCATTTATTCAAGTTCTTTTCCCCCGGAATTTAGAAATTCCCAGGCTGTTAATTAAAAACCATGAAAGAGAACACAGTACAACGTGCTGCGTCTGCCAGCCTGCTGTCCCCAGCAGCCCCAGCAGGAATTCACTCTCTCTCTCTCTCTCTCTCTCTCTCTCTCTCTCTCTCTCTCTCTCTCTCTCTCTCTCTCTCTCTCTCTCTCTCTCTCTCTCTCTCTCTCTCTCTCTCTCTCTCTCTCTCTCTCTCTCTCTCTCTCTCTCTCTCTCTCTCTCTCTCTCTCTCTCTCTCTCTCTCTCTCATGGAAGAGCAAAATTACTGCACACTTCCTGAGCAGATCTTCCTAAACCTTTATCTTACATCAAACTAAACTGCAGAACAGCATGGTGATGAATGTTTCGTCACCATGTTTGTTTTTTCATTTTTACGTTTAATACAGATGATATATGATTTGAAAATATGAATCACAAGGGTCAAACCAAAGATCATGCCATCATTTCATATTATCTGTTTAAAAGCTTTTATATGTATATTTTCAAAGCTTTTTATTGGACATTTATACAAAATATATATTTGTTTATAAATATGTAATCATGTTTTTATATTTTATATACTTTTACAAATATTATATTTTTATGTAGTATTAAATATATGGATAAAGAAAATAATAATAATAATAATAATACATTTAAGCGAAAATATACATCATTATGAAGGTATTAGTCTATTTAAAACAAATATGAGAAGAATCTGCAAATTATTGTGTCTCTCACTGTCTCTTTATGTCTTTTATTCACACAGACACACACACTCAATCCCTAGGAGACAAAACTATATAGGGGAAGGTGACATATTTAACCTTCCTTGAGTTTATTTAATTTTTCTATCTTGGTATCATCTTGCGCTTTTACCCTAGTGTGAAGTGTGCAATTTTTAACATGTTTTCTATCAAGCTGCTAAAACACTCTCAAAGAGGAAGACAGTTTTTATTTGTATCTTTAAATATGGTCATATTTGCCATCCTAAATTTTTTATTTTTACAAATTGCACATTGACCCACGACTTTAGTCAAAACTAAATTTTGTTAGATTTTGTGTTTGCTTTTTCTAAAATGCCTCTTGAAAGTGCTTTTGTTTGGACTTTGCTGTCACCATTAATGAACACTGACTGAAGGTCTGTTCACACCAAGGACGATAACTTAAAAGATAACAATAAAGAGATCAATTTAAATATAAAAGAATAGCAGAGTCCAAACCACAACTATAAAGATAATGGCACAGAAGACTGATGTTGTTGGATTCACTTTAAGATTTTTTTTCCCCCAGCTGGTTAACAATAAAAACATGGACAGCAAATGAGAATCCACCAGACTTTAAAGTGCTCAAGGATTTACAGCAGAAGACAACAAAACTGCAGCGTGCGCTTAGAATATATACGTTTTTGTGCGTTATCTTTTGGTATATTGTGTATTATTTATTTTAATTTCCTATTTAATTATTCTATTTTTTATTATTTTTACTATCTTTGTCCTTTCACTGTCATTCTGTGGAAGCTTCTGTCACTTAAAATAAATTCCTTGTACATGCAAACATTCCTGGCAATAAAGCTCTTTCTGATTCTCATCTTTATAGCTGTTGATATTGGTCTGAATGGGCCTTAAGTCAACGTTCTTATTTTTATGAACTGTTACCCTTTTCATTGCTTTCTCCTGTGGTAATCGACTTTATGTTTCGCTCTGAATGGAAAAGCACACACACCACGGGCAAGTGGATTGAAATTACACGAACCATGTTACTGCACACACACACACACCTCCAGCAATAGTAGCACTAATAAGATGACCCCTTGAGCACAAATAATATTTTCATTAGTGATTATATTTTTTAATGCTTTGCAATAGATTAAATATAAGCCTCAGCTGACTGTAAGCTGACAGGATCTTACAATTTGGCTTCAAGGCTTTTGCAATAACATTGTTTGAAAATATAAAGAGCTGTCTGGTGTTGCTCATTATTTTAAGTCTGATGTATTTGACCATGTCACACTGACTGTATGCAGTGTGATGACAGATATTAATAGTTATGTAACCTTTATGTGTGATTTATTAGCATCTGTACCCTGACAGGAGCTTCACTGACATTTATAACAACAGGATATAGAGAGCAAATCATTTATTTAATATTATAATCAATCTTAATAGATCTGCAGTGACTTGTTTGTGGAGGGCAATCAAATACCTGCCAACACACAATAGATAATAAACAATCAAACATTCATTAACCCTCATACTCTGCTGAGATAGAGAGTATAGTCTCTATATTTTTGGTCTCAGAGAACCCCTTTATTACACAAGTAACTTTTGGGAAATAGGATGGTTTAGTGATATAGAAATACAGTAATATGTGTTTTTGGGGTCAAATACACCCCAGTAAAACACATCTGGTAACTGAGTCGCTGAATGTTTTATGCATGCTATCAAGTTCAAGGGATCATTCAACCAAAAATGAATATTTTGGTATCATTTACTCACCCTCATGAGTCACCTGTATGTCTTTTTTATTGTCTACGTAATATAAAAGAAAGATCCTGCACGCTGCTTCATCTGCTTCGTTAAAACTTTAATATACTGCAATATTTCAACCAAACGAGGTCTTTGTCAGGCAGTAAGAGCAACAAATATGGATTTAATGGATAGAAGTTTTATATTCACTCACACTGGATAAAAGGCAGGCATTCGGCAAACTATTCAATTATCCAATAAACAAAAAGAAGGCATTAAACAATTATTTTAATTATTTCTTTAGTTTTTGACCACACACCTTCCTTAGTTTGGATGTGTGCACACGACTTCAAATTTATTTATATAAAACAAAAAACTACTAATACATTTTTCAAAATATCTTCTATGTTCTTCAGAAGAAAGAAATGACATGACAGTGAAAACATTAGGAAATAATAGTCTTTTTTTAAAAAATGTATGCGTTCACATAAGATAAAAGTCCTGATCCTAAGTATAAGCTTGATTCTTTTTTTAACTTTTTTTTTAAGGCCCGTTGAGGTTCTGAGACCTCAAACAGAACAGGGGGGTTAAACCAGATCTGAGTTTAAGCAAAAGCAAAGCAGGTATATTTTAATATCATTTCCAAAGTGTATAAATGTATAAACAGATCTATGTGTTCTCAAGCTTGACTGATACCATTGCTTTGATATCATAACCGTATCACCTAATGGATATGCTTCCAGCAGCTTAGCATCCTAGCACACACAAAAATAAATCCAACCTATGCTTGCTTTTAATCTTTAGACCACATGCTGTGAAATATGTCTCAGAATGACACAGTAAAATAAATACTGACTGTTTGTCCTATCTGGAGCCGTGACAAGGAAACACTGACCACTGACTTGTGGTTTGTCACAACTTAGACCAGGGGTGCCCAATATGTCAAGTGCGATCTACTAGTCGATCGCAAAGGTAGAGTATGTTGATCACATGGAATTAATAAAGTAGATTTCAGCCCATCATCCGTCCTCACTATGAAATTTGTCACTTGATTGATGTACAAGGCAGCCAGAAAGATTATAAAGAAAGATTAATCTTAAGAAAGATTATAAAACTGAGTGGGGGAGCTGTACAAATTAAGATTTCTAAAACGTATCACTTCCATAGCGAGTGAGAGGTGGACTTTTTTCCCCACTCTGTCATTTTTGAAGTGCGTTTGCCTCATCTGCCATTGCTATACCGAAGAAGAGAAATGTGGAGCGGCATTTTCAGACTACATTTCATAACTACGACACTAACTTCCCTCTGTACTGAGTGCACTGAGAAGAAGAAAGTTAAGGAACTAAAATCTCAGTTGTTCGGACAGTAGTCATTTTGAGTTGTGTTGTGCAATATGGGTTCATGTATTTATACAAGCTACACCAACATATATAATGCAAATAAAGAATTCTCAATATATTCATAAATAAATATATGTTTTGTATTTTTCATAGTAGATAGATCGTTTTGACTTAGTCATTTTATAAGTAGCTCACACGTCAAAAAAGTGTGGGTACCCCTGATTTAGACCTTTTAAAGAAAAAATAGAATAGCACCAAAAGCCGTGATTCAGTTTCCTCCTCCTCCTCCTCTTTTCTGCGACACCAGCGCAGAGCAAATTATGCTCATATTCAAAGTGACCTTTTGATGGAGATTAACATGGCATACCTTCTCAGCTAATTCAGTTAGTCATTCTGACACACCATTGATCATCAGGGAGAACTGAGCTATTGAGACGTTGTCACGGCTGTGGCGTGCATAGCAAACATCATAGAGCAGGTTCTCTCCGATGGGAAAGAAAAGAGGGAAAAGGGAGGGCGGCAATGGTTAACGTTGAAGAAAGGGAGAGAAAGCTCTCAAAATGGCTTCCCTTTGACAACTTCATTCGCTCTGTCAAAGACCTGTAGGATATCTCTGTGTCCTCGTTCTTAGAATTTACTTGGTAAATACGCCTACGTGTTGTGTCCATATACTTCCGTCTGTCTCTCTTCATTATCTAGTTTGTACGGTGGTTCTGAATACTCTGAAATAGTAACATGTTGAGCGTGAAAACATTTTTCATACAGCACAAGTCTGGCCATTGTCAGCAGTGAAATTTCTCACTTCCTCTCATTGCATGTGTCAGCGGTTCACTCTCTGTAGCGCGCAGAAGCAGCGGTGAATGTACGGCAGGAGAAGCAAAATAGAGGCTTTATCTTCTCTCCCACTCTCTCTTACCCCCACTTCCCCCTTTCTTTTTTTTCTTGCGCTGTCAGCTCTATTAAATCTGTGTGAAAGTGCGTGGAGAAGGAAATGCGCGTTTATCTTTACAAATTACTGTCTTTGCATTAAGCATTTCATCTTCTGATGAATTATCTCCAAAGCGAACTGCTGCCTGTGCTAATTTTTTTGCTCTGCAATTTGCACAAGGGTAATGCTAGCTCAATTAAATTCCTTTCAGAGTGATACAGTCAGTCATGATTACGGTACATAAAATAAATGTGAAAACAAAAAAATCGAAATGTGTTCAAGCAATGTTTCAGGAAGATGGACAAATAGTGCCAATATTGTCTAACCACTCAAACAGCAGTCAGTCTGTGGAGCAACAACAACGCAACACAAAATGTCTGGATGTATCTTTTTATAATTTTTACATTTCTTTTGAAGTGCATTATCCTTAACATGATTCATAATAACATGATGTGTTAATCATTTTTTTTTAGAACTTCTTTTATTGACTAAACTAATGGGTGACTGGTGAATGTAGGAACAGTGTTGAGAATAACAAACTAAAACAGTGGTTCCCAACATGGGCTGGGGGGACTTCACTAGGGGACTTCAGCAACCTTCCAAGGGGGCCTTAAGGTATTTCTCACTATCAAGCTATATTTATTTGTCTATGCTTGTTGTTGTTGTTGTTGTTATTTATTTATTTATTTTTTCATTGAAGAACCAGGGTTCTCTTCACTGTCAAGAAAATTTTCATTTTAAAACATATTCATAGACCAGGAAAAGTACAATAAACTGCGAAAGAAAACTGAAACATAATAAATGAAAAACAAGAGAACAAAAATGCTGAATTCAGTTCACTTTTGCTCTTGAACGGTCAAATACAGACATTTAAATGTCAAAATGCCCATCTTGGTGAGTTAAACAGTCAGTTAAACAGTTGGGCAGTTGTTTATTGTCTTTGTTTAATTGCTTCTGTTTTCTTTTTTCTGATAGCTATATTAGCTGAATTAGGGACTTCCTGGAGGGTCATTATATTACTTCTCAGGCATATTTGGAGTTTCTACAGGAGAATGTCACACTAGGGAAAAAATAATACCTCTCTCTAAAGAAGTTTATATGATAACCCATATGTTTTGTTCCAGTGTACAGGAGGGTTTTTTTAACCACCCTATGGATGCATATTTCACATTAAAGACGTGGAAATGATGGTCAAGAATTTTAATAATAATATAATAATTTATTATAAATCTCTAGACCTTTCTAATAATTTATAGTCCTGCATGTTAACAGGTAACCCTACAGATGTTTTGTAATGTTTTCTGTAAAATACAATTGTTATATGTTTAAGTACATGTCGTGTTTGGCACCCTATTTTTGTGAGATTCATAGGACATGGATTACAAATTCTGGCACACCCTTTTTGTACAATCCATGTTATACAATATACAATGTCACAATTGTGTGAATTATTATTATTATTATTATTATTAATTTTGTTGTTGTTATTATTACATAGTACATTGATCAAGCAATATAACTGAACATTTTAAAAAGGGTCACACCTTAGATTAATAAACAGCTATGTTAATAAGCGACTAGCTCATAGTGTGAACTGGATCCTAAACTAAAGTGTTTCCTTAAATAGCTTCAGTCTAATTTGCTATACGTTCTGTTTATAGCTAGCAGTATGGCTAACTGCAGTTTTAAACGGGTAGTTTGTTTTTAGCTTAACTACTTGAAATTAGTAATAGCTTTTGTCTTGACAAGCTAGAGTTTTAAAATAGCTGGATAGGACACAAGTTTTATGAACAGGAAGTGATATTGGAGAACAATGGCACAGCAGCCCCTTGCCCAGGTTGGCAGACAGTCAAAGAGTAAGTGAGAGAGAGAGAGTGGGAGACAGAAGCACAAGGAAGAAAGCGATGCTTCCTGCTGCTGTTTTGTCAGGGTCTCTAGCACCCCATTAGATAATTGGTGTTGTGGGCTTTGTGCCTTTTTGTCTCTCTGTTCTGGAGACACTGCCGGGGAAGATGCAAGGGCCAGAAGGACCAAGTGTGTCTGAGGCATGTAGAGGCCACACATGGCTTCCTTAGGGGCCATGCTGCTGTTTGAAGTTGAGAGCAAGAAACAGCAGCATAGATCAGAGGTACATGGGGTTACTGCTTTATCGCGGTATGGCACTTTATCCAGCACGATGGAGAATGCTGACATTTCTGTATACACCTCCTTCTGATAGGGAAACATCTAAAACGGTTGTCGTGCCCTCAGAATGTTTCCCATGTAATGCCTGAGGCGTGCGTGTGTGTAGACTTAGTGTCTTGTCCTTTGCCTATATTGTTATTTGCCTATAGCTATATTATATTTGTCCAGCATAACTTATTTGCCTATAACTATATTATATTTGCCCTGCACTCTCAAAATTTCACCCTCCATCTGAAATTCACTAAACCATTGGTTTAAACCACCTGCGAACCATTGCCATCTGCAATGCTAATTTGATAACATTTCTGTTCATCCAAGTGGAAAAAAATGGATAGTTTAGATTGTTACTGTATTTGAGTGCTTTATTAGCAAATTATTTGCAGATAGACTAGAGCTATATATAAGATTCCCTAAATATCAAGGACATTTGGAAAGTCATACAAACATTTATAATATGAATACACAGATTTGTAGTTTTGCACTGGTCAGAAATCGTAAATCCCTTTGATACAGAGTAAAAGAATTGCCTATTAATTAAAGTTAATTGGGTGCATCTGTACACTAATGAGTTTATAAAATATAAAAAAAAATTAAAATATGCTATAAAAAATGTGGGAGAATAATAATTAATTAAGGATTAATTATGAAACGATAATACTGATAAAAACAATAAGTAATAGTAATTATTAATAATATAAATACATTTATTATGATTATTATTATAACTGTTTTCTGTTTTAGTATACTTTAAAATGTAAAAAATATTAAGCAGCAAAAACTATTTTCCCAAATCTTCTCCAGCACTTCGGTGTGGAGCCTCCATTTCCCTGGCCTCAGCCCCTGTCTCGACAGGATGTCTGCTCCCACGTTCAGTGCCCCAGGAATATGGACTGCCTAGAGAGAGAGCAGTCTCCATTGGGACCAGAGGAGGATCTGTCGCGCCAGTTTGTGTAGTGGTTGGGAGCGTAGACCCCACTTATGGTTTATGTACGCGACCACCACTGTGCTGTCGGTGGAAACAACAAGTGGCCGTGCAGGTCTGGGAGGAAAGCTTTTAGCGCTCCGTGGACCGCCAGCATCTCTAGCTGGTTTATGTGCCAGGATAGCTGACATCTGCTCCACAGAGCTTGTGAGGACCGGACCCTCAGGATCACCTCCCAGCCTGTAAGGGAAGCATCCGTTGATAGCATTACGCATTGACAAGGAGCTCCCAATACAGGACATTGAGACAGGAACTAGGGATTCTTCCACATACCCAAGGCGCGTAGGCATTGCCTCGTGACCTTGATAGTGTGGAAGAGGTTGTCCATCAGGAAAAAACCCTGGTTCTGAGCCACCACTGCAACGGCCTCATGTAGAGCAAGCCAAGTGAAATCATGCTCGAAGCAGCTGTCATGAGCCCTAACACTCTCTGGAAATGTTTGATGGTGAGTGACTGGCCTATTTTGATGCTCTTGATGGCTGAAAGGATGACATTGATGTGCACGGGGGATAGCCGTGCAGACATCGATACCAAATCCCAAACAATGCCCAGAAATGTGGTTCTCTGTAAAGGAGAAGAAACACTCTTTCATGTGAGCAAGAATGACATCTCAATGCTAAACTGCTAACTGCGGTGACTGGGCCAGGATCAGCCAATCATCGATGTAGTTGAGAACACGTATGCCTCAGAAACGTAGCAGGGAAAGCGCTGCGTCCACTACTTTGGTGAAAGTGCAGGGTGACCGAGCTAGGCCGAAAGGAAGTACCCGGTACTGGTACGTCTCAAAGGCGAACCTGAGGTACTTCTTGTGTTGTGGAAGGATGGAGATGTGAAAGTATGCGTCTTTTGAGGTCAATTGTCCCAAACCAGTCCTCGACTTGATTTGAGTAACAATCTGTTTGAGCATCAGGATTTTGAGTTTGAGTCGCATGACTGTAAGGTTGAGAAGACGCCTAGAATGGCCCGCAACCCTCCATCCTTCTATGAAACAATGAAGTAACGGCTGTAAAAACTTTACTCTCTGTCCGAGAGGGGTACATATTCTATGGCCCCTTTCCTAAGCAGAGCATCTACTTCTTGTTCTATGACCAAAGCATGCTGAGGTCTTACCACTGTGGGTAGGGTCCCCGAGAAGCAGGGTGGAGGAGCCCTGACCTGAATGGAGTACCCTATGGATCCTGTGCACATGACCCAACTAGAGATATCTTGCAGGCGTGACCAAGAAATTCTACTAAGGGAACCAGCCTCTTGAGGCTGGCCTCTGGCACATGAAGAGCATCCATCACAGGACCCCATTTTTTGGGGAACCTCTGGGGTTGAAAACTCTAGGACCCTCCTCGGAATGGTTGATTCTTTCAGAGCAACCCAACTCGGGGCAGCAGATGTAAGAGATCGCTTGGGCGAAACCTGATGCTTCAAGTTCTTGCTCTGCGCCTTCTTGGTGTTGAAGACGGTCCTCAGAGCCGTCCTCTTGCCAGAAGGCTAAGTGCAAGAGGTTGTGCTTTTTTGCAGCACAATGTGAGGAGTTCTGAGGCTGTGACTGGCTCACTGGCTTGAGGGCAGCGAGGCAGTAGCTTCTTGAACGCCGTTTGCTGCCTAGCAGCCTCCTGAAACCTGTTGACTCAACAGAATCACCAAACAAGCCAGGAGGAGACAGAGAAGCATCCAAGAGAAAGTTCTTATCTTTGTCCTTGATGGTCGCTGACCCCGCTGACAGATCCATCTGCGAACCCCAAGACTTTGATCGCAGCTGAGCCTCGGCTGCAGCAGGACCAGAGCACTGGAGAACGGAAACACTGGAAACATCAGAAAACACCACCAGGCGAGAGTAGAGTGCACACAGCGAGAACTACTCAAAGTCCTCACAGTCAGCACCCTCGAGCGCTGACCGTGCGTGATCCGCTCCCAAACAGTAAACGCACAGATTGTGTGTATCCCTGCCCATAATGGAGTGTGGGAAGGGAGAAGCACATGATCTGAACGACTGTTCCACCATTATAATGCAAATATATAGAGTGGAAGTCCCTTTTCTTTTAAACTAAGCTCAGGAAATAACACACACTCTTGCACACCAGCTCACACACAGACGACACAGCTTCGATGAAGACACTCAAAGCTGCTGCTTCTGGTTTCCAGCACCCTTTCCCACATTGTTTGTTTATCAGTTACACAGTGCTTCACGAGACTATATGCCAAGGCATTCCTCTAGTGTTTCGCCACAGCTTGAGTTCCCATGAAAGGAAACACAGGGTTGATATACACATGGGCTGATGAGGGAACAAGACACAACTGACAAGACTAATGAGGTGACTGATGACGAGACAGGTGAGTAGAAAATCACCGGGAGTGCATGGGAGGAACCAGGAAGTAGACAGAGACCTGACAGACACGTAACAAATCAATGTTTCTTCAGGACCAAATCAGTATATATGAATGATTTCTGAAGGATTATGTGACACTGAAGACTGCTGAATGCTGCTAAAAATTCAACTTTTGTCATCACAGAAATAGATTAGATTTGCATTCAAATAAAAAACAGTTCTTTTAAATTGTAATAATAATCAAATAAATGCAGTCTTGGTGAGCATTAGAGATTTCTTTCAATCATTCCAAAACTTTGACTGGCAATATATACCCCAGGTATTTTTAGATTTCTTACAGCGATACCTTTGAAACAATTGATTTGTGTAACAGCTCACCTACAATGTGTGCAAGATTAGACATCTGTCTGTATTATTAGGAAGTAAAACAAAGTACAGTAGGTAGTGTTTTCCCCTAAAGTTAAAGGAAGCATCTGGCTGTAAAAAAATACATTCAGAGTTCACAAGTCGTGTAAGGTGCAAATAAAGGGTTTCTTGAGAGGGTAATGCAACACTGTCTCTCAGATATATGCCTATGATGCAGTTGCCTGGTCTTATCTAATAAAATGTTCGTATCCTTGCACTGCACACCCACATGTTTTGTAGGTTATGTTTGTCTGTGGGCTTGATGAGTTGTACCATATGGGTCTGTCTCTCAACGGGAAGCCCACCACCTGATCCTCTCTTCTAGTGGAGCAGAGGTGGTGGTGGGGGTGGGGTAATGGGTGCTTATAGGAAAAATGTCTATTTTCACACTTTAATTCTGCGTTTTGATTGGTGAGCCATTGTGTTTTAATATTCATAACCCCCCCAAGATTATCTAATTAAATAATATTAAACTTAATCCGTATGTCATACTAACATAAAGATCTGGACTCTTTACATTCACTGCAATAGTTTCCATAATGCTCCATTTTGTATAAGTGCTATCATTAGGTTATAATTACACTTTCCCTGGTCTAATGTAGATTTGCACCTTTGCTCTCATACTCATAACCTCCTGGGATGGAGATGCTCTGGGGAAGTGATCTAACTAAATATGATTAATAGAGTCCAGGTCCTGGAGGATAGGTACAGGATGAAATGTAGAGGGCATTGCAGTGTTCACTATGCTAATCTATCCTCCTCTACCCACAGTTCCATTAGAATCCAACTATGTCCATCTATGCGACTTCTAAAACACTGCATCTTTCACAGTAACACTCACTGATGTCATTCCTACGTCTTTGTGATGTCACCTGCCCAATCAGGTTGAGGCATTGTTCTTGTCAGTGTTATTGTGGGGTGTTTCGTTCCTTCTGCTCAGGAAGAAATCGCACAGGCGTAGGCTCTATTCCCTTGGTACCAACTCTACCATGGTGGCTCACTGAGTTTGGACCTAATTAAGCTTTTTGAAGTAAATACTCCGCACTGTTGCATTCTAACTCCTGCTGCGGCTCACTGAGAGCGTTCGGGGCTTTCGTGGTTTTGTCCCCAGGCTGAAGGAAGGCTGGCTGCTCACACTTTCATTTGATTCTTATTTGTTGATCTCCCCCACGAGCTTGTACACCGCCTGCCATTGGAAGGGATTCAAAGGCTGTTTTTGTGGTTAATTAAGACAGACGTATACAGTATAACAAGTATATTAAAAAATGTCAATCATCTCTGCGGACAGTTTACAACAGTGTTATTTAAACATGATTTATATTATACCAGTATATTTTATTATATATAATATTATAGTTTTTTTATATTTTTGAATTTTTAATTTATTTTTTATTTGATCTCTCTCTTTCCTCTCTTTCTCTATCTCTCTCTCTCTCTCTCTCTCTCTCTCTCTCTCTCTCTCTCTCTCTCTCTCTCTATATATATATATATATATATATATATATATATATATATATATATATATATATATATATATATATATATATATATATATATATATATATATACATACACACAGTGGTGTGAAAAATAGTTTTTCCCTCTTCCTGATATCTTATTTTTTTGCATGTTTGTCACACATAAATGTTTCAGATCATCAAACACATTTAAATATTTATAAGTAAACACAAAATGCAGTTTTTAAAAGAAGATTGTTATTGTTTAGGGAAAAAAAATCCACACTTACATGGGCTTGTTTGAAAAAGGGATTGCCCCCTGCACCTAATAACTGGTTGGGCCACTCTTAGCAGCAACAACTGCAATCAAGCGTTTGCGATGAGTCTTTTACAGCACTGTGGAGGACTTTTGGCCTACTCATCTTTGCAGAATTGTTGTAAACTCTTCTTTACAACGCTCTGTGTGTGTGTAGTTGTGTGTGTATGTATATATGTGTGTGTATATATATATATATATATATATACACACACATATATATACATATATATATATAAATATACACACAGTAGTACCTCGGTTTACGAGTTACTTAGTAAACGAGCAAATGGGTGTATGAACATTGTATCGGTGTGCGAGAAAAATATTCCCTCGCCCACGCGCATTTTTGTGTGGAAATGTCCTAACGCTCAGCATCTTCATGCACATTTTTACTGGAAATATCCTAAGGACAGCGTCTCAAAAAACAGTCACGCGGTTCCAACCCCTTTATCACCTCTTAACTCGTTCATTCTCTCAGCGTCGCTTGGTTTGGTTGCATCATTCACCACAGTGCATTCTTTTCTAAGTGATTTATAGTGGTTTTACCTTGTGTTGTTAACATTAATTGTTCACGTTGTGAAATATATACGTACAGTACATCATATAGAAAGAAGGTTTCCTCCCTCTAAGCAGTAACATACTCGCCCCCTCCTCTCGTGATTTTTAATGCATTTTTATGGGGAAAATTGTTTTGGTGTAGGAGAATTTTGAGTTGCTAGCTAGCGAATTAAACTCGTAAACCGAGGTATTACTCTATGTATATACTTTCCGTACCCACTGTATAGATGTACAGTGGAGTTCACTTATCTCGAGTCACTGTTAACTCGCCAATCCTATTATGTCGACGTTTTTGAAGTGGAACCGCCAAACTTCCTATTTGTCTTAGTATTTTCGATTCTTTAATGTCGATTCCTTAATGTCGCCGAACACTAATATCTCGAGCAAATATCTCATACAAAGTCGTCGTTTCACATGGTTATCTCATGAGTCATGAGCGTACCTAGTGTACACTGCACATGCGCTAGGTTCGCGTTGCACGTGTCACAGTGCTGCGCAGCCGCAGAAGAACTCGCGGAAGTGGCGGGTCTCTAAGACTTGCGGAAGTCTAAAGCCTTCTAGATGGTATCTTGGAAGAGGAGGCGCAGGAGTTGAGCCGAGTCCAGCATGTCTGCAGTGAGTTTGTGTGTTCAGTGAAGCATCATTGTCCAGGAATTCCCAGATTACATTGACATCGACAAAGACGTCGTTACTGATAGAAGCATTTGTTTTCAAGCAGACCATTTGTTTTGTTATTTGCTAAAGGCAAAAAGCAACAATGCATTTTAGAGTTTGTAAATAAACCATATTAACCGTGTGTGCAATACTTTCAGAACTGTGTCAATGTGTGACTGTGTTTTGAGCGAATGTGTTTACACGTGTGTTGTGCCTGTGTTTACACTGTGAGCGATCATTATGTTTGCAATGCTGGAGAATATAATTAAAGGTTTGTATGGAGAATCAAAGGTGTTTTTTTTATTGTATACTGGTAAATCTCTGCTGTTAGTTGGTGCACAAATGCCTTTTGCTGTTAGCAAACATATACAGTGTATGTATATTTTTATAGCATGCCGATCGCTTCATCAAACAAATCACCATATTGGGTGTTGGTTATCTTGCTAAATGGTTATCTCGACGCCTTTTTGCAACCCCTGAGGCCGTCGACATAACCAAACTCCACTGTATATCTATACAGTAGGTATGGAAAGTATTCAGACCCCCTTAAATTGTTCACTCTGTTATATTGAAGCCATTTGTTAAAATAATTTAAGTTAATTTTTTTTCTCATTAATACACACAGCATCTCATATAGACAGAAAAACACAGAATTGTTGATATTTTTGCAGATTTATTAAAAAAGTGTTCTGACCCTTTCCTCAGTATTTAGTAGAAGCACCCTCAGCCATGAGACTTTTTGGGAAAGATGCAACAAGTTTTTCACACCTGGATTTGGGGATCCTCTGCCATTCCTCCTTGCAGATCCTCTCCAGTTCTGTCAGGTAGGATGGTAAATGTTGGTGGACAGCCATTTTTAGGTCTCTCAAGAGATGCTCAATTGGGTTTAAGTCAGGGCTCTGGCTGGGCCATTCAAGAACAGTCATGGAGTTGTTGTGAAGCCACTCCTTCGTTATTTTAGCTGTGTGCTTAGGGTCATTGTCTTGTTTAAAGGTAAACCTTCGGCCCAGTCTGAGGTCCTGAGCACTCTGGAGAAGGTTTTCATCCAGGATATCCCTGTACTTAACCGCATTCGTCTTTCTCTCGATTGCAACCAGTCGTCCTGTCCCTGCAGCTAAAAAACACCCCCACAACATGATGCTGCCACCACCATGCTTCGCTGTTAGGACTGTATTGGACAGATGATGAGCAGTGTCTGGTTTTCTCCGATTAGAATTAAGGTTAATAATCTATCTTGGTCTCATCAGACGAGAGAATCTTAATTATAACCATCTTAGAACCTTTCAGGTTTTTTTTTTCTTGCACTGAGGAGAGGCTTCCATCGGGCCACTCTTCCATTAAGCCCAGACTGGTGGAGGGCTGCAGTGAGGCTTGACTTTCTACAACTTTCTCCCATCTCCCGACTACATCTCTGGAGCTAAGGCACAGCGATCTTTGGGTTCTTCGTTACCTCTCTCACCAAGGCTCTTCTCCCCCGAAAACTCAGTTTGGCTGGACGGCCAACTCTAGGAAGTGTTTTGGTCATGCCAGACGTCTTCCGTTTAAGGATTATGGAGGCCACTGTGCTCTTAGGAACCTTAAGTGCAGCAGAATTGTAATTTTTTTGTAACCTTGGCCAGATCTGTGCCTTGCCACAATTCTGTCTCTGAGCTCTTCAGGCAGTTCCTTTGACCTCATGATTCTCATTTGCTCTGACATGCACTGTGAGCTGCAAGGTCTTATATAGACAGGTGTGTGGCTTTCCTAATAAAGTCTAATCGGTATGATCAAACACAGCTGGACTCAAATGAAGGTGTAGAACCGTCTCAAGGATGATCAGAAGAAATGGACAGCACCGGAGTTAAATATATGAGTGTCACAGCAAAGTTTTTCTTTTTTAATAAATCTGCAAAAATGTGAACAATTCTGCGTTTTTCTGTCAATATGGGGTGCTGTGTGTACATTGAGGAAAAAAAGTAACTTAAATGATTTTAGCTAATGGCTACAATATAACAAAGAGTAAACAATTTAAGGGGGTTTGAATACTTTCCTTACCCACTGTGTATATATACTTATTGTATTTAAGTTTTAAGTTTATTTTTTTAAGAGTCAGGAAAATATATGAATAGTTTTTAGCTTTAGTTGACTAAAATAAAACTGTATTGGGTTTGTTTATCGGTCTGGTATGGAGCTACTCCATTATGCCTTCTGGAACATTTGTTAATTACTGTTAAATACTCCTGGAGAATTAAATGGGAAAATGGATTCAGTCAATTAATTTTTTTTGCTCAATAACAGGCAGGTTCATTAAGAGAGGGAAAACTTGGAGTTTGGAGTAGCACTACTAGATGCGTCAAACCTAGTGAGATTATTAAAAGCTGTTTGTGTCTGTGCCTGGAGAGGATTATTCTAGTAATACAGTTGTTATGGTAATGATGAGCACACGCTATAATAAAGACCTCTTGGCTTCCGACCTGCGGCAAGGTGTGCTTCTAACTGATGCGCTGGCTTATTGCTGTGTGCATGTATGTGGATGTAGGAATGTAAACATCCGCTGTCTGTCTGTTTTCATTTTGATTCATTCTGATCCTGTCTGATTGGCTGGTCTGCAGTCTTATCTAAATTGCTGCTGAAACCTATGATAAATCAAAAGGCACCTCTAGACATGAGAATTCTCAGCTGGGAAATGCTTGACATGTTAAATGTCCTCATTTGTCTCCATTCACTTTAAACTGCATTGAATATAGAAACACTTTATATTGACCTCAACCGCATTGGTTTAATTTGTTAGCCACTATGTTCTGATTCTGAAAGGCGGTGAACCATATATAGTAAAAAGAAATCCTCCCCTTCAGTCATGCTTTTTTGATAAGCAGTTTCTAAGATTAGATTTGTATATTAAACTGGTGAACTAACAAATTGTGATCTATGAAGACATCTTGACTGAAGAAGGCGTCTTAGGAAGTTTCATTGCGTTAATGGTAAGATGGCCGAATTTCTTCATCTCTTCCTCTCGCTTTACTCACTCCCTGCCTCTCTTGGTTGCTTTCTCAACATCTTAGCTGGGCATTCCTCACAGATGAGGGCCTTTGACACTGAATGGATGGGGAGGCATGGCCCCTTTATTAACCTCTCCTTTTAGCAGAGCCAGTCTCTTCACACCAAGCCACTTCTTCTTATCGAACACACAGCACACTGGAGATTAAGGGCATAAAGAAGGAATGGACAGGCAGAATGGATGTGAGCAACACAGGGCTGAATTAAGAAAGAGTGTCATTACTGCAGTTTGGGGCTTTTTTTGGATGCCAAAATGTAAAAAATCTTCACATTTATAGGAGGTTGTCAAATGTTTTCAGCTGTTTAATAATTTTTTTTCACTGTTCTACAAAAGCATATAATGGGCTGTTAAATAGCATGTTTCATTTGCAACAACTTGCCGCATATAGTGTGAAAACATGTCCCACTATTGAGGCATGTTGTCACAAAAGGTCAACACAATTTTTTTTTCCCCTAGACAATAGTGATGGACATTTTCTGAAACTGCTTTTTTGTAGGCAAAAGTCCTTTGCCTTTTTTTTGTCGTTTTTTTTTTTTTTTTTTATCAAGAAGACTATAAAAACAGTAAGAGTGCAACATATAATTGCATTTTGAAAGTTTTAGATATTAAAAAAAAAAAAAAAAAATATATATATATATATATATATATAAATAAATGTAAATTATATTTTGAATTTTCCAGATCCATTATACTAGTTCCCTTCCAAGGGAACTCAAGCTGTGTCAACGCTCTATGGGAATGCCTTGTGTGACTACGTGGTGAAGCACGAAGGGGTCTTCCTGTCTTTCCCTACCTCCACACCGAGCTGTTGAGGTTGTGGAAAAGACCAGCCTCCTACCGGGTTCATAGTGCCCAGGCAATGCACTGTTTCCTTTGTACCCGTATGCATAACATCTTTGGTGAGCCTACTCCGCCACCAGCCAAGCACACTTCAGCGCTGCTGCAAGTCTATCAGGCAGGGTTGCTTGGAGACCTGGATGCGGGTGTGGGAATTTGGTTACAATACCCGGATACAGTAGCTGAGCTACGCTTGGCCAAAGATCCTTCTCCACTAAGGAGATGGCTAGTTCTATCGGCCACTCTATGACAGCGCTGGTGGTCAATGGAGAGACATTTGTGGTAAAACCTTAGTGCCATAAAAGAGAAAGACAATTTTCTTCTTCTGGATGCATGTCTTGCGCCTCCTGGTCTCTTTGGCCTCGCAGTTAAGTCGGTGGTTGAGTGGTTCCAGGAGGCAGCTTTCCAGAAGTTAATTCCCCACCGCTCTCGGGTCTCTGAGGCTGCAAGCCAGCCGCCACTTAACAGCTCCTCACACTGTGGCACCCAGAAGCAGAGCCTCACCATTCATATGCCCCCTCAGAAAGAAGGTCAGGCCAGCACTCTCACCCCCAGCCCTCTAGAGGTAGGATGGATCTGAGGACTGTTCTTACCACTAGGAAGGCTGTGGGCAAGAGGTCCTGATGAGGTCCTGTCCTTACTCATCTGGTCCCAAGGGAAACTGCTCTCACTCAGGACAGCCTATATCACTAGGACCCAAATCATAGGACCAGACATCCTGTCGAGGCAGGGGCTGAGGCCCAGGGAATGGAGACTCCACCCAAATATGGTAGAACAGATATGGCTGAAATTTGGCCGAGCTCAAGTGGATCTGTTTGCGTCTTGAGAGACGTCTCACTGTCCACTTTAGTTTGGTTTTGCTTCAGAGCAACCTGCATGTTTGTCTGCTTCAGCGCCCCTGAGGGGACCCCAGCGACTAAACAGAGAATTAGCAAATGGTTGTTGAGGCTATCTCTCTTGCCTATGAGTCAGCTGGTCTGCCCTACACTATGGCCGATTGAAGTGTGTCTAACCGTGGTTACCTTTGGAAGGAATGAGACGCTTTGTCTCCTTGCCACTCCTCCTGTGCGCCTGTCGGCATCTAACTGCAGAGACATTTTTAGCTACCGCTTCTGGCAT